>CM032449.1:138191427-138263363 GCA_019049505.1 Pachyrhynchus sulphureomaculatus
CCTCTTTCACTCCCTGGGCCTGAAGCGATATCGTTCAGAAATTATATATTTCAGTTCTTTGTTAGATGTTATCTATATTCCGAGTTGGACATCAATATCTCATTTCGGTTGAGAGTTATTGTGCCGACAGACAGACATGACAGACTGACAGACTGACAAAATCGATAGACCGGCAGATCGACAGACTGATTGACCTACAGACCGACAGCTAGACCGACGGAAATGAGTGACTATGTTTTTCGTGATCTAGAAAAGTAAAAATTGTGAAGCGTGATTTTTTCACGTTCAAAATACTTTCCTTCAGCAAGGAAAGCAGAAATTTCATTATCTACCCTAGTTAGAACCTAAATAGTTTGCCCTTGTCACTCCTTAACACAGTGTCCAATTTACATTTTTGGTAATTTAAAATTACTTTGGTAATAGTTCTAATATCTACATTTTTCTTGACAAGTGGTTATTTTAGAATAGATTATATACACCATAAGGTGAAAGACCGAACTTTCTTGAACTTTTCCGCAAAATATTCCAATAATACTTTCCTTGCTTTACTTATATCATACCATTTTTTAAATTGCTGATAAGTGTTTTCATTTTTCCACTTGAATTTGCTGGTAGAATATCTCAAACGAATTAATTAGCGGTATCTGCTATATCTGACAAAATACCGCTAAATATACTGTCACTCTCAACAATTTCTCGACCATTCTACAATCCAAAATATTTGGCACCATATTCAAAAACTTTAAAATTTTGTTGTGAAACTAAGTAATCAAGCTTTTTTTCCCTAGCAACGATCATAAAGAACCCCGCACCAATCTTATGGGAATACGTCTTTCTGTGGATTTGGCTAATTTTTGGATATGATGTAGTCGTTCTAAATAAATGTCTCCATGTACATAATATGATTCTATGAATGGATTTCGCACTACGGGCCTCACAATCACAGAATCAGCATATGTGTTGGATACTAATATTTCTCCGTATTTATGAGTCATGCGTGCATAAATTTGTATCCGCAAGACCGAGGATATTCTTTTCAGTATTTGATAAAAATAATTAAATATGCCTGTTCGCTGCGGATCAAAAAAAGGCGAGGGAGGGAAGAGAAAGCGTAGATAGAATATTAGTATTCAACACATATGCTGATTCTGTGATTGGAAGTCCCGTAGCGCCAAATCAAGTCATAGAATCATATTATGTTCATGGAAATATTTGTTTAGGACAACGAGGACTACAACATATCCAAAAATTAACCAAATCCACAGAAAGACGTATTCCTATAAGATTGGAGCGGGTTTTTCTTTTGTTTCAAAATAAAAATTCAGCTCTGTTTTACAAAATTGTCTCTTATAATATTGATATGAAAGCACAAAAGTTGTAGTTAACAAGTTATTGACCACTCGTGCGAGAAATCTCTTTAGTGTCCTCGAATAATTTTTTGATTCAGCTGCGCCTCATAAAAAGCGATGACACGATGACTTTTCTATAAAACGACATGTCATTTTTAAATTTGGTTTGCATATAATACTTAATGCAGAAGTGGACTGTATAATTTTTTAGTTATATCGCTTCAGGGTATTAGTGTAAAACTAGTCGGTGTTACTATATTTTGTGTATATTCAATGATGTTAAAAACATTTCTAATGGTTTTAAGTAGAGATAATAAACCAACTTTAAGTAAAATTATTTGTATTCAAACGTGTCAGGAATTAATTAGGTGAGGAAGGAAATTAGAATATATTAAGCTGTATGTAGTTTTTAGTGTTCTGAACCCAGATATATAAAAATTATGTTATTTTTTTCGTTATTCCTAATATTGGATGGGAAGTGATTCTAGATTAACCTCTCAAAAAATATTTATTTTACCACTGCACATATATAGTATTTCCAAGGGAAGTTGTAAGTAAAAGTTTACCATTTTTTTATAACTTGTAGTTGTAGTTGTTTGAAGCAAAAAAATGTTACCAGTAAAATTATCTACTAGTTTTTTATATATGATCAGTAAGTAAATCGAAAAGCATACTGTAACTAAATCTACTTTTTCTGCTTTTACAGTTAGTAGCAACTTAAAACATACAACAAACGAATAAAGCGAAAATCTGGTATCTTTCATGGAGGGACTGTGAAGACCAGAAATATTAAACAACCTTTTTAGTTTTTAAATTCATTTATATTAAGACTGTAAATTTTACATAACTTTCTTCTTTTATATGATTTAAATTTCTTGTAGTATTACTGGCACCACCAAAATCACACACAATATATATTTTAAATGTTTTCCATATGAAGGAAAATATACATTTCTTTTGAAGTGAAATATTCTAATAAATTCTAAATTTTTTCAAAATGACATTGAGGCAAGAATGATTCTTTAAATGTTGCGTAAAGAATTGAACTTATCTTTAGGAAGCGCTCTCGATTGTAAGAAGGTTAGATTGACGTCTTTTACGCCACAAAATAGACCATTTGAGATTTAAAGAAAATCCGATAAACTGGAGAAAAACGGCAAATTGCATTTTATTACAAATTTAAAAGAATATAGTTGCATTTTCTTTTTAAAGATAATTACAAAAGTTATCTTGCCAAAAACTGTTTCGTTTAAAAGAAAGTTTACTTAATTTGCATGCTTTCTCGATGACAGCTACTCTCTACTCTTTACTTCTGCTAATCGTAGTAGTTGCTGGGATATGCAGATAAAATGAGACTGTAAACAATATATATGCTTGTCATATGCCTCCGGATACTGCTTCTCAACTTGTAGTAGTTTCTTAATTATAATATAGACTGGTTATTATTTGGATATCTTTATAATTTAATTTTCTTTCCTTCGACAGCTTTACCACATGATCGGGATGAACTTTATGAAATTTTGTTATAAATACTCATATACGTCGTCATTTATATCCAAACATCTTTACGATAGAACATTAAATGCAAAGAATGTTGCACATAACTCATATATATAGATATTATATTATATATATATATATATATATATATATATATATATATATATATATATATATATATATATATATATATATATATATCTTCTTCTTTTTCTTCTTCTATAAGATAAGCACTTGGTTTATCCGTTTTTAAGCATCTTGTGATATAGATATACAGCTTTCGTGCCATCTTTTTGGTAGTACACTGGAAAGTCATCTTGTTTCTGTTTTTTCATTCATCCTACTTAGTGATCCCACCAATTTTGATGTCTTGAATCTTAAGTTCTTCTTGTATAGTTGTGATTCATACCTAGTCTTTCAAGACTATTCCTTCAATAGTAAGCAGTGTTTTTGTTTCTGTAGCTCTCATGAGAGTATTGTTTTAGATGTTTCCGCTCTTGTTTCTACTGCATACGTTAGTACTGGTCTTATCACGGTTTTATATATACACATTTTGCTTTCTGTGGACACCTAGGCATTTTTTCATACTAAGTCCCTCAAACAACCAGATATTCTCGATGCTTTATTTGCCTGATTGACATATATTTTTTGAGCTCGATAGCTCTACTCCCAAGTACGTAAATTGCATGTTCGATGCTATTATTTTGCTATAAATGGCTAATTTACATCTGATGGAGTCTTTTAGATTCTGTTTTGTCGACTGATATTCTCATGTTATACGTTTCTGCTGTTATTTGGAAACGATGTATTAGTCGCTGTAAGCCATCTTCATTTTCTGCTGTTAATATTGAATCATCAGCAATATTGTCAGAGTTTTTTGTCCCATTTTGTATCCGCAGAAATAGAGGTTTATTGAATTCTAATGATTTTTCCATCAACTGTCAAATTATAATTATAGCATCAACTGTCGATGTATTTTCTCTAAATCCTTGTTCTTCGCTTATTTTGATATTTTTTTAGAGTCAAAATTTCTCCCAATATACCTTCTTTATGTTTTTTTATTGCTTCATTGAGTCTGTTTCTCACCTGTTTGTAGGTTTCGTGTTCTTCTTTTTCTGTTCTTATGTTTCTATACTTAATATTCTTGCTTTTGTTTCACTAATATCTTTACTTCATCGCTGAACTCTGACTTTCATTGATGTTTACTCGTTTAATTCCGAGGGCTTCTTATTACAATTGTTTTGAATATCGTCTACACTTTTACCTTCTAATAACCGGTCAAGTGCAAATTGAACTAGCGCAATTAGTGTTCCGTACGTTGATTGCTTTTAAAATAAAAAATGTTGTAACGGAAGTATAAAATGATCAGTGACTTCACAAAACACACCCCAAATGAGTTTTCAACAAAGTTTATTTCCAATCTTTACTGAAAATTGATGACCTTGAAATTTCTGTTTCTTTTATATACCAGATAAATTATTACAGGTAATGCACTCGTGACAATTTTCGTTCAATCTACACCCTGTGGAGAATATTCCGGAATTTTTTCAAAATTTTTTCATAAGTACTTTTCGAGATAAGGCGGGTGGACAGCGATTTTTTCGCGATTTTTTAAAAATAATACAAAGAAAAGTGCGCGCAAGTATTACGTTGTATATATATATTTTTTTTTTACTCGTGTTTTCACAAGCTTTCATTTGACACCACACTCGATTACCTAGTAAAAAAATTTTTTTTTCACTTTCGATTTCACCCCCTAAAACTAACCCCTTAGTCAAAATTTAACTTTCAAACTTCATGGCTCTGATGAGGCCATCAATTCCTATATTATTACCAAATTTCAACTTTCTATGACAAATAGTTTCGGAGAAAATCGGGTGTGATAGACGGACAGACAGACAGACAGACGGACAGACAGACAGACAGACGGACAGACAGACACCGAAGTGATTGTAAGTGTTGTACGATATTTAAAAAGGACCAATCCATGTTCCATCCTGTTCTTGTATAAGGCTATGGTTATATTCATCTTTAAATTACTTATATATATATTTTTCAATATATATAGGAGGTTTTTTTACTATGTATATTATGCGATATATTATAAAGGACCATATATGTTCATTCTTGTATATATATATATATATATATATATATATATATATATATATATATATATATATATATATATGTATATATATATATATATATATATATATATATATATATATATATATATATATATATATATATATATATATATATATGTATATATATATATATATATATATATATATATATATATATATATATATATATATATATATATGTATATATATATATGTATATATATATATATATATATATATATATATATATATATATATATATATATATATATATATATATATATATATATATATATATATATATATATATATATATATATATACGTTTACAATTACCTCAGTTTATTACCAATACATATCAGATCTTACAGATCAATGTAGCTTCGGATTTGCCCTTATTATTGGATTCGTTAATCAAGAGGGGTAGTTCAACACTGTTGTCCGATGCCAGTTGCCACAGCTTTCTAATAGGTAACTTATAATGATCTTTATCTCTTGCACTCGGTTTGAAGGGACGAAGTAGAAAATTCATAGAAATACACTACTGAGAAGAAAATAGACACATAGGACAATTAAGTTTCACCATTTAGTAGGTTTTTAAAAATGTCTAGTTTCTGTAACATAGAGATAAAACTTATCACAATATACTAGCTGTAGGTAATTTAACTAGCATCTAAAATATGTATTACAGATTTGAAGAAAAGAAGAATTTTGGGTTATACAAGAATACTGAAATAACATAGAGGAGATTAAGGACACCCCTTTCCTTGGAAGACATATTTTTGCTACGTAATTTTACTTAACATAACTCGACGTTTTGTTGTGTTTTTCCAAGGTTTCATCTTTTTGATCCTGCTTAACTCTTAGTAATTACTATTTTTTGTTTATTCATTGACATTGCCGTCTTATGTTATACAGGTACAGGTACCGGCATGTTGTTTTTGATTAGCAGGTATAGTTTCACATACGGTAATGGGGCTAATAAATTTTATTTATATAAAAAATAAAAGTAAGTAATTTTGCCAGTCTAATTTATTACTGATATTAATATATCATGACTTTTTCTTGCTTTTCTACTTCGGTAATTACAAATTTTTTAAAGCTGAAAAATTAAAGTCCACAGATAGACGATAAAGGACATTTTTCGAATGATTTATAAATTAATTTATCGTTTAGTTATTTTAGTTAATCTATGGTTACTTCAGTTTTTTTCTTGTTCTATTATATAGTATTGAACGATTCTGCATATATAAAAAGGGGTCTATTAAACTAATATAACATCCAGCATAGCTCTATGAGAGATTTCGTAAAAATCGGTTTAGCTGTTAAGAAGGGACTTCGTAAAATATATACAAGTGGAAAATACAATTATGTTGAAAATTTGTCATTTTGGCATCTGTACGTAATAAAACTAAAAATATTAAAATTTCTAACATATTTTTCATTTCAACCTAAATTCCATATTTTTGGTGAATAATCGTGACTTCTATTAAGTGTAAAATTACTGTTAGTTTGGTATAAATGTTAATCATTACTCTTATAAAGTCACTGCATGTTATTTCTTATCACTCGCAGTGAAGAACTGGTTAGAATTCATTAATAAAACAAAAATCTAGTTCTCAATGAAGGTGAAGTCTTAATTTCTTTTGATGTTAGTTCTTTGTTCCCAAGTGTGCCAATTCCACAAACTTTACAATATCTCGAAGAATTACTTAGAATGAATGACTTTGAAGACGAAATTATTCGTGAATATTTAACGTTATCTAAACTTTGTATGGAACAAGACTATTTCCAATATAACAATCAATTTTATGTTCAGAAAGAAGTGGGTAATTGCTTATCACCTTTCATAGCCAATTTATTCATGAGTAAGTCTGAAATCGAAGCATCAAGAATTCGAATATTTCCCAAGGGTATGGTATAGGTATGTGGATGATATTTTCGCGATTTTTGATACAAAGAAAGCAAATATTGATTATTTTGTTTCTAAATTAAATAGCCGGTATGATTCCATTAAATTCACTTAAGAAGTTGAGAACAAAGGACAATTGCCTTTTCTAGATATTTTAATTATTCAAAATAATAATAGTTTAGAATTTGATATCTATAGGAAGAACACAGTAACAGATAGATATATTCCTAATGATCCATTTCATTGCAAACAACATAAATTAGCCTCATTACATTTTTTAATTCATCGTTTGGTCACTTTCCCTCTGAACAGAGTAAACTTAAATAAAGAAAGGAATCGTATTATAAATATAACTAGAGTTAATGGTTATGACGATGACTTAGTAAATAAGCTAATAAATAGACATAAGTTTAGGTTTAATATTCAGAATTCCACCTTTTTTACACGCGAAGAAAATAACACCAAGTATGTCTCCATACCATATAATCCGAAATATAGCAATGGACTCAATAAGGTATTTAATAAGGTAGGCCTCACCTTAGTGTATAAGTCATCAGACAATCTGAGGAATATCTTAGGAAATCCCAAAGATAAGATTCCTAATTGTGAGAAAAGTGGAATTTATGAAATTAGTTGTAATGATTGTGACAAAAAGTATTTTGGGCAAACTAGAAGGTCAATTAAACCACGATTTAAAGAACATTAGCACACTTAAAATACAGTAGAACAGAAAAGTCTAGCATTGCCGAACATGCCCTTGAAGCTGATCATACTAAAACATTAGATAATCTAAGATTAATAAAAAATGTATCTGATAGGAGATTGTTGAACGCATACGAAAGTATGGAAATCATAAAATGTAAAAGTAGTTTAAATAAAGACAGAGGGCCTATTCCTTATAGTCCCCTCTACTGGTTACTTGACCGGAACTGATGGCCTTGCCTATGTCATTAGTTCCGCTTGAGTAATACAAGGGTTAGACTAAGTATAAATAGGGTAGATTTGTAGTTTAGCTTTAGTCAATCATCGCTCCTGATGAAGCTAACATGGTTAGCGAAACGCGCGTCAAGTGCAAAAATAAAGTGTTTGGTGTAGTGGTGATATATACTGAGTAGTACTACTGTTATAGTATAAATTCACTATCAACCAGATTCGCTAAAAACGTTTAAAATTTAAACCTAATCTAGTTACCATGGAAAGTTTTATTTTATACTGTTATATTTGATGTTCTAAATATAACAATATTATATAATAAAAATATACAAAAATTTAAGATAAAAGCAGGGAAACAAAAATTGGATATAGGGCCTAGTGAACAACCAAAAGAGATTATTTACTTGAATGCATATGTAGATTTATAGCGAAAATTCTGAAAATGTATAGATTTTTTAAGTGAAATTTTTTAGAAACTTCAACAAACAAGAAATTATCGTATATTCTTTAGATTAAGTACCATTTTTGTATTTTAACTAGTATCAGCACGGTAACCTAAGCACATAGTAAACCTGGTACCACACCGTTTCTTCTTTGCCCTCGAATTAATTTTATGCAAGTTATTCTTCAACATTAAATAACAGTTATGCCTCAAGTTTTGATTTAATTGTCGATTGAAACCTGTGTACAATTTTCAAATAATTTAATTTTATGTCTCAATGCAGAAATTTTTTACTCAATTTCCTAATACCACCTAGAGAGTTGAATTTAAATTTAAAGCCTGTTTCTTTGTAAATTCATATTTTAATTCTAAAATGTAGCAGAGTTTTAACAAAAGAAAAACAACGAAGAAATTCTTTGAAGATGGAAAGTATTTTCTAAGTTATTCTTTCTGGAAAAAATGCTTTTACTTTCTTATTTTTGTAAGAGGTTTACATTATTTTCCTTTAAAAGGGGCTTTGTTAAATATACGATAATGTTCACATTTCTCTTCTATTATTAGCTTAAAACTTTAGAGGGCATGTTACTTTAGAGAACAAATTTTTGGCTGTAAGAGATATTGTACAGGATGTCTGGAAGCAACTACCTCCTCGGTGAATAATGACAAAAATTTAACAAAAAAAACAGTGAAAATACTTTATGACTAACTTATTTTATTAAAACAAGATAAAAGAATATGTTATCCCATCAAAAACTTAAAACGTAAAAAAAATTCCATGTCTCGCAACGCAGTCTTTCCACCACAAAAAGTTGTCAGATCTCATGTATAACCAAGTCAGTTATTTTAGTTAGTATCTATGGAAGCACCTATTCAACAACTTTGTCATAAATTGTTATCTATTTAGTTACCTACCAACATTTATAGTGACCGTATCAATATTAGACATCTTTTCTTCTATAATAAATATAATGACTTCGCAATCTTACGGCAACATAATCACATAAGAATAATCTACTATTTAAAATACTTTATTCTTAAGTGCACTCTTTAGACTTACTTAGCAATCGAAATAGTAGATTATTCTTATGTAATTATGTTGCCGTGCGATTGCCAATTCATTATATTTATTATAGAAATAAAGATGTCTAATATTGATACGGTCACTATAAATGTTGGTAGGTAACTAAATAGATAACAATTTATGACAAAGTTGTTGAATAGGTGCTTCCATAGATACTAACTAAAATAACTGACTTGGTTTTACATGAGATCTCACAACTTTTTGTGGTGGAAGGACTGCGTTGCGAGACTGCATTTTTTTTCATTTTATGTTTTTGATGGGATCTTTTCATTTTGTGGGTAGTCCTCTTTTTTTTCCTTCTCGGGTAGGTATTTCTTGTACGTCAGCTATGGATTTTTTAAAGCCCACTCCCTTCTCTATTGGTATTTCTCAAAGGCTATGATGTAACAATTTTTGACAAGTCTGGACGATAAGTGCTTCTAAGTCGATTATATTCAACGATCGCGGACTCCTGAGCTTTGATACTACCAAGTCGACATTAATTAGATGTAATCCGCCCAGACTTGTCACTCTCGAAAGTTCCACATATGCTTGATCGCATGTGAACACTGAAGAACCGATGGCCATCAGTGCACTGTTTAGACTTAGCCCCTGACTTTTGTGTATTGTAATAGCATAGGCTATACGTATCGAAAACTGTTCGCGATGAACATAAGCTCTATTAATAATTTCAAATTTTGTTTTAACTGGAGCAAGCTCGTAAAGATGTTCATTATTAAATGTAATATGGATTTTTTTTTATTTTAGTTGTATTTTCAGGATCAACCTTTACTCCTTGTACTATACCGATAGAACCGTTGACTAAGCCAAGACTCACGTCAATATTTCGTCTTAACATGACTTTTGCTTCTGTTTTAATAAGTATATTCTCTTCCAGTCCCTGCTGTCATGGAAACATCATCTTCATACTTTTTTATAATTAAAATATACTCAAAGTATTTCACTTAACAATTTTTTAATTACACGAAGTAGGTACGTATTATTAAACGAATATATTTGATAAATGAAAAATATTATTAAATATATTATATTAATTAATAAATAATACAAATTATTCATAATTATGGATTTTTTAGGGATTAGTTAACTTTATACGACCTATTATTTACCGGGGCACACGGTTGACCTTGCATTTGCTATGTATGACTGAGCGCTGCGCGCTCTCCGCACTCTATCTCAAAAAACCGTTAAGCGTATAAAAAAATTTTTAGAACAAAATTTGTAAAAAATTTTATGCTCTACAATTTTCGTAATAAATGCAAATATCATTGAAACCATAGGAAGCGAGATATTTGCGAAAAAACCGATTTTTTTTGTGACCTTTGACCTTGAATGTCTTAAGACGCGGACACGAGATTTTATGAGACTTTTGAGACAACTTTTAGAATGCCAAAATAAAGGTTTATACAAGTTTACGGCTTATTATCTCTCATTCCGAGGTTGACCCTCTTTTTTGGCTTAAGTGACTGTACAATTCAATTTAGAAAACGGGACTGAAATTTCGAGATGTTTCAGTTTTTCCTTTCTTTATAGGCTAAACACTAACTAAATTCAAAATTTGAAGTTTGTGTGTCTGCTAGAAGTACCTTAGAATTTTGATGATCGGTGAGTGTGTCAGTGACAAAATTAAAGAACTTCGACTGGCGATAGTTCGTAAACTATAAGGTATAAATAGTAGGTAATTTAGGAATATAGCTAGTATAGTATGTCCTCTTGGTCACTGAAAATTTAAGCTTCTAGCTTTATCCACAACGAAGTTACAGTGGGGTCGAAAGTGCCGTGAGTGGCTTCGAGAAAAGGATGGTACGGCTGTGCTCGACTTGGCGGGGGCACTACCGTGCCCCCAGATAAAGACTAAAGGTAGATATTTGTTAATTATCATCTTTATACTGATTATTTTAGTACAAGCCTTTATCCATGAATTATGTCATTTTAAAGCTGATTTTTGTCACATGCTATTGAAAATTTTCCCCTGTTTTTATTTTCATCTGAAAGTTTCTTTTAAATTTTATTTTTCATGGATTGAACTAATTTTTTAACAACAGAATTTTCCAAAGTAAGTACTTTTAAACTGTTGCAACTGCTGCAAATATTATTTATTTAAGAGAAGTTTTAAATCAATATTACATGTCTTCTGAAGGTGCGTGTAGAAGTATAATCAATTTGCTTTACCAAAAACTGAGACATCATTATGCCTGTTTTTTTTTAAGGATGAAAATGTAATTATTTTCTAATAAACTGTACACGAAGATTGCTGTCTCTAATCTACAATGTTTTGAGAACTAATACGCAAAGTGGCAGACTATTTTTTTGTACAATTATTTTATTTATAATTCCAGAATATGAAACAAAAACCTCTCAATATACTAAGATCCCCCGGTAATTCATGAAATCCTAAAGCATTTAAATATTATTTTGATGTAAATGTAATCAATGATAGTGGAAGTAGTACAGGGTGGCCCAAAATTACCGAAGGGGTTTGAGTTCATTATAACTTTTTATTTAAGACATAATTATATTTTTTATTTTTTTTAAATACAGTATATTAATGGAGAATATTTTTAATTTAATTATGAAAAATTATATCTCGTAAGTGGTGGCCATTTTCTGCTTCGCATATTCGTGCTCTTTCCAAAACATTTTCAATAACCTTTCGCAAAACTTCAGGTGTTATGTTGTTGATTTCGTCGCGTATATTGTTTTTTAATTGCTGGATCGTTCTAGGCTTATTAATATAGACTTTTCCTTTCAAATAACCCCAAAGGAAAAAGTCTGGAGCGGTTAAATCCGGTGAACGCGGAGGCCAATTAAAATCGCTTGTTCGCGAAATAATTCGTTCACCAAAGATGTCGCGTAAAAGAGCCATTGTGTCCCTCGCAGTGTGCGCTGTGGCTCCATCCTGTTGGAACCATACTTGCGGATGGTTTTCCACGGCTGGCCTTAAAAAAATTTCCAACATTGTCCGATATCGAACACCAGTGATGGAAACGGCGACACCGTGTTCATTTTCAAAAAAATATGGGCCAATTATGCTTTCCGACGAAACACCGCACCAAACAGTACACTTAAGTGGGTGTAATTGTCGGTGTTGAACTACTCTTGGATTTTCCGTAGCCCATATCCTGCAGTTTTGCCTATTAACGAACCCATTTAATTGGAAATGGGCTTCGTCGCTCATAATTAAATTATGAATAAAATCATGATTTTCTTCTGCTTTTTGCCGGAAATAAATTGCATAATCAAGTCGTTGCTGGTAATCTGTCGGTTTCAATTCTTGGACAAGCTGAATTTTGTATGGAAACATTCTTATTGTATGCAAAATTCTCTGCAGCGACCCTCGTGAGAGGCCAAGTTGTGTCGAACGTCTCCTGGTTGATGTTTCTCCATCTTCCCGAATACTCTCCTGTACCCGTTCAATATTGTCATCCGTGTGCACCGTTCGTCGTCTGCCGGCACCAGGAAGGTTCCTTACTGCCCCTTGTTGTCGAAAATTTGCAACCAGACGGTTTATTGTTGACTCTGAGGGTCCAACCCGCACATTAAAATAACGACGATATGCACGCTAAGTCAAAACAATGGACCGTTGATTTGAGAAATAAAGTTCAACGATTTGGGCGCGTTGTTCAATTGTGTACTGTTCCATTTTAAATTCCTCAAGTCTTCTTTACAAAATACTGAAAAGAAATAAAAAACAAAATTATAATCAAAAAGTTATAAGGAATTCAAACCCCTTCGGTAATTTTGGGCCACCCTGTATAATCAGTAGGAAGGACCGAAATCTTTTTTACTAAGCCGGTTTTAAGTTCTCGATAACGTCACCGATATCAGCATGCTGTTTTACGATTTTGTTCCCCGCTTCCAGTTAGCTGTGAACCTCAACGGCGTCTATTGCCCATAAATATTTTCGCGGCCTAATGGCGCAGTATGGTCGTCAGTGATAACCCTTGACCTTCTGACTTTATACGTGTCCCCATTCAAGAATTATATCATCAGACGAAACAAGTGACCCCTATAAACAACACATCATTGGCGGTGCAATTAATAACTAAATATCAGACAATCAAATTAAAGTTTAATTTTATTTAAAGTTAAAGTTTTTAATATATCCGTTAACCAAGTATATTGTTTGAAAATTCTGATTGTTAAGTATATTACTGAGAAATCATTAGTCTTTTTAAACATCGAATTCAAGCTTAAACATCACTTTATTTGTCATCATCCATATTTAATAAAGATCACTAAGGCACTAATGAACACTTCGTTTCGAAAGTAGTAAAAATTTTATTAATCTTTTAAAAACTATATCAAAAAATCATCAGTTTTTGTAGGCATTAAATTGCTCTTAGAATTCATCTTTGTCATATAACAATACAGTGCAATGCCGCTGAAAAGTCCATTAGTAGCAATTATCCGCAGTTCAGAATTATTTTACGTAAATAAAATACACTACATTTGAAGTTTGTTTGATAAAAAGTTAATATCGAAATATTACTTAAAACATATAGACGAGTACCACAAAAAAGTTTAAAAAAGCAACATGGGCTGAAAACTCCTGAGATTTTCCGAATAATGGCAGCACAAACAAACAAGAAATCATATGACTTTCAGTTAGTGTCAACTCTCAGAAGATTCGTATAAAAATTTTCATGTCATTTTGTCTATTAGATTGCCAGTTACAGATATTTCAGTGACGCTACTTTTAATTTTTGCAAAACGATGGAACTCAAAGAATTTCGTGCATTGATTAAAAGATTACTTTTTGACGAGAAAAAATCCAGACCCTAAGAATAGGGTGAAAAGTGTCATAGTATATCTACTCTGTCGAAAGCAAATATATGTTGATGGTTTAGTGAACTTACATGTGGTCCTACAAGCATCAATGATGCATTACGTTCCGAACATCCAAATGAGGCAGTCACTCCAAAAAGCCTCCACCTTATTGTTCTGCATGACCGCCAAGTGATAGTGAGAAAGATAGCTGACACCCTGAAAATAAATACCAAACAAAATACCAACGTATCGAATATTCAGAACGCTGTTACTGTTTCGAGGTAATCTGAAAGAGTTTTTGTATTGATTCGTAACAATGGATGAAACGTGGATCCACTACTATACGCGTGAGTTCAATGGGCAGTAAACAGAATGGCTGGAACCTTATGAAAGGCGACTGTAGCTTTCAAAAACACAAACATCAGCTGAAAAATTTTTGGCAAGTACTTTATGGTATGAAATCAAGATCAATTTGCCCAGGGCTGTGTTTCCCACATAATTTGCAGCGATTCAAGAACAACGTGAATCGCTTTTTTCCGCACACATGCTATTCCTGGAGAGCTTTAGGGACTTCCCTGTGGCACGTGTGCTAGACCAATAAAAAAAAATCAAGAAAAAAAGCCCCATTTAGAGGTGAAAAAAGTGTTATTTCATCAAGATACTAGAGAGATTTTGCTACGCTTATTTTTCACATGCCTTTGTCTTTATCATTATCTCAAGCATACGCAGTATGAACGCAAAGGAATTGCATGGTTAGGTTAGTATCCATCTTCTATAAACCTAGGGGATTTTTTTTTTCATTCATTTCATGGTTAAGCACACCGGATATTAGTATTTGATGGGTCAACGTAAGTTTCTAAATTAGAGTTGAGTCTAACATGTTTCTATCACTTCCCTCAATATTACCAAGGTAATACGAATGTGCGATAAATAAAATTTCATCTAAAATTAGCACTATACACACTGTAATGCCATTGTTCATTACAGTGTGAGATTGCAAAATCTCAACATAATCTGAACTCTAATTAAGTGTTGTCAGTGTTACTTGCAATAAAAGATTATCATTTCAACTGTATTTTCTTAGTGGTTTATATACCTAAGTAGGAAAAAACAACACGCTCTACTATAATAGCGATAAGAATAACGAACTTCAATTAACCTCTTTTATAAGTTCCTAAAAGGAAATAGTTATCCTTAGTAAAAATTTCTCTTATTTTGTTTCAATACTGCGCAAGCTCCAAATACCGCACCCTTTAAATACCGATAACAACTGAATCATTTATATTTACCATCTTAACTTTACTACTGCACAAGCTCCAAACGGTGGGCGCATGCTTCTAATAAAGATAAAGACAGTAATATAAATTATTAATTACCAGCCTAATTTTCAATCAATTAACTTTTGTTTCGTTTCGGTAGTTTCGTCTTTCGTCTGATGCACAAAATAGTCTAACATCAAAACCACTCAATCGGCTCGATCATTACAAGGTATGTTCGGTATGTAGAAAATCACTTTGGTAGTAATGTGTCCGTTGTTTTTGACGGTTATCTAGTGGATGTAGCCAAAAATAACACTAAGAGTGTAGAACGTATGCGTCATTCTACTGTAAAGTGTTGTGCCGACTTTATCTTACTAGACGAAGCTACACTCGTCCCAGTGAATAACGAACTTTAAATAACCTCTTTTATAAGTTCCTAAATAAAGGAAATCGTTATTCTTAGTAAAGGTTTCTCTTATTTTATTTCAATACTGCGCAAGCTCCTAATGGTGGGCGCATACTTTAAATATCGGTAACAACTGAGTCTTTTGTATTTATTTTCTTCCCTTTACTAGTGCATAAGCTCCAAACGGTTGGTGCATGCTTCCAATAATGATAAAGACAGTGGCCTACCAAAATAAGCATTGCAAAATCTCTCTAATGCATTAGCTCACAACTCTATAAAATCGATGGTGCAATTGGACCAGTTGGACTACAAATTGCTTACTCATCCATCGTACTCAATAGATCTGGCCCCCAGCGATTGTTGTATTTCTCCAAATTTGAATTTTTGAGGTGGTTCCAGTAAAAAATATTTCGTTCAAATGCTGGAATAAATGTATCGCTCTTGAAGGAGACTATATTAAAGAAAAAATCCTGCAAAGTTACCGTTCCAAATCTCGTAATATGATGATAACTAATAAAGTTTTACATTATTTGGTGGTAATCATGATACCGCTAAACTGAATGACCTGAAACAGCAAAAGAAATATTGTGAGTATTCTAAAGACATGTAGTTGTTGCTATGTCTCAACAAAACCGTTCCATAATGATCCTTTAGGTGTATTGTTAGTTGTTGCTAAACACTCAGAAGTTAAATAATAATTGTATTTGCACAAAAAATATAGTGGAGGATCATTAAGTTTTTCTCTTGGAATTGGTCAACATACTTTTTAGCTAATCTAAATTTTACATTTTTACCAAAAATTTTTTATAAAAACATTATTTGCGGGGACAAAATAATTTTCACCAGAAAGGTTTTGGTAGGGTCTAAAGATATTAGGACATTTTTGGTATAAGGAAAGTATCATCCCTAGCTAGTGTTACTTGAGAAAATGCGGTTTCCGGGTCAACAAAGTGCATTTTAGGAAATATAGGTTAATAATCAAATCTAAATTCAAATTATACACACTAGACTGAACCAACTCGAACACCATAACTTACCTCCCCCCCCCTCACCGAACAAGCTTGTGTGCTAAAAGAGAAGGTAAAAGGAGATGCAGATGCTATCTGCAATTTTGGGAATCGTGATGGGAGCAAGGAAGGGTACAAGCTGACAAGTGGAGAAGCGTGGTTTGCGCATCATGAAAACTTACCATTGTAGTGTAAAATTTTTTAATTTCGCGACGGTAATAATCATGCTCGATTTAAAAAAAGTCCAAGGAATTATTTTTAAAAGATTTCACATTAGTCCGTCCTCTTAAATTTTAAAATTACTCTTACAAAACAAATTATAGTTATAATAACCACGGAAGATTTTGTATTACAGGACAATATACGCTATTGTTAATTAGAACAAAAAATATCATCAATAATTTTAATATAGAAAAGAACAATGATACTTATAAAATCATTTACTTTTTTTGTCATTAGAAGAATAATGACCATCAACATAGAATCAACCGGCACCAAATAACCATTGTTCAATGTGACCTTACGCAATCGCCCTGTACATTAAATATCGATAAATATTTATACAATTTTCAATATTTATCTTTAATTTTGCCAGAAAAAAGGAAAATTAAAAATCAACATATTTTTACAGTTCATCATAGTTTATTTTTTTTCCGCCGTCAAGTAAAAATTCAACGTGAAATGTCATATAAAATTTAAGAGTACGTAAACAATAATATAAATTGTTAATTAGATGCCTAATTTTCAATCACCCTACTGTATTTAACTTTTGTTTCGGTAGTGGTGTACACACACACAATACATTTATGGTCTGGCATCAAAACGACTCAATCGACTTTATCATTACATTGCTATGTTCGGTATGTAGAAAATCACTTTGGTAGTAATGTGTCCGTTGTTTTTGACGGTTATCCCGTGGATGCAGCCAAAAAAAAACACTAAGAGTGTAGAACGTATGCGTCGTTCTACTGTGAAGTGTTGTGCCGGCTTTATCTTATTAAACGAAGCTACACTCGTCCCATTGCCACAGGAGAAATTTCTAGCTCATGAAGTTGTTATTATCAATATTTGAAAGCATAAATTTTGCTATAACTTTTATATTTATGATTTTTATACGTGTAATAGTTATCGAACTACAGAGCAGTGAAAGTGTCAGAATTTTTGGAAAATTAGAAAACCCGCACATAATACATAGGAACATACAAAGAAAAACAAAAATTAATTGTTATTACCTAATATATTATCTTTTATACATTTTTTATTATTACATTTATGCAATTATTAATTTATTTTATATACATTATTGATGCAATTTTTAAAATCTAGCTCGTTTTGAAGGTCCTGGTTTTGAATAGTCCTCTTCATCACGTATTATGTTGACTGCAATGGTAGTGTGCGGAGGATTGATGATAAGTTTGGAGAAGATCATTCAGAGCCTCTTCTCCCTCTGTGTCACTAACTTCCAAAACAGAAGTAGCGTTTTGGTATGACTGGCCAAGACAGAAAGTGCAAAGCCTTGAACACTGTTCCCTGTTCAACAGTACAACTTTACTTGTACAGGGGTTTCGTTTCCACAAACTGGGTTTTTAACTAGTGGCATTGGTTCCATCCATAAATTATAGATATTCGATCTTTTGCAAGGAACCATGTATAACTTGGCTGGAGTAGGTATCTTGTTTTTTATGCTATGTGAATTTCGCACAGATTTAAACGTACTTCTAACTTACTGAAATATTCACAGTTCGAACAACTGGTTGTTTACATTCCGATCTCAATGTAGTTTGAAAGTTCAGTTGCTTATATTTCTCAAAGATTCCGATAAAGTGATTCTTAGTACAAAACTATAAAATTTTTCGATAATCAATCACATATTTGTTAGCGTAGCTATTCAATTAAACTTTAAAATAGTTTGTAATTTTAAAGTTCTTGATAGCTTTCAAAAGCCTATTTAAAGCAGGTAATTTATTAGCATATTTTAAACTTCTTGTTTGCAATGTAGACATAGATATTCACAAAGCGAACTGTATATCGATTTAGTAATTTTCTCAAACCTTGGAATAAAGTAGGTTGTTGATGCTAATTTCAAACTAGAAACCAATCATTCGTGATAGTTTATGATATACTAAAAATTCTGTTAATACCTTCACTAGCTTTTTGAATATTTTCTTATGAAATATTGGGTATTATAACTTTGTTATTTGCATGCCATTGCGGTATTGATCACTTAAAAATTGACAGTAAAAATTTTCAACAAAACGTGTAAATAAGTTCAAGCGCAAGTAAAAAATTGACTATTGGTTTTTGGTTTACTTGCGCTTTAGTTTTCTAAGGGGTGTAGATACTTCTGGTAAACTGTAACCATAATGTCTACAATATAATTTAATTTAGTCATCTTTTTTTCAACAAAATCTACGTCCACGTACCACTTTTTTGTCCAAAGTATAGTACAACATTTACATGAGTAGGAATTATTTATTAAAAAATAAATTAAAAAAGTTCTTTAAATAATACTAACTTATTCCATATTATAATATTTATTTTATTCATATAAAATTTTAAATATGTTCTCAAATAGCTACATTTTTGTGCAAGAAGTACGTAACATTGTAGAAAAGTATTCTATATTATTGAAGCAAATTAAAATATTTTTTAGAAAATAGTTTTCTGGGGGGAAAAAACTACAGCTAGTTACCAATAAAAAGAAAATTTTCAGTTGTTGTATTATACACAGCAATTTGTTGTAAAAATATCAAATGCTTGTAATAATATTGTTTATTTTTTTCTCCATTCTCAAAAGGCAAACTAGTTTGGATGATACAAATACCTCGATTGATGTTGAAGTATTCAGCTAGCAACAAATAATTTAGGTAAGTGATTGAATTGATTGGATCAACGATTTATATAAAGAAAATAGTAGACGACAATACTCTCTTGCAAATTTATATTAATTTATTATATTAATAATAATAACAATAGGATATAAAAGATAACAACTACTTAGTATTCACGAAAACTAAAGTGAAAGTCATCATCACTCGTGTACTATATTTAATATATATGTCACCGACAAAGTATATAATCCGGCATTCTATAGAATGTCTACAACGTCCAAGCAAAGTATCAAATATCCTTAATTTTACACTTTACCTAGGCATTCTATAGAATACCTAACGTACAGCCGGCAATGTATATATTAGATATTGAAAACAATAAATTTTAACTGTTACTCGTATTGCGGATGGCGGGGGAAGGGGCGGTGGGAATGGAGTCAATACGTTATGGCATTAACTAACGTGAACTAACCTGAATTAATCTGAACTAGCCTGAACTAACTTGAACTAAACTTTCTTAAAGTTAAAAAAAATAGTTTATAAATAAAACCAACGTTTGATTTTTCAAGGATTGCTGAAGTCTCTATTTTCATTTCCCTACTCATTTTTTTTATAGATAGTTGATAATCTTAATATTATTGATTGACAGTCAATCATCGCTCCTGATAAAGCTAACATGGTTAGCAAAACGCGCGTCGAGTGCAAAAATAAAGTGTTTGGTGTAGTGGTGATATATACTGAGTAGTGTCATTGTGCCAAAGATTCCACATTCCCAACTTAATCTTAATATTGTTAATCTTGGTAATTTGCCTTTCATTTTATTCTTATTTATTACATGATGAACTATACACTCGAAAGTACACAGAACCTTTTTCTTAAGACATAAGCCCCTGTTAATTCAAGTTAGTTTAATTTAGTTCAGGTCAGTTCATGGTATTGACTTCACATCCACCGCCCCCCCCCCCCCCCCCCCCCCCGCCACCTGCAGCACGAGTAACAGCTAATGCTTATTGTTTACACACAATGCCGGCTGTACGTTTGGTATTATGGTAATTTGTCTTTAATTTTATACTTTACCTAATCCCTTATCGGTATTCTATAGAATTCCTAGGCATTCTATAAATTACCCACGCAAAGTATATAATAGTTAAAAGAAAAGAAAATATTTCATACATTGCCTAAACGAGCCCGGCATTCCATAGAATGCCTGAATTAAACAGTTGGTCGGTAACATATATACAGTCTGTCAAGTAAAAACGTTTTCGCGATAATTCATTTCTACTAGATGTGATTCTAGTGATTCAACAAAAAATCGGTAGAGGGAACCTTTGTCTACGACACATTTTACTAAAAGTGTCAGTCGATTACGAACTTTCGACGAAATCACCTAGAATCCAAAGTAAGTCACTTGTTTATACTCGGTTCGAGACAGTCTTTCTTTGTTCCCATCCAGGGGCCTCAAGTGACACATTCCGCGGCCGCTAAATATAATAAAAGTCGATGTCATTTGTAAAGAAGTGGATAAATCGTTTTAAGGAGACGAAAAATGTCGACGACTTACCAAAACGTAACTTGTTAGGCAAAGTCACTCCGAAAGTCGAAAAACGAATCGTGTTTGTGTTTTCACGACCCGAAATTGACGCTGCGTCAAGAAGCGACAAAATTAAGAAAACTTGATTTGAATGTATCCCATGAGACCATTTGACAACATCATCGTGCTCATAATCTCAAATTCCGAAGCATGTAGAAGAAACCTGGGTAAAAATCACGTTATGAAGCGGCTCGCTTGGGCTCACGACAAGATACTAGAGTGACCCTCACAATCACCGGTCGCTAACCCTATTGAAGACGTTTGGTCCCTTGTAAAGAGAAAGCTCAGAGAAATGACTCTGAGAACTTTGACTCAGGTGTCTCGCGAGATTCAAAAAATTTGGAGATCATTGCGCATGAGTATGCAGAAAATATGGTCGACAGCATGCCTCGAAAATGTGAGGCGATTATTGATACAGGAGGCGATTGGACAATTTACTCAGGTAATTGTGCCTTTATCAGCACACCAAAGAATACATTGATGGCAAAAAATTTTCTCTAAATACATTTTTTGAAGAATACGAGCGGTCGCTTTCTTATTTGACAAACAAATAAGTTTACAATTTCTAATTTAGATTTTTATTCTTATACATAAGTTATAAACTCCAGACTACATGCAGATAAGAGATAACTATTACTTAACTAATTTGGAATTCTTATTATTGTTTCAGCTAAAAATGTCAATGCATATGTAATAAACTGTATTAATTACACAGGTCTGCAACAAAAATGCTCTCTGGATATTTTCAACTGATTACAATGTATTTAGGTGTTCTGAAAACTAAAAAAATACTTAAAAAATTCCAGAACGTCAGGTTATTTTGCAAAACGCAAAATTTTATTATAAAAAAGGGTTTTTTTGGGCTAACTTGAAGTCATAAATAAATAGGTACAATTTTATTTTGATTACTGTTTTTAAATGTATACAGGCCATAACTATCATTACTTTCTAAATAAAGAACACCCTGTGTGAGCTAAATTAACAAACATAAACGTTGTAACCAGAACGTGTGTAGAAAGTGGCGCGGTACAATTACGTGTTAACTTGTCATTGTTTTATAGATCTTGGTTCAATATAGTGCAATATCATCTGTGCGGAAGTGTGTGAATTCGTCTGACAGTTTCTGTTATATTTGTGGCGAATATATGGTATTAAAGCAACAACTTAATATTACGGACTTTGTAAAAAAAGTATACTTCACGTATTTTGGCTTAAAACTTGAAGATCAGGATAAAGTTTGGGCACCTCATAAAGTCTGCAAACGATGTGTTGAAGACCTTCGAAATTGTTTTAAGGGCAAGAAAAAAGCTTTCCGATATGCGAGTCTTATGGTATGGCGCGAGCAAAAGAACCATAGTGACGATTGTTACTTTTGTTCGTGTAATGTGAAAGGGTATGATTCAAAATGGAAGCAGTCCATTTCATACCCCAATCTGCAATCAGCTATTCGTCCCATCCCTCATGGGACCGAAATACCAGTGCCCAAGGCCCCTGCTACCTTGGAAGAGGTTCCAAGTTCTGACGAAGATGGTGCTGTACCTGAACCCGATGACAAGTCAAGTTTTTAATTTGAAGATGACAGCAGTCCGAAATTGTTTTCCCAGGGCGAGCTAAATGATTTGGTAAGAGACTTGAATCTTCCCAAAAACGCTGCTGAGTTGCTTGGATCAAGGCTCAAAAGCAGGAACCTACTTTTGCCGGGAGTGTCTTCCTCCTGGTTTAGATATCGTGAGAAGCAGTTCACTTCCTACTTTGCCCAAGAGGACGAGTTGGTTTATTGTACCAATATTGAAGGTTTGATGGATACATTTAAGATCTCATACGACCCAGCACAGGGGCGTATTTTCATAGATTCTTCAAAAAGAAGCCTTAAAGCAGTTCTGCTTCACAATGGCGGTTTCTATGCTTCCATTCCTGTCGGTCATTCCGTACACCTCAAGGAAACCTACAAGAACTTGGAATTGGTTCTTTGCAAATTAAAATATAAAGACCACGGTTGGCAAGTGTGCGGTGATTTAAAAATCTTGGGCATGTTGCTCGGACAATAATCTGGGTTTACCAAATTCCCTTGCTTTTTGTGTCTATGGGATAGTAGAGACCGAGCAAATCACTGGACCAAAAAGTGTTGGCCTCCGAGGGAGCTTAAAGTTGACGAAAAGAACGTCCTGCATGGAACTTTGGTGCCTCCTCATAAAGTTCTTCTACCACACTTCACATAAAGCTGGGATTGATGAAGCAATTTGTAAAGTCACTTCCAAGAGATGGAAATTGCTTGAAATACTTAATATCAAGGTTTCCAGGCCTCTCGGAGGCAAAGTTGAAGGAAGGTGTTTTCGTTGGACCAGATATTAGACGGCTTATGGCTGATCCACAATTCATCACAACCATGACGGATCCTCAAAGAGAAGGGTGGATTGCCTTTGAAGAGGTCATAGAGAAATTTTTAGGCAATAACAAAGACCCTAACTACAAACAAATCGTCAAAAGAATGTTAAAAGCATTTCAAGCTTTAGGTTGCCTAATGAGTTTAAAAGTACATTTTCTTCATTCCCACCTCGACTACTTTCCAGAAAATTTAGGAGATCTGAGTGAAGAGCAAGGCGAACGATTTCACCAAGATATTAAGGAGATGGAAAAAAGATACCAGGGAAGATGGAGCGTCTCAATGATGGCAGACTACTGTTGGACGCTTCAGAGAGACCTTCCAGATGCTTCCTACAAGCGAAAATGTACCAAAAGGAGTCTCACTGGGGAAAAAAAAAAATGTGTTTAGTGCTTACTAATGAATGTATTTTAGATAAAAAAATAAGTTTTGTTACGCAATTATAAATAAAAAAAATTTTTTAGTCTTTTATCTTTTAAGATGATAACTTGTTTAACATAGATACCTACATTGTCAGAAAACGTGACGTTCTATGACAAAATGAAAGTCATTTTCGGATTCAGTGCACCCAAAAAACATAAGAATTACGCAAAAAAACCAAAACAGCTCTCAATTTTTTTTTCTTGCAGACTTGTGTTATTGAGCCGATATTTGTATTGTATATCATTTATTTTAATGAACTCGGAGATTTACATAGACCAATCGTGTGCTCTCACATGGAACACTCTTAAAATAGTTTATTGTATACATCTTACGAATGCTGCACCTCTTACACTATACCCCTAACTTACTGAAATGTTCCGTGTTGCAAAGAGTTCGCAAGTGAGACTCTTAACACACACCTATAAAACTTTTCAATGTTTATAATCGTCTATTTCTTAAGCAACGTTTCCATTAAACTTTGAAATGGTTCGTAGTTCTAAAGTCCCTGCTAGCTTGCAACGGCCTATTAAAAGCAGGTAATTTATTTGCAAATTTTAAGCTCCTTGACTGCAATATAGGCACAGACATTCACAAAGCGAACTTTATATCGATTTAACAATTTTCTCAAACTTTAAAATAAAGTGGGTCGTTAATATCTGTTTCAACGTAGAAACTGTTCGATCATACGTTCGTCGACAATGCTGATATTAGCACTATAGTTTTTGAAGTATTTTTCTTTAAAAATGTTGCCTGAAATAGCTTTCTGTCTTGTAAGCATATTCAACAGTGAATATGTAAAAGTTTTGACAATAATTGACATGGCTAGCTGCTTAAAGGGCTACACACCTGGGTGCTGCAAAAAGTATGTATATTTAAAAAAACCGGTCTAGTGCAAGTTGAACTTGGACAATTAGTGTTCCGTACGTTGATTGTTTTTAAAATAAAAAATTTTGTTAGGGTGGTATAAAATGATCAGTGACTTCACAAAACACTCCAAATGAGTTTTCAACAAAGTTTGTTTCCAATCTTTACTGAAAACTGGTGACCTTGAAATATTGTTTTTTTTTATATACCAGATAAATTATTAAAGGTAATGATAATTTTCGTCCAATCTATACCTCGTGGAGAATATTCCAGGATTTTTTCAAAATTTTTTGATCAGTACTTTTCGAGATAAGGTAGGAGACAGCGATTTTTCACGATTTTTTAAAAGTAATACGAAGAAAAGTGTGCGCAAGTATTACATTATATATATATTTTTACTCGTGTTTTCACAAGCTTTCATTTGACACTACACTCGATGACCTAGTAAAAAAATTTTTTTTGTCACTTCCGATTTCACCCCTCAAAACGAATCCCTTAAGTCAAAATTTATGTTACGGTGATATAAAATGATCAGTGACTTCACAAAATACACCCCAAATAAGTTTTCAACAAAGTTTATCTCCAAACTTTACTGAAAATTGATGACCTTGAAATTTCGGTTTTTTTTATATACCAGATAAATTATTACAGGTAATGCACTCGTGATAATTTTCGCTCAATCTACACCCCGTGGAGAATATTCCAGAATTTTTTCAAAATTTTTTGATAAATACTTTCCGAGATAAGGCGAATGGACAGCGATTTTTCGCGATTTTTTAAAATAAAACAAAGAAAAGTGAGCGCAAGTATTACATTATATGTATATTTTTTACTCGTGTTTTCACAAGCTTTCATTTGACACCACACTCGATTACCTAGTAAAAAATTTTTTTTTTCACTTCCGATTTCATCCCCCAAAACTAACCCCTTAAGTCAAAATTTAACTTTCAAAACTACATGGCTCTGATGAGGCCATCATCGTTCTATGACAAATAGTTTCGGAGAAAATCGGGTGTGACAGACGGACAGACAGACGGACAGACACCGAAGTGATCTTATAAGTATTCCGTACGGAACACTAAAAATATATTTTAAAGGTTATTAAGTGAATCATACAAAAGAATGGCGATTATATATTTTTATTGTACTTTAATTAAAAGAATTTTTTTTAAATATGTTTTAAATGTTAACATTATTTTGTAGAAAAAGCAATTATTAGAATTCGAAAAAAAAAAACAAAGGGTATTAAAAATTATCTGAGTAATATTGTAGACAGTGTCTGAAGACAGATAGCGGTCCCAATCCGACGCCAGGACTCATTTAATGCTATAACTTTTTAATAGAATGAAACTCTCTACACAGAATCTAGTAGTTGGACCTCATGGAGAAGACACGCTAAACGATAATGGGATAAGACTGATTGAACTATGTCAACATCAGTCACTAACAATAACTAACGGCTCTTATGTACATAAAAATATCCACAAATACACTTCGACCAGAAACCTAAAATCGACAATTGACTATCTAATTATCAAACAAAAATCAAAAATTAAGATACACGACGTCCGAGTTTAAAGAGGAGCTGAACGCGGAAGCGATCACTATCTCCTAAAAGGAAAAATAATTTTTACCGGTGCATAAACAAACCAGACAAATCAGCCATCGACAACCTGAAAATAGAAAGCTGGAAAGCAATAAAGAACCTCGATACAATTTGTCAAGTTTACAAAATGAAAGTACAAGAACTTTATATAAATATAGACTAGATCAAAAATTACTATATGTTTATGAGAATAGGTCAACAGAATCTCTACTTAAAATTGGCAGCCAAACAATTCTTAGGAATTAAAGAAACATATCACAGATCTAGTAAGTACTGGTGGAACGATCGACTACAACAACTTAAGAACAAAAAATAAAAGCTCTATGAAAAATGGATGGGTACAAAGAGGCATGAAAATAGACAGGAATATAAAGAAGCTATGTCAATATTCAAACAAGCTGTAGTTCAAGCAAAAAATCAAAGTTGGGAAAACAAATGCCAAGAATTAGATGGATACATAGGTGGACGTAACTCTAGAGAATCGTGAAGATTTATTAATAAAAATCTAGGACACAAACGAGATATGAAATAAATGTAAACTCAATTACAGCCCAACAATGAGAGGAAAACTATAAATCACTCCTGGTAAAGCAAAGATCAGAATATATAAATAAATCCCCCAAGAAAATTCGAATTGTTGAAGAACCCATAGCTCTTGATATAGAGAGGATAAAGAAAGCCATATATTTACTAAAAAAACAGTCGGGCCCCAGGCCCGGAAGTTATTCCTGCCAAACTAATACAGAATGGAACTGAAAAACTATTTAAGATCTTAACAGCAATTTTTAACCGATGTTTAAATGAGGAACCAATTCCACAATGCTAGAAACAAGGCTGGATTACATTTGTACATAAAACGGACAACAAAAAGAACTGCAGTAACTATCGAGGTATAACGGTGACAAGTACATTAAGCCGACTCTATGGAATAATATTAAAAGATCTCATATGTGAAGAGTATCATCCCTACGAATCTGAAGAGCAAAACGGTTTTAGAGCAGGTCGATCAATAACTGACAATATTTTTTTATTTAACACAAATCATCGAAAAAAGAACAATACGGTCACAAGATGTACACCTACTGCTAGTAGATCTGATAAAGGCATTTGATACGGTCCCTATTGTTAAACTATGTCCTAGAAAAATCTAATATTATATATTATATATGTGACTATTACGGATGCCATTAAAGAATTCTATAGAAACACAACATCTAGAATAAAAGTAGGAAATAGACTTTCAAAGGGCTTGAATGTAACTAAAGGCCTACGCCAGGGATGTTCTCTCTCTATTCAATATATACACCGATGAAGCTCTGAGAATGTGGAAACGGAAGTGTAATGGCATGGTAATAGCAATAGGGGACACAACCCTATACACATTACATCACGCAGATGATCAGGTAGTGGTGGTTCAAGATAAAGAAGACCTGGAATACATCTCCCAGAAACTATTCGAAGAATACAGGAAATGGGGATTACAAATTAATACAGACAAAACACAATATTTAAGTATTGGATAAGATCTGATTCTAAACAATGAAACTATCAAGTGCTGTGAAGAATACGTATATCTGGGCACGAGACTCACCAAGACTGGCCGAAACAACGAGACAAAACAAGACAGAATAACAAAAGGAAAAAAGGTTATTGGAGCATTGAACTCGATACTATGGCAAAAAAATCTTAGAGCGGAGACAAAAAAAAATCTATAACTTTATATTACAACCCACACTGACTTATAGCTCGGCAGCTAACAAATGAACAAAAAGACAGACTACTTGCAGTGGAAATGGATTTCTGGAGAAGATCTGCATGTAAATCTAGACTCGAGCATGTTAGAAATGAGGAAGTAAGGAATTTAATGATGGTGGAACGCACAATAACTGACGATATCGAAAGACAACAACTACCTTGGTATGGACATGTAAAACGATCCCTACAGGAAAGAAGAAAAGAGGACGACCACCCACAGCATGGCTGTAGGGAAGAACAAGGGCAATGTCTGGACGGAATCTCTCAGAAAATGACTGGGAGGATAGAAATAACTGGCGATTAGGAACCCAAAGGCGGAAAACGCTATAAACGGGATTATATGTATATAATTGTCTTAATTTTTTTTTTCGAGTACTTCTTAGAAGTACAGAGAATAAAATCTGTAAGAAAAATTAATTTTTGAAAAATCGAGGTGCATGTAACCCCTTAAGTGTAGGCAATAAAAAAACTACCTTGTATTTTTGGTTTCAAAAAGTATAGTTAGGGTTTTTTCCAATATGACCAAACTGTTTGCAATGCAATTAAGAAATATGCAACGTCCACTGCTGGACATAGGCCTAATTTATTCTAATCCAAATGTTTCAGTCTTGAGCTGCTTGAATCCAGTTTCCGGCAGTTTGTTTTAAATCATCAGACCATCTTGTGGGGGATCTTCCTTTATTTCTATAGGTTTCTTGTCCCAATTTTCAATTCAGCACTCTTTTCGTCCATCTGCCTCGCTACATGGCATGCCTAGTTCCACTTTAGCCTCATTATCTGGTCCACTGCATCGGTTATTTTTGTTTGACTTCTTATAACAGCATCGATAATTTTATCTGTGTGAGTGATATATCCAGAATGAAAAGTTCTATGGCTCCTTATGTTACCCCTATTTGATATATTGATTTTTAGTTAGGATTACTGTCTCGGCTCCATATGTAAGAAAGGGTCGCACATATTGATCAGTGGTTTTTCTTTTAAGACACACCGGGATGTCTGATTTGAAGATATAACGTAACTTCCTAAATATTGCTCATAAGACTTATTCTTCCGTGTAATTCATGGGTTTGATTCTCCCGGCTATCTTGATGTGGTGACCCAAATATTTATAAGTAGTGACTTGTTCGAGTTCTTTATCGTCGACTGAGATTGTATAACCGAGTACTAAATTTGTCATGAACTGAGTCTTTGTAAAGTTTATATTCAACTAGCAGGGCCCGCAGCTCGCATGGACTTGATTCACTACTATCGTCACTGCTTATTCCTTATGTTACCCAACGTAATAAAATATCTCCCATTATTTCCCCTTATCTCCCAATATTTCTCCTTATCTCCCATTATCTCTACATAATTTCCATTATCTAGGCTTATCTCTGCTCATCTCCCATTATTTCTTCTCATCTCCCATTATTTTTCTTTATCTCGCATTATCTCACCTTATTTCCCATTATCTAGGCTTATCTCGACTTATCTCGCAATATTTCTCCTCATCTCCCATTTTTTCTCCTTATCTCCCATTATTTCTCCTTATCTCCCATTATTTAAACTTATTTCCGATTATCTCATCTTATCTCCCATTATCGAGGCTTATCTTGACTTCCCATTATTTCTCCTTATCTCCCATTATCTCACTTAATCTCCCGTTATCGAGGCTTATATCGAATTATATAGAACATATGTATAAATTTATAAAAAACACGTAAATCGGATAAGTGGTTCTCCAGTGATAAGCGCACTAACGGACGGACAGACAGACAGACGGACAGAGAGACGTTGGATTTTATATATATTATAGATATAGATTATTATTATTATATAACCTGGCCAAAGAATATTTGTATGAATTTAAAAAAAGACACGTAACGCACAGAAGTGGTTCTCGCGTGATAAACGCACTAATGGACAGACTGACAGACAGAGAGACATTGCATTTTATATATATTATTGATTACATATATTCTCTGCTATATAATATTGTTCCATATTTAATGCTTTAGACTGTGTATTGCAAGAGAACGCGCTAGCGGCAAACTTTTTTCCGATTTGATTCACTATTATCGTCACTGCTTATTCCTCATGTTACCTAACGTAATAAAATATAGCCCATAACCTGGCCAGAGAACATATGTATGTTTTTAAAAAAAAAAACACGTAAATCGGATAAGTGGTTCTCCAGTGATAAGCGCACTAACGGACAGACAGACAGACAGACAGAGATACGCTGCATTTTATATATATTATAGATGTAATAAAATATATATCTATAACTTGGTCAGAGAACATATGTATAAATTTAAAAAATCACGTAAATCGGATAAGTGGTTCTCGAGGGATAAGCGCACTAACGGACAGACAGACAGACAGAGAGACGTTGCATTTTATATATATTATAGATATAGATTATTATTATTATTATTATCTAACCTGGCCAAAGAATATATCTATGAATTAAAAAAAGACAGGTAAATCGGATAAGTGGTTCTCGCGTGATAAACGCACTAATGGACAGACAGACAGACAGAGAAACATTGCATTTTATATATATTATAGATTATAGATATTCTCTGCTACATAATATTGTTCCATATTTAATGGTTTAGGCTGTGTATTGCAAAGGAACGCGCTAGCGGCAAACTTTTTTCCGACTTCATTCACTATTTTACGTCATTGCTCATTCCTTATGCTACCTATCGAAATAAAATATAGTCTATAACCTGACCAGAGAACATATATATGTTTAAAAAAAAAAGTACGTAAATCGGATAAGTGGTTCTCCAGTTATAAGAGCACTAACTGACAGACAGACAGACAAACAGACAGACAGAGAGACGTTGCATTTTATATATATTATAGATTTTAAATATTGCGACGATACTCAAACTTTAGAACTCTATATCCATTTAGCAATTTTCTCAAAACTTTAGAATAAAGTAGGTTGTTGGTGCTAATTCCAAACTAGAAACCAATCATTCGTGGTAGTTTATGACACACTAAAAATTCTGTTAATACCTGCACTAGCTTTTTGTTTATTTTTCTCATGAAATATTGTTTACCATAACTTTCTAATTGGCATGCAATTGCAGTAGTGATCACTTAAAAATTGGCAGTAGTAATTTACATCAAAAAAGTAGAAATAAGCTGAAGAGCAAGTAAAAATTTGACGATTGGTTTTTGTTTTATTTGCCCTTTAGTTTTTTAAGTGAGGTGGGTACTTTTGCCAAACTGTAGCCATAATACCAACATTTAATGTTTTCAATAAAATTTACGAGCACGTATCATTTTTTTGTCCAATGCTAATAACACTTACATAAGTACGACGAATTTATTTAAAAATTAAATTAAACTAGTTGATCCATAGTTATTCCATATTATAATATTTATTTTTTTTCATACAAAACTCTAAATGCATTCTCAAATAGCTACATTTTTGTGCAAAAAGAACGTACCATTCTAGAAAAGTATTCTATATTATTCAAGGAAATTAAGATATTTTTTAAAAATAGTTTTCTGGAAGAAAAAAAATATGGTACTTTAGTTTCCAATTTGTTGTATTATACAAACAATTTGTTGTAAAAATAAGTTTATAATAAAATTGTTTATTTTTTTTCCCATTATCAAAAGGCAAACTAGTTTGAATAATTCAAATACCTCGGTTGGAGTTGAAGTATTCAGCTGACAACAATAACAACAACAATAAGCAGTGACTTGTCCGAGTTCTTCATCGTCGACTGAGATAGGATGACTGAGTACTAAATGTGTCATGAACTGGATTTTTGCAGTTTGAAGTTCACGTTCAATTCCAAATGTTGCACTATAGGAATTTTTACCCTTTTTTTTGGCCAAAATTATTTACAGCCAAACGGCTGGACCGATTTTAATGATTTTTTTGGATTTGACTTTTGCAAGACTCTTAAGAGGGAGGGAGGAACCACTAAAGTTTTTCATACACTGAAAAAAAAAGTAAAGTTAACTAAAAAATTAACTAATAATTATTTTCAAAAGAGGTTTAAGGGTTATATGTTCCCGCATCCAAGATTTTTTTAGATCTTTGGTAGGTTATCTGGTTTTCTAAACTGTTTTTTAATAAATATTTTTTCGGGTGTACACTTACGTTCGAATATAACAGTAGAAATTCATTTTACTAATTTAAAGAAGTAACAAACAGTTTTGTTTTAAAAAGGATTTTATTCACAAATTTGATTTTCGAGTTCCAAATCGTCAACTACATTTAATACAGATCGGTTCAAAATGCCATTACTCTCCATTTCTTGATTTTCGTTTTCGGAATTTTCTTCATCTGTTTGACAATTTTCCACAAAACTTTGCTCCTCTGATCTCAGTAATTCGATTACTTCTGCTGGAAGCTTTAATTTGTTCTGGTGCTTGATGCGTCTATTCAACGAAAGGTTGGAAATAAGCGGATCTGATGTGTCCAATGCTCGATTAAAAACGTCCGCCAAGTTGTTCACCCGGCTACTTTTTCGTGCATGAAGCAATCTATCGGATTTATATATTTTTTATGGTGCGATTCAGAGGCATCCTCGCCAAAGCATCCAACGGGAAGCACAGTCGACTCAATAATTTGCCGCGAATGTACAAGAGCCTTATGTGCAGTTGCTGTCATTGGTAATCATGGAACTTCTGCATGAACATTGTGGCCGTTTGAAAACAAAATTCTTCAAATTTATTCGAATCTAAAGGAAGCTGACATGATAAACATATTAAAATGACTTTTAAATTATAAATGAGTTCTTTGTCTATGCCTGTAATTTCAGAAAATTTTAAATGTTCTTTGAACGCGCGCCGGGCCGTGTTACCGTCATTCGTACTCCCATAGCCACCAGTCTTAGGCTTATCAACGTGCAAACCAATTTCATCCCAAAATAACTGTTGGATGTCAGCCTTTCTTTTCGCAACTAAAGCTTTGTCAGCTTCATTTCTTATTTGCCACTTTTTAATGTGAATTTTGTACCCTGCATTCACAACAAATTCAAAAAAACGGATCCAGCAATGCAATGGACTTATCCCATACTTTAAGTTCTCTTCTTTAGGTTTAAATTTGTGGTTTTGGAAATCTGTTATGCTCAGAAAATCCTTTGGTGTAGCACCGCATAATGAACACGTTTGACTAGATTTAGTTTCAGTCAAAATATTTAATACTTTGCCATCAATTAAAGTTAAGTACAATTTAAATTTAACACATGAAGTTTTTGTTATACCAAGCATTACTTCAAAAGAACTTAAGAAATTTATTTCTTCCTCTATATTTTTCTTTTCTTTCAAAATGATTTCTTTAGTCTCCTTTGTGTATTCTAATTTTAATGGTCGACAAAATCTAATAGATTGTGGTGTACGATTGTTCCATAAAATATTTCCGGACGCTTCTATTAAACGCAAAGGTATAATTGTTATGGCCAAAATACAGGAGTCACAATTTTGAGACGAACCTGCCTTTTCAAACTGTTGTATAACCAGTACTACTGTCAAATCCATAACTGACAATGAGTTCGGCGTATAAAATTTCAGTTTTTTTTTTGTTTCCATTAAGGTAGATATAACTTCCTCTTGCACTTTTATTATTCTTTCGGATGTATGCTTCAGTAACATTTCCAATGGAACTTTCGCTAATGTCTCAGTAACTATTACGCCGTCTGGTCTGCATTTATATTTACTACATGTAAGTTCTTTGTATAGAGGATATATATCTCAATCTCTTATTTTATTTTCATATCTTATATTGCAATATTGCTCTTTTGCAAAGTTGTTTTCTAAAAGAAAAGCTAGTCCTTCATCAGGAGATAGCTTAGTTGGTGTTGCTGTTGAAATTATTTTCCGTAATTTCGCGGCTCTAGTCGGAGTACTGACAGCTTCTTTTAAAACAACTGCTAAATCTAATTGGTTACATTTACGAGCAGCCGCAGATGCAGCAAGAACCAGGGGTTCAACTTCATTATTTTGATCTTTAGAGATTTCTGCTGCAACTCTTCTTTTTGTTCTCTCAGATTTTTGGCAGAAAGTTAATTGCGGTCGTCCACTTTTTGATTTAGTGGAAGCACGCTGCGTTTTACGTTTTTTTTTATCGAAGTATTGCCTTCAAGCTGTTTTTCGAAAAGTTTCAAAATCCGACCACTTTTACGCCACTTCATACTCATATTTGAACAAAATATTAGTGACTGCTCCTTTAAATATTGTTCAAAGTTTTCGGAACAATCACTCTCAGCAATGTATGAAAAGAAATGAGCATAAATAGCGGCTCTTTTGTCAACTTCGTTGTGTTTCTCTCGCCATATATTGAATAACTCTGAATTTGGCACGCAGTAGTCAGCTGAAAAAAAAAATGCATTTTTTTAAAAAAGTAGCAGATAGTAGCAGCTAAAATATATTAAATTCGGAAGATAAATGACTGTCCTAGAGGACTATTATGGTGTTATGTCTATCATGTGCTATCATTTTTTTGTAAGTATAAATAAAATTCCAATTCATAATTCCATTAGTTCATCTTAAGGTCACTTCAACTTTTCCCATTTAATCGATCTAATAGATGAGTTCACCAACATTTCACTATATAATATTAAAGTACTTACCTCCGGCCTTATTTTCCATTTTTTAATTTTCAAAAACTATAAATTTTTATTACGAAAATTTTTGTTAGAAACTGTCACAAAATTCACTGCACTCAAAAGTTTTTTGAAAACTAATTTAGAAATCGCAAGCAAAACAACTGATAAAGCGACTGAAAATCAATTTTGTCAAATAATTTAAAAAGATATGCCTACTTTGCTGTTTTTTTTTTATATTAAAGCAAAAAAAAATAAACTCTGCAAAAATTTTAATTTTTACTTTTGGCCAAAAAAGGGGGTAAAATTTCCTATAGTGTGTTGGAACGATATTGTGTTTAGGGTATTCCTAGTGTTATAAGAATAGTGTACACGATCTGTTATCAGAACAATATCACTGGCGCACTTCAGATGATTACGATTGATCTTGATGTCTATTTCAGTCCATTCCAAATCCTTGAACATATATTCCAAAAGGTTTATAAAAAGTTTGGGAGAGATGGTCTCCCCTTGTTGGATAGCTTTTTTTTATTCCAAATCTGATGATGTGGAGCTTCACCGATGCTGTGACGTGGCTGTATACATGTTTTAGGATATTTATATACCTTGGTACCTCATCATCATTAGCTTATTCCATCCATAGTCGGACGTAAGCCGCCCAAATTGTCTCCTTTGAGGTCTGTTGTTTGTCTTTTGCATCCAATTTTTAATCTTTTTATGTCGTTCGTTCATCTTGTCTGTGGTCAGCCTAAATTATTTTTTGATATTTCGATTTTTTGTCTAAATATATAAATATTGGCACATTTCCTATTCCACCTTCTATTAATTGTTCCTGGCTGTTATCTTTACATTCGTTGTTCAAATATTGGGGTTTTGGTAAAGTTTATTTTTAGACCTATTTCTCGAGACTTGTTATTTAATTCCTTCAGCATTTCTTGTAATTCTTCGTTTGTGAGAGTGACATCATCTACGAACTTTAAGTGATTTAATCGTTTACCGTCCATTAGTACTCCTTTATTTTCCTACTTTAATGATTTGACCATGTCTTCTAGAGCCAACGTGAACAGCTTTGGGATATCAAGTGGCCTTGTCTAATTCCTCTTTTAATTTTGGTTTTATCTTCCGGCATTATTTGTGATGTGGCATTTTTATATATGTGTTCAAGAAGAGATGTGCATCTTTCATCGACTCTGCTGTTACTTGAGACGTTAAGGATTGCCCATATTTTTATCGAATCAAATGCTTTTTCGTAGTCGACTGTTGCTATCCACAAGGTGGCCCTATATTAATTGGCTTTTTCCACTAGTAGTCTAGTGGTTTGAAGATGGTCTTTGGACGTGTATCCCCTTCGAAATCTCACTTGGTCACGTGAATGATAACTGTCTAATTTGTTCGTTAATCTATATGTTACGATTCTAGTGAGGATTTTATATAGCACCGATAACAGGCTAATGGGTCTCTAATTCTGCAATTTAAATTTTAAAAATAAGCACAATCACGGGGTTTGTCCAAGGTGTTAGTATTTTTCTTTCTATAAGGCACCTGTTAAATAGAGCTTGAAGAGATTGTATTATCGATACCCCTCCATACCTTATCGTTTCTATAGTTATTTCGTCGTCACCTGCTTCTTTGTTGTTGCGCATATGTTGTATACCGTTCATTATTTCATCCGTTATATCGGAAATCACTTCTCCTTTCCTAGGTGGTGACGCTTTTTTCGTGTCATATAGTGTCTGATAATATTTTTCTGCAGCTTCCTTTATCTCTTGGATTAATGTGATCGGTGGTTATCGCTATTTATACGTTTTTGATTTTTTTATTAGTCTTCTCCTTCATTCATTTGCTGGTTTAGGTGTTTCAAACTTTTTCCCTCTTTCAGAGTTTCTTCTATTTTCGAGTTTCTGTACTGTCTGATGTCTTCTCTGATTGGTATTTAACAGAACTAAATTAAAATTGGATAAAATTAATCAAGTTAAATAAAATGGTTGGATAAAATTATGCTTTATAATATTAGTAAAAATTTAAGCTATATGGAGGAAAATTTGACCTTTTTTTTTTTGATCTTCTGTTGTTTTAAATCAAGTGTGAACTTCTCTTTAGTTATGGTAATATAAGAAATTTAGTTGACTGAGTTTCAGGTAACTTATTTATGATGGTAGAAACATTGCAGTAACAACTGTATTTTTTATAGATAATCATATCGAGCTACCCAAACTTTGGTCGGTAAGGATTTGTTGTTATCATAAGAATACTAGCCGGGCCCGCGGCTCCGCTTGCGTGGACTTGGTTCACTACTATCGTCACTGCTTATTCCTTATGTTACCTAACTTAATAAAATATCTCCCATTATTTCCTCTTATCTCCCAATATTTCTCCTTATCTCCATTATTCTACATAATTTCCATTATCTAGGCTTATCTCTGCTCATCTCCCATTATTTATCCTTATCTCCCATTATTTCTCCTTGTCTCCCATTATCTCACGTTATTTCCCATTATCTAGGCTTATCTCGACTTATCTCGCAATATTTCTTCTTATTTCCCACTATTTCTCCTTATCCCCCATTATCTCACCATAACTCCCATTATCTAGACTTATCTCTGCTTACCTCCCATTATTTCTCCTTATCTCCCATTATACCTATTTCCCATTATCTCACCTTATATCCCATTATCGAGGCTCATCTCGACTTATCTCCCTTTATTTCTCCTTATCTCCCATTATCTCACCTTATCTCCCATTATCTAGGCTTCTATCGAATTATATATATGTATAAATTTATAAAAATACATAAATCAGATAAGTGGTTCTCGAGTGATAAGCCCACTAACGGACAGACAGACAGACAGAAAGACCTTACATTTTATATAATATATATTCTTTGCTACATGATATTGTTCCATATTTAATGCTTTAGGCAGTGTATTGCAAGAGAACGCGCTAGCGGCAAACTTTTCTTCGACTTAATTCACTATTATTGTCACTGCTTATTCCTTATGTCACCTAACATAATAAAATATATCCTATAACCTGGCCACAGAACATACGTATGTTTAAAAAAAGCACGTAAATCGGATAAGTGGTTCTCCAATGATAAGCGCACTAATGGACAGACACACAGACAGAGAGACGTTGCATTTTATATATATTATAGAAATTCTTTGTTTCATGATATTGTTCCATATTTAATGGTTTAGCATGTTTAAAAAAAAAGCACGTAAATCGGATAAGTGGTTCTCCAGTGATAAGCGCACAAACGGACAGACAGAGAGACGTTGCATCTTATATATATTATAGATATCCTTTGCTACATGATATTATTCCATATTTAGTGGTTTAGGCAGTGTATTGCAAGAGAACGCGCTAGTGGCAAACTTTTTTCCGATTTCATTCACTATTATCGTCACTGCTCATTCCTTATGCTACCTATCTTAATAAAATATAGCCTATAATCTGGCCGGAGAACATATGCATGTTTTAAAAACAAAAGTACGAAAATCGAATAAGTGGTTCTCTAGTGATAAGCGCACTAACGAACAGACAGACAGAGATACGTTGCATTTTATATATATTATAGATGTAAAAAAATATATATCTATAACCTGGTCAGAGAACATATGTATGAATTTAAAAAATCACGTAAATCGGATAAGTGGTTCTCGAGGGATAAGCGCACTAACGGATAGACAGACAGACAGAGAGACGTTGCATTTTATATATATATTATAGATATAGATTATTATTATTATTATATAACCTGGCCAAAGAATATATGTATGAATTTAAAAAAAGGCAGGTAAATCGGATAAATGGTTCTCGCGTGATAAACGCACTAATGGACAGACAGACAGAGAGACATTGCATTTTATATATATTATAGATTATAGATATTCTCTGCTACATAATATTGTTCTATATTTAATGGTTTAGGCTGTGTATTGCAAACGAACGCGCTAGCGCCAAACTTTTTTCCGACTTCATTCACTATTTTACGTCACTGTTCATTCCTTATGCTACCTATCGTAATAAAATATAGCCTATAACCTGGCCAGAGAACATATGTATGTTTTAAAAAAAAAAGTACGTAAATCGGATAAGTGGTTCTCCAGTGATAAGCGCACTAACGGACAGACAGACAGACAGAGAGACGTTGCATTTTATATATATTATAGATGTATGTGGAAGTATAATAATTTAGTAGAAATGACACTTTTCTAAGTTATTTTTTTCTAAAATTCTTTATAATTTCTTTAGTTGTTTCTAAATTTAAGTATATACCTATCACTCTAATCGGAGTGAATCTAGGAAGGTTTATTATAATCTTTACTTTTATTTATACTTTTGTCTAATAAATACCATTTCCAGCCACTATAGAAGTACCAAAATAATACAAAAAATAGGCATGATAGATTTTAGTATTTAAATTCTTCTTCTTTTTGTGCCGACCCGTTATCGGATGTTGACGATCATCTTGGCTATTAGTACAGCTGCCCGGAATAGTCCCGTTATTGTTGTTGAGAACTATGTTTATAGATTTTTTAGTCACGAAATACGTGTCCTGCCTAGTCCTTTTCTTCTGTCCACCTTGCCCTGCAGTAGACCATATCTTTCCTCGTTTCTCATGGCGTAGCCCAGATATTCGAGTTTTCCTCTTTTAATTGTATTAACAATTTCCAGATCTTTGTTCAAGAGTTCTTGCACTCTCTTGTTGGTAATGTACTCTGTCCAAGATATTCTAAGCATGTGCCTGTAGGGCCATATCTCCAATGCTTTCAACCTTTTACATGATATCGTAGTTACAATCCAAGAGACGCACCGGCAAGACGTAGGATTTGAGAAGTCTTATTTTGATTTTTAAACTGAGATCATGACTTCTGAATACAGCCATTTTTGTATAGGCTGCTCTCGCTTTTTCTATTCTGCATCGAATCTCCAGTGAGTGGTCCCATTCTTCATTTACTGTGGTACCTAAGTAGCAAAAGGTATTGACTCTAACAATCTTTTGGTTGCTAGTATAGAGTTGTCCTTGGAATGCATAGATTTTTGCTTATGATAATGTGTTTAGTCTTCTTTGTAATTGTATCTATTCCGTATTCTCGACTTACATGTGTTATCCTGTCTATCAGCATTTATAGGTATTGTTAATTTTTCTTTCATTAATATTTATTCCTGCTCCCTGGAGTGCTATGCTAAATATTTCTTCTGAGTATATATTAAATAGGAGTGGTGACAAAATACATCCTTGACGTATACCACGTTGGATTTCTATGTTTTCTGATATTTCCCCTTTGAATTTGATGTTGGCTGCTTGTTCCCAGTAGAGATTCTTTATAATGCGTAGATCCTTGTCATCTATTCCTAGTCTTTTTAATACGGTTATGAGTTTATAGTATTGGATTCTGTCGAATGCTTTCTGGTTGTCTATAAAGCATGCGTGTATATCACAACTGACATCTCTAAATCTTTGAAATAGAACCTGTGTGCAGAATATCGACCCACGGGTGCCTGTAGCCCTCCTGAATCCAAACCGACTATACTCTTCACAAACTGTATATAGTCTTTGGTGTATAATCTTCAGAAAAATTTTTAATATATGACTCATAAGATTTATTGTTCTAAAGTCGCTGCAGGTTTTAGGAGCTATTTTCTTGGGTATGGTTATGAATGTGGATTTAAGCCATTCCGAAGGAACCCTTCCGGTATGGTATATTTTCTTGAATAAGTTAGTGAGCCCTCGTATGTTATTGGCATCCAGTAGTTCTAAAAATTCTCCGTGTCTTTCATAGAGGCCAGGAGACTTCCCATCTTTTATTAGAGATATTGCTTTCCTAACTTCCTCTTCTGTTATAGGTGGGCCTGTAATGCATTCTTTTATAGGTTGGTCTATTTTCTCATCCCTAAAAAGACTCTGTATGTACTGTTGTAACACTTCCATTGTTTTTTGTTTGTCTGTCATCTAACATCCATTTTCGTCTATTAAGTTGGTTGGAACTCGTTGTTTGTATAGTCCTGCTGCCCCCTTGACTTTTCTGTGAAGATTGAAATTATCATTCCTCCTTTCCAGTTCTTCTTTTTCTTTGCATTTATTATGCAGCCATGCTTCTTTCGCTTGCCTTATTGCTCTTCTTATCTCATTCTGTATGTTGTTGTACTCGGTTTTGTTTGTTTGTTCTCGTCTACGTCTCTCCATAAGTTCTAGTGTGTGGCCTGTCATCCAGGATTTATTTTGTTTATTTTGTTCTTCTTTAAGTTACTCGCCAGTATATAATGCTATGGCGGTTTTGAATGTTGCCGATTCTTTTTCGCCTTATTCGCTCGTGTCCCTTTAATTTATTCTTCGGTTTAGGCTTTCCTTAATACGTCTTTTTGTGTCTTTCTGTTTTAGTTTCTCCATAGTTACAGCTGTCAGTTGTTTCCTCTTTATTATTTTCTTTAATTTTAATCTAAAGCTGCCAACCAATAGACTGTGGTCGGAGTTTATGTCTGCATACGGAAATGTTTTTCTATGTATATAGCCTTCGTGGAGGGAGTTAGAAAAAGGTGTTCAATACCACTAGTTGATGTTCTTCTGTAAATGTGCGAAAGTCGATCTTCCCTTTCGTTTCTTATGCCTAGTCTGTGAGGTCCTATGAGCTGTCCTTTTCTTAATTTTCCGATTTTGGAATTGAATTCTCCCATTACAATTAATATTTCGTTTTTGTGCAGTGTGCCTATTATTTTAGTAATGGAATTATAAAATTTCTTCCACCTCACCATTACTTTTAAATTAAATTAGTTACGGAAAAATTTATGTGTAAAATTTTAGTTAAGAATTGACTTAGTCGATCCTTCGCCATGCTTAAAATAATATACATGCAGTATAAGAATTACTACAGTTTTCAAAATAGTTACATTCTTTTTGTAAAAAAAAAATGTGTAGACAAATAATTTGTATTGTAGAAAATGAATACAATTTTTGGCGAAAATTATTTTCTGCCTATTAAGGAAAAATATAATTAGTTTTTAACAAGGAAAGAATAATGACGCAATTTATTGTTAATTTCTAAAATATTCTCTAGATGCCACTAGACATCTCATAAACTGAGCTAAAATGTCATTGGTATTAAACTTGTTTTGCTACTTTTTCTCCATTTGCAAAACCGATCTGGCTCGAAAGTAATGAAAAACCATTATAACTTATCAAACAAGTTCAAAGAAGGTTTTATTTGATTACTGGGACAATAAATTAATAATTAAAAGAGAGAGAATTTTAAATAGAATACTTAATTTCTACCATAAAGCAAGTCAGTGAATTTTAATTTTGTTGTTCTATAGGATTTAATTTTTTCACTTAAATGGGTATTTCACTAAGCTGTTTAATTTTATGCAAGATAACGTGTAGATAAAACAATAAATTAGAGTTCAAGTTTTATAGTTCATAATATTTTATAGTTTAGATACACTGCTTGCCAGAGTCACCGAATATTATAAAAACCACAAATCAATATTCGATATGTAATATAATGAACATTATGTAGTTAAAAATCGGAAAAGTAATCCAACCAGCACTTTACTCGTAAATAGGTAATTATAAAATAAATTAATATACAAACTATTTTTGACTTTCACACACTAAAGAAAAACGTTATCCAACCACAGGAAAAATGACATTAGCTCACCTGATTAATTTAGACATTATGTTTTTGCTAAAATTGAAAATTATGAAATAAATTACACAATTTTTAGAATACACTTACTCCGAGAAGAACATGTAACATAATATATGCGCAGCAACCTCCTAATATAGTAATAATTATATTTTCATTTTCTCAACTAAACACCAGAGAAATTATAATAATAATTTTTATACTATACAATGCATATATAATTACCCCCACCGTTTTCGTTCTCTTTATCAATAGCACAGACACTTTTTTTTCTCTAAGTATTGTATATGTTTCAAAGCCGGCCTCGGTGGCGTAGTGGGCTAAGAGCCTGCCTATGATACATATGGTCGACGGTTCGATTCCGTCAGTCGGCTGGGTGTGTGTGTAAATTGTCCCGTTAACAAGCTTAAATATTTAAATATATAAATTCAGCTGGCCATTTGGTATTTACCAGAGCCATAAAACACAAATAAAAAAAAATATGTTTCGAAGAACCCCGCACTAACCTTATAGAAACTTTTCAAAAATATAATTTACGCGATGTTGAACAAAATATCGCTTGACCCCAACTTTAACCTATGAGCCGTTTTCATTCTAGGAAGTCTAATAAGTAAAATAAAAATAGAAGAAAATTAAATTAAGAACATGAATATTGGCGATGATGAAGACATAATAGGTTATTATTTCATTTGTCATTCCGGCGTTAGAATACTTGAATCATGTGCACATGTGGGCGAGTGTACTATGGTTTTTGGTATATTCCAGGTATGAACAAAATATAAGGTATCCATCGCATGCACTCTTGAGCCATGCATTAAATGTCGGAGAAAGACCACCACAACGCAATCCATTGAATTTAATGGATATCGAAATCAGTCTCCACCACGTCCACGTCGTTGATCCTGGATGGCGCAAAAAAAACGAAACGGCAATTTTTATTTCACTTATAAGACTTTCTAGAATGAAAACGGCTCATAGGTTAAAGTTGGGGACCATGGGATATTTTATTCAGCATCGTGTAAATTACATTTGCCCAAAGTTTCGCCGAAATCAAAAATTTATTTCTTACTATAATCTCTACTGAGTTCAATAAAGGACCCCGCACTAACCTATTGGAAAATGACTTTCGGTGGATTTGGATGAACAGGGTTCCATCTCAGCCACGTCCACGTCATTGATCCTGGATAACACAAGGAGCGGAACGGCATTTTTATTTCACTTATAAGACTTCCTAGAATGAAAACAGCTCATAGGTTAAAGTTGGGGCCATGAGGTATTTTGTTCAGCATCGCGTAAATTACATCTTCTCAAAGTTTTATTCAAATGCACCGAAAGCCATTTTCCATAAGGTTAGTGCGGAGTCCTTTAAAGCCCATATCTTATTTTTGTTCGTGAGTTATTCTGCCATACAGATAGACCGACGGAGACGAGAAACTACATATGTTTGTTGGATTCCAGAGACTCTAGAACGTAAAGTAATGAAAACATCTTGAAGATAATTCTTTCTTTTAGCAAAGGAAATAAAAACTTACATCAATGCTAATTAATAAAATTCTTTTTGCTTTTTTAATTAAAACAAATTTATATGATTACCCTATTTGTTAAAATTAAATTTATGGTTAAATTTCAGTCGCATTTATGGATTTTTATTTAAGTAGCAAAAGTAAATCAGATCGATCGGTTACATTATTAATTATTTTGTGGTTGTGCTTTGGTGGGAAATATGGTAAACTATTAGTGACATGTGAATTAGGTAATAGAGGATTTTATAGATGTGGGTGTTGAAAGAGAAAACTATATTCTTTCATACATTGAAATTATTTATGGGATTTTCTTGAGTTTTAGATATTTTTTCAGTTACTTAACTATGAGGAAACACACGGAGAATTAAATATATATATATATATATATATATATATATATATATATATATATATATATATATATTTCTGTACTATTACTATCTTCACTAATACTCCGGCATTTCTAGAGATATTTCCTTCAATCCAAAAACAATTCTTTATTTTTCGCCTTAAAAAACGACGTCTTGTGAACGTGGTAGTTGTCACGCAATAGTAAAGTTTTGATTCTCTATGAATTGGGACGTATTTCTCGAATGGTCTGCTTCAGGTTCTTTTGTAAATCTCTCCAATATTTGTTGACAATTTTATATATATTCAATAAGCAAGATTACCTCGCAGCCAAAAAAAACAATAGTAATTAACTTTATAGAAAACGACGAGTTTTCTCTTTCTTTGGAAGTAGATCGGCGTTATGAATCTATTGCATCGACTCCTGCCTCATAAAAGGATCCTAATAAAATACCCAGGTCTTACTATCTGTGACGATTTGAAAGTTATACAGTCTGCAGTTTCTGCTCTAGCATAACGAGTTTAGTGATGCACAATGGTTGTGCATCGCCAAAGAGAGACTTTTTTGGACCTAAAATTTACACAATCGTGAAAACTGCAGTTTTGAATACTCCAGCTTCTTTAGCAAGCACTGAGTTTTTTCTTCGTCGATCTAACATCATCAGTCCCTCAATAAACCTGATGGTTTCCTCAGTTCTTGACTCAATAGATTGTGCTGGTCTGAAGTCATCCTGAATTAAACTCCGATCTCATCAAAACTATCTAAACCAAAATTTTACTTGAAAATAAAATGGTCCCTTATTGTCGTACACCAGGGACATTCTTTCATGAAAAAACTGTTCATCCTCTTTAGAGAGAAACTACTCTGCACAATCCTCCAAATTACTTTTATTTATTTCTCGAACTGGTTTAAAATTTCATCAAAGTTTTTAACAGCGACTGTAATTTAACAACCAAACAATTTTCGAAAGGCGTCATTTTCATAACTAGAAAGATCACCTAAGAAAACACCTTTATAATTAAACTTGAAGCGTACACTTTTGCAGAGCAATTCTTATGCGGCCAGACATAGGTCTGTAATTCATATCTGGAAAATAATTTTAAAACTTAATTTTGGATAAGGACTCGGAGGTGGTGTCTACCATCAAGTGACGCAAATTAGAATATTTGGGCTACATTATGAGACATCTAGAAAAATACGAAATCTTGCATCTGATTATAGATGGAAAGATTTCAGGCAGACGTGGTCCAGGAAAGAGAAGAAACATCGTGGTTGAAAAATTTGAGGCAGTGGTACGGAAAGTCTTCGTATCAACTCTTCTGAGCGACTGTCAATAAAACGATCATCTCCAACATGATAACCAACGATCGTTGAACGGTCATGGTGAATTTTGATACCTTAAGAGTTTTGTTAAAAACAGGATTAATAAGAGTCATATTTTTCCGTTAATAGTGGCTTACGTTTGATAATATAAACAATAAACTGGATAATTAACGACTGTCGTGACTTATATCTATCTATTAAAAACAAGATACCTCAAGGTGATTGCCTATTACAACTTCCGAAAATGGAGCAAAATAGCTGTTTAAACCTTTTAATGTATTTTATGGCGTAGTTTTAACCTAAATTAAGGTACTGGGTTTGGGCAAAATTTAATTTTCAATAAATGTTTTTAATATATCAGCGATTATTATATTCTGAAATTTAAATTATACTTATATATTTTAACGCTAATTTGTTATGCCATCTGTTAACAGGGAAAATGTTTGAAAGTTTGCCATTTATTTTTTAACAGTTTTTTCTTTTTCTGAGAGTCAACTACAATTACGTCACAGTATTTTCAAATTTCCAATTTCAATCACATCTAAAGTGCCGAACTGTCAGAGTATATAAGACGCAGTCTTGGTTCCGATATAAGTAAAAAAATAGAACTGGCTTCTGTGATTCTCTCAAATTAATATAAACTACAATCAGAACGCCAACGCAGATCCTTCTTAGAAATAACATACGAGTACTTACTTACTGAACGAGACTAGACGGACAACGATATATTTTTAATGTACCAAGTAAAGGGTTCTAAACTGATGTTGATTTTAATATAGTAATTTTTCCTCTGCCTTACATTTGCAATATTTATTATTCAAAGCTGATTCAAGTGCCACGAAATAACTTTTACTGTGATGACAGCTGTTAATCAGAAGAAGAACTAAAAAGTTTAAAGACTGTATTGTAAATTATAAAAATCCGCAATGTAAAAGCTGTCTCGTTTCCAAGATAGCAATGTAGATAACTAAACATTGTAGACAAAACTAATTATGGTCTCACACAAACATGGAAAATTTTAAATTGTAGTTCTTATAAATTATTGTCTTGCTTGTTTATGGAAAAATAGGTCCTGTGTTTTATTTCAAGCAGGTATTCTCGATTATAATAACCTTTGATCTATAAAATAGCACGATAAATAAAAGAACAAACAAGGGATTAACAATTCTATATAAAAGATGCCTCCAGAAAAACAAAATATATAGGTCAGTCAATAAGTTTTGACAGAGGAAATGAAACAAGATAAATTAAGGAGTTGAAATACATTTATTCTTCCGTATAACCTCCCTTAAACTCAATAAATTTTTTCCAGCGATTTTTTGATTCATTTACCCCATCTCTGAAGTGGTTTCCCGGAAGATCTTCAAAATACCCATCTAAGGATGCTATCGAAAAAAAAAAACGCTTCCCACGTAGAAATCTTTTGAGGTTTGGGAACAGAATGAAGTCAAACGGAGCCAGATAGGGTGGATGCTCCAACAATTCGTACTTTAATTTGCGGAGTTTTGCCGTTGCCAAAGCATCTCCGTGAGCAGTACATTGTCATGATGAAAGGTGATTTTTCTCTTCTGCAAACCGGTCCTTTTCTCATCCAGCTGGTCCAAAACTTTGCAATAATACTCTCCTGTGATTTGTTACCGGTTTGAAAGTAATCAATTAACAAAATTCGTTTTGTATCTCAGAAAACGAAAAACTGATGCCAAAATTTATTTGGACGACTTAAACCACTTTCGCTGCTTTAGAGCTAAACAGCCGGGCTCAGTCCATTTAGCGGTTTATTGTCGCAGTTCAGGATCATACTGGTAATCCAAGTCCCATCCATAGTCACAAATCGACGTACAGAATCAATTTTATTCTTTGTGGAACTAGCCAAATGTTGTTTAGAAAGTTGCTCTCGAGTGCGATTTTGATCCGATGAGGCACCCATCTTGTGAAAAGCTTTCTCATACCCAAAACATTAGTTAAGATCTCATATACTGATCCATATGATTTTCCTGTAGTATCAATGGTCTTTTGTTGCAGTTTTTGGACGTCCTGAACGTGGATCATCATTGACGCTTGTACGACCACGTTTAAACTCTAGAGTCAATCCATGAACAGTTGGAAATGAAGGAACAGACTCATTTAACAATTTCACCAACTTTGCATGGATTTCAGTTGCCAATAAACCTTCCAAAATAGCTTTTTAAGTCTGTAGTTACTCCATCCACATTTTGATATTATACCATATCTTAAGGTTCTATTCTTTAAATATTCCGTAAATTCTTGAGAAAAAAATCGTAAGATATATTTTGTCTGCTGAGTTCAAATAAATACGAGTATATTTGTTTAAGCATTCTTTTTCCTTTTAGCAGAATAAACCTTTTAACTATAGTTGAATTAAACAATTGATATTCTGTTATATACAGGGTTACAGGGAAAGTCGTCCTAGATAATTAAGGACGGTATAGTTTAGGTCGTTTCTGACCGATTTGATTCTATGACATGATGTCCTAAACTTAACCGTTTTCGAGATATTGAAGTTTAAAGATTTTCTAAAAAAACATGTTTTTTTTTTTGCTTTTATATCGATTTTTTTTTATTAGAGGTTCTCGAGTGCAATTTTTTGGTTATTTTTAGTTAGTCTGTATGTCAAGTATCAAAAATCATCAAACAAATTTGAACTAGTTACTAACAGTTTCAAATGGCGGCTTGTTAATGTTTCTAAATTACGAATTTTTACCAAGTGTTTCCTACTTTAAATCAATAAAGAGAAAAAAAAAATGTATGAAAGTTATTCTGCAAATTATTTTAAAAACTTTTACGTCTTTTTAGCTATCAAAAAAGGTATAATACTAGGAGTTTAATAGGAAAACTGTACACAGAATGACACCTAAAGCGGGCTCGGATAGCAAAAGGTAAATTTTTAGTTCTAGGTGAAAATACGAAAAATACACAAATAAAGCAAAAACCTTGCAATTTAATATTTTTTATTAATTATAATTCATGTTCTATATGGTCGCCCCTATTTCTAACACAAATTCTCATTCTTTCTTTTAAATTACTTTTCACAACGCTGGTTGTAAGGTGCCGCCTCATTTCGTCAGCCGCATCAATTATTTTTTGACTTAGGACATCCACGTTTTCGATAGGAGTCATCTGGTCGTATACGAGACTTTTCATGTGACCCCACAAAAAATCCAACGGTGTTAGGTCTGGGCTTTTCGCCGGCCAAGGTATGGGTCCGCCTCTTCTAATCCATTTGTTGGGATAATTGTCATTGAGCCATGCACGAACACTTCCTCTGTAGTGAGCTGGGCCGCCATCGTGGTGAAAGTACATGTTTTGTCTTAAACCAATAGGTAGGTCTTCCATCAAATTAGGTAAATCGTTCCGCAAAAAAATTGTCGTATTCCTCGCCATTCAAATTATCTGGCAGGAAGAATGGCCCAACCAAATAATTTGAAATTATACCCATCCACACATTTAAGCTGAATCTTGTTTGTGATCCTTTCGTTCTTTTTTTGTTTGGGTTGCCTTCCTCTTTAGAAGCCCAATAGTGGGCCTTGTGGTAGTTTGTAAGACCGTCTTTGTCGAATTTCGACTCGTCAGTCCATAGTATTTTCTTAAAAAAAGATGCATCTTCGACATCGGTATTGAGCATAAATCTGCAGAATTATAATCGTCGCAACGGATCCCCTTCTTCAATGACTTGCACGGGCGAATAGTGGTAAGGGTGTTGCCCAACAGTATGCATTACAAACCATACCTTCTACTGCGAAATACCAAGCTGTTGTGCGACAACATTTGTAGATGTGGACGAGACGTCGTATTTCGTTTTCTTCGTCTTCGTCAAAGATAGGTGGTCGTCCCATGTCAGTCCGCCGTCTTTGTACGGAACCAGTTTCTCGTAGTCTTCGATAAGTTCCATCAAATACGCTAACATCAGGTACACGACGAGTAGGATATCGCAGTATGTATTCATCACGTGCACGCGACAACACTCCTTCGCAAAATCCGTAACACATTAGGATGTCAGCATATCCCTTGTTGGTATACGTTGCCATATTCACAAGCAGAGATCAAAATCCAGTTACGAGCCAATTCACACAGTCAGAAGATGAAACACAGATATTTTTGAAAAGCACGGTATAGTACATCTACCACGGACGAATCGCATGAGCAGACTAAAAATCATTCAATAATGTTTAGTGAATAGAAAATGTCACTCGCACAGAGAGTACCCCGACCGGAAAAAATGCTTACCCAACCCTTTTTATTGTTTGAAGATGCAGGTAGTAAAACCGGTAATTGGTAGTATCTAAATTCTATTATTATGTTACTCTACATTTGGGCCTATTGAAATCTCATTTTCTTAGAATTTTCAATAGATCCAGTAAATATTATACGGTTTTAGATAGCTAAAAAGACGTAAAAGTTTTTAAAACAATTTGCAGAATAACTACCATACATTTTTTTTTCTCTTTATTGATTTAAAGTAGGAAACACTTGGTAAAAATTCGTAATTTAGAAACATTAACAAACCGCCATTTGAAACTGTTAGTAACTAGTTCAAATTTTTTTGATGATTTTTGATACTTGATATACAGACTAACTAAAAATAACCAAAAAATCGCACTCGAGAACCTCTAATAAAAAAAAATCGATATAAAAGCAAAAAAAACATGTTTTTTTTAGAAAATCTTTAAACTTCAATATCTCGAAAACGGTTAAGTTTAGGACATCATGTCATAGAATCAAATCGGTCAGAAATGACCTAAACTATAATGTCCTTAATTATCTAGGACGACTTTCCCTGTAACCCTGTAGATATCTAACGCAATATACTCGTAATTAACCTTCTTCAAATCAAGGTGATACCTTTGGTTGATTATAATAAATTTAAAATTAAAATCTAAATAAATTGTATTTATTAGTACTCTTGAAATATTTTGCAATGTGGTCAAAATACTTCAGTCTGAAAGAAGTATCGTTTTTTTGAATAGGTATTAATATTTAAATCTATTGTACCTTAAGGTAGTGTAGTTTATGGAATGAAAACAGAGGAACTTAACTGGTTAAATATCCTAAAATTTGTAAAATTTAAGTGGCATATATTTACCTTAAACTTTCTCTCTCTTGAAGCGTCTGAAGAAAATATTTTTTTTTTTTTTTTTTTTTTTTTTTATTGGTCTAGCACACGTGCTGCAGGGAAGTCCCTAAAGCGCTCCAGGAGCGGCACGAGTGCGGAAAAAAAAGCGATTCACGTTGTTCTTGAGTCGCTGTAAATTGTACTCGGTGGAAAATACAGCGCTGGGCAAATTATTCCAAAGGGATGACGTTCTCCATATAAAAGATTGCTTGAAAAGCGTCGTACGCGGAGTAAACAAGCTGAACCTCATACGGATGCGAAGCACCAGCGCGACGTGTATTTCTAACATGCACCGCTTTGGGAGGAATTAAGCGGGCTACATCCTTCGAACACCTTCCATGAAAATACTTGTAGAACAGACTCAAGTCGCCAACCGTTCTTCGATGTTCCAGTTTCAATTGTAATACAAAGTAATTTGCAGAATAATGTAAATGACATGTTTATATCATAAATGGTTTTAAGGATATTGAGGTAAAATCTATTTCTTTAGGTGTATTTTTGTGGCAAGCCTATTTAAACTCTGCATTAACTATTAAAAATGTACTAAGTTCTCATTTCAATAGTGACCACTGTTCTATCATGGGTAATCAGAGCTAGAATCGACAAACGAGAGAACGAAACTTGAAGTCGTTTTTGCAATACTGACGGAAGATCATAGTAAGAACAAATTTTATATCTGATTTGTGAAAGCCTAAAATCTTACGTTTCCTTCGTTAAGGTCTCTTTAAGGTCACAGGCTATCATAGTAATTGTTACAAGCAATTACCGCTACGTAGCTCGTGTTCTCTCGTTTGTCGAACCTAGCTCGGCTGATGAGCCGTATTACTGTGTATCGCGTCCTGAGATCGATTGACAGACGAGTGGTCACTGCTTAATAGGAACTTCTCTCATTTTTAGTAATTGTGATAGATTTTAATTACTAGTTTAGAATCCTGACGACCGAGCCACCTAGCGGTAATTGTTTGTGACAATTCCTGTGTCGGTCTATGTCCTTAAAGAGTCACTGAAGCAAGGCAGGTAAACTTTTCAGTTTTATGCTTTCACAAGCCAGAAATACAATTTGTTATATCTTACTGGAATATTTCACCAGTACTACAGTAAACACGTGAAGGTTTGTTCTCTTGTTTATCTATTCTCGTTCAAACAGTAAAAAATTCAATATTCTAGCAGCATTTTTTTATTGCTTACTTACGGAGAGAGCTGTAGATCCTTAAAATTAAATATTTTATATAACGAGATAAAATATATTTACAAATGTATATAACTTATTATTGTTGAACAAATGTTAAAGTTATCATTTTAATTAATAAAATGTGGACATTATTGAAAAACATGAGGTTTTGGATTGTTTTGTTGAGTCTATTTATTTCTTTAAATAAATATTATGTGGTATGTATATAATTTATTTACTAATTTATTTGAATACATAAGATCAGTTTATGCCATTTCTGCAATAATCAAATATAATACATCCTTAAGACATTACGTTAGATTTAATCATCCAATAGTGCTTTAACAACATATTTGTTAAAATTATATTTAAGCAGTTATAATTGAACTGTTAAAAAAATATGTGTATCAAATTTTTTAGCATTTATTAAAATATCGACCACGACTGTAACAGTTTTCGTTGTTGAAACTCTTCTATAACATATTAAGACCGGTTTTTCTTTTTAGAAAACATATGATATCAAAGAACCTGTAGACACAAGAATTGAACAATTTCCTTATTATGCAATGGTTTATGGCGAATGGTGTTGTACTGGCATATTAACTCATAAAAATTACGTCCTCGTTCCAGCGTATTGTATTGGAGAGTAAGTTTTATACACTTTTTTCGAAATATTACAGTTTATTTGCGAGAGGTTATTTTAAGATGATGAAAAAATTTGATTAGCTTCTTCTATACATGATTTATTGAAAGGCGTAAAATAACTCTTATTATCATATACATGAAATTCAATTAGTAATCAGTTATCGTATAACATAATCAATTCCGTTCAAAATCTTTTCCAAATTATTTTTGGTAACAATATTACCTAAAAATATTTGGTGTCCGTAGAGTAATAAAAATAATAGAATGAAATTGTCCCTCGCGAGACCCTGTGTGTACGATCTTTTTTGAGTTCGCACAATGGAGAAGATAGGAAGTGAATTGCTAATATCAATATCTACTTTAGGAAGGCCGTATTTTCGTTAGGTTATTTTTCGCATCATATTAACGTTATTTTTTACGTCGGCTGTCGTGTCATAGTGAAGAGGGTCTGTGCCCGGTATATTTTTTCCTGTAATATTGATTTGCTTGTCGATTCGAAATTATTTATGTTGATGTCACGAGATGGCTTGGTTGACTTTTCTTCGTGGAGTCGTACGAAAATATAAGGCTTCAGTATTTTGATCATTGCCGCAGAATAATTGACACTGCCGGACCTACATGTATCTGATGACATCAGTTAAATCGAGACGCTTCCAACACTGCCACTAATTTAGTAGGTGAGTCCAGCTTTTTTACTTTTTTTTGTTTGAAGATCTCAAAATTACGAAAAAACAAATTTTTGTCCGTGTTGTTCTAACAGCAGAAAAAAATTAAATTCTATTTTAAATTTTGTGGTACTATATAGGTTAGTGAATTAGTTTTAAAGACGGAAATGAAATAAGATGAATTAATAAGCCGAAATACATTTATTCGTCAGTATAATCTCCCCTAAGCTCGATACATTTTTTCCAGCAATTTCCCAATTCATTTGCCCCATCTCTGAAGTGGTTTCCCGGAAGGCCTTTCAAAATACCCATCTACGGATGCTACCAGCTTATCATTTGTTGAAAAACTTTTTCAACGTAGAAATCTTTTGAGGTTTAGGTACATATGGAAGTCAGATGGAGCCAAATCTTGCGAATAAGATGGATATCTGAACAATTCGTACTTTCATTTGACCAGTTTTGCCGTAGCCAAAGCACCTCTGTGAGCAGATCGTGATGAAAGATGATATTTTTCTTTTGCAATCCGGGCCTTTTCTCACGAATTTTCTCATCTAGCTGGTCCAAAAGGTTGCAATAATACTCACCTTTTTTTTTTTTTTTTTTATTGGTCTAGCACACGTGCTGCAGGGAAGTCCCTAAAGCGCTCCAGGAGCGGCACGAGTGCGGAAAAAAAGCGATTCACGTTGTTCTTGAATCGCTGTAAATTGTACTCGGTGGGAAACACACCGCTGGGCAAATTATTCCAAAGGGATGACGTTCTCCATATAAAAGATTGCTTGAAAAGCGTCGTACGCGGAGTAACAAGCTGAACCTCATACGGATGCGAAGCACCAGCGCGACGGGTATTTCTAACATGCACCGCTTTGGGAGGAATTAAGCGGGCTACATCCTTCGAACACTTTCCATGAAAATACTTGTAGAACAGACTCAAGTCGCCAACCGTTCTTCGATGTTCCAGCGAATCAAGGCCGCCGGTCAATTCCGGGTCCCCAATCAGATGGACCGCTCTTCTCTGAACAGAATCCAACAAATGCAGTGTATGTTTGGGAGCGGAGCCCCAAACGTGGGAGCAGTATTCCATAGTTGGTCGAATTTGGGCTTTGTAAAGAATTAACAGTTGCTGTGGGGTGTAAAGCTTTCTGGTTCTAAATAATATTCCCAACTTTTGAGAAGCTCTCCTTGCTATGCCTGCAATATGTTCATGCCAAGACATATTTGCTCCCAAACTAACGCCCAACAAATTGAGCGACGATGCTAGGGGAATGGAGTGCCCCGACATAACTATGTCGGGTTCAGCAACGTTAACTTTTTTAGAAAAAACTGCCGCCTGGGTTTTTGTAGCGTTAAATTCCACTTGGTTACTGTCACCCCAAGATAGAATTTCTTCCAGGTCTTTGTTAAGTTGAACGACCTCCTGCTGTCTGCGGATATTCGCCTGAGCAGCCGATGTCCTAGCGTTCAAGGTGAATGAAGAGACAAGCGTTCTGTCATCTGCAAAGCTATAGATTGGATTCCCGGTCTTTTCCAGCAGATCGTTAATGTAAATGAGAAAGAGAGTAGAAGACAGTATGGAGCCCTGGGGCACACCGGCGTTGATAGTGAGGGTGTTAGAAAGAAATCCGTCGACCGCTACTCGTAAAGAACGCTCTCTGAGGAAACATGAGAGCCACAAACAGAACCTTTCAGACATACCATAAGAGCGCAACTTAGCCAACAGTCCATCGTGTCAAACACGGTCGAATGCCTTGGATATGTCAAGAGCCACCGCTCGAGATTCTCCAAAGTGTTCAATTGCGTTGTTCCAAACATGTGTTACATAAGTCAGAAGATCTCCTGTTGATCTATGTTTACGAAAACCATATTGGTGATCGCTAATAATATTGAATCGTTCAAGATATTTTAGATGATGCTCATTAATAACCTTTTCCATGACTTTCGATATTATTGAAAGCAGTGCAACTGGTCGGTAGTTATTTGGCAAGGTCTTCTTACCTTTTTTAGGTATCGGCTGAACTGTAGCACATTTCCAGCAGGAAGGAAATTTTCCTTTTCTATAGGATAGGTTGAAAAGTCTACAGAAAACTGGTGTTAGTTCCCTTGCACAGTTTTTGAGAACTATGGCAGGTATTCCGTCAGCTCCAGAAGCCTTCTTGGTGTCTAGCTTCATTAAAATACGCTTTATGATGCGCTGTCTGAAGACAACATCGGGCATCCTTGACGGCAATATGGGAATAGTAGGTGGTGTTTTTCCTTGGAAATCGACAGTAGAATGTGAAGCAAAGAGTTCAGCCAAAAAGTTCGCTCTCTCAACAGGTGTGGTTGCAATGGAATTATCTGGCCGTGTGAGTGGTGGTATGGTGGATTTGGTAAAATTTTGACTAACTGCCTTAGCGACTGCCCAAAGGGACTTGGAATTGTTGGGACAAGCGAGAAGTTTGTTTCTAATTCGTTGATTGTGTGCCTCCTTGGTTTCGTCGATAATTCCCTTGCATCTGTTCCGGGCATGAACAAAGATGTTTCGATTTAAGGTGTTAGGATTTTCACGCCATTGTCGGTAGGCAATATGTTTAGAAGCAACAGCTTCTTTGCATTTTCGGTCAAACCAAGGCTTGCCGTTGGAGGAGCATTTCTTCGAAAAAGGGATGTAAGCTTCCATACCAGCCAAAATAACATCGGAGACCTCCCTGGCGCAGTCAGATGGGTTATCGGATCGAAAACAAACGTCCATCCAAGGGAAAGTTCGAAAGTATTCCATGAGATCTTCCCATTTAGCAGATTTGTAGTGCCAAATCTTGCTCGGCCTAGGCGCCTCTCTGTTACTGACTGGCAGGATACTCGATGTCGAAAGCAGTTTATGGTCGGAAGAACCTAACGGCGGATTTACGGTGACCGTGTAAATCTCCGGATTGGTGGTTAAAAACAGATCAAGAAGACTGGCGAACTCCCCGTCTCGATCAGGGATCCGTGTTGGTTCGTCAATAAGCTGAGTTAAGCCATAACTAATTGAGAATGATTCAGCTTCACGACCTTGTTCGTCGGTAGTATTTGAATATTTGAGCCAGTTGATATTGTGGACATTAAAGTCGCCCAGGATGGCAATTTCGGCACTTGGATAGTTACTTTGTAAATGATCGATGGTGTCTGCAAGAGAAGCGAAAAGTGTTCGAAAATTGGTATCACTTGGTGGTCGATACAGGATACAGATGAACCTTGTGGTTTGTTGAGTCGTTATTTTTAACCACATAACGTCAAAGTTTGGGGGGCTCCAGAGCTTCTTCTCGTTGACAAGAGAGGTCGCTTCTGACAAAAAGACAGATTACGCCTAAATCGGGAATAGAAGTCGTACCCAGGATAAAGATAATTGACCGTGCTGGTCAATGGACTGACCTTGGTTTCACATAGAGCGAGTACATGAGGTTTATCTGATTGCAGGTGTTGATGCACTGAATTTATGTTCGAGTTTATACCTCGTATGTTGCAAAAATCTATCTTAAAATTATGATGTCTGCAAGTCGACGCCTCTGAACCCCCCCTCTGTGATTGTTTTGTCCATTTGAAGGTAATTAATAAACAAAATTCTTTTTGTATCCCAGAAAACTGATGCCATAAAATTTTTGGAGGACTTTGACTACTTTTGCTGCTTTGGAGCTGAACAACCGGGCTCAGTCTACTATGCGGTTTGTTGTCGCAGTAGTTAAATTCGACACACAAAATCAGTTTTATTCTTTGTGAAATGAGCCAGATGTTGTTTTTAGAAAATTTCTCTCGAGTGCGATCTTAGTAAATGCGGCACCCATCTTCTGAACGACTTTCTCATACCCAAAACATTAGTTAAGATTTGATGTACTGATCCATGTGAGCTATCTGTAGCCTCAGTTAAATCATCCACGTTTAATCGATGGTCTTTCATAACCATATCTTGTTCTTGCACAACAGTATCTTCAGTTGTTGCAGTTTTTGGACGTCCTGAACGTGGATCACACTTTCACCAACTTTGCATAGATTTCCGTTGCCTATAAACGTTCCAAAACAAAGAATTTTATCTCTACACAATATTCGATATTTTCCATTTTTAAAAAATACACAAACACGTCTACTTTAATCAGCTGATAAACAATGAATGACTTGGCAGATCGACTGGACATTTAGGGAGTGTTCATATAACAGATAAATCTCTAAATGGTGTTGAACTAGAAATAGAACTTATAGTTTTTAAGCGATATAGCTTCAGAGATATGAGGTAAAAAGGGTAGAGGAAACATATTTTTATATTTTCGAGATTATTATGAGCATTTTTTTTGACATTGAGTGAAGAAAATGAAAAAATAAGCAATACTATTTACAGCCAAACATACAAGGTTGTATTGTATATATCGGGTACAGAATAATGGCTTTCCACCTCCAAAGAAGGTGAAGATGCAGTCGTCTTCTAAAATGTTATGTAAATTAATATATATATATATATATATATATATATATATATATATATATATATATATATATATATATATATATATATATATATATATATATATATATATATATATATATATATATATATATATATATATATATATATATATATATATATATATATATATATATATATATATATATATATATATATATATATATATATATATATATATATATATATATATATATATATATATATATATATACATATATAATACATTAAAATTCTGGGTTTCAATCCGTTCGTCTAACAATGAATTTGCACGACGTTTCGCCAAAATCTCATTTGGCATTTTCAAGTGCTCTTGCTGCTGCTGCTACTCGATAATGTAATCTTGCTGCTGCTGCTACTCGATACTGTAATCTTGCTGCTGCTGCCGCTCGAAGCTAACTCAACTCAGCTTAGCTTCGAGCGGCAGCAGCAGCAAGATCACAGTATCGAGTAGCAGTAGCAGCAAGAGCACTTGAAAATGCCAAATGAGATTTTGGCGAAACGTCGTGCAAATTCATTGTTAGAGGAACGGATTGAAACCCGGAATTTTAATGTATTACATTCCACCATCCATGAAAACCTCTATTGCAAAATACATATATATATATATACATATATATATATATATATATATATATATATATATATATATATATATATATATATATATATATATATATATATATATATATAGATAACTCACCTTTCTTGATCTACTTGTGTACTATTACGATTACAATAAAATAGATAACTGAAATTAATAGACTGAGTAACAAACAAAGATTGGTTGAAAAATAAATATAAACTTAGCTTTTAAAGATTAAATTAAGGTAGAATATTTTGATTTATTCGAAAGAAAATATTAATAAACTACTACTGTATACTATAATACTGTATAATATACTATAATAACTGTATATTAATAAACTACTACTGTATAACAACAATTAATTATTTAACAACTGTTAATTCTTTACAAAACTCAAATTCAACCAACTATGGAATACTGCTCCCATGTTTGGGTCTCCGCTCCCAAACACACACTGCATTTGTTGGATTCTGTTCAGAGAAGAGCTGTTCGTCTGCTAGGAAACCCGGAACTGACTGACGGCCTTGATTCGCTGGAACATCGGTTGGCGACTCGAGTCTGTTCTACAACTATTTTCATGGAAAGTGGTCGAAGGATGTAACCCATTTAATTCCTCCCAGAGCGGTGCATATTAAAAATACACGTCGCGCTAATACTTCACATCCATATGAGGTTCAGCTTGTTACTCCGCGTATAATGCTTTTCAAGCAGTTTTTTATATGGAGAACATCACCCTTTGGAATTATTTGCCCAGGGCTGTGTTTTCCACACAATTTACAGCTTCAAGGACAACGTGAATCGCTTTTTCCGCACACATGCCGCTCCTGGAACGCTTTAGCACGTGTGCCAGACCCATAAAAAAAACCGGTCAAGTGCAAGTTGAACTTGCAAAATTAGTGTTCCGTATGTTGATTGTTTTTAAAATAAAAAATTTTGTTAGGGTGGTATAAAATGATCAGTGACTTGACAAAACACACCCCAAATGAGTTTTCAACAAAGTTTGTTTCCAATCTTTACTGAAAACTGGTGACCTTGAAATTTTGGTTTTTTTATATACCAGATAAATTATTAAAGGTAATGATAATTTTCGTTCCATCTATACCTCGTGGAGAATATTCCAGAATTTTTTCAAAATTTTTTGATCAGTTCTTTTCGAGGTAATGTAGGGGACAGGGATTTTTCACGATTTTTTAAAAGTAATACGAAGAAAAGCGCGCGCAAGTATTACATTATATATAAATTTTTTACTCGTGTTTTCACAAGCTTTCATTTGACACCACACTTGATGACCTAGTAAAAAAAATTTTTTTTTACTTCCGATTTCACCCCTCAAAACGAATCCCTTAAGTCAAAATTTATGTTACGGTGATACAAAATGATCAGTGACTTCAGAAAATACACCCCAAATAAATTTTCATCAAAGTTTATTTCCAAACTTTACTGAAAATTGATGACCTTGAAATTTCTGTTTTTTTTTTTTATTTACCAGATAAATTATTACAGGTCATGCACTCATGATAATTTTCGTTCAATATACACCCCGTGGAGAATATTCCAGAATTTTTTCAAAATTTTTTGATAAGTACTTTCCGAGAGGTGGACAGCGATTTTTCGCGATTTTTTAAAAATAATAACAAAGAAAAGTGCGCGCAAGTATTACATTATATATATATTTTTTACTCGCGTTTTCACAAGCTTTCATTTGACACCACACTCGATTACCTAGTAAAAAATATTTTTTTTCACTTCCGATTTCACCCCCCAAAATTAACCCCTTAAGTCAAAATTTAACTTTCAAAACTACATGGCTCTGATGAGGCCATAAATTCCTATATTATTACCAAATTTCAACTTTCTGTGACAAATAGTTTCGGAGAAAATCGGGTGTGACAGACGGAGAGACAGACGGACAGACGGACAGACGGACAGACGGACAGACGGACAGACGGACAGACGGACAGACGGACAGACACCGAAGTGATCTTATAAGTGTTCCGTACGGAACACTAAAAACCACTACAGGAAATAAAATTTTTACAAATATCAAATTTGAAACAACCAAAAATCTTGTCGTTTTTAAAGTATAATATACTGTAAACGTAGAAAATTATTATTTTTAAAGACCAAGTATTCAACCTTCGTTTATTCCTTAAATAATTTTAATTGGTATGGCTTTCTTTTTTTTTGGATTACGATTACTTATCGTTAATTTTGATAATTTTTTACTCTATATTATTTACAATATTTTTTTTTATTATTTTTTTTTCAGCTCATCAAACGTATCAATTTACGCAGGTTTGGAAAGTAATTCTATTTGTGAACCTAATTACGCAGAAAAAGATTCGCAAGTTTTAACTTCTTCTGAAATTTTCATTCACGAAGATTTTATTCCTATTAACGATGAGCACTCTTTAAATAATATTGCGTTAGTTAAACTTCCAAATTCGGTAAGAATAACTGAGAGATTTAGGCCAGGGAAGATAATTTCTAAAGATGAACTATACTCGCTTGGAAATGGTTTAGCAAATGTAAGCGGTTGGAAAGCAAATAACAACGGAAATATACAGTTTCAGACAGTGCAATTATTAAATCAGGATACTTGTAGCTACTTCTTCGGGTCTCCGTTTTTAAGGAGCCAAGAAATATGTGTTAAATCAACTTCCACCGAAGACCTCAACGTATTAGGTAATGCATTAGAAGTTAATGGCAGAATAGTAGCATATCGAGTCATGAATTATGTGTGTGATTCGAGATCATCGTGTGAACAAATTAAGGTATTTCTTAATTTAGTACCTTTCTTGGATTGGATATCTCAAAAAATAGGTGCTGGAGTGACGAGTGAAGGTAACAGAAGAAATTGGGACGTGTCACTTATTAAATTAGAAGCCTTAATTGCCGCGATTAAAGCAAATGAGAGAAAATGCACGGAGGATACAGAAATCAATAACGAAAAAATAAACAATTTAACGTACGAATTCACGAGAATCAAAGCAGAAATAGAAAACCTCAAGCACAACTGAGATAAAAAGGATAAATAGGTTATAATAAATCTTATAGAGTTAATAAATAGAAATAACCGGTCAAGTGCAAGTTGAACTTGCACAATTAGTGTTGATTGCTTTTAAAATAAAAAATTTTGTTACGGTGGTATAAAATGATCAGTGACTCCACAAAACACACCCCAAAGGAGTTTTCAATAAAGTTTGATTCCAACTTTTACTGAAAACTGATGTTTTTTTTTTACACCAAATAAATTAACGAAGGTAATGTACTCGTGATAATTTTCGTTTAATCTACACCCCATGGAAAGCATTCCAGAATTTTTTCAAAATTTTTTGATCGGTACTTTTCGAGATAAGGGGGGAGGACAGCGATTTTTCGCGACTTTTTAAAAATAATACAAAGAAAAGTGAGTCCAAGTACTACATTATATATATATATATATATATATATATATATATATATATATATATATATATATATATATTTTACTCGTGTTTTCGCAAGCTTTCATTTGACACAACACTTGATGACCTAGTAAAAAAAATTTTTTTTTACTTCCGATTTGACACCCTAAAACTAACCCCTTAAGTCAAAATTTAACTTTCAAAACTACACGGCTTTGATGAGGCCATCAATTTCTATATTATTACCAAATAGTTTCGGAGAAAATCGGGTGTGACAGACAGACAGACAGATAGGCGGACAGACAGACCGACACCGAAGTCATCTTATAAGTGTTCCGTACGGAACACTAATAATAACGACAATAGACCATGCGTACCCATACTCTAAGTTAACTTGAGTGAATATAATAAAAAAAAAAACTCACAAACATAAGAGGATATTTAATTGCAGCTCCTAATTCGATTTAGCTCTAGCAACTCTCAAAGTCCTGTATACTTCTAGCCTATAGCCTACATTGATTTCATTTTACTCAATGAACAATGAATGAAAAAAATAGGGAAGAAATGTGACTTATAACTAAAAAAAAATTGTTTTAATTTTATACAACACGGGTCAAGGTCCTACTGCTATTTTTTAACCAGTAAAGCAACATTTAACTCAATTCTCCTTATATTTCTAATGAAATACGATCAATCACCAAACATGCAATTAAAACCAATTGAGTACATTGCCTAGTAACAATACACTTAAATTTATAATATTGTCAGATTTTCAAAATTTAGAATCACATTATCATCAAAAGTATAACCTAATGAAGTGTACAGTTTTTACCTAATAGCGAGGAAGATAAATAATATTATATTCATTCTTAAGAGTTGATTTTTTGTATATATTTATAGTTTATTAGGTTACATACAGCCAACTAAATACTCTGACTGGTAACATTTTAACGTTATCCTAAGTTGCTTGCACAGCAAACCAGAAGGTGATCATTCAGTTTTTTTTTTACAACGTTATCATGGAGGAACGATAAAATATGGTAATTACCATTGTTTTCTACCTGTGCTTACAGAAATAATTGAAATTTTGATTTGGCGAGGAACGAAAGTTTGAATAACAAAAGTATTGACTTTACTAATTTATCACTTTATATATTTAATAAAGTAATAAATTATCAAAATAAATTGTTCATATTTAATGTTTGTACTGTTTTATTACAACGTAACCGACAAATCCATCAATAAATGCATACGTCTTTATAAGCATGGAAGATTTTGACTTAAACCGTCTATTTTACAAAACATAGCTTCTTTTGGAAATGACATGTGAGATTTCAAGTGGTATATATATACATATATATATATATATATATATATATATATATATATATATATATATATATATATATATATATATATATACCACTAACACACACGAGCTAACAGGGACGGATGGACAGACTATTGTGGAAATTTTTAAGTCTCATTTTCAGGGTGTTTATAGGTCGGATACTGACGGTGGTGAGCCTGGGCTTGAGGATGGTGGGGATAGTGGTGGATCATTCTCCTCTGTTGAGATCTCCCTGGGGGAGGTGTTTGACTATATGTCCAAACTTGACATAAATAAGGGACCGGGTCCTGATGGTATATCTCCCAGATTTTTAGTTGACTGTGTCTATGCTTTGGCCAAACCGCTCCATATGCTTTTTAATATGTCCCTAGAGAGCAGTGTTTTTCCTGACCAATGGAAATATAGTTTCATTACTCCACTATTTAAGTCCGGCGACAAATCAGACGCTAAAAAGTATCGACCTATTTCCATTCTAAGTTCTATTCCAAAAGTATTCGAAAAAATTGTTTGCGACAAATTAAAACCATTCATAAAACCTTTTTTGGTTCCGGAACAGCACGGTTTCGTTGGTGGCAGATCGACGGCTACAAACTTAATCTTGTTGGTTCAAAGTACTATTGATGTAATGGAGGCGGGTGGTCAGGTTGACGTGGTTTATACGGATTTCAGCAAGGCCTTCGACACAGTCAACCACGATATCCTGATAGGGAAGTTAAGAGATTATGGGTTTTGTGGATCACTACTGAATTGGTTGACCTGCTACCTTACATACAGGAAACAGTTTGTTAAAGTAAAGGGCTATGTGTCGAGTGAGGTATCTGTTGCATCGGGTGTGCCGCAGGGTAGCCACCTGGGCCCGTTGCTGTTTAATATATTTATTAACGACCTACGAAAGATGATTCTATTTTCAAGGCCCTTGTTTTTTGCAGATGACTTGAAATTGTCTATGGCAATTCATTCTGTTGACGATGCTATGAGACTGCAGGGAGACTTGGATATGGTGAGTGAGTGGTGAAGGAGAAACAAAATGAAACTAAATATTAAAAAATGTAAGATTAGGTCGTTCTTTAGAGTGAAAGTTCCGCTTTTGTATGACTAGATTATTAATAATTGTCTTCTCGAAAGAGTCTCCTCATTGTGTGACTTGGGTATTTATTTGGACACTAAGCTTGATTTTCATATTCATTATGACTTTATTACTAACAAATGTATTAAACTCCTTGGCTTCGTCTGTAGGAATACTAGGGATTTTCAGACCATAGATAGCGTGAATATTTTGTACAAGGCCTTGGTGAGATCTTCTTTGGAGTATCTGTCATGTGTGTGGTCGCCATCATATGCTGTGCATATTGAGGGTGTTGAAAGGGTACAGAGGAAGTATGCTAGATATGTCTCTTGCAAATTTAAGTGGAACATCACTGCCTATGGGGACCAGCTACGAAGACTGCAGCTGCAATCACTTTCAAGACGTAGGAAAGTTGCTGATATATGTTTTCTTATTTCGACTTGTAAATCGTCATATAGATTGCTCTGATCTCTTGAGTCTGAGAAATTTTCATGTTCCACCAAGATCAACAAGAGACCACGTACTCTTTGCCCCGAGGTACCACAGATGTAACTATGGCCTATTCTCGCCGATCACTAGAACCACTAATGGTGCCAGTGAAGCGGATCTTGATTTTTTTTAATCTCTCTTTAAAACGTTTAAAAGAAAAACTGTTGACAGTCCACTGAGTTTTTGAAATGATAATTACTGGTGTTGTTATTGTATTATTATAACTTTACTATATTATTGAAATTTTTCTGTAAATACTATGTACAAAATGAGTCTGCCCGTAAATAAATATATATATATATATATATATATATATATATATATATATATATATATATATATATATAATTTTTTTTCTTTTTATATACATTTCAGTGTTTCGGAAAGTTCTTTGGTATAAGCAAGAAGTAAGAATCTTTCGCGGTTTTGTTCGTTTTTTTTTTGTTGTTTATTAAATTATTATAATTGAATGAAGCTAAAATACTAACGATCAACAATTTCATGCCACCAAAAATCTATGGTCTACTCAAACTTCATAAACATAACACACCGTTAAGACCTATTGTATCTTGCATACAATCTCCCTTGTTTAAACTTTCAAAATATCTGGCTAATTGCTTAGCAAATAAAACAGGAAAAAATAATTATTTCATTAAGGATTCGTTCGATTTTAAAACATTTATAGATTCAATTCATATTCCATTAAATTATAAACTCCTATCGCTAGATGTAACGTCACTATACACCAACATTCCCAAAGGAGTAGTAAGCACAGCCATTTACGAAAAGTAGAACTTATTCAAAAACTACACACCCATCTCTAAACAGAATTTTCTTGATGCCATTGAACTTACATTAAATACGAACTACTTTCAGTTCAAAAACCAATTTTATAAATAAATTGACGGATGTGCGATGGGTTCTCCCATATCGTCGGCCATCGTTCAGGTAGTAACAGAATCCTTAGAAGAACAGGTTATTCAGGGATTAAATTTTAACGTTCTGTTTTTTAGGAGGTTCGTAGACGATTGTTTGCTAGCGGTACAAAAAGAAAAATAAACGAAATTTTACACAAATTTAATGGCTTCCATAAAAACCTACAATTCACATCAGAGATTAAAAAAGAGGAAGAAATAAACTTCTTAGATCTAACGCTAATATACAAAACCTACCTGGTCATGAGGTATCTAAATTACTACTCGAATCACGCAATATCACAAAAAATTAGTGTTATCGTAGGACTTACAGACCGTGCAATAAAACAACTCACCTGAACTAAGATCTGACACTCTGAAAAAAATGAAAACAATTTTAATACAAAATGAATTTAAAGAAAATAACATCAACCGGACAATAAAGAAAAGAATATATAAACATTATAACAATTTAATAAACAACAAAAACAAAAACGAACCAAACCGCACAAGATTCTTACTTCTTCCTTACTTCCGAAAAACTGAAATGGATTTTAAAAAAGCATAACATTGTTGTGTACCATAGAACTCACAACAAATTAAATTCAGTATTTACCAACTTAAAAGGCCATGTTCCCAAGATGAATCTAATGTTGTGTATTCAATATCGTGCAACGACTGTTCAAAAAAATATATTGGAATGGCTTATCAGCTATTAAAAAACAGACTGAATGGACACAAACATACAAATAACCGGTCAAGTGCAAGTTGAACTTGCGCAATTAGTGTTCCGTACATTGATTGCTTTTAAAATAAAAAATGTTGTAACGGAAGTATAAAATGATCAATGACTTCACGAAACACACCCCAAATGAGTTTTCAACAAAGTTTATTTCCAATCTTTACTGAAAATTGATGACCTTGAAATTTCTGTTTTTTTTTATATACCAGATAAATTATTGCAGGTAATGCACTCGTGATAATTTTCGTTCAATCTACACCCCGTGGAGAATATTCCGGAATTTTTTCAAAATTTTTTGATAAGTACTTTTCTAGATAAGGCGGGTGGACAGCGATTTTTCGCGATTTTTTAAAAATAATACAAAGAAAAGTGCGCGCAAGTATTACACTATATATATTTTTTACTCGTGTTTTCACAAGCTTTCATTTGACACCACACTCCATTACTTAGTAAAAAAAAATTTTTTTCACTTCCGATTTCACCCCCTAAAACTAACCCCTTAAGTCAAAATTTAACTTTCAAAACTACATGGCTCTGATGAGGCCATCAATTCCTATATTATTACCAAATTTCAACTTTCTATGACAAATAGTTTCGGAGAAAATGGGTTGTGACAGACGGACAGACAGACAAACAGACGGACAGACAGACACCGAAGTGATCTTATAAGTGTTCCGTACGGAACACTAAAAATGCGTCCATTGCGCTCAGCAAACACGAAGTTGAATATAAGCACAGTTTTAATTTTAATGACACTAAGATCTTAAACAAAGACCGGAATTATGCCAAGCTGCAGATCAAAGAAATGATTGAAATCAAAAAAGACAAGAACGCAGTAAAAATGATAGGACTGACATAACAGGAGTCAATCACATTTACACCAATTTAGTTAAGAATTAAATGTACGAAAAAAAAAAATAAAAATATACATCCTCTTAATGGTGGGAATATATATATATATATATATATATATATTTTAAATAGATACACCATAATAAAAAACAAAAAATTTATTAAAGTAAAGAATGCGATTATTGATAAGAACCGTAAAATAAAATTCACTGGTGCACCGACAACCAAACTTTCGAGGTACTGTTTTTATTTTATTATATTTATGCTCAGTTTTTAAGGGTCTTAAATAAATGTATTATATAGTGTGACGTTTGCAAAATAATTATAAGTGTTCTATTACAAAAATTTTCATTATGTTTTTAGATGTAAATAAAAAAAATTTGAGAATGCCAAAAATAATAGGGCGAAACGTTAAAAATATACATACATAAGTTTATATATATATATATATATATATATATATATATATGTATATATATAAATATATATATATATATATATATATATATATATATATATATATATATATATATATATATATTTATATATATATATATATATATATATATATATATATATATATATATATGTATATATATACATATATATATATATATATATATATATATATATATATATAAATATATATATATATATATATATATATATATATATATATATATATATATATATATATATATATCTATATATATATATATATATATATATATATATATATATATATATATATATGTATATATATATATATATATATATATATATATATATATATATATATATATATATACACACACACTTTTTTTTGAAATAAAACGCAACCCATTTGAGACATTTTGAAAATTTTCCTATCGGCTTGAAGTACAATCAAAACATTTATGTATGGAATTCGACGTCATTCATATGTTCACCACGGGTACGTTTGCAGCGGTCGATTCGTTGAACCCAATTTTCGATGGCTCGGCCACACATTTCGACGGAAACGGCCGCTATCTCTCTTTCAATATTGGCTCTGAGCTCCTCTAACGACGCAGGCTTGTTAGCATAGACCAATGATTTAACGTACCCCCTTAAAAAGAAGTCTAGAGGTGTTAAATCACACGATAGGCGACCATTCGACGGGACCATTTCTCGATATAACACGTTCACCGAAATTAGATTACAGTAAGTCGATTGTTACACTCGCTGTGTAGCTTGTGGCGCCGTCTTGTTGAAACCACATATCATTAATGTCTAGCCCATGCAATTGATCAAAGAAATAACGTTGCAACATGCCTCTGTAGCGATCTCCATTGACTGTAAACGTGACGGTTATTTTCATCAACGAAAAAGAACGGCCCAATGACACCACCGGCATGAAAACCGCACCAAACAGTAATTTTTTGTGGATGAAGTGATGTTTCTTTAAGCACATGACGAAGCCGTTTATCCAAAAATGCGCTTCATCACTAAAGATGATTTTGCGATGAAATTGGTCATCTTCTTCCAACATTTCTAAAGCCCAATTCGAGAACGTAAGTCGCTTCATATGATCGAGTGGCTTTAGTTCTTGAGTTAACTTTAACTTATAAGGGTGCAGGCCAAGATCCTTTCGCAAAATTCGCCATAGTGTGGTCTGAGCGATGCCCAATTCTTGAGAACGCCGTGAAATCGACTGTTTTGGTTCGTTTGAGATGGACGCTTGAACGGCAGCAATATTCTGGCCACTTCGACCAACCCGTTGTCTCACTGGCACGGGAACATCCAGCAGCGATATGTTAACTCAAATTTTTTCACTAGACTATGAATTGCTTGTCTACTGGGACGAGAATTACGACCAAAAATTGGCGTTAACGCTCTTAAAGTTGCAGTCACCGACTCCAAATTTTGGTAGTAAATTTTAATTATTTGTAAACGTTGTTCGTTCGTGTACTTCACTATGATGAAAATGTTGACTTTACTGAATGTTTTGACGTTGACAGTTCGGTGATTGGCTTAAGGGTGCGTTCACAGTGAAATTTCAAAGTTGTCAAGTCCCAAATGGAAGACCTTTTATATATATATATATATATATATATATATATATATATATATATATATATATATACATATATACATATACAAAATAATCCATAAATATTATAAGTTTCGAGTCCCTCTAACTCCTGAAAACAGGGTAAAGGAAATTTTATTCGAAATAACACAGCGGACACTTTCCTACTCCTGTATCCCCCCATAATTTTAAATACAAATATTATTGATAACAAATTGTCCATTATTTAACTAAGAAATCATAAAAACTATTAAAAATATACAAAATTTGTATATTTTCACCCCTCGAAACATATAAGTTTCTTTCCTATTTTAAGTTCTATATGTGAATTAAATTTGAAATTGATACCCGATTTCGTTGGACAGTTATAACGCCAACAGGCAGACTGACGAAAATTGGAAACTAGGTCTTAGTAATCTAAGGATTGAAACAAGAAGAAATATAAAATATCACCAAGAGTCATGGTTTCACTATTATCAGACGTCAAGCAAGAAGAAAGAAAAAAGCAACTTCTGACATCTAAAAAAGTTTTCTATAGGATCAGAAAATAATTTTTTAAATAAGAATTTGTATTTTAGAACAATGACATGCTTATTTGGTAGAACATACGTGCCTTGTAAAGTCTGTAGATTATGTGTTATTTTACATATAGATTACTACTACAATTCAAAGTAAATAATAATAATAAGTATGCCCCGACTTCCTGCACCGCTTTCAGAGGGAACTTACATTTTTCATTTGTGTGACCTTAAGTACAGAATCGTAAATTTTCAGACAGAACGCGGAAATGGAAGTGGTATACTACAATCTTGCCTTATCCCAAGAAAGTCAGAACGAGGCAGCATAAAAAGTAGAAATTAAATCTGTGGTAATTTGTTTTACTGTTAGTCAGTAACTCGTGCTCAAGGAATCCGTACCTCCAAAACAAACTATTAATCGCACCTTCCATCGAGAAGTCTTTAAAATGCTCAGGAGGAAGGTGCTAATGCATCACGACAACGTTACCCCATATCACAATTTACAATTTTTAGTACAAAAGAACATTTGTGTTGTTCTCCATCCCCCTTATTCGGCCCTCTCAGTCTTAGCTTTTCATTTGCCACCATCGAATAATAATAAGAGCGTAAACGACGAGTCGAATTGCATTCCAAGACTGCTATTAGTAATGAGCCAGTGCTTTTATCGCTGTATAACTGCCCAAAGAAACTACTTTAAAAAGAATGACCTTGATTTTAATAGATTTTTAGAAAAAGATGAGTCTGCATTTTCGCTTCACCAGCTTTATTCTCAACTTAAATATTTTTGGCTTTTTACAGCATTGCAGGGATCTAAATAAGTGTCACAAGAATGGAAACTAAAATTACTGATTTTTTTTATTTAAGATCAAAATTTGCAGTTAATAATTTTGTTGCATTAATTGATGCATAGTTGAATAGTAGTTTTGTAAACGTAGAATTATTCTCAGAAAAGAAACTGTAGATTGTTCTAACCGTGATTTTCCTAGAATGAACAGCAAAGCTGCAGGTAGATTTTGACTTGCGGCTAAGGGTACATTTCACACTAAGCAGACTGATCTTTCTACTCCTAGTCAAACTGTAGCATACATAGATATACTAGGATGTAAATTAAGGCAAAGTTAGAATTGTATAGTTTTGCACAAACAACGCTTGCTCATAATTGGAGAAGTATTATCTTAGGGGCTTTATGATGTCGGATTTTAATAATACCAATCTTCGAGATAGCGACGGATTTCATTAATTTTCTAAATTATTCGCAATTAATTCTCTTCAAAGAATTTTTCACTGAGTAATTTCTAATAAAACCTATTAACGTGCATTTACCAAGCACCTGAGAATTGATGAAGACATTTTTAATTTTCTTGTTAGTAACTAGCCTAATACTGTTCCGTTAAACTTAAAACAAGCTTACTTTATGAAGTATGTGGCAAATTGATTATGATGGACTGAAGCTTCTTGGATGCTATAATACATGTAACTGAAGAATAGGTTATTTTTAATGATATATTATTGTATTTTTTCTAGTGGTATACCCCGAATATTGTACCTCTGAGAACTAAATTATTTTTATAACAAAACATTTGAAACAACTAGATGGAGTCGTTATTTCCGAGATTGCAATAATATAGGCTATAATTATGGGAGCTTTTAGTCTTTTATTCAACATAACTAGATACCAAAAAAGCTTCTGGAGATAATGGAATACCTGCCATAGTACTGAAAAAATACGCCAGCGTATTAACTCCAATTTTTTGTAGACTCAGAGAGGGAATATTTTCTTCCTGTTCAAAATGCGCTACAGTTCAGCCGATGCCAATCGCACCGCTTTCAATAATATCGAAAATTATGGAATTTTTTAAAATATCTAAAAGGATTTAACATTACTAGTGATCCTAAATATCGCTTCCGTAAGCAAAATTCAACAGGAGATTTTCTAACTTATGTAAGACATATTTGGAACAACGCAATTCAACATTTTGGATTATTTCGAGCAGTTGCACTTGATATGTCCAAGGCATTCGACCGTGTTTGGCTTGACGGATTGTTGGCTAAGTTACGCTTTTATGGTATTTCTGAAAGGTTTTGTTTATGGCTCTCGGGTTTCCTTAGAGAACATTCTTTACAAGTGACGAATTTCTTGCTAATAACTTCACTCCAAGGCACCATACTGTCTCCTACTCTCTTTCTCATTGACATTAACAATCTGCTGGAAAGGAACAGAAAACCACTCTACAGCTTT
>CM032449.1:138263463-138428463 GCA_019049505.1 Pachyrhynchus sulphureomaculatus
CTTAATGGAATTTGGCGATATTTTTACCCTAAAAATATTCATTGCTTATGTACCTAGGTATTAGATAAGCCTGTTATTAGATTTTGAACCGGATTACATAACTTACAGAAGTAATATTAAGCAGGTTCACATTACCCTTCTAGTATAAGCTAGTTTTGTTATTATCGTTATTACTGAAAAAAAAAACCTAACTGAAATGATAACGATTTGCTTTAGATATTTTCGGATTTATTACTCGAAACCTAAAAACGCAAGAAATGTAATCAATATATAATTATGATTTAATACACTAAACATGGTATCTTAATACACAAAATTAAGCAAAATTTTGAAATCGAAGCAAGTCTGGAACTCAATAATATAATAACTCTGGTAATCGCAAATTTCTTTTTAAATTCGAAAATCCAAGAATAAAATATTAGCTAACGCGAGCACTTAAAGTAACACATTTACGCTACAGAGGCGCGTGCACTTCGATACACGTACGCCCCACTATCGCACGCCTCTATGGAGTGAAAAGTTCACAACCAGGGGCAGCGTTAACTGATGTTTTCATTCTTGTTTTTTTTTTTGAAATTTGAAGACAAATATGACGGTTTATGTGATTTTTTAGGGTTGATGACGTTTTTTCAGCTCGAAATTTTATTTAATAGGTGCATGACTAAGCGCCAACTTCAAAATTTTTGTGCTTGATTTTATATGTTTACCTTTTATATTTTGTGCATTAAGTACTAAATACATATTGCTTGCATTTCTTGAGTGTCTAGTTTAGAGTAACACTGAAGATTTGTTTTGCTATTTATAGTTTTCTTTTATAAGCACGTACCTATTAGCATTTTAACATTAAAACACATTATTTTAAGTAGGTTTAACTTTTCTTTTTGATTTAAGTTTTTTTTTCTTAATGGTTAAGACCAGTAAGTGAAGTACTTACATACATATATTTTTTTTTTAACTAAAAAAGAGAGAAAAGTTACTTTATATATTGCGCCAGCCGAGCATATTTGACTAGCCTGCCTGACGAATCTATGCAAGTAGGTTGGCACGCCGCCTTACCCGCGTATTTAACCGACTTACTTAGTGTTCTGTACGAAACACTTATAAGATCACTTCGGTGTCTGTCCGTCTGTCTATCTGTCACACACCCGATTTTCTCCGAAATTACCCGACATGGAAAGTTGAAATTTGCTACTGATATGGGAATTGATGGCCTCATCAGAGCTGTGTAGTCTTGAAAGTTAAATCTTGACTTAAGGGTTAGTTTTGGGTGGTAAAATCGGAAGTGAAAAGAACGATTTTTACCAGGTCATCGAGTGGGGTGTCAAATGAAAGCTTGTAAAAACACGAGTTCAAAAATATATATAATGTAATACTTGCGCACACTTTTCTTTGCATTATGTATAAAAAATTGCGAAAGATGAAATGTACTGAACAAAAAATTTCGAAAAAATTCTGAATATTCTCCACAGGTGTAGATTGAACACACGAGTGCATTACCTTTAATAATTTATCTGGTATAGAAAAGAAAAAAACAAAAATTTCAAAGTCACTAGTTTTCAGTAAAGATCGGAAAAAAACTTTGTTGAAAACTCATTTGGGGATGTGTTTTTGTGAAGTAGTTGATAATTTTAAACCTCCGTAACCAAATTTTTCATTTTAAGAGCAATCAACGTACGGAACAGTAATTGCGCAAGTCCAACTTGCACTCGACTGGTTTATTTTTATTTTATCTGAGGAAAATTTTTTTTAGTTACACTTAGAAATCGGAAAACCAATTTGAATGATTCTTTTAGTATGTTCTATGTAAAAATACCTGATCGAAGACAAAAAGTTCTTATAAAATTGGTTCAGTACTTCTGTAAATATTTGAGGACAAATATATAACATTATTATCATCATCTTCGTCATCATCATCATCATTAGCTTGTTTCCTCGATAATCGGATGTAAGCCTCTCCAAGTTGCCTCCAATGAGACAAAAAGTTCTTATAAAATTGGTTCAGTACTTCTGTAAATATTTGAGGACAAATATATAACATTATTATCATCATCTTCATCATCATCATCTTCATCATCATCATCATCATCATTAGCTTGTTTCATCGATAATCGGATGTAAGCCTCCCCAAGTTGCCTCCAATGAGCTCTGTTGTTTGCTTTTTGTATCCAATCCCCCTAATCTTTTTATGTCGTCCATCCATCTTGTCTGTGGTCTAACTCTGCATCTTTTATGTTTGCCCCCTCCAACTAACCCCTTAAGACAAAATTCCATTTTCAGAACCAAACGGTAGTGATTGGGCAATCAATTCCTATATTTGTGACAGACTTCAACTTTCTATGTCAAATAGTTTAGGAAAAAATCAGGTGTAACCTAGAGACGGAGAGACGGACGGACACTAAAGTGACACTTCCAGAGATTTTTCAAAATTTTTTGATCACTACTTTTGGAGATAAGAGGGGGGGGACAGCGATTTGATAATTTTTTAAAAATAAAAGTGTGTGCAAGTATTACATTATATATATTTTTTGAACTCCTGTTTTTAAAAGTTTTCATTTGACACTTCACTCGATGACCTAGTAAAAATGTTTTTGTCACTTCCGACTTTAACACCCAGAACTAACCCCTCAAGTCAAAATTTTACTTTCAAAACTGAACGACTCTAATGAGACCATCAATTCCTTTCTTAGTGGTAAATTTAAATTTTTCTTTGTTAAATAGTTTCGTAGAAAATCGGATGTGACAGACGGACAGACAGATGGTCAGACAAACGGACAGACAGACAGACGGAGAGACTCTGAAGTGATCTTATAAATGTTCCGTACGGAACACTAAAAATGAAACAAAAATAACCAAAATTACTAACTTAAGTCGGTGATATTCATGGGTTTTGTTAATTAAGTGCTAAAAGTTTTATTCCCCAGATAAATGCAAAGATTTTAAGTAAATTTATTTTACAGTATCTCTGGACCCATTAGGAGGGATAAAGTTTTAGTTGGTTAATGTTTTATGAGGTCCTATGAAACACTAAAGCTTCCGACAAGTTTAAGTACTTTATTATACCTAAATATCATGAGATCAATAGCACGGTGTCTGAAATACATGATGATATTTTGTGACTTTAAATGGTCTGTTGTTTTGTGTGATTGTTGTTGCTCCATAAACTTCGAAGCTATTTATTAGGTAATAGTATCTCTGTTAGTCCGTCGTAAAGAAACTGATGAAAATATAAAGCAGCTGAAACACACATAGAATGATATTTACTACTAATTTCATATATTTCTGAATGTCATTTTTATTTTTTGTACATCTCTTCCATATACAGGTTTCCTATTATCCATATTAAGACATTATTTTCAACAGGTTAGGGTAAAGTGCGTTCAGACATATAACGTTTGATTAATTGGCTGCAATATTATCTCAAGTCCAGGTTTGCTAAATTGAAATATTTTCAATGAGATTGTGAATAATTAGGATCCATTAAATTTATTGCCCATGTCAATTTTATATGACATACCTGGCAACCGGCATCGTATATTTTATTGTAGGAAAATAGTAACACAGGGCCAAACTTAATGTGGTTAGGGATTTTAGTGAGTACTAAAAAAATGTAGTCGCTACAGAAATAGTATAATAAATATAATGATCAAATACAATAGTCGAAATAGAAACTATTTTTTTTATGGGTCCAGCACACGTGCTGCAGGGAAGTCCCTAAAGCGCTCCAGGAGCGGCATGTGTGCGGAAAAAGCGATTCACGTTGTTCTTGAATCGTTGTAAATTGTACTCGGTGGGAAACACAGCGCTGGGCAAATTATTCCAAAGGGATAATGTTTTCCATATAAAAGACTGCTTGAAAAGCGTTGTACGCGGAGTAACAAGCTGAACCTCATACGGATGTCAAGTATTAGCGCGGCGTGTATCTTTAACATGCACCGCTTTGGGAGGAATTAAGCGGGCTACATCCTTCGAACACTTTCTATGAAAATACTTGTAGAACAGACTCAAGTCGCCAATCGTTCCTCGATGTTCCAGCGAATCAAGGCCGCCGGTCAGTTCCGGGTCTCCAATCAGACGAACAGCTCTTCCCTGAACAGAATCCAACAAAGGCCGTGTATGTTTGGGAGCGGAGCCCCAAACATGGGAGCAGTATTCCATAGTTGGTCGAATTTGAGCTTTGTAAAGAATTACCAGTTGTTGTGGAATGTAAAGCTTTCTGGTTCGAAATAGTATTCCTAACTTTTGAGAAGCTCTTCTTGCTATGCCTGCAACATGTTCATGCCAGGACGCCCAACAACTTGAACGACGATGCTAGGGGAATGGAGTGCTCCGACATAACTATGTCGGGTTCAGCAAGGTTAACTTTTTTAGAAAAAACTACCGCCTGGGTTTTTGTAGCGTTAAATTCCACTTAGTTACTGTCACCCCAAGATAGAATTTCTTCCAGGTCTTTGTTAAGTTGAACGACCTCCTGCTGTCTGCGGATATTCGCCTGAGCAGCCGATGTCCGAGCGTTCAAAGTGAATGAAGAGATAAGCGTACTGTCGTCTGCAAAGCTGTAGATTGGATTCCCGGTCTTTTCCAGCAGATCGTTAATGTAAATGAGAAAGAGAGTAGGAGACCGTATGGAGCCTTAGGGCACACCGGCGTTGATTGTGAAGGTGTTAGAAAGAAATCCGTCGACCTCCACTCGTAAAGAACGCTCTCTGAGGAAACATGAGAGCCACAAACAGAACTTTTCAGACATACCACAAGAGCGTAGCTGACCCAACAGTCCATCGTGCCAAACACGGTCGAATGCCTTGGATATGTCAAGAGCAACCACTCGAGATTCTCCAAAGTGTTCAATTGCGTTGTTCCAAACATGTGTCACATAAGTCAGAAGATCATCTGTTGATCTATGTTTATGGAAGCCATATTGGTGATCGCTAATAATATTGAATAATTCAAGATATTTTAGAAGATGCTGATTGATAACCTTTTCCATGACTTTCGATATTATTGAAAGCAGTGCGATTGGTCGGTAGTTATTTGCCAAGGTCTTCTTTTGCCTTTTTTAGATATCGGCTGAATCGTGGCACATTTCCAGCAGTACGGAAATATTCCGTTTCTGTAGGATAGGTTGAAAAGTCTACAGAAAACTGGCGTTAAGTTCCCTTGCACATTTTTTGAGTTCTATGGCAGGTATTCCGTCAGCGCCAGAAGCCTTTTTGGTGTCCAGCTTCATTAAAATGCGCTTTATGATACGCTGTCTGAAGACAACATCGGGCATCTTTGACTGCAATATGGGAATAGTAGGTGGTGTTTTTCCTTGGAAATCGACAGTAGAATGTGAAGCAAAGAGTTCAGCCAACAAGTTCGTTCTCTCAGCAGGTGTGGTTGCAATGGATAGCTACAATTAATAAATTTTTTTGCAATGTTTCATATAAGCAACAGGGAAAAAATCAGCCTAACATTTATTTATGTCGTGATCGACATCACTGCCACAGTCGTAATCTAAATTTATTATGACTAGTCCAGTATCATTCTGTAAAAAAATGTAGGAATACAATGCTTTATAGAATGTTTCCAACTTTCCACTCGAATTTCATTTACAACCTTCTTTATTACATGTAAAACATTTGACTTAAACTTGGCGTTGAATTTTCAGCTCTTATTCTTGATTTAATCTACTCCCATATCTATTCTATAGAGTTAGAAATGCCGCAATAAGGCAACAATCTTAAAAAGAGTATGACCCATTTCTTTTGCCATATTGTCGCAAACATATTCTTTATTGCTATTAAATTCCTTGAGTTTCTGTGTTAAATCAGATTTTTATATTTTCTCTTTGTATTTCAGATTTTGTGTCGATGTCGGCTGAACTGGGTACTTCCTTTATTTGCCGACTATGATAACTAGTATTGTCAAGCACGATAACAATGTCTTCTGAAGTATTTTTAAAGGGTGATTTTTAAATCAGATTTTAAAAACCTCAGCGATCATATTTTGACGGTAATCTAAATTTGAATCTTTAATATTTTTAGACAATTGGGGATCCGTCCGTACTCCCAACCGGTATGAATTATTAACCAATATTTTACAACCCATCTTAAGCAGGCCGTTATAGAGGATGATTCTCTGCATGATATATTGGATTCGTCATTATTTAAACATTATTTTGAAGAATCTCATATAGGGACAGTTTTTTCCTTGAATATTTGTAGAACCGTCCTTCGAATAAGGTCTTTTTCACTTTTATCCAAACGCTTTGTTTTACTCATATCTTGTCTAGCTTTGCTCTTTCAACGTGACTTTTTAACAATATCGCATACCGTCAGTATAGGTACTTTTGTCATGTCACTTCGTTATTTTCTAGCATTTACATTATCACGGCCCCTTTTTATTAGCAATTTTCAGACATTTTTTTAAAAATTTGTTTTGCATCGGATAATACTTTAAAAAACAGTTCCGAATATCTCACTCGTTAAAGTTCTGTACGTAGGCATTCTTATCTAATTCTCTAAACTCTTTTCGGAACTTGTACAAAGCTAAGCTCAGTTTCTCCGAACCTCTTGTATTAACCCTATAGAAATTATTTTTATTTTTTCCTAACCATTAAGTACGGGCAGACAGCTTCATAAAGGACTGCCACTCTCGGGTAGGAAAGACAAAAGTGATTGAGGGTTAAAACGGTATATGTTTAAAACAAACTTTACTGATTAAAATAAGTCACTCCGCTAAATATATCTTATGTAAAAGTTTATCAATATAGTAAATAAGGTCGCGTCTGGAGGCTCAGGTTCTCATTTTTGTATTGATATCAACAAAGCACGATATATTTGTTCAAATATATTTAAACTTTACTTCTTATTCATCGAAAGCTAGGTAATTAATTGTGATTTAGGTGTATGCTATGAAGATTGTTCGGCTTGCAATTTTGGTATTTTAAAATTCTTCAGTTATATTGTTAAACTGATGAGGTAACCTCTTAAGATCGTCTGAGATCTCTGCTATTAGCGCGGCATTTTCAGTGTAGCATAACATTTCCATATAAGCGGTCTATATCCGTCAACCTATCAACTCACCTATATATTTCATCTAATATGTAGCGGTTTTGTTTATAATGTGATTTTTTGAGTAAATCTTTTATGGGGTTTGGATGATGTCGTTTGATACATGTCTTCCGTAAGAAAATTCTATTGCTTTTCTAGTTGTTCTATCGATTTTTGCATAATTCGTTTTATGTTGAAAATGGAATCCAGACATTATATTTCTGATTTAGATTTCTATTAAATTTTTGTCCGTGAAGCGTGCTGATTGTTTTTTTTTTATTGTCTTGTTTTTAGTTGTAGATTAGTAGATATGAAGTGTGTGGCTCTGTAATTTGCCGGTACCTCTTTATTTCCTTTTTTGAATCATGAGATTATAGTCCTAGCCCTCCATTCGTCTAAAATTTTATTTTGTTTAGCGTTTTGTCAGCAATAAATTCTAGTTCAACCGAAGATCATCTGCTGCAAGTCGATAGAAGCTTGGCACAGGGCCTCAGTAAGTGCAAACCACCTCCGCCGCAGAGTGATTCGGCAAGAACATGCTAGCGGGACAATATTCATGACGTAATTTCCAGGAACCACTGTAAACGACTTGTAAACAACCCCCCCCCATTTAACGAATTCCAAGAATTAATTTGTTTATCACCTCATGAAGGTATCTTATCAGGGGTCAAAGTAACCCTTATAAGAGAGGTCATTTTCATTTGCAAATCAGTTGCATTTTATGCACAGTTGTGATAACATATTTTAAAATTGGTAGCAAAGTGAAACGAGTTTTTTTTGTGATGGAATATTCTGTTGAAGGTATGTACTCTATTATGACTTATATTTTTTATAAAAAATATGTATACTTTTGGTGTAATATCAATTTGTAAATGTATAGATAAATCCAGCAAATTTTACATTAATTGTAAACTTTAAAAGTAGCAACTTTTTTTATCCATCTAGATTTTTCTATATGTAATACCTACAACATTCAGGCACAGATTCATATATATTATAGACCCCGAAAAGGCCCGAAAGTAAAAATATTTTGTTTTTTTCAGAACGAGTCGTGACTATGACGAAAATGGAGTTTTTTGAAGAATGGCTAAAACATGACAAAACTGAACGAAACAGTGGCATTTTTTATTATATAAGTAAAAAATTCAATATGTCCGATGTTTCCGACGATTCTCTAAAACGACTCAAAATGAAAATATCAAACCTTTCAGCAAAATTCAATCAAAAGTGGACTTCTTTAAAGTGTAACAAAGAAATGTTTCTAATCAAACATAAAGATTGGTTAGAGGGATCCGGAATCGAAATAAAGATGTGTGTTAACCAGCCGTGCACTTCAACATCATCAGCGGCTCTTTCCGTAGGGCGACCCAGAAAATCATTTGAAGACTCATCAACGAAAACGGAGAGTAGAAGATCTTTTGGAATCGCGAAGTGCAAGTGAGCTTATTACAGCAGCTGAGTTAGCTACTCGAAAAGAAGGGCATCGAAGTGTTGCTAAACAGATCCATAACGTCGCGGTCAGTGAAACTAGAGAAAAGAATAAGTGTTCTGAACAAAGTCGGCAGTTAACACCAGACGAAGCTTTAGCTTATTACGTGGACTCGAAATCGACTTCTCACTCATATAAACAAACAAGAAAATGGTCAATGAAAGCGGGACATCAAGTGTATCCATCGTTTTATAGTTTAGGTAAGTCCAAAGCTTCTTGTTGTCCTTCTGACGAATATATTTCTGTGACTGAATCTCGAGCTGAAATTAAACTTCACGCGATTTTGGATAAAACGGCTGAACGATTAGTTAAAGCTCAGACGGAAGTCATTAGAAGTGTGTTACCTCGTTCATATTATACGTTGGTAAGCAAATGGGGCTGTGATGGGAGTTCGGGGCATAGCACATATAAGCATAAATTTGAGAACACTAATGCTACAGACGAATTTTTGTTCGTATACTCATTTGTCCCTTTGAGACTGCTTAATGGCGAAACTGTGATCTGGCAAAATCCAAGACCTTCCTCCACTTTATATTGCCGTCCTATTAAATTTATTTTTGCCAAGGAGACAAAAGAGTTTACGAAAGAAGAAACTTCTAAAATTTTAGATGAAGTAAGTCAGCTTCTTCCAACATTATGTAACGTTGCTGTCAGGGGAGATAACGATAACGACAAAGCTATTGTGAAACAACGCTCACAAGAGATACAAAAAGTGTTTAAAGATCGTATGGGTCTCATTGTAGATAAACCAAAACCTAGGTATGGTAACACAAACGATGGAAACACAGCACGTAGATTTTTTTCCAAAGCTGAATTGAGCAGCGAAATTCCAGGATTAGACGTAAACCTTATTCGTAGATTTCATGTAATTTTAAGAACTTCGTCATCGGGATATGACATAAATTATATAGAATTCGAAAAGTTTTGTGTTGATACTAGAAAATTATACCTTGATCTGTATTCGTGGTATTCCATGCCCGTTACTGTGCATAAAATTCTTGTACACAGCGCGGAAGTTATAAAGTCTTTTCTTCTTCCCATTGGACAACTCTCCGAAGAAGCCCAGGAGGCAAGAAATAAAGACTGTCGTAGATTCCGTGAACGGCACACCAGGAAGCGGTCACGTATTGCCACAAATACAGATCTTTTGAGAATGCTTTTAATTACGTCTGATCCTGTTATCAACTCGTATAGAGAATTACCGCGAAGAAAATTTACTTCTTTGCCATCGGAGGTTCTGCAGTTGATTATCCCACCTTCATTGCCATCCGAAACACCATCAGTAAGTCATCATCACGAATTAAATGAGGAGGATTATTTACTCTCTGAATATTCTACTGAATGGGAGAGCGGTGATGACGACTCATCTGATGGTGATTAGTAGGTTTAAGTATTTTTTTATTGTAATTATTATTCTTATTTTATTATATGTTGTAGTTGCTTATAATTCATGCCTTAGTATATAAGTTATTTAATATTATATTTCTTTTACTTATACACCTTGTTATTGTAAATAATTGATATATATATATATATATATATATATATATATATATATATATATATATATATATATATATATATATATATACTGTTATTGTACTAATTTATTTTAAAACAAATAATATTTTGTAAATTAATAAATGTGGGTACTATCATTATGATTTTTATTTTTTTCCTAGAAATTTCTTTGTAAACAAACATGATTGTGCTTTTCACACATAATGAGTAGGTAGACGTATGTAGCTAATTAAAGAACAATTAGCGACAATAGTGAACAAATGAGACACATTAGTAAACCACTTCCGTCTTGCAGCTACATATTCCGATTAATACACATACAGTACACATTTTTCAACTTTTTTTTTCTTAAAATAGCTTAAGATACCTGGAATATACATAAACAATTGAAATAAGTGAAGAAATAATGTTGTCCCGCTAGCTTGTATTAGTCGAGACACTGTGCGCCGTCCACCGACCGATTCTCAGAGCCACTGTCGGACCGTAATACACTGCCGAAATCAAAGTTCGTCGCAATCTGCATTCCTGTTCACCGTCACCTACCCACCGGCTAGTGTTACGTGGTAAAGCCCTATAAGTTTTAATACGAAACCGAGCACTTCTGAAAACAGAATGTCTTGCGTCACGAGACTGACCGGAAGACACATTCCGATGTAACTGAGCTTGTTGTTGATGAATGGGGTACCGACGGAGATACGGCATTTGGGTCGATTCGATCGTCGCGCTTCCACTTGCGTCGTGATTACGAGAATATTTGCCACCGCTGCGACGACGCGCGACTTCACCGTACGCACCTTGTCAGTCGTACGAATTCCACTAGATTTTCTGCCTCATTCTCGCGCATATACATATACCGCTTCCCTTTCCACGCCTGTCTTCACCTGACTGCACGTCTGTCGAACCGTTTGTTTTATTCCTTTTCTCCGTTTCTTCTGCTTTTCAGGGCATATCCAAGATATAACACCACCAGTTAGTAGCTGACATGCGCATTGACCACTGGGTTATCGCTTGTCCCCTTAACAAGTTACCTGAAGTTCAGGTGGGCCATCCAAAGTGTGGCACCCGAGATTTGACGGCTGGATAACCTGTCCGAAAGTCTGTCGACCGACAAATAATTGATGTCTCATGCGGTGAAGCGAGAAAGAACGTTACAAACGTAATACAGTTTAAGTAAAACAAAGGTATTTTTTCAGGAAAGGTGCTCAGATTTATTCTTCACTTACACTAAAATTTTTCTTTCATCGGAAGAACATATTTTTGGTTTTTCTTATTAGAGGGGATATATTTTTGGCTTCCAAATACTTATAAGATGGATAAGTTTCACTATTCTATTTCAAAAGTTTGCCGACCACTGACTTAGACGTTCCTTGTTGTTACCTCTTGGAATTACCAAACTTAATGGAACTAATAGTGCGAGTTTTATAAGTGGTAGAATTGTCTTAAAAATATTTCACACTCTTCTACTTGATAGTTTACAGCATTGTGACCTGTGTAAAGTCTTAAACTAGGTCAAAAACAGATGATAAATTGTGTCTTTTGCAGCATTCTGTATTTTCTAAACATTAACGTATACAAAATATTGACTAGAAATTTTATGAATAATTTTGCTTGAGTTAAAATCTTAAACTAGGTCAAAAACAGATAATAAATTGTGTCTTTTGCAACATTCTGCACTTTTTAAACATCAACGTGTACAAAATATTGACTAGAAATTTTACGAATAATTTTGTTTGAGCTAAAATCATTGGAGTTTAATGTTATTCTTGAGAAAACAACTTTTTTAGGAATTTTACTTGTCTTTCCTAATTTTGCTTAGAATCATTTAATCTGCATGTACTTATCTTGTTATTATCAAAGAATTATCAACATATATATATATATATATATATATATATATATATATATATATATATATATATATATATATATGTATATGTATATATATATATATATATATATATATATATATATATATATATATATATATATATATATATATATATATATATATATATATATATATATATATATATATATATATATATATATATATATATATATATACAAGCAGTACCCGCGGCTTGGCTCGCGTGAACTTGATTCACTACTATCGTCACTGCTTATTCCTTATATTACCTAACGTGATAAAATATCTGCCATTATTTCCCCTTATCTCCCATTATTTCTCCTTATCTCCCATTCTACATAATTTCCATTATCTAGGCTTATCTCTGCTCATCCCCCATTATTTCTCCTTATCTCCCATATTTTGCCTTATCTCATATTATCTCACCTTATCTGCATTATCTAGGCTTTCTCGACTTATCTCGCATATTTCTCCTTATCTCCCATTATTTCTCCTTATCTCCCATTATCTCACCCTAACTCCTATTATCTAGACTTATCTTTGCTTATCTCCCATTATTTCTCCTTATCTTCCATTATTTATACTTATCACCCATTATCTCACCTTATCTCACATTATCTAGGCATATATCGAATTATATAGAACATATGTATAAATTTATAAAAACACGTAAATCGGATAAGTGGTTCTCAAGTGATAAGCGCGGACAGACAGACAGACAGAGAGACGTTGCATTTTATATATATTATATTCTTTGCAACATGATATTGTTCCATATTTAATGGTTTAGGCAGCGTATTGCAAGAGAACGCGCTAACGGTAACATTTTTTTCGACTTGATTCACTATTACAGTCACTGCTTATTCTTTATGTTACCTAACACAATAAAATATATCCTATAATCTGCAGCACGTAACGCACTAACGGACAGGCAGAGAGACAGCAGATAGACAGACAGACAGAGAGACGTTGCATTTTATATATATTATAGATAGATAACCCGGCCAGAGAACATATGTATGTTTTAAAAAAAGCACGTAAATCGGATAAGTGGTGCTCCAGTGATAAGCGCAATAACGAACAAACAGACAGGCAGAAGGACAAGCAGACAGACAGAGAGACGTTGCATATTATATATATTATAGAAAGAAGATTATAGATAACCTGTCCAGAGAACAAATGTATAAATTTAAAAAAACACGTAAATCGCGTGATAAACGCACTAATGGACAGGCAGACAGACAGAGAAACATTGCATTTTATATATATTATAGATTATAGATATTCTCTGCTACATAATATTGTTCCATATCTAATGGTTTAGGCTGTGTATTGCAAGAGAACGCGCCAGCAACAAACTTTTTTCCGACTTCATTCATATTATCGTCACTGCTTATTCCTTATGCTACCTATCGTAATAAAATATAGTCTACAACCTGGACAGAGAACATATGAATGTTGAAAAAAAAAAGTACGTGAATCGGATAAGTGGTTCTTCAGTGATAAGCGTACTAACGGACGTACAGACAGACAGACAGACAGAGATACGTTGCATTTTATATATATTATAGATGTAATAAAATATATATCTACAACCTGGTCAAAGAACATATGTATGAATTTAAAAAATACGTAAATCGGATAAGTGGTTCTCGAGGGATAAGCGCACTAACGGACTGACAGACAGAGAGACGTTGCATTTTATATATATTATAGATATAGATTATTATTGTTATTATTATTATATAACCTGGCCAAAGAATATACGTATGAATTTAAAAAAAGATACGTAAATCGGATAAGTGGTTCTCCAGTGATAAGCGCACTAACGGACAGGCATACAGAGAGACGTTGCATTTATATATATATATATATATATATATATATATATATATATATATATATATATATAGCGGTAAGATACAACGAATTGTACCAAATACGCACACCTAGTACTCAATCGGAGGCTGACACAGCAGCCACAAGCCGACAGAGTGGTTGGCACAGCCAACACTAAAGGCAGGCAGCGAGATTTGCGAGGAATCAACCTCAGACCTTATGTGGTTTAACGTAAAACAACTTAAAATAGGCAAAAAGCCCATATTATTTGCCTTTAGTGTTGGCTGTGCCAACCACTCTGTCGGCTTGTGGCTGCTGTGTCAGCCTCCGATTGAGTACTAGGTGTGCGTATTTGGTACAATTCGTTGTATCTTACCGTTGTGTTCCGTAAGTGCCGGAATAAAGTACTTAAAATTCTGTTCTCTTCTTCGTCGATCCTAGCCCGACTGATGAGCCGTGATACGGCGAAACGCGTCTCGGGATGGATGGACGAATAAGAGAACAGTGGGTAGACTGCTTAAATATGGGCTTTTTGCCTATTTTAAGTTGTTTTACGTTAAACCATATATATATATATATATATATATATATATATATATATATATATATATATATATGTACATATATATATATATATATATATATATATATATATATATATATATATATATATATATATATATATATATATATATATATATATATATATATATATATATATATATATATATATATATATATGTATAGTTTGATAAAAAAACGCGGAATTTTCTAATTTCTCGTTCTGTAGAATTCCAACTGTCATGTATGTTTGTTCCATTGGCACGTTTGTTCCTGGTGTATCTGGACACTCGTGGCCACATTGGATGCTCGATGGTTGTCTAAAAGGTTATACTTGTTTTCCTATGTTTGGCGATTTTCTCCTTGTGGAAAAAATAGAACAAAGAGTTCGGACAAAATTTTGCTCTTAGAATGGAATAAAGTGCAGTACCTTACTGAAAATATTGAACATTACTTTTAGTAAGTTTTCTGTGAATAAAATAAGTATTTTATGGTACAAACGTTTCCAAGAGGGCCACGAACAGAGTGAAGATGACGAGCGACCTGCACATCAACCACCGATGATAACATCGAAAAAAATATTTGTGAATAATCACCAAATCACTATCGAAGAGGGTGCTGATGATGTTGATGTATCATTTCATCAAGCAACTTTTTTCGGTGTTTTGGGCACGAGACGTGTGGCAGCAAAATTTGTTCCAAAACTGTTAAATTTTGACTAAAAGCAATGTCGAATGGACATTGCTCGGGAGTCGCAGAATGAAGTCAACGGTGATCCAGAACTGATCCAACGGGCCATAACTGGTAATAGGACATAGGTGTAAGGACATGACATGAAAACTAACGTTCAGTCAATAAGAGCTTCTAGAGGAGCTGAACTTCGATCAATTATAATGGTCTTGCTCACTGTTTTCCTCGATTTCAAGGACGTAGTATACCATATATTCTTGCTAGTAGGTCGTAAGGTCAATGATGAGTAATACCTGAAAGTTCTATGCTGTTTGCTTGAAGCAAAAAAATGCCCGCGACACAGCTCATGCTTCACTGCCTTTTTTTAATCAAAACAACACCATTATGATGCCACAGACTCTGTATTTATCAGACATTGTCACTTCATTCTGTCCTCGAAGATGAAAAAAACCATGAAAGAATGACGTTTTGCTAACATTGAGATGATAAAGACAGAATCTCTGAAGGGCCTTAACGCTTTACCGAAAATTGAGTTCCAAAATTGCTTCGACAATTTGGAAAAGCGCTGGCACAAGTGTATTTTATGTAGTTGGGACTACTTTGTAGGGGCCAAAATTAATATACATGAATAAATAAATAAAACGAAAATTTCGGTTAATTTTTGAAACTAAATATATATATATATATATATATATTTTATTATATATAAATATATATAGATATATAAATATATATATATATATATATATATATATATATATATATATATATATATATATATATATATATATATATATATATATATATATATAAATATATACATAAACTTGATTGGTTTTTCTTGGGTACTTAGATTCTTTTGGAAAATACAAACTAGTTTATTTTACGTTCCGCCTCATTTTCTGCGACTTGCGGTAACAGATTCATACCAGGATACATCAGGACACATATATATTAAATATCGATTACCAGGAGAGGGAGAAATTCTTCACAAAGTAGAATCTCTACATACGATGGAACTCTAAAAACGTACACTAAATTTAAAAATCGATGACCGAGAATGCCCATTTTTCAGTAAAAAGGACCCCGTAAAAAAGTTTCGTTTCTAAGAAGCGTGTTTTCTACTTTTCTTTGACTATTTAAACCCTTGTCCCCCTGGGCTACTCCACAGATATGTATATATTTATATATATATATATATATATATATATATATATATATATATATATATATATATATATATATATATATATATATATATATATATATATATATATATATATATATATATATATATATATATATATATATTATATATGTTATATAAAGTATATATACTTATATATTCACAAATATATATATATGATATATATATATATATATATATATATATATATATATATATATATATATATATATATATATATATATATATATACGTTTGTATAGAATGATGAATATGTAATATGGACATCGCTTACTTCTGATTTATCTCTGGAGCCAAATGAATGCTAATTCAGCAGAAAGTATATTTTTAAGATTACATCTGTATCCAAAAAAAAATTGTCGAATATAGTATGAAGTAAGGTGCATGGAACAAATTGCAGTACCTAGTTGCCAACAATAAATTTTAGTCTAAATATTACTTCTATACGTATGTCCTCTAGTTGATTTAGTTGTACAATAAAGAGTGTATTACTCTGGTCATTGCTTAAGTAGGTTCTAAAAAGTAGATGAGAATGGAGAATCAGTAAATAAATTATGTTAATATAGTAACCATTTATATGGTCTCGATTGTACCCTTTAGCTGTTATCTGCCAACATCTTCCCTTTTATATTAAATGAAGAATATATAAAAAAAATTATGCCAGGAATGCGATGGTTATTCAACTAATGTTATTGAAAATATTATTTAATCCAATGAAGAATATCTGAGAATAACTGTATAGAAACTATTGAAAGTTAGGAGTAGTTGTTTCTATTCTGAATTTCAATTAATTGGGGTTACAAGACAAACTAGTTTTAGTATTGGCTTCGAAGTATTTTACATTTAAATGGAAAATCCCTACTACTAAGTTACAGAATTTAATGCCAGTATTAGAGTTATAAGCGGGGATAGTAAACTAGGTCACACGGGAAGCACTACTTTGTCCCTTATAGATTATTGCCTGGTTTCCCGGTGGAAGGGAAATATTTGTATATATTTTCTTGTGGGAGAGTTTGCGTTCTGCGTAGGACATAACTTATGTGTTGCTTTTCAAATAATAAATCACTAAAAAGATTTTAAATGCTATCGAAAGTTTTAACTTTCGCTTCTTGGGAAAATAGATGTCACTTACTGTATAGGTACTTGCAGAAGGGAAATATACTAGGTGTACAAGTATGAAATGCGGATTTCAGACAACAGATGGTGCACCAATGCAATTTGTGCTATAAAGATTTGACACTGCGCCATTTTGTTGTGTCATCAATAAGTGTCAAACGCGCAAGAGCAATAAATTGGAAAAGTGTGTATATAGTGTTGTGTTGTTGTGTTCAATATGTCGAAATTTATACCGAACAAAGAGCATTCGCGGACAGCATTAATTTTTTGTTTTCGTTTGAAGAAAACTGCTGTTGAATCATACCGATTACTTCAAGAAGCTTATGGTGAACATGCTCCATCGCAAGATACGTGTGAACAATGGTTTCGGCGTTTCAAAAGTGGTGACTTCGATATTGCAGACAAGGAACGCCAAAAAAAAAACGAAGATTTGGAATTGCAAGCATTGTTGGACGAAGATGATTCGCAAACACAAAAACAACTCATCGAGCAATTGGACGTTAGTCAACAAGCTGTTTTCAATCGGCTACGAGAGATGGGAAATATTCAGAAGACCGGTAGATGGGTACCACATGAGTTGAACGACAGGCAAATGGAAAAGCGCAAAAACACGTGTGACATTTTGCTCGCTTGGTACAAAGGGAAGTCGTTTTTTGCGTCTTATAGTTACAGGGGATGAAAAGTGGATTTATTTTGAGAATCCCATCATCCACATCGACCGCAAGACCGAATCACTTTGGCAGAAAGACGATGCTCTGTGTGCGATGGGACCAGAGGGGCGTGGTTTATTATGAGCTGTTAAAACCTGGGGAAACGGTTAATACTAAACTTTACCAACAACAGTTCACCGATTTGAATCGTTCGCTGCTTGAGAAAAGGCCAGAATACCGAAAGAGGAACACAAAGTCATTTTTCTTCATGACAATGCTCCATCATATAGGGCAAAACCAGTTCGCGACACGTTGCAAGCACTCAGCTGGGAAGTTTTGCCCCATGCGGCTTACTCACTAGACTTGGCTCCTTCCGATTACCCTTGTTTGCATCGATGGGTCACGCAATTGCTGAGCAGCGCTTTGGTTCGTACGAAGATGTGAAAAAATGGCTCCATGAATGGTTCGCAGCAAAAGGGGAAGATTTTCACTGGCGTAGTATTCACAAATTGCCCGAAAGATGGGAAAATGTATAACAAGCAATGGAGCATACTTTGAATAAAGCACTTTTTGTTCTTCCGAAAAAAATCCGCATTTCATACTTGTACACCTGGTAAAAGAGTTCTTAAGAAAGGTGGCATGAAAAGCGACAAGCTAGACTTAATATGAATATGACGTGTTACCAAAATTTGTATTCCTAACATGCACTAGTTTAACAGCAATAAGTTACCAACTTGCCTTCAATATTCCAAAAAATCAAGATTTTCGGATTCCCCTTGAATTAAATTCTTTTCTCTCTAGAATATATCAAACGTAAAGGATGTTTGAAAGCACAGCCCCAAATATTGATGCAGTATTCCATCCATAGTAGGACTAAAAGCTGAAGTAAACTATAGAGTTTTGTTGTACAAAATAACAATCCGAGCTTTTGAGAAATTTTCTTAGTCAATTTTTAGTGTTCCGTACGAACACTTATAAGATCACTTCGGTGTCTGTCTGTCTGTCTGTCGTCGTATGTCTGTCTGTCACACCCGATTTTCTCCGAAACTATTTGACATAGAAAGTTGAAATTTGGTACTAATGTATAAATTGATGGCCTCATCACAGCCGTGTAGTTTTGAAAGTTAAATTTTTACTTAAGGGGTTAATTTTGGGGGGTGAGATCGGAAGTGAAAAAAAAAATTTTTTACTAGGTCATCGAGTGTGGTGTCAAATGAAAGCTTGTGAAAAACACGAGTAAAAAATGTATATATAATGTAATAATTGCGCGCACTTTTCTTTGTGTTATTTTTAAAAAATCGCGAAAAATCGCTGTCCCGCGCCTTATCTCGAAAAGTACTTGTCAAAAAATTTTGAAAAAATTCTAGAATATTCTCCACGGGATGTAGATTGAAGGAAAATTATCACGAGTGCATTACCTTTAATAATTTATCCGGTATATAAAAAAAAAAAAAAAAAATTCAAGGTCATCAGATTTCAGTAAAGATTGGAAACTCATTTGGGGTGTGTTTTGTGAAGTCACTGATCATTTTATACCTCTGTAACAAAATTTTTTATTTTAAAAGCAATCAACGTACGGAACACTAATTGCGCAAGTTCAACTTGCACTTGACCGGTTTTTTCTTCTAAAGATTCTAACAAGGTTAGTAAAACGCACGTGGGATTCAAAAATGAAGTAGTGCAGATAACTGTTGCATAGTGTAGTATCATTAAGGTCGATAATTTCAAAATCTTAATGCAGAGGTTCTTCTTTTCATGCACTCAACATAATTATTCCAGATATCTTTGCTCTCAAGTTAACTCCGAGTAATTAAGACGATGTTGTTAGAATCGAGTGTCCCGACCTTTGTTGGTTGATTCTCTAACAGTTGCTTGCTTAGAAAAAACTGCTACCCTTCTTTTTATAGCTTTAAATTCGACTTAGTTAGATTTATACAAAATTCTGTTTAAAAAAGTAGCGCAGCCAGCGAAAGCTCCCCTGCAGACTTTAAAAGTCACATTTATGTTTGAAAAACGCATAATCTTTTTAAAAAATATTAACCGACATATCATTCCAAAGGGTATATATGATGTTTGATGTAATAATGATAACGCTCAAGCAATAATATTTATAGATACATACTAATCGAATCGTGGTAAGTAAATTAATAAATACAATACCTCTGTCTCAAATATATAAGAATTGAGATTAAATCTGTTGGTATCTGGAAACAATACACAAGTCTGCAAAAAAAAAAAAAAAAATTGAGAGCTGTTTTGGTTTTTTTGCGTAATTCTTATGTTTTTGGGTGTACTGAATCCGAAAATGACTTTCATTTTGTCATAGAACGTCACGTTTTCTGACAATGTAGGTATCTATGTTAAACAAGTTATCATCTTAAAATAAAAGATAAAAGACTAAAAAAATTTTTTTTTAATTTATAATTGCGTAACAAAACTTATTTTTTTATCTAAAATACATTCATTAGTAAGCACTAAACACATTTCTTTTTCCCAGTGAGACTCCTTTTGGTACATTTTCGCTTGTAGGAAGCATTTGGAAGGTCTCTCTGAAGCGTCCAACAGTAGTCTGCCATCATTGAGACGCTCCATCTTCCCTAGTATCTTTTTTCCATCTCTTTAATATCTTGGTGAAATCGTTCACCTTCCTCTTCACTCAGATCTCCTAAATTTTCTGGAAAGTAGTCGAGGTGGGAATGAAGAAAATGTACTTTTAAACTCATTAGGCAACCTAAAGCTTGAAATGCTTTTAACATTCTTTTGACGATTTGTTTGTAGTTAGGGTCTTTGTAATTGCCTAAAAATTTCTCTATAACCTCTTTAAAGGCAATCCACCCTTCTCTTTGAGGATCCGTCATGGTTGTGATGAATTGTGGATCAGCCATAAGCCGGCGGTCCAACGAAAACACCTTCCTTCAACTTTGCCTCCGAGAGGCCTGGAAACTTTGATATTAAGTATTTGAAGCAATTTCCATCTCTTAGAAGTGACTTTACAAATTGCTTCATCAATCCCAACTTTTTGTGAAGCGGTGGTAGAAGAACTTTATGAGGAGGCACCAAAGTTTCATGCAGGACGTTCTTTTCGTCAACTTTAAGCTCCCTCGGAGGCCAACACTTTTTGGTCCAGTGATTTGCTCGGTCTCTACTATCCCATAGACACAAAAAGCAAGGGAATTTGGTAAACCCAGATTGTTGTCCGATCAACATGCCCAAGATTTTTAAATCACCGCACACTTGCCAACCGTGGTCTTTATATTTTAATTTACAAAGAACCAATTCCAAGTTCTTGTAGGTTTCCTTGAGGTGTACGGAATGACCGACAGGAATGGAAGCATAGAAACCGCCATTGTGAAGCAGAACTGCTTTAAGGCTTCTTTTTGAAGAATCTATGAAAATACGCCACTGTGCTGGGTCGTATGAGATCTTAAATGTATCCATCAAACCTTCAATATTGGTACAATAAACCAACTCGTCCTCTTGGGCAAAGTAGGAAGTGAACTGCTTCTCACGATATTTAAACCAGGAGGAAAACACTCCCGGCAAAAGTAAGTTCCTGCTTTTGAGCCTTGATCCAAGCAACTCAGCAGCGTTTTTGGGAAGATTCAAGTCTCTTACCAAATCATTTAGCTCGCCCTGGGAAAACAATTTCGGACTGCTGTCATCTTCAAATTGAAAACTTGACTTGTCATCGGGGTCAGGTACAGCACATATTCGTCAGAACTTGGAATCTCTTCCAAGGTAGCGGGGGCCTTGGGCACTGGTATTTCGGTCCCATGAGGGATGGGACGAATAGCTGATTGTAGATTGGGTATGGAAATGGACTGCTTCCATTTTGAATTATACCCTTTCGTATTACACGAACAAAAGTAACAATCATCACTATGGTTCTTTTGCTCGCGCCATACCATACGAATAGCATATCAGAAAGCTTTTTTCTTGCCCTTAAACCAATTTCGAAGGTCTTCAACAATCGTTTGCAGACTTTATGAGGTGCCCAAACTTTATCCCGATCTCCAAGTTTTAAGCCAAAATACGTGAAGTATACTTTTTTTACAAAGTCCGTAATATCAAGTTGTTGCTTTAATACCATATATTCGCCACAAATATAACAGAAACTGTCAGACGAATTCACACACTTCCGCACAGATGACATTGCACTATATTGAACCAAGATCTATAAAACAATGACGAGTTAACACGTAATTGTACCGCGCCACTTTCTACACTATCGGAGCGTGCCCCTTCTGGTTACAACGTTTATGTTTGTTAATTTAGCTCACACAGGGCGTTCTTTATTTAGAAAGTAATGATAGTTATGGCCTGTATACATTCAAAACCGTAATCAAAATAAAATTGTACCTATTTATTTATGACTTCAAGTTAGCCCAAAAAAACCCTTTTTTATAATAAAATTTTGCGTTTTGCAAAATAACCTGACGTTCTGGAATTTTTTGAGTATTTTTTTAGTTTTCAGAACACCTAAATACATAGAAATCAGTTGAAAACATCCAGACAGCATTTTTGTTGCAGACCTGTAATATTTAAAAAAAAAACAAAATTCTTTTTTAATAATATGGTTAATGTTGTTCCTCCCAAAAAAACTCCCTAACGACTTTAAAGTAAGCAAAAATAAGTAAAAAATTTCTCATGAATATTTTGGGTATTTTAAATTAATGTCTAGAGAAGTTTGCTGCAAAACATAAAATTTATTGCTTCCCTTTTGACCTAGTTTATTACCTCTGTTTACAACCTTTACACACAGTCTTAACTCTCGCAAGCTATTAAGTAGTAGAGCTTTTCTATCTAGATATGAAATACTTTTAAGCCAACTGTAATACTTGCAAGATTTATTCAATTATTTTAGTAAATTTTAGGAATTCTTAATAGAAATCTATATCAAATCAACACTAAAAATAATAACCGGTCAAGTGCAAGTTGAACTTGCACAATTAGTGTTCCGTACGTTGATTGCTTTTAAAATAAAAAATTTTGTTACTGTGTTATAAAATGATCAGTGACTTCACAAAACACAAATGAGTTTTCAACAAAGTTTGTTTCCAATCTTTACTGAAAACTGATAACCTTGAAATGTTTGTTTTCTTTTTATATACCAGATAAATTATTAAAGGTAATGCACTCGTGATAATTTTCGTTCAATCTATACCCCGCCCCGTGGAGAATATTCCAGAATTTGTTCAAAATTTTTTATCAGTACTTTGCGAGATAAGGTGGGGGAACAGCGATTTTTCGCGATTTTTTAAAAATAATACAATGAAAAGTGTTTGCAAGTATTACATTATATATATAAATATATATATATATATATATATATATATATATATATATATATATATATATATATATATATATATATATATATATATATATATATATATATATATATATATATATATATATATATATATATATATATTGTAACATTCATTTTTTCCTAGATTTTAAGACCATATAATGTTACTGATTTTTCTCTTAATAATGTACTTTTTTTCATTTTTGTATCGAGCGGTATATTAATCAGAAATTCCTAGCCGCTCGTTATATAGTGTGCTGTGCGGGTTTGCGACCGAATCTATCGATACGCCGGGATTGGTCAAATGTTTGTATCCGGAGTTTTGGTTCCGGCGTCGCCATATTACAGACAGCGTGCCCACGGCTTATTTAAGGGTCCGGAGGACGCGAATCTAGGCTGAGTACCATCGAGCCGCCGCCAGGCTTAGTAACATCAAGCCGCAGCCAGGCTAATTTCCACCGAGCCGCAGTAGAGGCTTACGACAATATCTACGAGAGCCAAGTTAAGCACGAGTTTTTTATCATAAAGCCGTAGTGGGTTTTGTGTGTTTTCTAAATGGAGTAGTTAAAGTAGGCTCTTCTCAAAAGTGTGAAATCGGTTTTGTGTTGCATTGAAGGCCTAGAAGCCCATAGGAAAACCGTAAGTTACCAGAACATACATCAATAAATATATTCCCCGCAAATAAGTGTTTTAACAGCAATTTGAACTGAAAAATCGCGAAGTGAATATCACGACTCTTCGATTTCGGGTGTAGTCAAGATTTAGAAGTAAAATCTCTGATTTAGGGACTCTAATTTATAAAAACTACTTTTAGGCTAGAATTTTTTTTGTATTCCTTAAAACTGCAAAGGTTGGAACTTTTATTTTAAATCATGAATAAATTTTCTTTTTTTGTTGATTAAAGCTAGTGTCTCACTGAATACCTATTTTTCTTTTCAGGATAAGAAAAGTTGTACTAGAATAATCCTTTTTAGTAATAACCGTAAAACACTTCAGTATTTTTTCATTTTTTTTAAACTGAAGTTAGATCCTTACTATTTTAAAATGAATGGTGCCCAAAATTTGTACAACTGAAGCTTTTTAAAAATAGAAAATAATTCCAAAAAGACGTATAACAATTATCTCTTACCCATATTTCTCTACCAAGGAAAACTGAGCTAGTGTTTGTTTAATTTCTTTAGTTCTTTTAAAATCATTATTCACTCAATTCATTCTCAGAAATTAAAAAGAGGTTGCAAGAAAATTGCGCCCAAGCGTGGGAAAAACAATTTTCACAGGGTACAAAATGACGCCTCAAAAAGCGGGCAAGTGCCGAGGTTACAATATATATATATATATATATATATATATATATATATATATATATATATATGTATATATATATATATATATATATATATATATATATATATATATATTACTTGTGTTTTCACAAGCTTTCATTTGACATCACACTCGATGACCTAATAAAAAAAAAATTTTTTTTCACCTGCGATTTCACCCCCCAAAGCTAACCCCTTAAGTCAAAATTTAACTTTCAAAACTACATGGCTCTGATGAGGCCATCAATTCCTATATTACTACCAAATTTCAACTTTCTATGTCAAATAGTTTCGGAGAAAATCGGGTGTGACAGACAGATAGACGGACGGACGGACAGACAGACAGACACCGAAGTGTTCTTATAAGTGTTCCGTAAGGAACACTAATGAGCAAAGTTCATATATTAGCAATAACAACTGTTTTCTCATCTGTCAATCCATCTCGGGGAGCATTTTATCGTTTCACGGTTCATCAGTCGAGCGAGGATTGACAAACGAGAGCGTAAAACTCAAATCACTGGTCGCGGTATTAGCGTAGTTTTCCCCGGAAACATCCTCCAATTATTTTCAGTTTTTTTTTATGTTCCAATGTTGTAGTTGTACGTTTTCAATTTAATTTTGATTCTTTTAAGATTATAAAGAGAAGAGAAAAGCTAGTAAAGTTCTTAAAAAATTAATAGAATTTTTCCAATGTATGCATAATGTACCTTTTGCATTGCGAGCAAGGTAGAATTTAAGTGGTTGTTAAACATTATTTGGCTCTTTAATAGTAATAAATCGACGTTACAAAGAATTGTTTTGTTGGTCACAAAACTCTGAAAAAAACATATAACAGGATATATATGAAGCAACCTCTCCAACACATCCTTAAGCCAAGAATTCTGAAAAGGACGTAACACAAAAAATACGAAACAGTTTCCATAACACTCACGCACTCTCTACCTCATTAACCTAAACCTTTTTAATCAAATGAAAATAATATGAACTATAATAATAACCACAATTTTTAAATTCTTATACTCCCAAATCCGAAAAAGGACGTGTATTACTAAATGTACGGAGTAACCCCTCTAACATCGTGGTCTACCTCTTTAACAACCTATAAAGAATTATTCTTAAAATTTATTCAATGTAGGAACTAAACAACCATGAATAACTCTCATAAGGACATAGAAAATCAATTTTATCTACCTCCATCTCTTTTTTTCTCTCTTTCCATATTGACCAGCAACAATAGGTTCTATGTTCAGTTTAAGTGTTATATACGTACCAAATTTTAAATCGATATCTCATGTCGTTTAAGAGTACTAGTAGATCGATAGGATGACGATTGACGAAAATGGTGGACTATATTTTTTTCGATTGCCTGGACTAATCTAAATCGTGGAAAAACGTGAATAGTGAATTTCCTTGAGCAAGGTAAATAATTTTTTATTAAACTTTGCCCATTGTGCAAGAGGAGGAAATTAAGCAACTCTAAACTAAGCTCAACCCCAGAGTCCAATTAGTGTTGTTGCATCAGCAGTATATTTGTTAAATAAATATGTATGGTGAGGATGCCATACATTTTATTGATCAGTATCTGTCCGACAACTCGCCTAAAACTATAATCATCCTTAGATGCATTTTTGCAATAAGAGGAAAATCGCATGATACTTCATGCTTGGGTCAAAACAGGAAATTATCATTAGCAATATTTTAATGGTTGAATATATATTTTAATTGTTTTGTTAGGCCAAAGGCGGACAGAGACTACTCTTGAGTTGCATTAACATCAGAAAACTTGAGTTGATTTATCAATGCCTATTATTTAAGGTTCTGCCTCTGTAGGAAATATGCCATCTTAGCAGAGACGTAAAATAAATGAGCCCACTTGCTTTTTCTAGAATGATGTGTGCTGGGAATACAGGTTGTGCTAATACAGTCTATCTGTATGATGTTTGGCTTGTCACTAATCAAACCTCCCTTTCTAAACACTCTGTTTATGGAGAATATTATCTCATTGAAATGAACTGGCCAAGATCTTGTTCCTCATAAAATGCTAAATAAGGATTTTTATGCAGCTTGTGGGCAGTTACTATTTAAAACTACCTCTGCATGTATTAGAATAAATGTCGTGGGTGTCATTTTTATTAAGTTTTCTAAATAACGGAAATTTCAAAATTAAATTTCTACCAAAAATCAAATTATCACATAAGTATTGTAATACAACGGAATGACGTTCCTATATATAATAAATTATTTAATTTATTATCGTTTCTAAATTTAAAACACTACTTAGCATTTATCATGGGCGTTAAATATATATATATATATATATATATATATATATATATATATATATATATATATATATATATATATATATATATATATGTATAATATAAATACATATATATATATATATATATATATATATATATATATATATATATATATATATATATATATATATATATATAATCACCATGAGTAAAGAGCAATAAACTGTAGGCGAAACGTCAACAACTTATTTTAAATTGATACGGTCTTATCTAAACAATCACAATTTCGCGGACTTTTTTGGAATTAATTTTTTAAAGCTAAAATTTAATATCTCTGCCATTTCCTAAGCTGTATTTTAACGAAAGGTAGATGCTACAAAGCACGCCTAATTCTTTTCTTATTATAAATTAAATTCTCATAAAAAGATTCCTATTTTTTCCTGAATTTACACATATTCTATTATTTAGTCCATATTACCTATTTTGAAATGCATTGAGAAAATCAAACCGAAAATAATCAAAAGTAATGTGAAATACCCATTGCTTAAGAAAAATAAAACAAAGTCACAATTTTATTAGGTAACAAAGGAAGAAGAAATACATACGTTTGGGATTAGACATACTGAAACAAGCCAATGTTTTCTCGCGAGCATAATTTCAATTCGAGGATTATTTGCAGAATAGAAAAATATGAATTCTAGCATTTCTGGGAAAATTGTGTTAATCGAATATAATTCCGTGGAAATTTATTTTACAATTTCGAGCAAGAGTCGAGTTATAGAAATTTAAGCGCTTTTGTACTTTTGCATTTTATATAATATCAGATGAAACTTCGATGTATAACAACGCTATATCATCACTACGTCTAAGTTTAGATAATAAAAAGTAGTGATTCAAACAGTGTGGCTTGAATCAACGTGCAGTCCAAACATAAGTAAAAAAAAAATACTGCAGTAAAATTTGTTCTAAAATTTATTGATATATTTGGTTACATGATTAAATGACATTTGTTCCAAAATGTTAGAAGAATGTATGTATGTAATTTCTGTATATTGTACAAAGTATAATACTTTCCAAGAATTAGAGCAACGATTAATTTATGCTTTAGAGTATGTTAGGAATCATTGTAAATGCAAAAGTTTTAACACATATATAGTTATTATTGGTATCAAAAGAACCTGCAATTATATTAGATACAATTTTAAAATTAGCATTGTTGGAGACGGATATTCGGCAATTTATTATTTGAATAAAATGAAATTAAATTTTGATTTGCTGAAACATCTTTTCTATTTTTAATGTGAAATTGGCGAACCGATTAAGATTCTTTTAAAATATTAATAAGAATTGATCTATTATTTTGAAATAATTAGGGGCTCTTGAGATTTAAATTATTTTCACAGAATTTTTTTCGTAAAAAGTGGTACATGATTTCCTATATGAAATAATAATTTCCAAATTGACATATATATATATATATATATATATATATATATATATATATATATATATATATATATATATATACATATATATATATATATATATATATATATATATATATATATATATATATATATATATATGGTTGAACTTTAAACAGTTTTAATTGTTTTCAGCTCCTTTTTCTCCTTTTTGTAGCAGAAATATTGAAATGTAGAATGTAAAGTGTAATATTAATGTTGTTTTGTAGAAAAGAGGAAATAAAATAATTATTATATATATATATATATATATATATATATATATATATATATATATATATATACATGTTTACGTGCTGTGGTTTACTTTCAAAATTTTATCCCCCCAGAATCCACTTTTCATCCCTATACGATGCAAAAACGACTTGCTTTTGTACCGAGCGAGCAAAATGTCACACGTATTTTTGCGCTTTTCCATTTGCCTGTCGTTCAACTCGTGTGATACCCATCTACCAGTCTTCTGAATCTTTCCCATCTCTCGTAGCCGATTGGAAACAGCTTGTTGACTAACGCTCAATTTCTCGGCTAGTTGTTTTTGTGTTTGCGAATCATCTTTGTCCAACAATGCTTGCAATTCCATATCTTCGTATTTTTTTTGTGGTTTTCCACGTTCCTTGTTTGCAACATCGAAGTCACCACTTTTGAAACGCCGAAACCATCTTTCACACATATCTTACGATAGAGCATGTTCACCATAAGCTTCTCGAAGTAATCGGTATGATTCAACAGCAGTTTTCTTCAAATGAAAACAAAAAATTAATGCTGTCCTCGAAGGTTTTTTGTTCGGTATAAATTTCGAGATATTGAACACAACAACACAACAGTATGTACACACTTTTCCAATTTATCACTCGTGCGCATCTGACAGTTGTTGATGACACAACAAAATGGCGCAGTGTCAAATCTTTATAGCACAAACTGCATTGACGCACCATCCGTTGTCTGAAATCCGCATTTCATACTCGTACACCTGGTATATATATATATATATATATATATATATATATATATATATATATATATATATATATATATATATATATATATATGTATATATATATATATATATATATATATATATATATAAATATAAATATATATATATATATATATATATATATATATATATATATATATATATATATATACATATATATATATATATATATATATATATATATATATATATATATATATATATATATATATATATATATATATATATATATATATATATATATATATATATATATATATATATATATATATATATATATATATATATATATATATATATATATATATATATATATATATATATATATATATATATAAATATATATATATATATATATATATATATATATATATATATATATATATATATATATATATATATATATATATATATATATATATATATATATATATATATATAAATATATATATATATATATATATATATATATATATATATATATATATATACATATATATGTATATATATATATATATATAAAATATATATATATATATATATATATATATATATATATATATATATATATCAGTTCGGAAATTATTATTTCATATAGGAAATCATGTACCGCTTTTTACGAATAAAAGAAAAAAATTCTGTGAAGAATAATTTATATCTCAAAAGCCCCTAATTATTTCAAAATAATATATCAATTCTTATTAATATTTTAAAAGAATCTTAATCGGTTCGCCAATTTCACACTAAAAATAGAAAAGATGTTTCAGCAAATTAAAATTTAATTTTATTTTATTCAAGTAACAAATTGCCGAATATCCGTCTCCAACAATGCTAATTTTAAAATTGTATCTATTATAATTGCGGGTTCTTTTGATACCAATAATAACTATATATGTGTTAAAACTTTTGCATGTATAATGATTTCTAACATACTCTAAAGCATAAATTAATCATTGCTCTAATTCTTGGACAGTATTATACTTTTTACCATATACAGAAATTACATACATACATTTTTCTAACCTTTTTGGAACAAATGTCATTTAATCATGTAACCAAATACATCAATAAATTTTAGAACAAATTTCACTGCAGAATTTTTACTTATTTTTGGACTGCACGTTAATTCAAGCCACACCCTTTGAATCACTACTTTTTAGTGTTCCGTACGGAACACTTATAAGATCACTTCGGTGTCTGTCTGTCTGTCTGTCTGTCTGTCTGTCTGTCTGTCTGTCACACCCGATTTTCTCCGAAACTATTTGACATAGAAAGGTGAAATTTGGTAATAATATAGGAAGTGATGGCCTCATCAGAGCCATGTAGTTTTGAGAATTAAATTTTGACTTAAGGGGTTAGTTTTGGGGGGTGAAGTAGGAAGCGAAAAAAAAAATTTTTTTTTACTAGGTCATCGAGTGTGGTGTCAAATGAAAGCTTGGGAAAACACGAGTAAAAAATATATATATAATATTATACTTGCGCGCACTTTTCTTTGTATTATTTTTAAAAATTCGCGAAAAAATCGCTGTCCCGGGCCTTATCTCGAAAAGTACTTATCAAAAAATTTCGAAAAAATTCTGGAATATTCTTCACGGGGTGTAGATTGAACGAAAATTATCACGAGTGCATTACCTTTAATAATTTATATGGTATATAAAAAAACAAAAATTTCAAGGTCATCAGATTTCAGTAAAGATTGGAAACAAACTTTATTGAAAACTCATTTGGGGTGTGTTTTGTGAAGTCATTGATCATTTTATACCACCGTAACATAAATTTTGACTTAAGGGGTTCGTTTTGAGGGGTGAAATCGGAAGTGAAAAAAATTTTTTTTTACTAGGTCATCGAGTGTGGTGTCAAATGAAAGCTTCTGAAAACACGAGTAAATATATATATATATATATATATATATATATATATATATATATATATATATATATATATGTATATATATATATATATATATATATATATATATATGTATATATATATATATATATATATATATATATATATATATATATATATATATATATATATATATATATACATATATATATATATATATATATATATATATATATATATATATATATATATATACATATATATATATATATATATATATATATATATATATATATATATATATATATATATATATATATACTCGTATATAATGTAATACTTGCGCACACTTTTCTTCGTATTACTTTTAAAAAATCGCTTTCCCCTAACTTATCTCGAAAAGTACTGATCAAAAAATTTTGAAAAAATTCTGGAATATTCTCCAAGGGGTATAGATTGAACGAAAATTATCACGAGTGCATTACCTTTAACAATTTATTTGGTATATAAAAAAAACAAAATTTCAAGGTCACCAGTTTTCAGTAAAGATTGGAAACAAACTTTGTTGAAAACTCATTTGGGGTGTGTTTTGTGAAGTCACTGATCATTTTATATCACCCTAACAAAATTTTTTATTTTAAAAACAATCAACGTACGGAACACTAATTGTGCAAGTTCAACTTGCACTTGACCGGTTTTTTTTATTGTCTAAACTTAGACGTAGTGATGATATAGCGTTGTTACACATGGAAGTTTCATCTGATATTATATAAAATGCAAAAGTACAAAAGCGCTGAAAATTTCTATAACTCGACTCTTGTTCGAAATTGTAAAATAAATTTCCACGGAATTATATTCGATTAACACGATTTTCCCAGAAATGCTAGAATTCATATTTTTCTATTCTCAAATAATCCTCGAATTGTAATTATGCGCGTGAGAAAACATTTTCTTGTTTCAGTATGTCTAATCCCAAACATATGTATTTCTTCTTCCTTTGTTACCTAATAAAATTGTGACTTTATTTTATTTTTCTTAAGCAATAGGTATTCTACATTACTTTTGATTATTTTTGTTTGATTTTCTCAATGCATTTCAAAATAGGTAATATGGACTAAATAATAGAATATGTGTAAATTCAGGAAAAAATAGGAATCTTTTTATGAGAATTTAATTTATAATAAGCAAAGAATTACGTTCTTGTGAGTGGTGCTTTGTAGCATCTACCTTTCGTTAAATTACAGCTTAGGAAATGGCAGAGATATCAAATTTTAGCTTTAGAAAATTGATTCCCAAAAAGTCCGCGAAATCGCGGTTGTTTAGATAAGACCGTATCAATTTAAAATAAGTTGTCGACGTTTTGCCTACAGTTTATGCTCTTTACTCATGGAGATTAGAATACTAAATGTATTCGAAGAAGCACAAATCAAATATTGATATCAAACCGGGATTCACCTTACCCGTTTTCGAAGTGTTATAGAGACCATAATCCGAGCCTCTATTAGTGTTTTTAGGGTATTTGTAAATTTTGATTGATTTTCTAAACTTTCATTCATGGAAATTGGAGATAGAATTAAGAAATTTGGATTTTCTTACACTTTTCTTCAGCTACAACTGATTATACAATTTGTCTCTTTTTGATACAGTTTTAGTCTATTTTAATTCTAGTTAAAATTAGTCCTAGGGTTTCTGTTATATACGCTGTACCTAACGAACAGGGAATTTCATATACACTTTCTGCTTGTAAATGAAATGTGTCTTTTGGTAATATTAAAGATGGACCAATTTTTTCAAAAGTGTTGGAGATTGTACGAATGTTGAATCAGTGCTGTGTACATGCACTTTATTAGTGGATTCTTATTACTATTTCGTTTAAGATAAGATTAGATTGGATAAGGACAATCAAACCCAGGCGAATTGGTCTCAGTTGAACTGCATTTCAAAAACTGGGATTCATTCTAAAAACAGACATACCCCCATGACCTTAAAAAGAAAAGTGTACTTCTAGTAAGTACATATGGACTAGAAACCATGACCCTTACAAAAAATAGTCTTTGTCGACTCCAACATACCCAACGGGCCACTGAAAGATAAATGTTAGGTGTTAGTTTACGAGAACACATTAAAAGCGAGGATATCAGATGAACAACAAGAATTACAGATATCAGTAAAAGAGTGGCAAAGTTATAGTGGCAATGGTTGGGACATGTCGCTAGAACCAATGATGGTAGATGGAGAACAAAATTACTTAAATGGAGACCACGTGAGAGCAAATAAAATGTCAGAAGACCAATGAAAAGATGGACTGATGATATCAGGTTGATAGCAGGCAATAAATAGCTCCATCTTGTACAGGATAGAGACAATTAGAAGAAACTTCAAGAATCCTGTCTCCTGCAGTGGAGAACCACTGGCTTATAAAAAAGAAGATTTCGTTTGGAAGTCTGGTTTTTAAAGGGGTTAACCGAAAGTTTAATTTTCGGATGGTTTTAGCTTCTACTTGATGGAAATTCATTATAAATATATAATAAAAGACTGCTTTTAGTCAATTTTCACTGGTTTATTTAAATTGTGATGACGCGTTTCGCTGACGATGCAGCTTCTTCAGATCTACATATTACACTGTCAAGTTAGGTTTAATTTTTACAATTTTATATAGTTTCTTAATTATAATATTACACCTAATTAAATTACATTGATAGTATTGGAAAACTCACAGAGACATGGAATTAGGAGACTAAATTCAATAATGGTGAATTGTTTAAATCTACCTGGTCTTTGAGTAAAGTACCTGTAGTCCTTAATCAATTTTTTTGCATTGTCTCTAAAAGGTTCAGTTTTAAACCTTTTTGTTGGGTATGTAAAATTTTGAAATTCTTATTAAACGTGTGATTTTCTGTTAAAAGATGATTAGCATATGTTGAATTAGACTTTCTATGGATGAAACTTTTTTCGTATTCTGTAATTCTTTGTATAAATGTTTGTCCTATGTATGTTTTAGGACATGATCCACATGTTAATTGATAAACCCCTGATTTATTATCTTTATTGATTTGTGGTTTGCAGTTTTTGAGATATTTCCCTATAGTATTGTTAGTCTTGTAAGCTATGTTGTCCTTAAGGTTTACAAGACTAAAAATACTATAGTGAAATATCTCAAAAACTATAAACCACAAATCATTAAAGATAATAAATCGGGGGTTTATCAATTAACATGTGGATCATGTCCTAAAATATACATAGGATAAACTAGACATACATTTATACAAAGAATTACAGAACACGAAAAAAGTTTCATCCATAGAAAGTCTAATTCAACATATGCTAATCATATTTTACCAGAAAATTACAGGTTTAATAAGAATTTCAAAATTGTACATACCCAACAAAAAGGTTTAAAACTAATCCTTTTAGAGACAATGCAAATAAATTGATTAAGGCTACAGGTACTTTACTCAACGACCAGGTAGATTTAAACAATTCACCATTATTGAATTTATCTCCTAATTCCATGTCTGTGTGGGTTTTCCAATACTATCAATTTAATTTAATTAGGTATAATATTATAATTAAGAAACTACATAAAATTGTAAAAATTAAACCTAACTTGACAGTGTAAAATGTAGATCTGAAGAAGCTGCATCGACATCGAAACGCGTCATCACAATTTAAATAAACCAGTGGAAATTGACACAAAACAGTCTTTTATTATATATTTACGAAAGTTTAGTATACATATTTGGTTGATTTAATAGGAACAAGTTTATCGCCTACATATTTCATTTTCTAACGAACATTTTCTAAACAAACTTCAGGAGCAGCCATCGGACTACTATCTTCAGTAGTGGCGAATATTTTTATTAAACTCTTTAGAGAAAGTGTATTGAGCTCAGCTCCTCTAAAACCAAAATTCCGCTGCAGATTTGTTAACGACAGATTTATTATCTGACCACATGCTGAAAAAATCAAAACCATAAAGGCTTCTGTTTCATGTCCCAAAAAGTCCCTTTATAATTTAGTTCAGGTTAGTTCAGGTTAGTTAGGCTTCTGTTTCATGTCCCAAAAAGTCCCTTTATGACAAGAGAGTATATAAGCGTTTAATATTTAGTTATACAATTATCATATTAAAGGAATTTATAGCAGAGTTTAATAATTCTGGCACTTTGAATTGAGCCTAAATTAACTATGTTAATTAGTGGCAGCTTTAGTTTCCTCTCATATATAAAGCTAATTTAAATTGCCTAATTGTCAATATTTTGGTTACTATTTGATGACAATAATCGCTAAATTTGATTTCGAAATAAATTGGTGGTCTCTGTTTTCTATAAATTATTTTAATTTTACCATCATTTTTAGTCTAATAAAAATTATTCAATTGATTTATCTAGTACTTCATTTACTAATACACAATTCTAAACTAAACACTGAATTTTACTTTTTAATACCAATCCAAACACTTCAAGTTGATATTTTGGTTGATTGGTACTTTACGGTGAAAAAATTGTTTACTGTCCCAACCAAAACTTGAAAAAATGTTCATAACACTATTGAAAGTATACGAAATATGTTGACTTATCCAATTTATTCCCTTCCCTTGAAAGGATATCGCTCAATAACGTAGCAAAGACTTATTAATTTTTCAAAATTCCTCATTTCGTTCGAGGCATAAAAGACTAACATAAAGACTGAAAGACCGACTGAAATTGGTCACTACATTGTTTTCCGAACTGAAAACCACGAAATATTAAATAATTTAAAAATAAAGAGTAAGTTTTTCACGCATCCAATATTTTATTTGATAAGAGAAGGAGAAGAATGTGAAAATGTTGAATAGCAATATTTCTTTTACATTTTCTTAAATAAACAATTCTGCTTAATAAAGAAAATTTCACATAATATTGCTAAGAGATACAAACAAGGGCGCCCTTTAATAAAATATATCATTGTCCGATTCTTTTTCCTTATGTGAGGCTTTTTATTATCCTTTATAAATATCTCTTGAGAATAAAAAGTTAGCACAAAAAAGCTCATTCCTACGTGATCTACACACCGGCAATTTTATAGATATGACATAAATAACAGAAGCGGACTTAGAAATTTACAAATGTTCCTTTATAAAAATCATACATGTTGCCGGAGGAACCCATTCCATGAAGTTTGAATAAAGCCGACGAAATATATTATATAGAATATATACAATCGATCGGTATACTTGAAGAAATGTGTCTCGAGAAAATTTCTTGCCATCAATGTATTCTTTGGTACGCTAACAAAGGCGTAATTACCTTAGTAAGTTGTCCAATTACCTGCTGCATCAATAATCGCCTGGCATCTTCGAGGCATGATGTCGACATGATATTTTGCATACTCGCGCGACAATGATCTCCAAATTTTTCGAATCTCGTGAGACAATTGAGCCAAAGTCCCCAGAGTCTTTCCTCCGAGCTTTCTCTTTACGAGGGATCAAACGTTTCCAATAGAGTTGGCGTCCAGCGATTGTAAGGCCACTCTAGTATCTTTTCATGGGCCCAGGCGAGCCGCTTCGCGACGTAATTTTCTCCCAGTGCAGGTTTCTTCAACGTGCTTCGGAAACACGAAGATGTTGTCAAATGGTCTCGTAGAATACATTCGAACCCGATTTGCCTAATCTTGCCGCTCCTTGGCGCAGTGTCAATTTTGGGTCCCGTGAAAATAAAGACACGATTCGTTTTTCGACTTTCGGAGTGACTTTGCCTACCGAGCCACGTTTTGGCTGGTCGTCGATATTTTTTATCTCGTTAAAAAGATTTACCCACTTCTTCACAAACGACACTGATTTTTTCATATATTTAACGGCCGCGAAATGTGTCATTTTAGGCCTATTTGGATGGGGACAAAGAAAGACTGCCTCGAACTGACGCGCAAACAAGTAACTCATTTTGGATTTTATGTGATTTCTGTGCTTCGGAATCGACTGATACTTTTACTAAAATGCGTCGTAGATAAATCACATCTACCAAAAATGAATTATCGCGGACACTTTCTTAATTGACTGTAATACTTAATAAAGTCGATAAAATAATTACTTTTTACAAAGTTCAGGGTCAAATCAGAGTAGTCACTATTTGTATATAAGCTTCGAGAATAGCGAATCTGAAAGTTAGTCGAATTTAGCCATTACCAAATATTTTTAAAAAGATCTGGAACATTCAATTTACAAATAAGAGGAAATTATTTTTTTTTTTTGAATGCCATACAGGGTAATCAATCGAAATACAGATTCTCCTTTCCAATTACACGATATGAACATATTTTAAACAAATTCTAGAATATTGTACCAACAAATCATACATTAATACATTTTACAAAAATTTCTAAAACGAATTCAGTAAAACTCTACAGTTTTTGATTTTTCTAAGCCTATTTGTAATTTAGACGCAGTACTTAATATTCCTGTACTCGGTGAAGCACGGTCAGACTCAACTCACTATTTTATAAAGTTTTAAAACAACATTAAATAACAAATACGTAGTTTGAAATAAACACCAAAAAAATTAAAATGGATAAGTAATTTTTCACAGACTTTCTTACACTGGCATAACTATTCTTTGCAGATTGAATTACCCATCCTTCTTTCTGCGAACCTATTAGCAGAAGTGTGGTGATTGCCAATGACAGTAAGTCCTTTCACTAGTTCCTATCGTCAGCAAGATGAACTACATCATGCACTCCAACTCCGGTCAGCTCCCAAATCTGGTACGACCAGAGACGTGGAGACCGGCCTCTGGGTTTACGGCCGTTTACTTTCGTTTCTATGACTAGCAGATCCATATCATACATATGACAAAATGTAAAATAAGTGAATATAGACACTCTATATTCTCCAACTATTGATAATTCTGGTTTTTAAAGCAAAAAATTGCGTCTGTAATAATATATACATATATATATATATATATATATATATATATATATATATATATATATATATATATATATATATATATATATATATATATATATATATATATATATATATATATATATATATATATATATATATATATATATATATATATATTGTAACATTCATTTTTTCCTAGATTTTAAGAGTATGAAATGTTACTGATTTTTGGCTTTATATTGTACTTCTTTTCATTTTTGTATCGAGCAGTGTATTTCGTAGAAATTTCTAGCCGCTCGTGGTACAGTGTGCAGTGCGGGTTTCCGACCGAATCTATAGAATTCGTGGTACGTCGTGATTGGTCAAATGTTTGTATCCGGCGTAGCCATTTTAGAGACGTAGTTCTCACGGATTATTTAAGGGTCCGGAGAACGCAGATCGAGGCTTTTTTTTCCACCGAGCCGCCAAGAGGCTTTTTACATCTAGCCGCCGAGAAGGCTTTTTTCCATCGAGCCGCAGACCAGGCTTTTCCCCATGAAGCCGCCGCCGAAGTTATTTCCAACATGTAGTGGCAGAAGGCTGTTCTGCAATCAGTAGCCGTAGTTGGTTTTTTCACCGATCAAGCCGCAGCCAGGCTTTGTTCATCCAGCCGCAGTGGAGGCTTTTTCAATTTTATCGAGAGCCAAGTCGAGTACGAGTTTAAATCATTAAGCCGTAGTGGGCTTTGTTTTTTTAACATGAAGTGGCCGTTGTAGGCTCTTCTCGTCGTGAAGCAGTACCGATAAACTAGTGATGGAATGTGTGAAAGCGGTTTTAAGTGTTCAATTTAAGGCCTAGAAGCCCGTAGGAAAACCGTAAGTCACCAAAATATACATCAGTAAACCTATTTCCCGCATATAAGTGATTTAGCATCGAATTGAACTGATAAATCGTGAAGTGACCGTCACGAACTTTCAATATCGGGTGTAGCAAAATTTTAAAAGTAAAATGTCTGATTTCAGAACTCTATTTAGTAATAACTACCTTTAAGGCTAGAGTTTTTGTATTTACTAAACTGCAAGAGTTAGAATTTTTAATTTAAATCATTAATAAACCTTTTTTTTTGTTGATTAAAGCTAGTGTCTCACTGAATACCTATCTTACTTTTCAGGATAAAAGGGTTGTACCAGAAAAATTCTTTTTATTAACAACTGCATAACACTTCAGTATTTTTTCATTTTTTTAGCTGAAAGTAGATCCTTTTTATTTTAAAATGAATGGTGCCCAAAAATTTAGTACAACCGAAATTTTTTTTTAACAACGAGAAACTAATTCCAAAAAGACGTACAACAATTATCTCTTACCCATATAACTCTACCAAGAAAAACTGAGCTAGTGTATGTTTAATTTCTTTAGTTCTTTTAAAATCAGGATTCACTCAATTCATTATCAGAAATTAAAACGGGGCTGTAAAAGGTGCGAGCGAAGTGAAAGTTGACATCCCACAAATTGACGCAGTCTACGTGGGGCGCAATTACACATTTTTACACAGAGTACAAAATAGCACCTCAAAGAGAGGGCAAGTAAACATGTTACAAAATTGCGCCCAAGTATGGGGCAACCAAATTTTACAGGGTACAATATATATATATATATATATATATATATATATATATATATATATATATATATATATATATAAGTTCACTTGCAGTTTAACCGGATTAGTGGGGCGTAAAAATTAAAATATAAATGTGCAATTCACCGACAAATTTCTAATGTCAATCACATTATTTTATTTTTTTAAAAACAAAACAATGATAAGAAATTTAGGTTGCTTTGCTTTCTACCTTATTCTGTATTATAAATATAACTTTAGAATGTATTTCCAATAAGCATCAGCTTGATTGTTTATCATACAATTTCCCATCCTTCAAACGGAGTAGCGATATATTATTTCAATTTTGCCATAAAGCTCACCAGTATAATGTGTATATTTGGGAGAGTGTGTAAAGTAACACCACTCATGGCCCTATTTTCATGGCCCAAAAATATCAATTCACTACAACAGAATTATTTTCTAAGTTGGGAATGTGGAATCTTTGGCACTACACCAAACACTTTAATTAGTTCATCGTTTGGTCACTTTCGCTCTGAATAGAGCAAACTTTAATAAAGAAAGGAATTGTATTAGAAATATAACTAGGTTAAAGTGAGAGTGTGTTATGAAATTAGTTGTAATTATTGTGACAAAAAGTATGTTGGGTAAACTAAAAGGTCAATTAAAACACGATTTAAAGAACATTTAGCACACCTAAAATACAGTAGAACAGAAAAGTCTAGCATTGCCGAACAAGCCCTTGAAGCTGATCATATTGTAACATTAGATAATCTAAGATTAATAAAAAATGTATCTGATAGGAGATTGCTGAACGAATATGAAAGTATGGAAATTATAAAATGTAAAAGTAGTTTAAGTAAAGACAGAGGGCCTATTCCTTATAGTCCCCTCTACTGGTTACTTGACCGGAGCTAGTGGCCTTGCCTATGCCATTAGTTCCGCCTGAGTAATTCAAAGGTTAGGCTAAGTGTAAATAGGGTAGATTTGTAGTTTAGTTTTAGTCAATCATCGCTCCTGATGAACCTAACATGGTTAGCGAAACGCGCGTCCAATACAAAAATAAAGTGTTTGGTGTAGTGGTGATATATACTGAGTAGAATTATTTTGATTTGTTGATTTTCATGTTCTGACTTTATTTTATTTTTACTTGGAGGAGACCTGCCAAACACGTGGAGAGGGATTATCCTAAAGTTGCTTAACTTTTTTGTAACGAGCCACTATTAATATATATGTATTAGGTTTAGATTGAAAAAAAACACATTTCAAGTAAAATATGTATGAATTTTGGTGCTATTATACGCCAAAATTAAAATATCAATTATGTATTAGAAATTTCTTTTGAGGTAATATATTAAACTAAACACTGCGTGGGAATCAATCTGTCTACTTTGTATATAAAGTGAATATTGAATGTCAACATAAACGAACTTCATTATAAAAGTTGTTTGTCAAGAGCAGATACAAAGAATGCTGCTTTAGGGATTCTCCAATATATTTTCAGGTATTTTTTTAGATAGGGTTCTTTATATTTCAAAATATGATAGGTAAAATATTAATAAACGATTATTTTAATTGCAAAATACTGTTACTTTGAAAATTTTATATATAATTTTTCTTCCTAAATTTAAACTATTTAAAAAATGTTTGGCAATATTGCAGATATAACACGTAGGCTGAAAGGTTTTTGGTCTAGCTACTTAAAATACATTTTTTTTTTTCCAAAATTCGACTTTATTCATAAATATAGTTTCCTTCAAGAGCGATACAATCAGTCTAACGTTTTTCTAGCATTCCTATACCTTTCTTGCAAAAGAATCTGTCTTTGCCTTTAAAATATGCCTCAGTTTCGGCGATAACTTCTTCATTGGAGCCAAATCTCTTTCCCGCGGGAATTTTTTTGAGGTCCGCGAATAAATAATAGTCACCGGGGGTCAAATCTGGAGAATATGGTGGATAAGGAAGCAATTCAAACTTCAATTTATGCCATTTTGCCATCGTAATCATTAACATGTGATACAGTGCATTGTCTTGATGAAAGAGCATTATATTCTTGTTCATTTGGGGACGTTTATTTGCGATTTTTGCCTTCAAACGCCCTAATAAGTTTATATAATATTCGCTATTGATGGTTTTTCCCTTTTCAGCATAGTCGATGAAAATTATCCCATGGGCATCCCAAAATACAGAGGCCAAAACCTTCCTAGCTGACCGTTGTATCTTTAGTCGCTTCAGGCGGCTTTCATCGGCTGCTGTCCACTCAGCTAACTGCCGATTTGATTCTGATGTGTAGTAATGGATTCACATTTCATCCATTGTCACATATCGTATGAACAAATCATTTTTATTGCGCATAAACAGGTTCAAACAGCGCTCAGAATCATCAACAAGTTGTTATTTTTGGTTCGCTGTAAGCAAACGCGGTACCCATTTTGAACAGACCTTTCTCAGGCCCAAATGTTCATGCAAAATATCACCAACACATTATTTTGATATCTTTAGGGTGTCAGTTATCTTACGCAATTTTACTTTACGATCATCCAAAACAATTTTCTGGATCTTTTTGATCTTTTCCGGTGTAACCACCTCATTTGGGCGTCCAGAAGGTTCAGCATCATTTGCATTTGTACGACGCGTTCAAATTCAGCATACCAGTAAATTATGAGCGTTTTTTCAGGAGCAGAGTGCCCGTAACACTTATCAAGCCATTACTTTGCTTGAACGGTATTTTTTCCCATCAAAAAACAGTGTTTAATCAACACGCGAAATTCGATTTTTTCCATTATTTTGAAAATATCAAAAGTAGTTCCACTAAAACCACTGTAACTTGTAAACTAATAGTCGAAATGTCATAAAATTTTGATACGTATCGTCTTAAGGTTGATACTTTCTAAAAATCGTATGAATTTTTTGAAAAGAGCGACATCTATGTGTCAGACCAAAATCTTTTCAGCTTATGTGTTATGTCCTCTAGTTAACAATTTGATGTAATTGGGATTAAAACTTGTTGAATGTTTAATAAGTTCAGTTTAAGAATAACAGACACGCAAAATATCCTAATGTCTTAAATTCGATTGTTTCAATTTCTTTCATCCAGTTACTTTAAAGAAATCTAACCTAAAACAACCACAAATAAAAAAATTCACTATACAGGGTGTTACAAATTCATTTAGTATACTGTTATTGACATATTTTTTTATATTAACAGGATTTGTGAAAAATATGAATAAGTCGCCCCCTCAATAATAAGAGGGCATTCTTCTCTTTCGCAGCCACTACCTCACTAGATTAATTATCAAATTTGGTCAATCCAACGTAAACGAATCATCATTAAAAAAATTGATAATATTGCCCATTAATCGAGTAATTACTAGTAAAATCCACTAATAATTAAAAAATTGTTATTACATAATCATTAAATAAATTTAACTTCCTTAACTGCCACATTTCATGGTGCGCTAGCACATGGTACCAAAAAACATGACATACACAGCAAAAAAAAAATTGAAAGAAGACAAAAAATCAGCAATATATTTTCCACGTTCCTCTAATTTTTCTAGAATGTAATTCAATGTAATGAATATACACTTACTAGCAAAACTCACAGATTTGTCTAAACCGTCCTCAAAATGACCCATTTCTAGGTCAGCAGAATCCCCGATCTATCAACAACCTCTTGAAAAACGCCAAACATGCACTTAATTTATTTATGTTTTGGATCATGGGACATTCACAAATAAAAAAACGGCCAGGTACTTCGCGCTCGCTAATTTTATTAAATTCGATAACACACTGTTTTAGGCAAGGCTTCAAGAAGTACATTGCAAGAAAAGTTTGATCACGTAATGTGATGAATACAGTACCGCAAATTGTAAAACTCAACGTATATGGGTATGTATATATGTATATTCTCAAACCAACTAGAAGTATGTTATAGAAAAGTGTATGTTATAAGGAAAAAAATTATGTTAACAATAAATTGACTATGTTAGCAATGTAGTGTTACTTCTTTTATAATATTTAGAAGCATCACAAATACCTATAAAGCACAAAACTTCTTACTAGTTAGTTTTTATATGCAGATATACATGTTTCTACGTGTCTTACTGGATATACAATTTTTCTATTTAGAATACTTAAAAAACCTTTTATCACTGCCCTTAGTCTTTTATAAAAAAATCCATATGTGGCAAAAAAAATCGCTTAATAAAATCAACATATTACAAAACCCGGTTACCGGGCACCCTCTGGGAGTAAGTAGCCTTGCTGTGACATTCAGGCCCTGCCGCAGTCGACCCTTCTTTCCTAGGATACTCGTGGGAACACTATGTCGAATAATAATAATTATAATAGTGATAATGGCAGGGTGTTGAGGAGAAACAAACTTCTCGCTTGTCCCAACAATTCCAGGTCCTTTTGGTCAGTCGCTAAGGCAGTTAGTCAAAATTTCACCAAATCCACCATACCACCACTCACACGGCCAGATAATTCCATTGCAACGACACCTGTTGAGAAAGTAAACTTGTTGGCTGAACTCTTTGCTTCACATTCTACTGTCGATTTCCAAGGAAAAACACCGCCTACTGTTCCCGTATTGCAGTCGAGGATGCCCGATGTTGTCTTCAGACAGCGTATCATAAAGCGTATTTTAATGAAATGGCTTCTGGAGCTGACGGAATAGTTCTCAAAAACTGTGCGAGGGAACTAACACCAGTTTTCTGTAGACTTTCCAACTTATCCTACATAAAGAGAATATTTCCTTCCTGCTGGAAATGTGCCACTGTTCACCCGATACCTAAAAAAGGCAAGAAGACCTTGCCAAATAACTACCGACCAGTCACACTGCTTTCAATAATATCGAAAGTCATGGAAAAGGTTATCAATCAGCATCTTCTAAAATATCTTGAACGATTCAACATTATTAGTGATCACCAATATGGCTTTCGTAAATCTAGATCAACAGAAGATCTTCTGATTTATGTACCACCTGTTTGGAACAACGCAATTGAACACTTTGGAGAAACTCGAGCGGTTGTTCTTGACATATCCAAGGTATTCGACCGTGTTTGGCACGATGGACTATTGGGTAAGCTACGCTCTTGTGGTATGTCTGAAAAGTTCTGTTTGTGGTTTTCTTAGAGAGCGTTCTTTACGAGTGGCGGTCGACGGATTTCTTTCTAACACCTTCACTATCAACGCCGGTGTGCCCCAAGGCTCCATACTATCTCCTACTCTTTTTCTCATTTACATTAACGATCTCCTGAAAAGGACCGGGAATCCAATCTACATCTTTGCAGATGATACTACGCTTATCTCTTCATTCACTTTGAATGCTCGGACATCGGCTGCTCAGGCGAATAGCCGCAGACAGCAGCAGGTCGTTCAACTTAACAAAGACCTGGAAGAAATTCTGTCTTGGGGTGACAGTAACCAAGTGGAATTTAATGCTACCCAGGTGGCAGTTTTTTCTAAAAAAGTTAACGTTGCGGAACCCGACATAGTTATGTCGGAGCACTCCCTTCCCCTAGCATCGTCACTCAATTTGTTGGGCTTTAATTTGGGAGCAAATATGTACTGGCATGAATATGTTGCAGGCATAGCAAGGAGAGCTTCTCAAAAGTTGGGAATATTATTTCGAACCAGAAGGTTTTATATTCCAGAACAACTTTTAATTCTCTACAAAGTTCAAATTCGACCAACTATGTAAAACTGCTCCCATATTTGGGGCTCCGCTCCCAAACATACACTGCATTTGTTGGATTCTAACCAGAGAAGGGCTGATCGGAGACCACGAACTGACCTGCGGCCTTGATTCGCTGGAACATCGAAGAATGGTTGGCGACTTGAGTCTGTTCTGCAAGTATTTTCATGGAAAGTGTTCGAAGGATGTAGCCCGCTTAATTCCTTCTAGAGCGGTGCATGTTAGAAATACACGTCGCGCTAATACTTCACATCCGTATGAGTTTCAGCCTGTTACTCCGCGTACAACGCTTTTCAAGCAGTCTTATATATGAAGAACATCCTCCCTTTAGAATGATTTGCCCAGCGCAGTGTTTCCCACCGATTACAATTTATAGCGATTCAAGAACAACGTGAATTGCTTTTTCCGCACACATGTCGCTCCTGGAGCGCTTTAGGGACTTCCCTGCAGCACGTGTGCTAGACCCATAAAAAAAATAGCTTTTTTTTAAAATGTTACCTTCTGTATATGTACGCAGTGTTAAGTAGTTTTCTTACAAAATATACAACAATCCGTAATAATTTTCGATAGTTTCTAAGATTGCGGATCCAAATTGTTAAAATAAAGATCTACTCAAGAACTCAATGATTCACGCATTTTTCTTAAATGTTTTACAGTATTTAATTTCTTAAGTAGAAGCAAAATATGCCATTAAAAAATCTTGATAGGTATCATCAATTTTATATGCCATTTATATATATTATATTTAGTGGCGCTTAGAAGTTCATCAGTTACCAAAAAGGGTGAATCCTTTATTTCGGAAATTCGGAAATCTTGCGCAATGTATTTATTTTGGGTAATTGTTACTTTTAGTTCTGGTTGAGTATCCTGTATTGCTCCGCTTAACGGCGGTTCTAGTGACTGTGATCCATAAATTACATGTTTTCTAGAAATTTCACTATCAACGCCGATAAAGCGGTTAAAAAATTCTAATACTTGTGGAGAGAAAAAAAAAATGCAGATTGAAAAAAAAGAACATTCACATGAACACAAACAAAAACACAAAATATTTTATTTCAGTATAAGTAGCATTTATCAATTACACATTATACTTATACAAATGAGCACCGTTAGTTATACACCAACGAGGTAAAAACAAGTTATACGAGGCTGGTTTGAAAAGTCCGTGCAAAGTCCGAGAGATGGCACCATGTTTAGTTAGTAGCATCTCTTGAATGAACGCACACCAAGTTTCAGCCATATTGGTCTATTTCTTTGTGTTTGGCATTCGTGTGAATCAAGGAAGTCGAGTAATTTTCAAGAAATGGACGAAAAAGAATTTCGTGTGGTGATTAAACATTACTTTATGAAAGGTAAAACGCCTCAGGAGACTAAAGAGAAGCTTGATAAACATTATGGTGACTCTGCACCTTCGATTAGAACAGTTTATAAGTGGTTTCAAAATTTTCGGACTGGCCATATGGGCACAAGTGACGCTGAACGTTCTGGACGGCCTGTGGAGGTTACGACTCCAGAAATCATTGATCAAATCCATGATATGGTGATGGATGACAGAAGAGTTAAGGTGCGTAAGATTACTAGTGCTGTGGGCATCTCGACTGAACGGGTACATAATATTTTACATAAACATTTGGACATGAGAAAGCTATCCGCAAGATGGGTGCCGCGATTGCTCACGCTTGACCAAAAACGGAATCGTGTGAAGTGTTGCAAGAATGGTTTGCAGCTGTTCCAGAAAAATCCGGGGGACGTTAAGCATCGTTTCGTCACTGTGGATGAAACATGGATACATTACTATACTCCTGAGACCAAACAACAATCTAAACAATGGGTTACCAAGGGAGAATCTGCACCAAAAAAGGCGAAGACCGTTCCTTCGGCCGGAAAGGTTATGGCGACGGTCTTTTGGGATTCGCAAGGGATAATCCTCATCGACTATCTGGAAAAGGGTAAAACTATTACAGGTGAATATTATTCATTGTTATTGGACCGTTTGAAAACCGAGCTGCAAGAAAAACGCCCGCGATTGGCCCACAAGAAAGTCCTTTTCCATCACGACAACGCACCAGCACACACCTCAGCAGTTGTGGTCGCAAAATTAATGGAAATAGTATTCCAACTCGTTTCACATCCTCCCTATTCTCCAGACTTGGCTCCCTCGGACTACTATTTGTTACCCAATTTGAAGAAATGGCTGGCGGGACAAAGTAGGCAGACACTAATGGATATTTTGCAGACTTGGACAAATTCTATTATTCGGAAGGGATCAACAAACTAGAACATCGTTGGACGAAGTGTATAAGCCTAAAAGGAGACTATGTCGAAAAATAAAAAAGGTTTACCCCAAACACATAAGTAGTTTTTATTTTTGCACGGACTTTTCAAACCAGCCTTGTATAGTGCTGAAAATACTCCAGTACTACTTAAGAACAGTAATGAATAAAGTCAATAATATAAATAAGTCCAAAATTGAATATCCTATATACCAACTCTTTAGTAACTTTTCTTTTTTTTTCTTTTAAATTTTAAATAATCCTTAAATAATTTTCAGTATAATGGATATAAGACCAATACCTTTTTCTCTAATTTTTTGATCTCTAAGTCGATTTTTAAATGAATATAACGAACAACAATTGATTTTTAACTAATTAAAAATAGATTCTAAATGAAAGTAAGTAAAATCAAATAATGTCTTTTGGTATGTGAAAGAAAATTTATTCATGACGAGACGTTGTCTCAAGCCATTTAAGATATGCACCGTAATTTCCACAATACTAGCTATCAGACAACAAAGCTTCGCAACCTATCCGAATATCGAATTATGCACCGTGGCGTCAACTCAAAGTTTCTGCGTTTAACTTACACCTATCAAAAGCAGAAGTTCTTGCAATCTATAAGTTAACTTGCTATCAAGAACTTTAAAAATTCAAAAATAATTTGTAGTATTTCTATTAATATTACATTTAATTCTTTTTAGATAAAAATACCAGTATAACTTTGACAATATGTCTCTCTTCTGTATATACATAAAACGCAACGTGTGTATGTACAGAGTGAGTTAACGATAGAGTAAAGTTTATTATCACATTTGTTTCGGGAATGACAAAAAAATGTTAAATACAATAGTGTTAGGGAATGTTAGGGTGCACAGTTTAAAATTATTTTTGAGTATACAGTGTTTCTTTAAATGGGACATCCTATTTTATAATTTATTTTTAAATTCTGTGTAAAATTTTATTATAACTTTTTTATTCATAATGTTATATACCTAAACCTAGTAATTTTTCTAATATTTCAATTTTCTTTTAAATACACTAGTTTTTAGTTTTGTAAAAAATTGCCAGTGGCGCCATTGTTTCTGAAGGTGGAATGCTCATAATTGGTACGAGCGTTTTATAGAGATAAAAAAAAAAGATGTATATAAAGAAATTTGAGCTAGATGCTACAGGGTGTTCAATATAAATTTATGAATTTCGATTATTTTAAATTGAAAAATCTCAAATTTTTTAAATGCACACCCTGTATAATATTATTTTTTCTGATAGATTTTACAAAACCCTCCAACTCTTATTAAATATATCATATACCTATTTCTAATAGTTTTCGATTTATTTAATACACTTACGCTGTTGTGAAAATATAAACAAATAGTGAATAGTAATTTTAATATAGTTTAACTTATCTAATGATTAATTATTATGACGTAATAAATGTCCAAAAATATGCCCGTCTGTTTGAATACACACGTTTAGTCGTTTTACTCTATTTTCCCTCACTTTCCTTAGCATAAAGGGCGTTATTGTCCTGCACGTATCCCGTATCCTATTTTCCATATCTTCTGGTGTTGTAGGGGGATTCACATAAACACGATCTTTAATGTAGTCCCACAGAAAGAAGTGTAAAGGTGTTAAGTCACATGATCGAGGAGGCCACTGAATGAATTCATCCTTACCGATCCATTTTTGTAGGTAACGATCGTTAAAAAATTCCCGAACTTTCCCGTGTGAATGAGCAGGAGCTCCATCTTGTTGAATCCACATTTGTTCCCTTTCAAAGTTATCAACTTCTTCAAGAAGCTAGGGTAATTCGTTTTGTAAAAAATTTAGAAATCTAGGCCCGTTAAGCGGTTCCTGGAAAAAATATGGACCAATAATTCGAAAATTTAATATTCCACACCATACATTAAGCGACCAATGGTTTTGGTTTTGAACTTCCCGGACCCAAAATGGATTTAACTGTTGAATAATAATTCATGCTAGGGCTGTTAACTGCTCCATTACTACGAAAAGTAGCTTCATCAGAAAACATTATTTTGGATAAAAAATTTGCTCCATTTATGTTGCTACTAAAGTTTACTCGTCGTTCAAAATCACGGTCTTGATGTTCTTGGTGTAGTTCCATATGAAAGAGATGATACTTGTAATTTCTCGTGGTGGGATTAGCCGTAGATTGGGATGTGTCAGATAAGTTAGCTAGTTGAAGGCTGCTGACCTGGGGATTATCTTCAACATGAAGTAAAATCTCCATTTCTTATTCGTCATTAGTAGCATTCTGGTTTTCCACCTTCCGTTTCGTATACTCAACGTTACCACTACCATCAAACAATTCCATTAAGCACTGAAAATATTTTCTAGATGGTATACGTCTATAGGGTACTTCGCTCCGTAAAGCCTTACTGTCAAAAGGAAAATCCATAACTATTACCTTTATACGTCACTTACTACACCAAATTAAACTACTCTTGCTTGCTTAATAGACATGTCAAAATTTGACAGTGTCTACATTTTTGTCTTGTCTTGGGAACTATGATGTTATAGAGAAAGTATATTAAAAACAAGAGTAAAAATTGAAAAATTCAAAATAAATCGAAAACTATTAGAAATAGGTATATGACATACTTAATAAAAGTTGCAGGGTTTTGTAAAATCTATCAGAAAAAATAATAATATATAGGGTGTGCCTTTAAAAAAATTTGAGATTTTTCAATTTAAAATAGTCGAAATACATAAATTTATTTTGAACACCCTGTAGCATCTAACTGAAATTTCTTTACATATATCTTTTTTTCATCTCTATAGAACGATGGTACGAATTATGAGTATTCCACCTTCAGAAACAATGGCGCTACTGGCAATTTTTTACAAAACTGAAAAATAGTATTTTTTTTTAAAAAAATTGAAATATTAGAAAAAACTGCTAGGTTTAGGTATATAACATTATTAATAAAAAAAAAAGTTATAAAGTTTTACGCAAAATTTAGAAAAAAGTTAGAAAATAGGATGTTCAATTTAAAAAAACATATATTATATCGGCCACACTTTTTTGAAATACCCTGTATACTCAAAAATAATTCTAACTATGCACTTTAACATTCCCTAAAACTATTGTATTTGACATTTTTTCGTCATTCCCAAAACAAACGAGAAAATGAACTTTACTCTATCGTTGACTCACCCTGTATATATGTATATGCGAGGGTCTTCTAAAAAACGAAGTAAATAACATTTTTTGGGAAAAAAAAAAAAAAAAAAAAAAAAAAAAAAAAAAAAAACGAGAACTTATTTCTCAATATAATCTCCATTGAGAGCAGTACATTTGGTCAAGCGAGATTCTAATTTTTTTGTTCCTTCAAAAAAAAAATATATCTGGTTAGGAAGCAAAAATAAATTACTTGAGGCTAACTCAGGGAAATAGACTAGGTGGGGAATTATTACGAAGCCCAGCCCGTTCACTTTTATCATTGCATCGGACGATGTGTGGGAAAGCACACCAGATAAAGAAGCACTGTTTCGCGAGCTAATATTGATCGCTTCTAGTTCAGCTCAATATGTGAACGGTCCAATAACGTTGCGTAATAGCAGCCAGTCCCTGCTTTACGCTTTTCCAAGTAGTTAATCATAATGATACTCTGTGAGTTCCAAAAAACATCCCATCATTTTTCCCGCCTATAAAACTTTTTTCGTTTTTTTTTGGTGCACTTTCACATCAGCCAACCCGCTGTTTTGACGGCAGTTTTGTATGCAGGGTATAATGGTGGATCTACCTTTCATGTACAGTCACAAAATGACGCCACAAGCCGAATTACGTCTAAAATTTTCCAAACACGATTGTGAAATGTTCTTCTACTTGCGTTTTTACTCCGCAGTCAACAAACGCTGCACTTATCGCGCACCCCGCTTTTTCTTTTTTAGAATCCTATGAATCATATGAAATAACTACTATTTCAGCAATCTCACAAAGCTAAATGTGACGATCTTCCATCACAATACCACGCTTTCTATCTACCATTTCTTCAGAAGAAGCTTCGCGGCAATCGGGCGTCCTAAATATGCAGCACTTGTAGTGCTCATACGGCCATGTTTAAATTCATTTATCCAGTAATAAATGGTCAAGAGTGCTGGTGCAGCTTTATGAACTTCTTTCAGGTCAGTTTCTCTCTCAGCCGCAGTCCACTTTTTTAAATAAATATATTTTATAAGGAAGAACACAATAGGAAAGAAAGACATATGCAATATACAACAAAAAAAAAAAATATTTTACAGATCATCGAATAATTTTATCAACAATTATATACCTTACAAGATAAAAGAACAGAGATCAACTTACCAAAAATCAGGGGTAGATATCCCAGACATCACAGAAGAAGAAATCACATCAGACTTGAAAGATATGAAAAATAACAAAGCTCCGGGTGAAGACAGAAGTGAAGGGGGACAACAAATTATCAAATCACTTAAAATGTTATTCAATAAATGCCTCCTGGAGGGAATAACTCCATGGCAATGGAATAATGGAAAAGGAGATACTTCAGACCTTACAAACTATCGACCCATTAGCCTCCTGAGCCATGTGTACAAGTTATTCACGAAAATACTTATCAAACATCTAGAAAAAAAATACCAGTTTCTCCTTTCCAAAGAACAAGCAGGTTTCCGCTTGGGGTATGGAACAAAGGACAATCTGCTTTAAGTTAAAAGCCTCATTGAAAAATGTATAGAATATAATGAGCCTCTGGCGCTCATATTTGTGGACTTCAAAAAGGCTTTTGTTTCTGTAAATCAGCGGAGACTTTTGGAAGCGCTTGCTGAGGACGCGATAACCAAACACATGAAATTCAGCGACGAATAGGTCTTTGCTTGGCTACATATGGCTAACCTTTCTACGTATTTAAAAAGAAAGGTATTTGACAGATACATACAGCCCGTTCTTACGTACTGAGCCGATACTCTCACAATGACGAAGAAAATCATCAATAAAATTTATGTTATGCAACGAAAGATGAAGAAGTCAATGTTAGGCGTTACTCTTAGAGATCACATCCCAAATCACATTATCAGGGGGAGAACGGGGGTACAAGATACAGTCAAATTTATTCTACATCTTAAATGGAATTGGGCTGGGCATATTGCTAGGTTGAAGGATGGGCAATGGACAAAGAGAATCATAGAGTGGCCACCAAGATCCGAAGCCGAGTAGAGGTAGACCACCAAGTCAGTGAACTGATGATTGGAAAAGAGTGGCTGGAAATTGGGTGCAAGCGGCCCAGAATAGAAAAAAATTGGCAAGACTTGAGAGAGGCTTTCGTCCAGCAGTGGACAGTATAAGCTGATAATGACGATAATATTTTATCACTGCACGATACTCGGCTTTATCAATCTCTACGAAACGTGTAATACCGATCACTTATGATAGCTGCCAACAAGCAACTGCGCATTGTATCTGTCTGAAACTGAGAACACAACCTTTACAAGTATCATGCTTACCAACAGTCATACCACAAAATTTCCCGTGTTACCAAAAAAATGCGGTTGTTATGGATAGCAGATTGGCTTTTAGTAAAATCACACTCAAAGTTTGATGGGCCAGATTTTGTTGTGCTATTTATAGTGAATTTTTCAATAAGATATGGCCGAAAAAATTGTGAATTTAGTAAAATCGAATACTCATCGGTGGTAAAGTCCCTATTTTTGAAAGGACTGCCTGCTAAAAAAATTTTCGAAGACATGCTTAATGTATTAAAAGAACAGAGTTCTCCCCACGCCATTATCAAAAATAAGGTTGCTGCTTCCAAAAGAGGAAGAACCGAGACCAGTAGTGAACACCGTGCTGGAAGTTCTCTGTCTGTATCTACTCGAGAGAATGTTGGGTCCGTGCATGAAATGATTTTGCAGAATCGACGAATTTGGCTGAAACGTATAGCAGAATCCAAGTTGATTTGTAGTAATATTGAAGGCGATTCAATAATTTTTTGGATCGAAAATGTTGGTTTGCCTTGCACCAAGAAGTTTTGCTTACAGAAATCCGCAGCAACAGTTTTTGATTCTATTTTTTTTTTAATAAAGATGGTATCGTTTTTACAGATTACTTAGGATACGACAAAGGAGTGAGTGGTGAATGTTTTTCTTTGTTATTAACTCAACTTAGTCAAAAAATAGTTGAAAAATGCCAAGAAAAAGTATCTGAAGGGTATTGTTTTTGCAAGGCCATGCACCTGCTCACAAATCCCGGTTGATTTTACAAAAATTTTGTTATGCACTAAACTGATTTATCGTTAGCTTCTTTGGACTACTATCTATTTCTAAAAATATACGAAGTACAAAAACTCTATTCAAAGAAAGAAGTAATAAATGCTCTCGAAGAGTGGTTCGTAACCCATGACAATTTTTTTCTTCTAAAATTACTTTTTATCTGTTGCGTTAAGTGCATAATATTAAAAACAGGTTCTATTGAATAAACAATTTTTTTTTGAGATTTGCTTATTCGCACTACGATATACTAGAAACTTATCAATAGGCCCTCGTATGTCACCTTCCCAGGTTTTAATTTATATTCCCAAAGTCCCATTTTCGAATTCTTAAACTTCTAAATTTGTTTAAATTTCAGTTATATAAATAACACTACAAATTACTGAAAAGCTTTGTACCCTCTCTATATTAAAGTTCAGTAATATTGTTCTAAGTTGAACAAAATTCCATTTGTCAAATATTATACACCTTAGAATAGTCCAGAATTTTAAGTAAAACTTAAAAAATGAAGAATATGTGGATACAGAGTTCCTTTTCATATTCTTTGCCATTTTTTTAATAACGCCAACATTGTTATTGTCTATTTTGGTAAAATGTTTTTAAATTTATTCGTTAACTAAAAGGATATGGCAGACAAAAAAAAATAAAAGAAATTGGAATACAAATGACCAATCCATAAGGGTAGGATCCTAAAAAGGTACAATATGTTTCGGTCACATTGTCGTTTTGAAGCAGATTTCCAACTGTTATTTTTTTACTTACAGAAGGGATCCATTTCAAATTTTTGTTGATTTTTGGTTTTGAATGTTTTGTAGCTTCACCAAATACTATTTAAGTTGTCTTTGTACTAGACTTATGTTGTAAACCACTTATTTTTTCAATTTATTCCATTTTTTTTTGAATTTTGAGTTATTTTAAAGCGAATTTTTGATAAAAAAAAAAACGGTCAAGTGCAAGTTGCACTTGCCCAACTAGTGTTCCGTACGTTGATTGCTTTTAAAATAAAAAATTTTTATTATGGAGGTATAAAATGATCAATGACTTTACAAAACACACCCTAAATGAGTTTTCAACAAAATTTGTTGCCAATCTTTACTGAAATTTGATGACCTTGAAATTTTTGATTTTTTTATATACCAGATAAATTATTAAAGGTAATGTACTCGTGATAATTTTCGTTCAATCTACACCCCGTGGAGAATATTCTAAATTTTTTTCAAAATTTTTTGATAAATACTTTTCGAGATAAGGCGGGTGGACAGCGACTTTTCGCGATTTTTTAAAATATAATACAATATATATATATATATATATATATATATATATATATATATATATATATATATATATATATATATATATATATTTACTTGTATTTTCACAACTTTTCATTTGACACCACACTCGATGACCCTAGTAAAAAAATTTTTTTTTCACTTCTGATTTCACTCCCCAAAACTAACCTCTTAAGTCAAAATTTAACTTTCAAAACTACATGGCGCTGATGGGGCCATCAATTCCTATATTATTATCAAATTTCAACTTTCTATGACAAATAGTTTCGGAGAAAATCGGGTGTGACAGACAGACAGATAGACAGACAGACAGACAGACAGACAGACAGGCAGACAGACAGACAGACAGACAGATAGACAGACAGACAGATAGACAGAGACACACACACACACACACAGACACCGAAGTGATCTTATAAGTGATCCTTACGGAGCACTAAAAATATAGTTCGAACTTAATAACATTGTCTTACAAAATCAAATTTTAGTATGTACTATAGTAATACAAAATTTGTATGGATGTGGCGAGCTAAGAATTCGTTGCTCCAAGAATTTGTCCTTGATTTGGAATATAACCATAAAAGGACATAAAAGAAAAACAAATTATAGAATTAAAGAAATTCATTTTTAGTTCATCTCCTGCTAACCTCTATGCAATCATATTATAAAATCATTCGACATGTGAAACTCCATTAACTCTTAATAAAACACTATTGTTTTTATAAAATTTAAGATATTCTGCAGCCAGAATCTAAGTAACCCCCCTGTAGGTTGCGGGGGATGTAGGAAATGGTACCCCCTCATAAAGAGGATTTATCGATTGTATGGATGGGTCCTTTTTGGAACCAATCTCGATTACTCACAACTCAGAGTCGCATTATATTTGGAGCTATTAACTCAAAATTTTTCATCCAAAGTTGACATGTCGAGTACAGACGGAATTTATGATAAATAAGTTTATTTTTAGAAAAACTGTTACAATAACATTTCAAAAGTTAGTTTCCTCACTCGGCTATTCATTGAATTTATTATTATAAGACGATACACAAATTAACTCCCAGGCACTGCTTCAACAAAAGGGGTTAATTTTAGACAACATTATCTTGCGATAAATTTACTGGTCTAACTCCGGAATCGCGGCATCTGTTACCCTGACTCTGCTCATTTCTCATCTTTCAGTTGCTACCCGGGTGGTCTTGAATTAATACATTTTCTTCAATGCATTGTTGGTATATTTTACAATTTTCTTATTTGTCCCTGTCTAAAACAGTTTATGCACAAAGGATCTAATTAATTTTGCATAGTGAATCCTAAGTGAGTCTTAAAATTGAAACAGAAATATGATAGAAATTTCATAAAAAAATAATAATGTTTAATAATAGTACTTGCGAGTGCATATCGGGAGAGCTGAAGTTAAACACAAGAGGTCGTAAATTGATTCAGCTTGTTTTGTTAAGTGACTGGTAAGCATGAGTGTGTCATATAGAATTGTACTTGTACTTGTCAACACTGTTTTAGTCATACGAAATTGACGTTGAAGTCACAAGATATTTAAATAACCTCATTACAAACTATTTAGTTCTTACAGTCTGTCAAGTAAGAACGTTTCCGCGATAATTCATTTTTGGTAGATGCAATTCTAGCAATTTATCAAAAAATCGATAGAGGGAACCTTTGTCTAGGACGTATTTTAGTAAAAGTATAAGTCGATTACGAATTTTCGCGAAATTACGTAAAATCCAAAATGAGTCACTTATTTGCGCGTCGGTTCGAGGCAGTCTTTTTTTGTTCCTATCCAAAGGGGTCTAAAATGATACATTCCGGGGAAGCTAAATATATTAAAAAATCGGTATCGTTTGTGAAGAAGTAGGTAAATCATTTGAACGAGATGAAAAATGTCAACGACTTGCTAAAAAGTGGCTCGGTAGGCAAAGTCACTCCGAAAGTTGAAAAACGAATCGTGTCTTTGTTCTCACGGGACCTGAAATTGATGCTGTGTCAAGGAGCGGCAAAATAAAGAAAATAGAGTTTGAATGTGTCCAGTGAGACCATTCGACAACATTTTTCTTGCTTGTCAAAATCACGATGTCAAAATCCGAAGCACGGCCCACGATAAGATACTAGAGTGGCCCTCACAATCGCCGGATGCCAAATTTATTGAAAACGTTTGGTCTCTTGTAAAGAGAAAGCTCAGAGGAAAGACTTTTAACTCAATTGTCTCGCGAGATTCGAAAAATTTGCGGAGCATGCAGAATATCTCGTCCACAACATGCCTCGAAGAAGCCAGGCGATTATTGATGTAGGAGGCGATTAGACAACTTACTAAGGTAATTGCACCATTGTTAGCACACCAAAGAATAAATTGACGACAAAAAAATTCTCGGAACACATTTTTTCAAGAATACGAGTATGAGCTGTTCTTACTTGGCAGGCTGTATGTGAGAGTAGCATATCAGTTCGATAAAAAATGCGAGTACTTACGTTTAACATGTTAAATTTAATGAAACTGAATCACTATTAACTTAACTAATATAGTAATTACATGGATATAGGATGAAACTAAAAATTTTATTTAGTTTCATCCTATATCCATATAATTACTATATATAATGTATTTGAATCACTCAAATAGTTTTTAACATGTACATATGTGGAGAACAAATTTTTCAAAATAAACGTTTATTTAGGTTTTACTATTCGCCACCAGGACAAATCTTGCGACCCACATGTCTGCTGTATAAGGCTTGTTAGACTCCTTATAGGATAGGCTAAGACATATGCCTTTTGCTACTCTAATAATTTGAACGCAAACTAAAGACCACGTAAGTGATTTTCATATTTGATCAATTAACTTAAAGGATATAACTAATAAGTCGAAGCACACCGTTAAGTATCCTGACCTACTGTCTGAAAAATGGTCAGTTACTGATATAGATAGGTTGCCTGTGCCACCTAGACCGACGTTTTATAAATCTAAAAGCACTGAAGACTTGTAAGTCATCCCTAGTCAAGATGATGAAACGAAATGCGATCCAACCTTTGAACCAAGTACTTCTAAACCTGATTTGCTAATTCTAACATATCTTAATGACTTGTTACGTGATTTAAATTGGTCCAAAGAATAGACGGAGCTCTAACGATCTCGACTGACGAGCTGGAGTTTACTTTTACATAATATAAAAATTTGAATCTTCGAAATCAATACAATAAACTAAAATCTTTTTTCTATGTCAGGCGAATTAGTTCATTGTAATAATATTTATGAAGTCATACCATCTATCTAACTAACGTTAGTTTATTGACTCATCTAAAGGTAATTTGAAGGTAATGCCGTTGCGTAATGAAAATACACTTCGTTCTGTATCAGTAACTCATATTACCAACATTAAAAATCCTGTGAAAATATACAATTTCTACTAGAAAAAATCGATTATACTAAACATTCTTCAAAAATATATGAAGACGTTAAAGTCGTTGTCCTTTTATTTGGATTACGGATTAGATATATAAACTATTGCAGCTCTATTTGCTAGTAGGATGGGCGAGATCTAAAAAATCACTATAAATGAAAGAAGTGGCCAAACATTTTCCGCTTACCGAATAACAGGAAATGTCTAAATACTAGTACATCGTTAGTGAATCCTAGTAGTGTATTTTTAACGTCGGTTTTTTTTAAAAAAAACATAATTTTATACTTAAAAGAAAAATTTCCAAAATTTAGTAAGACAAAAATTGAAGAATGGATATTTGTAGGAGCAAAACCTAAATTCTCTTGGGAAAGCTACCTTGAACCATTTTGAAAACGTCAAAACCTTTTTGGGCAACCTTAAGGTAGAAAACAATGAGGATTTAATTAATGAACTTTTAACATCTTACAAAAGATTAGAATGAAACATGTCTTTAAAAATGAATTTTTTACCTGAAGTTCTCACCCTAAAATCTGGTTGCTGTCAGCGACGAATATACAGAAGCGATATCAAGAAAAATGGTTCCTTAAATTGTTAATAGATTATTCTTTTTCTCTCTCTCTCTCTCTTTCTGAATCATTTCACCCCAATAAGAGTGTCGGTTAAACAATGTTGCTGCGTCAACAGTCATTCTCCAGGCATCTCGATCCCGCTCGAATTGACCTGATTCGTGCATACCCATACCAAGGAGAGATCTTATTGGCGACCGTCCCCTTGATCTTCTACCTTCCCCATTACTACAAGCACTTCCATGGCATTCACTTTCTTCATAATGTGACTAAAAGATTTCAGGTACTCTCTATTAATTCTATTTGAAAGTCGGTCATTTATACTAATCTCTTCAAGAATAGATATATTGGTACGGTGTTCGGTATATAATACTCTGAGGATGTTTCGATATACCCACATCTCAAGTGTATCGATTCGTCTTTTGTCAGCCTCTTTGATGGTCCATGTTTCCAAGGCGTAATTTGCTATGGGGAATATAAGGCTGGATACCTCGACCTTTCCAGACCTTAGTGAGTTGATTGTCGAGTTTCTAGCCATAACCAAACATATTTAGCTCAAGTTCAATTCTTCACATTCCTAAGGACGTAAAATTATTTAATTATTAACACTTAACACTACAAAAAGATCGCAGAAGCTCTTGTGTGCAAAGAAAAAGTTTAAATTTTGAATACCAGTGTAATGTTTCATCAATCAACTTTTATCCTAACAAATTTACCGTTTTTATTTGGGTATCTGAGATACAAATAACGGCATATAAATCTCGTATCTATCTGTTTCAGCATAACCTCTAAAACTGTCATACTCTAAAGCGGTAAAAGTTTCTTGTGAATTTTCTTTCCTCATAATTTTCTACTATCATGTAAGGTGTTTGGGAATCCATCCTCCAGAAACTATTTTTATCCCTAAATCTTCATCCACAATCTTGAAAAATCTAGTTTCTGATACTTTAGCTTCTTTATTAAGCAGTGAGATCTTTATTTGTCGATCGTACAACAGCAAATCCTCAACAAACCTGACAGTTTCCTGCCTCTTTTTGCCTCAACACGTCTTCCTGATCGGACATCATCCTGAATTTGGTCTAGTCCTCATTGAAATTCTTTGGGTTAAAATTTTACTTGAAAATAAGATATGTTATCATTGCTGTACTGCTGTTAGATTCTTTTTGTCCATTTTTCTTTTTAGTGTTGCCCAATGCTCCAAAGTACTTTTATTTTTCAGAACAGCAAAACGCTATAAACTTGTACAAAATTTTGTCAAAATAGTTGAAACGGAGAGAGTAATTTGACAACCATGCCTTTCTTCTTTGTATGATGTTATTTTAATAGCTAGGTAGATAACTTTATAAAACACCCTCGTAGTATAGATGCCAATACTAAAAAATACAAAAATTATTAAAACTAATATAGTTTTCATAATTTATTTCTTAATAATTATGATACTGTTAATGTATAATTGAATCCTGCATGTTGAAATTTTTTAAATAATTTTCAGATTAGTTTTTTAAAACATCGACTAAAAATTCTGCAAAATTCGAAATTTAAACTATATTGAAAATAATTAGAACCGTATTTCAGCGTTTTCTCAGATTCTATTCTCAAAGAAGGGTCAAAAGAGGATCACTTTATTTTAAATTATTCTCATATAAAACAAATTATTATATATATATATATATATATATATATATATATATATATATATATAAAAAAAATGCAACGTCTCTCTGTCTGTCTCTCTGCCCGTCTTACATGCTTTTTTTAATTCATACATATGTTCTCTGGCCAGGTTATAGGCTATATTTTATTACGTTAGGTAATATAAGGAATAAGCAGTGACGATAATAGTGAAAAAGTTTGCCTGGCGCGTTCTCTTACAATACGGTGCCTCAATCGTTAAATATGGAACAATATCATGTAACAAAAAATACAATGTATATAAAATGCAACGTGTCTCTGTCTCTCTGTCTGTCCGTGAGTGCGCTTGTCACTCGAGAACCACTTATCTGATATACGTACTTTTTTTAAAAAAACATGCATATATTTCCTAGCCTAGGATATCTTTTATTACGTTGGGTAACACAGGATATATTTTATTACGTTAGGTAATATCATCAAGTCGGAAAAAATTTTGCCGCTAACGCGTTTTCTTGCAATACACTGCCTAAACCATTAAATATGGAACAATATCAGCAGCAAATAATATAATATATATAAAATCCAACGTCTCTCTGTCTGTCTGTCTGTTCGTTAGTGCGCTTACGCTTTATAAAATACATACGTTCTATGTTACGTTAAGTAACCTGAGGAATAAGCACTGACGATAATAGTGAATCAAGTCCACGCGAGCGGAGCCGTGGGCACGACTAATATATATATATATAATATATATATATATATATATATATCTATATATATATATATATATATATATATATATGTGTATATATATATATATAATGCATATATATATATGTATATATGTGTATATATATTATATATATATATATATATATATATATTTTATAAATCTATATATATATATGTATCATATATATATATATATATATATATATATATATATATGTCTGTATTATATGTATATATATACATATATATATATATATATTATATATATATATATATATATATATATATATATTAATGTATATATATATATAATATATATATATATAATATATATATATATATATATATATATATATATATATATATATATATATATATATATATATATATATATATATATATATATATATATATATATATATATATATATATATATATATATATATATATATATATTTGAACGTTTTCTCCTATTGGAGAAAAGTGAGATTATTTATTAAGCTTGAAGGACAAGTTTAGTGTTTTCCAAGTTCAAAATCTGTATTTTGTGATAACGTTCACTATTAAGAGTTTCTGGAAATCTTGTTCTTGAGGGTAAAAACGCAGGATTTATGTTTTTAAGAAATTCTTACATCTTATCAGCCTGTGAAGTTAGAGATGTGAAATTTGCTTTTATATGCCCACCCGTATCTGACAACTTTTCAGTATTAAATATGTCAGACGATGGTTCTAGGATATAACATTTTTACATAGGGTAAACGACTATATGGACAAACTTTAACAAGAATGAAAAAATCAAATCAGAATAAATGACTTATATTTTAGTGAAATATGAACAGAATTTGTTAAAAAATATTTTTAAAATTTTTTTTAAAAACAACTACTGTCCATTTTCTACCATAATTCGGCTTTCTTTTTCCAAATTTTTCCCTTATTTAATTCAATTTTTACTGTAGTTAACATCAAGGTAATCTCTGTATTTTATTAATATATTATATTTTTTGCCTTATTTGTTCATTAACTAAAACAGCTTATGCACAAAATATGTTGTGAAATTTTACAAAGTAGGTAAACTTAATATGAAGTTTATTACTTGTAAAGTTTAATGCTCCGGTTTTATGAAGAAGATTTCTGTCTCAGTGTGTCATTAATTTGAGTTCCTTAGCTGAATTCAACATTATAAACTTTCTTAACAAGATAATAACACATAAAGTATGAAGGTGTCTTATATTTTACTAAACCAAAATTTTATTGTTCATTCTGGTCTTTGTTGAGAAACTACATTTTACTTTATTTTAATATGCTAAATTGCCTCATCTATTAAATACATGTAAGCTATTTTTAAGTTTATCTGGGCTAAATAAATAAGAAAACTGTGACAAAAATGTTATTATTTCTTATTGTCAAACCCATTTCTTCAAGAAAGTAAAATTTTTTGTAAAAACACATGTATTAATCCCAGGAATAGTTCTCATCAAACTGATAATCCGAAAACATAAAAAATACAGGTAAACACCGCTATACCTTCCATACCTTTTATTTTGAGTTATCATTTATTGTGTCACATTTGCTTTTCTTCGGTTTGCCAGACTTATATTCTGTGTAATATATCTTAAGCTTAGAGACAAATCTTTTAAGGGTATAAGCAAAAAAAAGTTTCTAAATCCTATTATGAAGTATACAAAAAAAAGAGATAAGACATAAAAATGCCCAAACGCCCAATATATATATATATATATATATATATATATATATATATATATATATATTTTTTATTTTGGTTTCTTTTCGCTTCTTTTGCCAAAGAGAAAGATTATATTTATGAAAAAATTGACCAAAAGATTTTTACTTTGCTTCATGTTTTAGGGTTTGCAGGTTACGAAAAACATGGTTTTCTGCTTTCGTCAATGTTTACCTGTCTGTCGCTCGGTAGGTATGTCGAGCTGTTAACACGATAATTTCCGGATCAAATGAGATTACCGATTTCAAATTTGGCATACATATAATTCTTGAAGTAGGGATGAAACCTATGTTTTTTGAGTGCTATCACTTTAGGGCCAGGGGACCGAAGAGGCGGAAGTCGATTAATTTTGTATAATTTTAATAGTATAATTAGAACTTTTTCTGTTTTTCTTTTGTTGAACAATAAATACATTTTATGCATAATTATTTGCGGTAAAATATACAAGGGTTAAAGAAGTGGAGCAGGAATTTCAAGTGATTTTTTTCGAATAAATCGTTTCATATGTTCTTTTCAGCGTTCTTGGAGTCGAGGAATCTGAAAATTAAGTTATTTTTCATTATTAATTTGTCATTATTTTCAAGCTTAACAGTGAAAAGGTGTGAAAGTCGGTTAATATTATATAGTTTCGATAGCCTTATCAGAATTTTTCTTCGATTTTGGGTAGTATAATGGGCAAATTGTAAGCATAATCTTTATATTATAAGGTATAAGTAAGAGAGACATAGGGGTGGCTTTGTACCTATCATAGTCGGTATGTATTTTTAGGATCCTTGTAATAAAGGAATGTAACTATGGCGCATTGGTATAACAATTAAAAATAAACGAAAAAATCGTATTTTTAGAAGTTACCAAAGTGTTCCTCCGATTTGCTAAACCATCCCGCGTTTCGCCGTATCACGGCTCATCAGCTGGGCTAGGTTCAGCAAATACGAGAACACACTTTTAGTCCTTTATCCAAGTAACTAACGGAAAACTATAACTATGTTATAGTTTTCCGAATGTAACCATAATTGTAAAAGCGGCCACAGTGTAGTGGTTAAGATATTTGCCTTGTACACCGGAGACCCGAGTTAGAATTTCGGTTAGGAAAATACTAAATTCAAAAAAAAAAAACTTTACAACGTGACGATCATCTCTGTTAGAAAGGCAATGACAAACCATCCGTGGTATCATGCCTAGTAAACCCCTCTTACTTTGGCCGTTCAGAACCAAAATTAAATTGTAAGGTCCTATTTATTTGTGAAAGACTTAAAAAAAGGCACAAACTACAGGCAAAGGCGGGAAGGTCACCTACGTCCGTATCAAATATGGTATAATGGTTAAGATATTTGCCTTGTACGCCGGAGACCCGAGTCTGAATTTCGGTTAGGAAAATACTAAATTGAAAAAAAAAACTTTACAACGTGACGATCATCTCTGTTGGAAAGGCAATGAGTGCAATGACAAACCACCCGTGGTATCATAATAATAATAATAATAATAATAATAGCTTTATTACCCAACAGTTTCCCATTAATAGGGTAAATATTTAGACATTTACATATTCAATGACAGTCTGTAGCAATTGCTTCTTAGTACAACAGTATATATCACAAACACTACAAATATGATTAAAATTAGTACACATTACATGAATAGGTGAATTCAATAACAAATTAGTATTAGGTCTGTCACATCTAAAAAACATACTTGATCGTGAGTGTATCCGTGGCACATTGATGTTAACACGAGACAGTATATCCGTGCAATCAATCGTATTGTGCAATACTTTATATAGGAATAATATTGAGGCGCAAACTTTCCTGATTCCCAGGCTAAGAATATTTGTCTGTTCACACAAATAATCGCTGCTGATTCCCCGTTCAGGATACATTCCATTAATCTTAAACAACAGAAATTTCAGAAATCTCCTCTGCACTTTTTCAAGTGAAACTCTATGCACCTCGTACATTGGACTCCAGACAATACTTGCATATTTCAGTTTCGAGCGAACAAAGCAGAAATACAAAACCTTCAGTGATGCAATATTAGTGAAACCCCTACAATTCCTAATGATGAACCCGTAAGACTTCATTGCTTCAGAAACTTTCAATGCTATATGCTGAGCAAATGTTAGTTTTGCATCAAAAACAACTCCCAAATCCTTAGCTGTGCTACACTTACTTAAATTATGGTCTTGAATTCTATATTGAAACTCTATTGACGCTACCCTCCTAGTATATGTTAGAACTTTGCATTTTTGAGCATTTAGATGTAGTTTGTTGTCACAACACCAAGAATGCACGAAATTCAACTGGCTTTGTAGATAGGAACAATTCTCAGTTTTTTCTATTGGCATAAACATTTTTAAATCATCAGTATAAATTAGCCTGTTACATTTTAAATCCTCGCAAAGGTCATTTATGAACATAATGAAGAGCAAGGGTCCCAGATTTGAACCTTGTGGACGCCGGAGGTAGCCACAAATCTTTCTGATTTGAATCCGATTAAACAAGTAAGAACTTATAAGAGCCCTCGCACCATCAGTGAAACCAAAGAAAGACAACTTATTGATGAGAACATGATGGTCGATCCTATCAAAGGCCTTCGAGAAATCTGTATAAATAACATCAACCTACTCACCATCATCTAATATTTCCGAAATGAACTGTGTCATAACAGTTAGATTTGTTACCGTAGATCTCTTACTAACAAATCCGTGCTGATAAGGAGAAATTTGATTTTTAATTTGGCTATAGATACGTGCATACAAGACTGACTCAAGGACCTTTGAGAAGTTACAAAGTAGAACGACACCCCTGTAATTTTCAACATTTCCCCTGTCTCCATTCTTAAAAATAGGACTTAATCTACCTTCTTTCCATCGTTTCGGATAAACAACCTGTTTAATTGATAAATTAAAAATATACTTTGAAGGTCTTACAAGGATAGTCGCACAGTCCCTAATGAGAAACGAGGGAATATTATTAGGGCCAGAGGTCATCTTATTTTTTAATTTTTTCTTGGCCATCAATATTTCATCCCCAGTAATGGGCGAGAACTCCACAATTGTCAACGACGTACTAAGCGAATGATAAGTCCCTGCTGGTTCCGACAGTGCGAAGACACTCTTGAAAAAATCTGCAAACGCGTTAACAATGCCCGACGGAGACTTCAGAATGTCATTTCTATACATCATCATACTGGGAATTCTAGAAGATTTACTTTTGGAATGGACATAACTCCAGAAGCGTTGGGGATCCAGTGCCAGAGAAGCCTGTGCATCCTCCATGTATTTAACATATGACGCTTTAATTTGCTGCTTAGAAATTGATCTTAACCGTCTAAATTCTAGATAATCATTGTGATTACCATATCTCTTGAATTTTTTTGCATGCTTTGCTTTCCTTTTTATATTTTTAATAATATCAGCAGAAAACCATGGAGGATACTGATGAGCAAAATTTTTGTATGCCGGAACATGTTCATCAAACAAATGAAAAACATTATCATACAATTGCTCCAGTGCAAGATCAACATCACAACAACCCTCAAGAGACGTCCAGTCAACTGCTGATAGGGCTCTGTATAATTCAGGAAAATTTGCTTTTCTAAAGTTATAAATCTTAGCCGGGGAATTAGTAGAGATTTTTTTTTTGTCTTATATTTATTTTTGGAATGGAGAACATAAGCGCCGGATGATGTGTATCCTCCGGGACCATTGGGGTATCATCTCTCCTGACAATACACTCTGATCCAGAGATAATTAAATCAAGTAGTCTATTATTCGAGTTAGTTATGCTGTTTCATTGCTTGCACTGATTAATTTCAAGAAGTTGTTGATAACCAAAGTCTTGCGATCAGAAACGTTGCCGTCAACAAAATATGGAGCATTAAAATCACCCATTATGAATACACTGTCTCGACTCAAATAATCAATCTGTTCAGTAAATTCGAAAAAAATGATCATATATATCAATACTTAATCTATCAGGTATATATAATACTACTACATACAAAATTTTATCATTAATACTACATTTTACCATCAACAAATCAATATCCGAAAATTGTAAATCAAATAAAGTCACATCCATAGACTCTGAGTTTATATAATTCTTGACGGCCAGTAAAACACCACCACCACGTTCTTTACCTGTTATATCAAATTTTCTATCCTTTCTGTAAACCGTATATTCACTCGGAAACAATTCCGAGCTATGAACATCTTCGTGAAGCCAGGTTTCACTTAAAGCCAACAAATCAAACTCACAATCACAAACCGAGGAATAAAAGTCAACAATTTTTGAATTTAGACCCCTTACATTCTGATAATAACATACTAGATTTATTTCATCACCTGCTGAAACACTCATGACATTTAGTTTTTTAATTCACAAACAACAGGCTTTCCTTTAACATATTTAATACCAACATTTTCACCATTAGATCTTCTTTCCTGAATTTCCTGTTTCATTTTCTGCAAGTTGACAATTTGTAAAGGAGTTAAGTCGTTACTTATGTACAATTTCCTCGCCTTAAGAAACTCCTTATTAGCTCTCATCACTTTATTGACATCATCGGCGCTGGATAATGTAATTTTCAGTGCACGATTCCCATTCTTATTCCTCTTTCCAATACGAATAGTTTTTTTGACAACAATTTGTTTATTAGTTAGAGTCTCAATAATTTCTGTTGCTTTGTTGATGTCCGACTCGTTCCCCTTAGACATATTAAAAAAAAAAACAAAAAAAAACTCTTACTTTGGCCGTTCAGAACCAAAATTAAATTGTAAGGTGTCATTTATTTGTGAAAGACTTAAAAAAAGGCACAAACCATAGGCAAAGGCGGGAGAGTGACCAACGTCCGTATCAGATATGGTACTACAAGAAGAAACATAATATTTTTATTTCAATATTTTGCAATTTTTCCCTTTACTTCCTTATCACATCCCTAATTTTTGTTAAAGGCGGAGCTGATGTATGTGAAATAGGCAAATCGTTTGATAATATCTTCGTTAAGTTAAGAGAAATAATGAATTACCATCATTTTTGTTTTAGTAGTACGTATCGCGCATCTTATCGTCAAGCTTGTATAGAATTGACAGAAGGTCTTCTTGGTTGTCAGATAAGATAGGTATTATTTAAATAGTCATTATTTTTTACTAAGATCCCGTCGACTTTTATATTTTATTTCATATTTTCTACCAAAAACTGAAATATTTTCTGAAGATATATACTAAACAGAGGGTGATATTAGTAATCTCTAAAGAAGTTGACTCTTGTAAATATGGCTTTTTAATTATTCTAATGTGTTCACCATCAATCCGAATTTCGAAAAACTTTTTCAGAAGAGGTACATATTTGTATAAATAATTTGTGGGAAATATAGCTTTCCTAGTGTCAAGTCCTTTAACGAAACCAAAAAATACTTAATTATTTCTAATTTATTATAATCAATGGATTACTGAAAAAAATTATGTATTTTATCATCATCAAATTCATATATCTATAAATATATTAAAAGTAACGAAGGCGGGAAATAAGAACAAATTATGACTTTCTAAGAATTACTCACTACAGCAAAATTACCATCCTATCCGATATTCTACTTTTCCTATAAAATAAATACGCTTTTTATGTCACCAAATACATTAAACCTAAAATGTTTTACCCGACTACTGGTATAAATTATACTATTCTCCTTGTAGCAGCCCTGTGACATCCTGTTATTTGTCATTGTCTGCCCATTTTATATACAATGCTCTGATAAAGAGCCGGTATTAATTTTACTCCAAATCCTGACCACACTCACTAGCTTATTTGTCACTGAAGTAAACACTTGGGATTGAGGTTAGCATCCTTCAATCATATTCATTAGAACAGTTATACTGAAATTACTTTTTACTATCTATAATTAACTTTACATCAACATCAGGATAGTGGAGTTTATATGGCGAGCTTCGCTTCTTATTAACTTGATATCCTACATGGACAACTGCCGCGAATCGACTATAAAATAACAATAACCTAGCAGCAGGTATTGTCAGTTTCAGGTTAAATAAGAAGACGACTAATGGTAACTCTAAATGGCTTCGATGTCAGCAGCAGGAGGCTCTGAAAGATATACAGCGTAATAAAAATAAAGAGTTTACAGAGAACTTCTACGAACACAGTCGAGACGGAATTGGTTTCAGCTCCAATCAGATGCCAATTATATTGACTCAAAGCAATCTCGTCTATGAGTTTGATTTCATAGGCTGGACCTCCTGGTTTCTTTTTTCATCTTGATATTTGATATGGTTTAAGCTACCGGTAGTCAGCAGACTGACTATCCCGCTAGAAGCTCGATCTGTCGCTTTTATAGGCCTGGAACTTGGGAAACGATAGTTTGCGCAGTAAATACAACGTACCATTAGTACAATATCCACGGAGGTGACGGAATTTTCTGAAGCATTTCAGTCCACAAGTTGATAGTTACTTGTTGAAGGAATAACAGACATTTTAGAATGCATAATCAGGATGATAGAACCGACTCCCATATTGCTCCAAATAAAATTGTGCTATACAACTTTATTCAAGTCATGTGGTCCTTGCAGTCATTTAGGAAGTCCAGTTATTTGATACCGACGATGGTTACAAGAAATGATAAAATAACAAGAAAATTGTAGCTTCGTTATTATTTGACAGGTTTATTTATTCCATCTAACGTATCGGATATTTTTTGTCCCTAATATGCTAGGTAATAAGTTAATCAATGACAGATGAAACAACCAAACTAATTAATTAGATAAGAGAACAAAGTTAATTTTCATTCGTCGATTGAATTAGATTTTATAAGGTAACCACCACCCACTATTTCCAATATGCAGTCAAAGATGCCCGATAGCGCCTTCAGACAGCGTGTCACAAAATGTATTTTAATGAAGCTAGACACCAAAAAACTTCTAACATGAATGGATGAGCTGTCATAATACTCAAAAAATGCATCAGCGAACTGTAAACTTTTCAGTCTATTATCATGACAAGGAATATTTCCTCCCTTCTGAAAATGCGCTACATTGAATCGATACTTTTTTTCGCTGCCATACAGCCAGTCGCTACTCTTGTCTATGGGACGTCGCAAAACCTAGCCGTTACGCCGAATTCGAATCAGTGACCATTTTTTTTATGGTCTAGCACACTTTCTGCAGGGAAGTCCCTAAAGCGCTCCAGGAGCGGCATGTGTGCGGAAAAAACGATTCACATTGTTTTTGAATCGCTGCAAATTTTACTCGGTGGGAAACAGCCCTGGGCAAATTATTCCAAAGGGATGATGTTCTCCATATAAAATACTGCTTGAAAAGCGTTGTACGCGGAGTAACAAGCTGAACCTCATACGGATATGAAGTATTAGCGCGACGTGTATTTCTAACATGCACCGCTCTGGGAGGAATTAAGCGGGCTACATCCTTCGATCCCTTTCCATAAAAATACTTGTAGAACAGACTCAAGTCGCCAACCGTTCTTCGATGTTCCAGCGAATCAAGGCCGCCGGTCAGTTCCGGGTCTCCAATCAGACAAACAGCTCTTCTCTGAACAGAATCCAACAAATGCAGTGTATGTTTGAGAGAGGAACCCCGAACATGGGAGCAGTATTCCATAGTTGGTCGAATATGAGCTTTGTAAAGAATTAACAGTTGTTGTGGAGTGTAAAGCTTTCTGGTTCGAAATAATATTCCCAACTTTTCAGAAGCTTTCCTTGCTATACCTGCAACATGTTCATGCCAGGACATATTTGCTCCCAAATTAACGCCCAACAAATTGAGTGACGATGCTAAGGGAATGGAGTGCCCCGACATAACTATGTCGGGTTCAGCAACGTTAACTTTTTTTAGAAAAAACTGCCGCCTGGGTTTTTGTAGCGTTAAATTCTACTTGGTTACTGTCACCCCAAGATAGAACTTCTTCCAGGTCTTTGTTAAGTTGAAGGACCTCCTGCTGTCTGCGATGTCCCTGAGCGTTCAAAGTGAATGAAGAGATAAGCGTACTGTCATCTACAAAGCTGTAGATTGGATTCCCGGTCTTTTCCAACAGATCGTTAATGTGAAATGAAAAAGAGAGTAGGAGGCAGTATGGAGCCTTGGGCGCTCGCCAGCGTTGATAGTAAATCCGTCGACCGTCACTCGTAAGAGACTTCTAGGATTAGAAATTTTTAAATAGGATTAAAAGGAATGGAAATTCAACAACACTTTTAGTAGCCAACGATGATAATTTTACTTTATGGTGTTCAAATTGGACAGCAAGCATGTATATGTAGTGTAGAAAACTAGCAATTGATTGTAATAAAAAACAAATTTTAAGGAGCAATTTCAGAAAGTTGTGTCGAACATGTCATGTTTTACGTTAATTTTATTGTTCTTAAAGATATTTATAAACAGAAATATTAGTTTTCGGTTATCTCCATCACATGGAAAATTATAATATTCATCCTATATTTCATTTCATTCTATCAACAAATTTATTATAGCTATTGTAACTTTCGCATTAGAGATAAATATTAAAATCGATTTAGATTGGATCGTTTAGACTTTACGTGGTAACAATCGGGAGATGATGTTAATGGCCGGGTATTGTTTGATATGAGTCGTATTATACTGAAACTGATATGAATTATTCTGCTTAATCAGCCTTTTTACGTTCATTTTAGCCTCAAAAGTATTATGAGAATTTTTTATGGTGTCTTGTTAAGATAATAAACAAACGTTATGTGTAGATATCAACATTTAAATATATAAGGGGTGAAAGGGACGTGGATGTATGGAGTGGTTGTTATATATGTTCGTCTGAATTATATTATTTTTTCATTATTTCCAATCTTAATAGAAACATTATACAGAAAGAAATGTCTCAACGTGAAATATTTAAAATATGAATTTGTAATGCTTGAATTAAGTGTTTTTTTAGACAGTCAGAATTATTTTTTAGAATTGTATATTTACAAAAAATCATTAATGTTTAGCAAGTTATAGTTGTATGTACCTAGTAAGAAACTATGGAAATTTTCATACGATGCGGTAACATGCAACTTTAATCCATAAAATATATTCTTAACTGTCACACTGTGCCAGGGAACTAACACCAGTTTTCTGTAGACTTTTCAACCTAACTTACAGAAAGGGAATATTTCCTTCTTGCTGGAAATGTGCCACAGTTCAGCCGATACCTAAAAAAGGCAAGAAGACCTTGCCAAATTACTACCGACCAATCGCACTGATTTCAATAATATCGAAAGTCATGGAAAAGGCCATCAATCAGCATCTTCTAAAATATCTTGAATGATTCAATATTATTAGCCATCACCAATATGGCTTCCGCAAACACAGATCAACAGGAGATCTTCTGACTTATGTAACACATGTTTGGAACAACGCAATTGAACACTTTGGAGAATCTCGAGCGGTTGCTCTTGACATATCCAAGGCATTCGACCGTGTTTGGCACGATGGGCTGTTGGCTAAGCTACGTTCTTATGGTATGTCTGAAAAGTTCTGTTTGTGGCTCTCATGTTTCGTCAGAGAGCGTTCTTTGCGAGTGGCAGTCGACGGATTTCTTTCGAACACCTTCACTATCAACACCGGTGTACCCCAAGGCTCCATACTGTCTCCTACTCTCTTTCTCACTTATATTAACGATCTGCTGGAAAAGACCGAGAACCTAATCTACAGATTTGCAGATGACAGTACACTTATCTCTTCATTCACTTTGAACTCCCGGACATCGGCTACTCAGACGAATATCCTCAGACAGCAGGAAGTCATTCAACTTAACAAAGACCTGGAAGAAATTCTATCTTGGGGTGACAGTAACCAAGTGGAATTTAACGCTACATAAGCCCAGGTAGCAGTTTTTTCTAAAAAAGTTAACGTTGCTGAACCCGACATAGTTATGTTGGGGCACTCCATTCCTCTAACATCGTCACTCAATTTGTTAGGCGTTAATTTGGGAGCAAATATGTCCTGGCATGAACATGTTGCAGGCATAGCAAGGAGAGCTTCTCAGAAGTTGGGAATATTATTCTGAACCAGAAAGCTTTACACTTCACAACAACTGTTAATTCTTTACAAAGCTCAAATTCGACCAACTATGGAATACTGCTCCCATGTTTGGGGCTCCGCTCCCAAACATACACTGCATTTGTTGGATTCTATTCAGAGAAGAGCTGTTCGTCTGATTGGAGACCAAGAACTGACAGGTGGCCTTGATTCGCTGGAACATCGAAGAACGGTTGGCGACTTGAGCCTATTCTACAAGTATTTTCATGGAAAGTGTTTGAAGGATGTGGCCAGTTTAATTCCTCCCAGAGCGGTGCATGTTAGAAGTACACGTCACGCTAATACTTCACATCCGTGTGAGGTTCAGCTTGTTACTCCTCGTACAACGCTTTTCAAGCAGTCATTTATATGGAGAACATCATCCCTTTGGAATAATTTGCCCAGGACTGTGTTTCCCACCGAGTACAATTTACAGCGATTTAGGAACAACGTGAATCGCTTTCTCCGCACACGTGTCGCTCCTATAGCGCTTTAGGGACTTCCCTGTAGCACGTGTGCTAGACCCATAAAAAAAAAACTGTCACACAAATAAGGAAAAATTGTAGCAGCAGCTGATGTCTTTTTGTTTTTGTCGCATAAAGCCTTAGTATTACAACAGCTGTTTATGTTTTTTATCCGATGGCTAGTCATATTTATAAGAATGACAACGTGATTTGACGAGTAACCAGAAACCAGATAATGTTTGAAACGAAAGAACTACAATTTTTAAGTACATCAAAAATCATACCATGATAATTTTTTATTACAAAGTCAAGTCTACAAATGCTGTAAGCTATTTGAAATTTATCGTGACATGCTTGAGCACGATTAAAATACTGAAATCTTCCATGAAATTAATTAAAGATGGATTAGGAAATCCAAAATCATCTGCGTACTATATTTTAGCCGTTCGTCAAATTTAAACTTCCTTGAAATGATGATTACTACTGATAGAATGTGGTTGGTTCAGATATTGTAAGACCAAATTTGTGTGTTAGATTAATTACAGTACACACATGATTTAGCACCATGCAGCTTCTGCTTGAACCTCTGACTTAATTTAAAAAAGGAAAAATATGTGATACCGTGGAAAATGTTCAAGTGATAGTAATTACAACTTCAACAGTTTCTAAAAAATCTGTATAAAGAACATATTTAGAGAACTATTTAACTGTGACATGCCATACGAGGGTGAATTGAGAAGTCTGGTATATTTTGATGAAATTGTGATAAATTTGGTTAAGAGGCATCACTGTTGGTAAGAGTGATTCTTGTAGGGGTTGGGTTTAGAGTTTCAAACAGATGCAAGGCGCAGTTGTTTGCTGATAGTTATTGTAAGTGATCGGTGTTACACGTTTCGAAGAAATGGATAAAGCCGAGTATAGTGCAATCATAAAACATTTTTATGCAAAAAAATTGACTTCGACTCAGACTGAAACTGAAGGAAGTTCATTGGGATTCAGATTGCACCAGCGCTTAGGACCATTTATTACTGAATAAATGAATCTAATGGTGTCCCTACGAGCACTGCAGATGCTACACATTCAGGACACCAGACTGAGGTTTCTTCTAAAGAAAAAATCGATAAAATTCATGGTATCGTCAATGAAGATCGTCGCATTAAGCTTTGGGATATTGCTAAGATGGAAGGCATCTTACAAGAATGAGTATATTATAACCTGTATGAAGTTCTACAAATGAAAAAGCTACGTGCGCGATGAGTGTCGCGTTTGTTGACTGACGACCAAAAACGAGGAAGGATATTTCAAAATCGTGTTTGGAAAAATTTTAGTGTAATCCGAAGGAGCTATGGCTTCATTTTGTAACTGGAACCAAAACGTGGATTCACCATTACACCCCGAAGATTAAAACGGTCGGTTAGAGAAGATGAAAGTGTACCGAGAGAAGCGAAAACAGTTTTATCGGCGCTAAAAGTGACAACAATTGTTTTTTGGGACTCACAGGCTATCATTATAATTGACTGAAGACAAAACGCCTGGTCACACAACGGCCGTTGAAATGGAAAAATTGCATGAGCTTTCAAAAGAGTTCCCACCCACTTTGTTTCTCTGATTTGTTTTTTTTTTTCGTTTAATAATCTCAAAAGTTGGCTTAAAGGGGAGAAATTTTTCATCGAATGAAGAGCTGTGAGCGAGTATTATAAACCGAGCATTGAGTTTAATGACTTTGAGAAATAAATTTTTGTTTTGCAAAAAAAAATGTTATTTACCTTGTTTTTTTACAAGACTTTTCAATCCACCCTCATATTACAGCTGAGGAAGCTATAATCATGGAAGTAATTTATTTGAAGGACTGTAATTGGCATGTATTATATTTCTTATTAAATGAGAAAGCGGGTATATATATATATATATATATATATATATATATATATATATATATATATATATATAAGTCATTATAATATTAGATATTACATATTATATGAGTTCATTGCACACAATTTTTCCTTTTCAATCCACCCTCGTATTACAGCTGAGGAAGACTACAACCATTGAAATAATGGACGACTCTAATCAGTCTGTGTACCATTTTTATTAAATGAAAAAGCAGGTATGTACATAAGTCATTATCATATATGTATTCCCAATTTATTGCGCATAATTTATTGATCAGGTAAAGTTCAACATCTGTATTACCTATTTGATATTTTTTTTGGTTTTCAACACAAGCGGGTTTTCAACACAAGCGGGTTTTTAATACAAGCAGATAAGCCAGTTGAACGTCCTTCCATTATTCAGGGTCTAAGGTTGCTCAGGTAATAAAATAAAATTGGGAACAAAGATCAATAAATTTGCCCAAATATTACATTGTCAGTTGATATAAAAACTGATTCTCAATATTATAATACCAGGTGTACAAGTATGATATGCGGACTTTTTCGAAAAAAAAACATGTTAAATTCGGAAGAATGATAAAAAGTGCTTTATTCAAAGTATGCTTCATCGCTTGTTATACATTTTTCCTATCTTTCGGGCAATTTGTGAATACCACGCCAGTAAAAATCTTTCCCTTTTGCTGCGAACCATTCATCGAGCCATTTTTTCACATCTTCGTACCAGCCAAAGCGCTGCTCAGCAAGTGCGTGACCTATCGATGCAAACAAGGGGTAATCGGAAGGAGCCAAGTCTGGTGAGTAAGCCGCATGGGGTAAAACTTCCCAGCTGAGTGCTTCTAACGTGTCGCGAACTGGTTTTGCTGTATGTGATGGAGCATTGTCATGAAGAAAAATGACTTTGTGCTGCCTCTTTCGGTATTCTGGGCTTTTTTCAAGCCGCGAACGGTTCAAAATGGATCAACTGTTGTTGGTAACGTTTAGTATTAACATTTCCCCAGGTTTTAACAGCTCATAATAGGCCACGCCCCTCTGGTCCCATCATCGGTCTTGCGGTCGATGTGGATGGTGCGCCTGGGTCTACCCATGATTTTTTGCGCTTGGGAAATAAACCCACTTTTTATCCCCTGTAACTATACGATGCAAAAACGACTTCCTTTTGTACCGAGGGAGCAAAATGTCACACGTGTTTTTGCTCTTTTCCATTTGCCTGTGGTTCAACTCATGTGGTACCCATCTACCAGTCTTCTGAATTTTCCCCATCTCTCGTAGCCGATTGGAAAGAGCTTGTTAACTAACGCCCTATTGCTCGGCGAGTTGTTTTTGTGTTGGTGAATCATCTTCGTCCAACAATGCTTGCTATTCCACATCTTCGTATTTTTTTGGCGGTTTTCCACGTTTCTTGTCTGTAACATCGAAGTCACCACTTTTAAAACGCCGAAACTATCGTTCACATGTATTTTGCGATGGAGCATGTTGTTTTTGTGTTGGTGAATCATCTTCGTCCAACAATGCTTGCTATTCCACATCTTCGTATTTTTTTGGCGGTTTTCCACGTTTCTTGTCTGTAACATCGAAGTCACCACTTTTAAAACGCCGAAACCATCGTTCACATGTATTTTGCGATGGAGCATGTTCACCATAAGCTTCTCGAAGTAATCGGTATGATTCAACAGCAGTTTTCTTTAAATGAAAAAAAAAAAATAATGCTGTCCGCGAATGTTCTTTGTTCGGTATAAATTTCGACATTTTGAACAGCACAACACTATGCACACACTTTTTCAATTTATCACTCATGCGCGTCTAACACTTGTTGATGACACAACAAAATGGCGCAGTGTCAAATCTTTATAGCACAAACTGCATTGGTGCACCAACTGTTGTCTGAAATCCACATTTCATACTTGTACACCTGGTATATACTACATCACTTGCACTGCAGGGAAATTTGCTACCAAAGCGGTTCGCGTATGGATGTAGTGAAACACGTTGTTCTTGAACAATTTCAAGTCGTACACGGTAAGCAACACAGTTTTGGGTCGTTGTTGAATAGGGTGGTACGGGGAGTAACAAGTAAATCCTTACGCGAATGTGCTGTATTAGCACAACATTTATTACTAGCACGCACAACTCTGAAAGGAATCAAGCGCCTATATTACTGAATCACTATTCATATTCTGGCCTTTTTCATTTATTGTCATCAATTTAAAATAAAAGTAAAACTTTTCAGCAAACTGTACTTTTTTTCTCAAAATGCTTTAAAATAACAATTGTTTAATTTGATGGCCAATCAATTCGTACGCTCACAAAAATAAACAATGAAAAAACACCCTTTTTATCTATTAATTGTCCTTGTGTTTTATATGTGGTGTTAGTGAATTTATTCTAGCCAAACGCTTCTTATGCCATTGAGAGTTCCCCAGAAACAGAAAAGTGGTAAAAAAGTTCTCTAATCGATTTTGTGGCTTAGTTTTCCCGCAAATTTGCCGTTCTTGCTTTTCCCTTTTCCACTAAGCCTTAATTACAAGGGAACAAAAACTGAAAGGGAACAAAATGTAACAAACGTGTAAATCAGACGTTCCCCGACTGATAAGTAACAAAACAAATTTTTTGTTCCGTAAATTTTTCTTTGCGGGCCATACATCACTCTCACGTTTCATTCTGGTATTTTTTCGTTGGAATTTACTGTTTAAAGTCACTCTTGATAGGGCCCGCCACCCGTATGTGGTTTTATTTGGTTTCGTTTTTATTATTTGCTTTACTTTTCAAATTCCCGAATGTAATTAATTTTGTTGCTATTACTTTTTTATATGTTGCGAAGAATATACTACATAAAATAAAAATAAAATATTTGTTTATTGTATGATATGTAGTAAAAAGTATACTACTTAAGGATGATTTGTAGGTACAATCGGATACAAAAGTACAAGAAATTGTGACCACACCAATATCTCTCAATATCTTTTAAAATACGGCATTATAACAAAACGTCTTTTTATTAAAATCGAAATTCGTTCGACTTTAATTAATTTTTCAATGAAATTTTTAATATTTTTAACAATAATAAAAAAAATTTTGGTTGGGACTGTACCTTGAATTTAACTTTAAAAAAAAAAAATACGTAAAATTTTTACATCAGAAATCACTTTTACAAATTTTCTCAATATACTTAAAAAAAAATTAGAAGACACAACAATACCTCAGAAAACTATGAATTTGATTTTATTTAAATAAATTAAATAAAATAAGTCTAGTTTTTAACTAGTGAAACGTGACAACAGCGTAACATTCTAATAGTTGGTAGTTGTGATTTTATTTAAATCCAGAACGAAAGCATGCTCGTGCAGGTTGCGCACTAGCATGACCGTTTACATTTATAATATGGATGCCGTTCGAGGTTAGTGTTGTATGTAAAATTGAAAACGTGTTTATTTATAATTTACCACAATGTCGCAAACTGGAAAAAAAAATTCGCTGGAAAGGGAAAATAGTCAGCGAAAAAGTTTATTTACTAGTCAAGCAAAGTCAGCTTGGCCAACGACTAACAGAGCTACGTAAAAAAAAGTAAGTCTGATGAGTCTATGGCATCTGAAAATTCGGAAGAACCAGTGAATGATAAAAATGATAAAAAAGAAGAATTACTCGAAGGATGCCGTATAGTGAATTTAAAATATTTGGGAAAACAATTATGGCGTGTTTCATGCAAGGAAGCGTTATCTTTGGATTATATTGAATCTGAAAGACTGTTACCGTAATGTGTATTCTTTTAAGTACATTTTAGTAATTGTTAATTAGGATGAAAAAAAATGTATACTTTTATATCAATAATTTATAACATTGTTATTAATAAATTATATGTCAATATTTAATTTCGATCCTTCCTACCTTTAAACGCATTTTCTTAAAATTTAAATTTACGCGTATAGCAAATTTTTAATTTGCTATAGTCGAGTTTAATTTTATTTCCCGTAACTGTTTGCGAGGTTGCCACGTTTTCGATGTGAATTACACTCTGCATTCAATTATACCGTAAATATCACTCATTTTTATTGTTTTTTTCTAAAAATAATATTCAAACCACTAAATATTAATTGCTTATATGCTTCTCAGATATTTAATCTACTAGTTTACAATTTTATGAATTTTTCGAATCGTATTTTTTATACTTTTTTTTTTACTTGAATTCGGCCGGATAGCATATTTTCTATTTAACTACGTGTAAATTTGTTACAACTAAAAAATGCAGTAACTTATGAACGGGCTTGTAAAAAATTTTCCAATTTTCTGAGGAGATTCAGGAGACTTATCAGAATAACATATAATTTTTTCAAAGAATTCCCATCGCTTTTAATATACCTACAAAACATCTTTAAATAAAACAATGCATTTTCCGTTACTCTATATTTTGTATTACTAGTAATTAAATGCAAATAAATGTTTTTAATTCCAGTAACATTCAAATATTATGTTGAACTTTGAACGAGGAAAAAAATATTAAAATTACCAGGTGTACAAGTATGAAATGCGGATTTTTTTTCTAAAAAAAATTTAAATTCGGAAGAATGATAAAAAAGTGCTTTATTCGAAGTATGCTCCATCGCTTGTTATACATTTTTCCCATCTTTCGGGCAATTTGTGAATACCACGCCAGTAAAAATCTTCCCCTTTTGCTGCGAACCATTCATCGAGCCATTTTTTCCATCCATCCATCTCCGTACCAACCAAAGGGCTGCTCAGCAAGTGCGTGACCCATCGATGCAAACAAGTGGTAATCGGAAGGAGCCAAGTCTGGTGAGTAGGCCACATGGGGTAGAACTTCCCAGCTGAGTGCTTCCAACATGTCGCGAACTGGTTTTGCCGTATGTGATGGAGCATTGTCATGAAGAAAAATGACTTTGTGTTACCTCTTTCGGTATTCTGGCCTTTTTTTAAGCAGCGAACGGTTCAAATTGGTCAATTGTCGTTGGTAACGTTTAGTATTAATCGTTTCCCAGGTTTTGACTGCTCATAATAGACCACGCCCCTCTGGTCCTACCAAACACAGAGAGTCATCGTCTTTCTGCCAAAGCGATTCGGTCTTGCGGTCAATGTGAATGGTGCTCAAAATAAATCCACTTTTCATCCCCTGTAACTACACGATGCAAAAACGACTTCCTTTTGTACCGAGCGAGCAAAATGTCACACTTGTTTTTGCGCTTTTCTATTTGCCTCTCGTTCAACTCATGTGGTACTCATCTACCGGTCTTCTGAATCCTTCCCATCTCTCGTAACCGTTTGGAAACAGCTTGTTGACTAACGCCCAATTGCTCGACGAGTTGTTTTTGTGTTTGCGAATGATCTTCGTCCAACAATGCTTTTTGGCGGTTTTCCACGTTTCTTGTCTGCAACATCGAAGTCACCACTTTTGAAACGCCGAAACCATCGTTCACACTTATCTTGCGATGGAACATGTTCACCATAAGCTTTTCGAAGTAATCGGTATGATTCAACAGCAGTTTTCTTCAAATGAAAACAAAAAATTAATGCTGTCCGTGAATGCTCTTTGTTCGGTATACATTTCGACATATTGAACACAACACTATACACACACTTTTCCAATTTATTACTCGTGCGCGTCTGACACTTGTTGATGACACAACAAAATGGCGCAGTGTCAAATCTTGATAGCACAAACTGCATTAGTGCACAATCTGTTGTCTAAAATCCGCATTTCATACTTGTACACCTGGTATTTTATTAAAAAGAAATTTTGACTACAGTAATATAAAATAAAGATATCTGCGTAATTAATTTTGGAGATATGACATTTGCATAAAAAATTAGTTTCTTTCAAGAGGATTCTTCCTTATACTGGAATTAATTTAGTGAAACCATTTGTATATTTTCGGTGCTTTGCACAGTTCATAAATGTATGTTAAACAATATACTCAACAGCACTGTAAATTCCGCATAGATCGATGAGTGAATTAGGTTTGAATGACGAATGAATGTCTATATTCATGGACTTCGCTACTGGTACTTTTTTTATGGGTCTAGCACACGTGCTGCAGGGAAGTCCCTAAAACGCTCCAGGAGCGGCACGTGTGCGGAAAAAGCGATTCACGCTGTTCTTGAATCTGAGCTGTAAATTGTATTCGGTAGGAAACACAGCCCTGGGCAAATTATTCCAAAGGGATGATGTTCTCCATATAAAAGACTGCTTGACAAGCGTTGTACGCGGAGTAACAAGCTGAACCTCATACGGATGTGAAGCATCAGCGCGACGTGTATTTCCAACATGCACCGCTTTGGGAGGAATTAAGCGGGCTACATCCCTCGAACACTTTCCATGAAAATACTTGTAGAACAGACTCAAGTCGCCAACCGTTCTTCGATGTTCCAGCGAATCAAGGCCGCCGGTCAGTTCCGGGTCTCCAATCAGACGAACATAATCCAATAAATGCATTGTATGTTTCGGAGCGGAGCCCCAAACATGGAAGCAGTATTCCATAGTTGGTCGAATTTGAGCTGGTTCGAAATAATATTCCCAACTTTTGAGAAGCTCTCCTTACTATGCCTGCAACATGTTCATGCCAGGATATATTTACTCCCAAATTAACGCCCAATAAATTGAGCGACGATGCTAGGGGAATAGAGTGCCCCGACATAACTATGTTGGGTTCAGCAACGTTAACTTTTTTAGAAAAAACTGCCGCCTGGGTTTTTGTAGCGTTAAATTCCACTTGGTTACTGTCACCCCAAGAAAGAATTACTTCTAGGTCTTTGTTAAGTTGAACGATCCCCCGATGTCTGCGGATATTCGCCTGAGCAGCCGATATCCGAGCGTTCAAAGTGAATGAAAAGACAAGCGTACTGTCATCTGCAAAGCTGTAGATTGGATTCCCTGTCTTTTCCAGCAGATCATTAATGTAAATGAGAAAGAGAGAAGGAGACAGTGTGGAGCCTTGAGGCACACCGGCGTTGATAGTGAAGGTGTTAGAAAGAAATCCGTCGACCGCCACTCGTAAAGAACGCTCTCTGAGGAAAGATGAGAGCCACAAACAGAACTTTTCAGACATACCACAAGAGCGTAGCTTAGCCAACAGTCCATCGTGCAAAACACACAAGATATTTTAGAAGATGCTGATTGATAACCTTTTCCATGACTTTCTAGTATAGAGTTTCTTGCACGGTGAACACAGGCAAGAATTTGTAGAAGAAAAGTAACCTTTTGAGAATTCATAGGAGCAGTGCCACTGGTCGGTAGTTATTTGGCAAGGTCTTCTTGCCTTTTTGAGGTATCGGCTGAACCCTGGCACATTTCCAGCGAGAAGGAAATATTCCCTTTCTGTAGGATAGGTTGAAAAGACTACAGAAATCTAGTGTTAGTTCCCTTAACTTGACTATATAATGCTGGTTTGTGCCTTACTTTTTCTGATAAAATTTTCTACTAAACTCTTTCAAAGTTATTATTACTCCCATGGCTGTGAAAGGTTCACCAAAGGCAGCACAGTAACATACCTAAAAATTCTTACTTCCACCTGAGGCCACAACAACGGCCGACGCGTACACCCTGTCCCGCGGTCTCAAAAAGTGTATATATTTTGTAATATATTATACGTCTTGTAACTTGTCCACAATATTTATTGTAAATATTATTATATTTTTAATTAGCCGTACCCGCGGCTCCGCTCGCGTGGACTTGATTTACCTTTATCGTCATTGAATATTCGTTATGTTTATATTATTATATAGCTCGCGGGGCCTTAGAGAACCATGGCTTGGTTACATACTTGTTTCCACTCCTTCTTGTCTCCCATTAACTTTTCACAGTGCGGGATTCCCATCAACTCCGGATCTTGCTTTACTGCCTGAATCCATGTAGATCGAGGTCTACCCTTCTTCCTACCACTCCTCTTATTAGGCTTGTCTTTCTTCCTTCATCCTTGGCTTATAAGGGGTTTCGTATATAGGCATTTTAATTCGTAGTTTGTTCTTCTTCTCCACAGTCCCTCTTTTTCCCTTCCTCCGTAGATTCTTCTCAAAGCTTTCCTTTCCCACACCTCCAACGTCTCCTTTTCTCTTGCATTCAGTTTCCATGGTTCGCATCCATATGTCACCGTGGGTCTGAAAACTGTCGTATATATTCTTTCTTTTGCTTTTCTTGAAACATTCTTTGATTTCAATATTGGATTCACGGCCCCCAAACATCTCTGTGCTTTCACTATTCTTTCTTATATTTCCGTCCTTTCTTGACCACTCTCTGTTTATGTTACTCCCAGATAATTAAATTTGTCTAGTTTTTCGAACATATATCTTTTCCCTAAGTTGTTTATTATATCTAAACTTTTGTTGTTTTATTATCCTTCTTCTTTGTAATTGCCATGTATTTTGTTTTTTTCTCATTTACCTTTAGTCCTCTCATCCTTCACCTTTCTTCTATCCTACTTATGGCTTTTTTGAGGTTCTCTTTTGCTCTTGCAATCACTGCTACATCATCCGCTTAGGCCAAGCATTGGCAGGTTTGTTGGTATATCGTTCCATATGTTTTTATTTCTGACCCCCGGTTTATCATCTCTAGTATCAAATTAAATAGACATGTCAACACTGGATCACCCTGTCTTAATCCTCTCTTCACTTTAAACTTGTCTGATACAACACTCTATTTTTTGTGTCATTTTAGGGTCATTCTCACCATGCAAATCAATTTACTTGGAATTTTTAGTTCTTTCATTATCTTGTAGAGTCCTTCTCTATTTACAGAGTCATTTGCTTCTCTGAAATCAACAAAGACCAAGTGTAGTGCCAAATTTTGTTCTAAGCTTTTATGTTGGATTTGCTTAATCGAAAATATCTGGTATGTAACCGATCTATTTTTCCTTAATCCACACTGGTCCTCTTCCAGAATAGATTCGGCTTTCTCTTCTAGTCTGTTTTTAGATAGTCACCACTACTATCTTGTACACGACATCAACACATATAGTGTTTTCTCCTTTTTGTATATTGGACAAATGAGCGACTCTCTCCAGCTCACTGGCATCTTTTCTGTATCCCATATTTCTTGCACCAACCGGCATATTTCATTTTCCAGATCTACTCCTACAGATTTTATCATTTCTGCTGTTATACAATTTCCATCCGGGGCTTTATTTTTTAGGTTCTGAGTATTTCTCTTATTTCTTCTTTGCATGGTTTGTTTGTCCCCTCCTGCCCTTCAGTTAATTTTGCTTCCTATTTTTCATTCAACTCCTCATTTTCATCTCCATTTAATGTTTCTTTAAAGTATTCCGCCCATATATTCAGTTTTTCTGCTAAACTTCCATCTTTTTTCCTACATATTAGCATTTTGTCTCTGTTTATTTCCTTTGTATTTTATAAAAAAAAAACACGTAAATCGGATAAATGGTTCTTGAGTGCTAAGCGCACTAATGGACAGACAGACAGAGAGACGTTACATTTTATATATATTACATAGGGTATTATTATTACTATACAACCTGGCTAGAGAACATATGTATGAATTAAAAAAAAAAGACGTAAACGCGCATTAACGGATAGACAGACAGAGAGACGTTGCATTTTATATATATTATAGATTATAGGTAACCTGGCTAGAGAACAAATGTATAAATTCAAAAAAAAAACACGTAAATCGGATAAGTGGTTCTTGAGAAATAAGCGCGCTAACGGACAGACAGGCAGACAGAGAGACGTTGCATTTCATATATATTATGGATATTATAGAAGATTATAGCTAACCTGGCCAGAGAACGAATGTATCAATTTAAAAAAAAAAACACGTAAATAGGATAAGTGGTTCTCGAGAAATAAGCACGCTAGCGGGAATTTTCTTTCCGACTTGATTCACTATTATCGTCACTGCTTATTTCTTATGTTATCCAACGTAATAAAATATAGCCTATAACCTAGCCAGAGAACATATATATGTTTTAAAAAAAAAGCACGTAAATCGGATAGGTGATTCTCCAGTGATAAGCGCACTAACGGACAGACCGGCAGACAGAGAGACGTTGCATTTTATATATATTATAGATTATAAAAGATTATAGATAACCTGGCCAGAGAACAAATGTATAAATTAAAAAAAAGAAACACGTAAATCGAATAAGTGGTTCTCGAGAAATAAGCACGCTAATGGACAGGCAGACAGACAGAGAGACTTTACATTTTATATACATTAGAGATATTCTTTGCTACATGATATTGCTCCATATTTAATGGTTTAGAAAGTGTGTTGCAAGAGAACGCGCTAGCGGAAAACTTTTTTCCGACTTGATTCACTATTATCGTCACTGCTTATTTCCTTATGTTATCTAACGTAATACCCTATAATCTGGCCAGAGAACATATGTACGTTTAAAAATAAAAGCACGTAAATCGGATAAATGGTTCTCCAGTGATAAGCGCACTAACGGACAGACAGACAGACAGATAGACAGGCAGACAGAGAGACGTTGCATTTTGTATATATTATAGATATTATAGAAGATTATAGATAACCTGGCCAGAGAACAAATGTATGAATTAAAAAAAAAACACATAAATCGGATAAGTGGTTCTCGAGAAATAAGCTCGCTAACGGACAGACAGACAGATAGAGAGCCTTTATATTTTATATATATATATATATATATATATATATATATATATATATATATATATATATGTATATATTATAGATATTCTTTGCTACATGATATTATTCCATATTTAATAGTTTAGGCAGTGTATTGCAAGAGTAAGCGCTAGCGGCAAACTTTTTTCCGACTTGATTCACTATTATCGTTACTGCTTATTCCTTATGTTATCTAACGTAATAAAATATAGCCTATAACCTGGCCAGAGAACATATGTATGTTATAAAAAAAAGCACGTAAATCGGATAAGTGGTTCTCCAGTAAGAAGCGCACTAACGGACAGACAGGCAGACAGACAGACAGAGAGACGTTGCATTTTATATATATTATAGTTTAATAAAACGCGTCGAAATTGAATTAAATTTGGTAAAATATAAATCGAAGAGAATTAGCGTGGAAGGATTTAATAAATTTTATTACGTAGCCTGGTATGCGGTTCATATTGAACCGTAGCACAATCGTATCAAATTATACTGCAATTGCATGAGTATTTCTAACAATCTACCACTTTTAAATTCATATGTAGAGAAAAAATTTTAATTATCGTTATGTTTAGCATGAGTTCAGGAATTTAATCATGGAAATTACGGAATCCAACTGATCTAAAGAGAGAACATGCAAGTGTTCATGCAAGTTTGCTTGTGGCTAAATTTTTGCTTACAACAAGTCTTGATACCAATATTGAAATTATGGGATATTGTCAGCAAAGAAAAACCGATGTTTTTGTTACCAGTATTTCGAGTTATATAATTTTTTTTTCGAAGCTCTATAGAATTACATAAAAATATCAAAACTAATTTTTATATAGTTTAACAACTGTTAAAAATGGTTAAACCATATTGTCCTTTAGTATTATATGGGTACGATATTTAAAATCGATATTTCGTTTCGTTCGAAAGTTGTCGCGTCAAAAGGTACACCTCTATACCGTCAGACAGACAAATCCACGAAAATGGATTACCATGTTTTTCATGATCTAGGGATCTCCAAACTCCCCTCAGAAAAGGAACGAAAACATACACAATAAAAACAACTTACTAATTACCAAATACCAATTTTACCAGTTTTAATTATCTAGAAAAACAAACATCTTTCGTTTTTTATAGTTCTTTATGACCCCAAACCATTTTTATATAAATCGAGGGTAAGCAACAACAACAGAGGGCTTTTTTAAACATCATAAATGATTCTGTTGAAGAAGTGACCCTATGTTTGAGCGAGAGCTGATTCCATTCAGAGGTGGATAAAGTCGTAAAAAAATGCCTGGATAGCTGAGGCAAACTTCTTAAAAAAGCTTCTATTCTTGCTTGAGTTTCAGGTTCTCCACACAGTTCCTCTATTGATGGATTAGGATTAGGTATTTATTAGTGGTGTTCTGGTTGACTTCGAAAAGATATTCCTTTGAGATCTGATACTGATTCTTTGGTATTCCAACCAATCAATCCGATAGTTTGTCTAAGTGCCTTTGCCGACTGCTGACGATGATTTTTCAGCTCCTGACCTCTAGCAACGAAACCACTGCGTTGGCAAATAACATCAAATCTATGTGCTCTCTTATTTGAAAAATGGATTATCAGGGAGATCCCGCAAATTAACTATTTACATGTGTTTCTTCATTATCGCCAAGAGGAGAATTCCGAATTTAATATTAAATTATATAAACAATGCTCTGTTTTACGACTCGACAACATTAATTGGGAATTCAGTTAAATTTATGTGTAAGTGTTGTAAAATTGTTAATACATTTTTAACAGTGTACCTCCTTTAAATTTTACTCACATTTATATTCCTAGTGTCGAGTCATTACCGCAGAAGCTGGTTAAGAAACAGTAATGTAGGCTATATAGGTTTATTGCTAAATTATGCGAAAGCTCCTAACTTAAGTTAAGAACATTAACGGTGTTGACATGTCTAACTTATAAATCATCTTCTATCCCCACATAAAACCGAGTTTCCCCAAGTGGATACATGGAGTATAGTAAAAAGTAACTTGTTGTTTTGCATATGCTTACAATCTCTAAAGGTTGATGTTGGGGGAGCATTATCGCAAATTAAAATGACTGACAGCGTTTCCTTTAATATTTCTGACACAATGGGAATTCTGACAAAAGTTAAAATTAAATTAATGTGTGGTATGAACAGTTGCCTGTGATGTGATAAGTAAAAATAATTCGTTTTGTTATTTTGGAATATAAATTTTACTGATATTAAAAGTGTGTTTTAGTCAACAAAATAAGGAAGTAATTAAAAATATAGTAGGATTTAAAATAAAAATTAATAGCAAAAAAGATAGAGGTCGTTGAAATCACAAAGCCTTTTATTTTAATATCTTAATATGTATTGGCCAATTATATTTTGATCCATTTTAATCCTGAATAATTCTGAGATGGAGCAGAATGCTACTCTGTTTCTGTAATGTGGCTTCATTCGCAGAATAACTGTACATGAAATTTGACATACTCCAATTTAACTCATGTTCCAATACATTAGCTAATCTTGTAGCACTTCTAATACCATTTTACTGCCAACTTGGAATCACGAAAAAAAAAAGAATATTTATATAAGGTGTGGCCTAAATCTTCTTGTTGGTTTACGCAATTTTTTGCTTGTTAAATTGTTGATTAATAAAAACTCTTCAAAAAGATGTATGTTCTCCAGAAGGATAGAAAGTTAATGGGGTTGCTTCCTATATATGGTGTTATAGATCGTTTTCCGGATTTGTGAAGTCCAGAAACCTGAAATTTTTTTTTATCATTTTCAATTTTAATGGGGGAAGGGGTGAAAAAGTTGGGGGCGGCAAATATTGTATGGTTTTACTCGTACTATGGGAATTTTTCCAGGTTTTTGGTGCAGATAATGAATAAATTTTAAATAACAATTACTTATTTACTATATATTACTATGCAACGTATAGGGGATAGGGGAGGGAGTTAGAAGGGTGATTTGGTATTTATTGTGCAATAGGTAATATTCAGAGTTTTTTGAGTCAAGAGAACGAAACATTACTTTTTTTTTGTTATTTTCAGTATTAACAGGTGCAGAAGGTGAAAGAGAATTATTAAATACTGTACAGTTTCATAAGAATACATAAGAATTTTGCCTGGCTTTTGGTTGGCGCATTGAAAAAAATTTGAGCTAATCATTTATAGTAAAAAAAAGTAAGGGGAAAGGGAAGATAGAGAGTTAGATGGGTGATTGCACATATATCATAATATACTTCTATTTCAGTGTTCTTGCGTTCTTATTCTTCCCAATTTTACCAGAAATAATGAGCAGAAGGAATTAAGATCTGGTTGGGGAATGACCCAAAAAGTTGATTGTAATAAAAGTGTTAGAAATATAAACAGTTAAAGTGGCCGAAACTTACTGACTTCTGGCAAAGTAAGTAAATTATTGTTTTCACATCCCGTGCTAAAGGGAAAGAGTTGTTCCCTGCAATTTTTGTTATTTTCAGATCGCGAAAAATATATATTCCTATTTCCATCGGTCTATCTATCCAAATGTCAGGCAGTCCTAATACTCAAACAAAATAATATATTATTTGAAATAGAGACGAAACCTAGAGTTTTTGAGAGATATCGTTTCAAGAAAGCGGCGAGTGTCGAAATATTGTATGATTTTATTCATATTATGGAAATTTATTCTCGCGTTACTTACGAAATTCAAATTCAATACATACTTTAGAACTACATATTTGCAAGGGAGGTACTGGGAACTTTTTCATTCTATATCAAGATTTAATATAGTATAGAGTTTCTTGCGCGGTGAATACAGGCAAGAATTTGTAGTAGAAAAGTAACCTTTTGAGAACTCATAGGAGTACATTCAAATCAGTTTACGCTAGGTTCTTTAAGATCTAGGCATTAACAGTTCTGATATTACGTTAGTAACTTGGTATTGTTTAATATAAATCTACCCAATTCGAGTGACTTGAAAATATTGAAACACAACAAGCACTCTATTTAAGTTTATCAAACTTTCTGCATTCAAGAGGGTCGGATTGTATCATCCTAGAGGCCAGGAACAGAGCATTCTTCTAGATAGATTTGAAATACTGTCCTTGTAGAATCGTAGAAATTATATGTTAATTTGATTTTTATTTAAGGTATGTTGATCTCTTATATATTACTATGAGCTATTATGACAAATAAACTTTCATTTTCTTTACGAACTGTCAGACTTATTCCTATGTTCTACTTGCCCACACCTTCTATAAAATTTTCTCATTAAAATACCATTATATCATATTGATTTGTACGGCCTATGTTCATCTCAATTTACCAGGGTCTTAAAAGGCATATTATTGCAAAATCTGTAAGCAAGTTTACTATTACTTTACTAAATAATTGTTTATTTCACTTTGTTATTTTGTTTTGTCTTTATTCTATATAATATGTCATACTGTCTCATAAATGAATATATTACGAGGCTGGTTTGAAAAGCCCATGCAAAGTCCGAGAGATGGCACGACCGGCGCGTATCGAGGTCATGTTTAATTAGTAGCATCTCTCGAATGAACGCACACCAAGTTTCAGCCATATTGGTCTATTTCTCTGTGTTTGGCATTCGTGCGAATCAAGGAAGTCGAGTGATTTTCAAGAAATGGACGAAAAAGAATTTCGTGTGGTGATTAAACATTACTTTATGAAGGGCAAAAAAACGCCTCAGGAGACTAAAGAGAAGCCTGCACCTTCGATTAGAACAATTTATATGTGGTTTCAAAATTTTCGGACTGGCCATATGGGCACAAGTGACGCTGAACGTTCTGGACGGCCTGTGGAGGTTACGACTCCAGAAATCATTGATCAAATCCATGATATGGTGATGGATGACAGAAGAGTTAAGGTGCGTGAGATTGCTAGTGCTGTGGGCATCTCGACTGAACGGGTACATAATATTTTGCATAAACATTTGGACATGAGAAAGCTATCCGCAAGATGGGTGCCGCGATTGCTCACGCTTGACCAAAAACCGAATCGTGTGAAGTGTTGCAAGGATGGTTTGCAGCTGTTCCAAAAGAATCCGGAGGACTTTAAGCGTCGTTTCGTCACTGTGGATGAAACATGGATACATTACTATACTCCTGAGACCAAACAACAATCTAAACAATGGGTTACGAAGGGGAAATCTGCACCAAAAAAGGCGAAGACCGTTCCTTCGGCCGGAAAGGTTATGGCGACTGTCTTTTGGGATTCGCAAGGGATAATCCTCATCGACTATCTGGGAAAGGGTAAAACTATTACAGGTGAATATTATTCATCGTTATTGGACCGTTTGAAAACCAAGCTGCAAGAAAAACGCCCGCGATTGGCCCACAAGAAAGTCCTTTTCCATCACGACAACGCACCAGCACACACCTCAGCAGTTGTGGTCGCAAAATTAATGGAAATAGGATTCCAACTCGTTTCACATCCCCCCTATTCTCCAGACTTGGCTCCCTCGGACTACTATTTGTTCCCCAATTTGAAGAAATTGCTGGCGGGACAAAGATTTTATTCAAACGAGGAGGTGATTGCAGACACTAATGGATATTTTGCAGACTTGGACAAATCCTATTATTCGGAAGGGATCAACAAACTGGAACATCGTTGGACGAAGTGTATAAGCCTAAAAGGAGACTATGTCGAAAAATAAAAAAGGTTTACCCCAAACACATAAGTAGTTTTTATTTTTGCACGGACTTTTCAAACCAGCCTCGTATCTTAGACAATAAAGATTATTATTACCAGTATAGATTCCTTCTAATTTAGCGTAATATTTAGTGAACATCTTATTCACTATTTTCTTTGTGATTGTTCACATTTAGCGTTGTATATCAGGACTGAGATAATGCACTGATTTAAAATTGTTCTTGTGTGTTCTTGTATATCTTGAATCTTTAATTTTTCTTTTGGAACATGTTTTTTAATTTCCCAAAAGCTACCCATATAAGTATTCGGTATATCCATTTCCATGACAGGTTCATTATTATGTTGGAAGGATTTCTTTAATATTCTTGCTCTACTCATATTTATACTCAATCTTACTTCTGATTACTGTCTTCTAAATAAACTACATCGCCTGCCTATTTCAATATTTGTTCTTAAAGTCCTAAACTAATATACTACGATTCACTAGTTTAGTTTTTTGAATATATTCTCCGTTGACAACGTGAAAATCTTCAGTGATATGAGTAAAGCAAGGAGCCTTATTCCTATTTGAATTTTAATTTTTATTGTTTCTGAATCTAATCTAATTTTAATAAGCATTTATATCGATTTTTTTCCAGGGATAGCTTTCGATTTTTTCCAGCGATAGCTTTCTCAGGGGTTTATCAAATTCTTATTTTTAAAACAACTTTACCTTTCTATACATTCTGTACATTTGTTTTTGATGAAAATTTACAAAAGACAAGGTGTTGTTTTCAGTTGCAAAGTTGCTGTATACCTGAGAGGGGGCTACTTTAATTTTAACAAAAATAAATAATTTAATTTACCTGCAAAAACCTCCTGTTAATATCTTCGTTCATTTCAATGATATTCCAGGTGAAAATAAGTCATTAAAAACAAGAAAATTTATTTACGTCAAAAAATAAAAATGTTTTTCGCCATGAGGAGAAACATTCTCTATGCATGTAATATACAATAAACTTCATGTACAAGCATCATTTCAAACTGCTGGCATAAACTTTCATAAGCTATGAATATTTAGTGCTGCATTATAGTGCATTTTATTTAAGAATTACAAAAGGAGATATAAGATGAACCAAATTAAAAATATGCTTAATCGTGGTCTTTATATATTTTTCACTTGATTATGTTTTACGGCGGCGAACAAATATGGCATAGCAATCTCGGAACATTAGCTAGAATAAATACTTTCAGTTTGGTTTTACTTTCATTTACGTTGTGTCCTACACAAAGGCCTTGCCGCGGGGTACGCGGACGACATAATTAAAGCTACGAAATCGTAAAACTATATTTGGATGAAAGTATCATAAGTTGTCAAAAAAACATGTAAAATCCTTTAGAAAACCATAAGAAAAATTAGCTTCCTTTGTCATGACAATTTACATAAATATTCACGTTTACCCAACCAAATAATAAAATACCCAGGATGTAAACGGAAAAGATTGAATAAAATGACATAAAGTTATAATCTTTTAATGTTTTTTGGCTAACTGTCTATAAAAATATTTAATATTTACAGTTAAAAAATGTATAAATAATTCGATAATCCATTGCACATCGTTTTCATTCCTGTGTTGGGCCATTCTTTAACGCTGCTGCTTGATCCCATCGAAGATTCTTTAGTCTTATTGATGTAATTGGAGTTGTTGAACGGCAGCGTTTCACAATTTTTCACTTATACCTTTAGAAGGTAAGTTTTTAATGTCTCCTGTATTGTATACATATGTGGAGACTGTACCTCAAAGGAAATATAAGGAAAGTTATTGATTGATTATCCACATTTTCAACTTATTAGTGATGCTAAATTTTTTTCTTTGTGTTAGAATAGTTTGAAAATTCTACAGAAGATTTCGTCGGACATCATGTTTTATTAGAGTAGGTAGGGTTCGTGTATATTTTTTAGATTTGTGTATAATTCTACGTCAATAAAGAACTTCCTCATTATATTTGGTTTATTTGAATTTTTTTATTCGTTAGTTAGGTCACATAATACAATGCAATTTGCATATTTCATATATGAAAAATTCCTGTGAATAATGAAATTTCTGTTACATATTTTTGTGTGTGTAGAATATTCTACATAATTATGCTACCTTTTTTACGTCATTTTATGGAAATTGACATAAAGGCTATTAAAATTACGAAAATTTGTGTATAATTACATAACTAATGACTATGGTTATAAATGAACCCAAAATATTCTATGTAATGCTTTTGACTTCAACAAATTTATAACTTTTTGCAAGAAAATAAAGTATAACTACATGAAAGTATTAATTAGCACAGCAACAAGCTATACTCCTTTTGAAATATACAATCAGTCCAAAAAGTCTTCTTACACTACCTGCTTTCTATACTATTTTTCTGTTATGTTTAACTAATTAATTGGAACTATGAGAAAACATGTTTAAATTAATATTTGAAACTTAACCAACAAGGATTAGTATTAAAAACAACTACGGAACATTTTATTTAGAAGTTACATCATTTTTATAAAAATGTAAAAAAAATTAAAGTCTCCATACATTTAAAAATCAATAATAGTTTGATGGAGTTTAACGGAAAATAACAACTTCGTTTAAACTAATATTTAGTGGGACTGCCGTTGGCTTTGATAATCTCCTTTAACCTTTTTGTCATGCTTGCAACCAGCTTTCTAGTAACTTCTGCTGGCATATTCTCCCATCCGTTCAATATTCTGTTTTGTATTTCTTCTCTATTTCAAACATTATGTTTGCGAACGTGCCATTTAAGTTCCTTCTATAAATGCTCGATGGGGTTAACATCGGGTGATTGCGGAGGTGTATGAAACTGCTGTCGCACATTATGGTTCATCCATTCTCGCACCAAGTTTGCAGTATGTTTTGGATCATTGTCCTGTTCAAAAATGTATCTTTTTTCGAGTGCTAATTTTTGGACACTTCCTCTCAAATTGTCTCTCCAAATGTTCAGATAAACATGCTGATCCATTGTACCATTAATAAAATGTAAATTTCCAACCCCCCCAGCGGACATGCGTCCCAAAGCATGCCCTGCCATCCTCTTGTCTCACCGTGGAACAAATGTTTTTAATATTGAATGAGGTATTCTTCTTTCTCCAAACTTTAGGTCTGCCATTAGACCCAAAAAGGTTAATTTTAGTTTCATCACCAAAGATTACGGATTCCTAAAATTCAGGAGGTTTAGTAACGTATTCCCTAGCAAAGCTAACCGCTTTTTGCCATTAGCTTCCGAAATTAACGGCATCTTCCTGGCTGCACACCCATTATAGCCTGCTCTATGTAAACAATTTCTCACTGTTTGTGAACGAACATATTTTGAAAATAGTTCCCGTACTTGTTTTAATTTTGGTGCACCTTTTTTGGGATCTATAATTATTTATCTAACAATACTGGCCTCTTCACGTGGAGTCAGTTTCTTGGGACGACCGGAGCGTGATCGAAGTTTATAGAAACCCGTTGATTTATACTGGTTTACAATGTACTGAACAGTAGCATGCGACTTTTTAACAATTTTTCCTATATTTCTGTATGATTTTCCATCTTTCAAAAATCACTTATGATCTTTCGAACTTGAAATGGAATTTCACAATTTCTCTCGCCCATACTACTATGAAAACCTATTGCAAAATTACTAGCAACAAATGACAGATTATAAAGTATAGCCTAAAATTATTCATTTGTTTTCAGTTTACCGAGCAAGAGATAGCTTGGTAAAATGCGGCTGATTATAACGTGTTTTTTTCAATGCAGTTCTTGAGTGTATGGAGACTTTTTTGACATTAATTTTGTTTACATTTTTATAACAATGATGTAAATTCTAAATAAAATGTTCCGTAGTTGTCTTTAATACTAATCCTCGTTGGTTAAGTTTCAAATATTAATTTAAACATGTTTTCTCATAGTTTCAACTAATTAGTTAAACATAACAGAAAAATAGTATAGAAAGCAGGTAGTGTATGGAAACTTTTTGGACTGACCGTATACAGTAGTCATAAGCTGTTATAATTACTTCCCAGATCATATATAGCCTAGGTACTTGATGCTGTTTGTCTATTGTCGTTGAAGGCGGTTGATGATGATCCTGGTGGACTTGGTGGTGGTGGTAGTGATGATGGTGTCATTGGCATTCATGAAAAATGAGATCTGCTCTGAGTTGGAAATGACGGCGGTAAAAATGCTAAATAAGTGGAGGAAGAGGGCAAAACTTTGGGTGCTTCGGCTCGTATGGGCTTGAGGTTGGAGGTAGTCTGGTCGACTCGAACTTGGAATGTACAGTCCGAGTGAAAGAAGATGACCAGTCGCGTGATGTTTGTAGGATAGCACTGATGGATGAACATGAAGATAAGGCTTTCGTGCCAAACTCGATCAAAGACCTTGGAAATGTCAAGAAAAACTGCTCCAATCTGATGTTTGCGATTGAAGATGTTGACGATGTGTTGGGAGAGAGCTGTGGTATAATGCACGGCGCCGTGGGTGAGACAAAACCCAAACTGTTCGCTTGGGATGACTTATTAGCTCTGACGTTATGGCTCGTATGAATTCGGCTACTTTGCCTACGCAAGGAAGTAGACTAATTGACCGATAGTTAATTGCCTCGTAAGAGGGTGTGCCGGATTTCCTAATTAGGGTAATCTCAGTTTCCTTCAAGAAGGGTGGGAAGTAGCTGAGCCTCAGGATACCATTTATAATGTTAGGAGTTTCTGTAATCTGCTTCTTGGGAAGTTTTTTTAGGGCTCAAGAGCTCAAGTCAATGAATTTTTAGTTTACACGAATTTAATCACATCTAGTAGTGCTTTGTTTTTAATATTTTGTTCGAGCGTTGTTATGTAAGACCTTTAAGTTATGTTCAGAAATACATTTCTAAACATAACACTCGTTACTATGATAAAATCGTGTAGGCCAAATGCGTATTTTCCTTACTTCATGTTTTTTTCTGGTATTGCAGATATAAAATGAGGTAAGGGTAGGCTATATATAGATATAAATAGATTTAAAAGATGACAACGGAAAGATATTTTAAAAGAAATTTTTTTGTCTTTTGTTCAAGTAAAATACACACAATTTTGGATACTATTAAAGATAATTAGTTTGTTAATACACTGGTGAGGAAAAAAAAATCGACTTTTGCTTCATTTAACACCAAACCGTGAATTTAATTTTCAAACAGTGGCATTATTTTTGGCATTGTTGAAATGCTAATTTTTTGCTCTTTCCAATAATACCAAAAATATTTGAATTTTCAGAAAGTTTTACTGATTAAAACCGTTTTACTCAATAGAACCGTTTTTACTCTCTCAGCAACGTACTTGTTGCGCGCTATTCATCCCTATAAAAACAGATGCAACTACATTTTCCTACCATTCCTTTATCGGAACTTGAACCGTCAACATCTCCGCTATACCTGCTCACTAATTACGTCGTCGGAAAATGATACCACCCCGGAAGAAATGGCAGAAGTCATTGCCCTATTGCAAGAAGGGCATAGCAAACGTGTAGTCGTCATGCCACCACACCTGAGCCAGTCAGCTGTCTTCAGAGTCTACAGACGTTACCAAGAGAGTGGCGCCTTTACACGGAGACCAGGATCAGGCAGAAGAAAGTGTACCTCGGAATAAGACGACCGCTTGAATGTCAACGTCACTTGGTCGGCGTTGAGGTCCAGCAGGAGCTCCGACCAGTTCGTGGTAGGCTGTCAGTCATTAGACAGCCAGAAGAAGACTTAAAGAAGCTAACCTAACTCCGAAGGGACCAGCTAATGGACCCAAATTGGAGGCTATCGACAAGTGGGACTCAAATTTGCTCGAGAACATATCGACTGATCCTTGGAGCATTGGTTCTCCGTTTTATTCTCCGACGAGTCCCGAATGTGCCTGCATAGCAATGATGGAAGAAGACGAGCCTATAGGAGGTCTGAAAGCGTTCTGTGCAGTGCTGCATTACTGAAACGGTCGCCTAGGGGGGAGGATCTGTTATGGTGTAGGGAGGCATCTCACTGGATGCGAAAACCGATTTGGTTTTCATGACTGATGAGACTCGTAGCGGTGGATTAACTGCTCACCCGTACATCGAGGAGATCCTGCAGGAACGCGTCATTCCTTACCCAGAGATTGTTGGTCATAGCTTCGTGCTAACGCATGACAATGCATGGCCACATGCTGCTACACTAGCGCGGCAATACCTGGCAGAAGTGAGAATACCCACATTAGACTGGCTTGCGCGGAGTCCTAACCTCGATCCAATCGAGCATATGTGCTCAAAAGGAGTGTTCGAGCCTGCATCGCTGAGGGACTTAAAGGTTGCGATGGCTGAAGAGTGGGGAAGAATTCCACAGACAGTGGTGAAAAAGTTCACTAGTTCCATGAAAAACCGACTGAAAGCAATACTAAGGGTTAGGTGGGGGGGGGGGGGGGGGGGAGTAATACAAAATATTAATTTTGGTTTTTATCAATCAATTTAATTGTTAAACTTCTCTTGTTCCTATTTTCAATCCTTATTCCCCTTTCATTCATTTTAATCAGTAAGAAGCAAGAGGTATTCTACGGAGTTTGGTATTATTAGAAAGAGAATAGGATGGGCTTTCAAATGATAAAATCGGTAAAAATATATGAACATTAAATTTTAAAATCCGTGTTAAATGAAGCCAACTAATGTGAGTACGATTTTTTTGCTCCCCAGTGTATGGTGAATAAAAGTAAATTTTATTTTTGCACTGAATTTTTTTCAATAATTATAAATAGGGAAAGTTGACAAAAACTTTTGGCTTTTCAACAAATAGATGGTACAAATCTACTTGTAAAATAAATATTAGTTTATGATTATGACCACATACATAAACACAAAAAACTAAAAAAATTTTGTTTGAAAAGCTCAAAAAGCGTAAATACGCTTCAGTTTATTAATTTGATGTATCCATGTGGGAAAAGCGGCTGAAAGTTTAATCTTTTCATGTCGTTCGTTTCAACGTGGCACAAAATTCAATAAATCAATTATTTCCAGTTTCTGTTTAATTCGGTTCTAGGCGCTTTGTACACAAAGGTTGATAAAATCGCGTTTCAATTCAATTTCTTCAACACGAAAAATACCTGAAAAAATAAAAGATTCTAATAAAAAAAAAACGAAAAATCAGCCTTTCAACAATTTTTTTAATTTTATTTGGGAATAATACTTTTGTCTTATTCGATGAAGATTTTTGTTTTAAAGAAATGTGTGAGTTTTTTGGATTTCTAAACTTGTCTAGGATAAAATTCATTTTGCTTAAAGTTGTTTCCCAATATATAAAAATTAACTCGTTTATAATATTGCTAAAAATTAAGTTACAATAAATAATAAACATGATCCAAAACATCAGCATCATTACCTGCTTATATTGTTATTATATCTACACTTAAATAACAGTCATGGAAAAAATTTCTAATATCGGCAAAAAAGCAAAAATAATGACTATAAAAATTTATCTAAATGACAACTGAAGGATTTCAATATGTTACCATATTTGCCATGTGCAAAGATCAGCTAATATGGTAAGTATGAAATTTCATCGCACATGACTTTTTGGACATATTACCCCAAACATTTATTTACATTTTTTTTTCTTGCGTAAATCCAATAGTGTTGTAATTATTGTGTTTACCTTGTATCACTTTGAGACATTTTCATTTTGGTCTATTCAGTTAATAGCAAAGTAAGTGAAATTTGGAAACTTCTGGTAAAAAAATTCAGTTAATCGCAAAGTAAGTAAAATTAATCGCCACATATTTTAAGGTTATGATAGAGGCCAGTTTTCACGTTAAAACATTTGTTCCTTTGGTTGTAATAATGGATCATAATTATTATTTGTCTGGCATATCAGTCAAAAGAGAAAGGTAAAGTATTTTATCTTAAGAATTAAGTGAACTTTCCGGTATCGGAAAAATATATTTGTATTAGAAATTTTATACGAAAACAAAAATAAAATAACGATAGATTTAAAACAAGAAATAAATTTTATCATTATACATGAATATAGAATAGTATTAAAATACTACAACTTATACTATGTTTCTCTACTATTTTAATTTTAATAATGTTTCAATTTTGGACAAATACGTTTCACTTTCTACAAGATAACGAACTGGCTTAGCGTTTGTGAATATTGTATATAGATTGTTCAGGAACGTTATCCTAATTTATATGGTACTCAAGTTATATAAAATATGACAAATTTTACTTATTATATTTGAAATAATAATTTCCTTTGGTGTTACAAAAATATCTTATTTCTAGCGTTTTATATTACTTTAAAGTTAGATTAATATAGTGACGGATATACCATTTAATTTTTTGACAAATTTCACAGTTGTTATAAGTAGCTTTCACAGTTTAACCAATAGCATTGTGAGGGCCCAACAATTTTTTAAGGGAGTAAAAACTATTGAAAAATTCTTAAGGCCTACAAAACTTAAAAATAGTTTTTCATTTTTAAGAAATATAATTTACTCTATCACTGAAGTCGCTGTCGCTTAGATTTTTGAGAAATATTTAAAACAATTTTTCAAAAAAATTAAATGGCGAATGCATCACTGCAACGAAAAGTTAAAGGTGCCGAAAGAGCAACTATGTTCCCTAGATATAAGATTAACGTAAACTTATGGCAATAACAATATAGTTTGTCTATATTATGAGTTAAGCAATATTCAGGGGTAAATTCCACTTAAAGAAAAGAAAATATTTTTTACTGAGGTATCCAACTTTTTACCACAATATATGGTATTCTGTAATTGTCGCTATTGGCTATATAAATAAAATAATACGATGTTTTTTTTCTATACCTTGACTCTCCAAAATGTCTAAATTGATAGTTCGGTAGGGAAAAATAGATACCAAGTGGTAGCAATGAAATTACCAGAATTAGTTAAGCTACCATTTAAATTATCAATATGGTACCAAACTTCTCCCACTTTGTATACATATCCAATTAAAGAATTTCGTACCTGTCAAGACTAAAATTACAGATTAGCTATGGACGTAAATACATTAATCTTACCCCCGCTTGGCACCAATCAATAGCCAAAACATATTTTTTCTAAACTGATATACAAAAATGAAAAAATTGGGAGAGAATCCTCAGTCAGTAAAATATTACAAGTTCCTGGATGAAATAACTAACAAGTTGTAAATATAAATAGGGATTGCGTAGGATGCAAGAAATATGGCTTTGAATATATCTTATTATACGTCTTTTTCTGGATTCATGAAGAAAATTGCAAATTATTGTTCATTTAAAATGTGGAGTTAATATTTCGACTGAGTTTTTATGATATTATACACAGTAAATTACTGAAATGTTTGATAGTTTGTTCAAGTAGTTGTAGCAGCTGTAGTAACGTTGTAATCAATTACCACTCATTTGGTGTCAAAGAAAAGTGGAAATCATATTCAGCAGCAAGCAAGGTGATAGATCTTCTGTTCAAAAACCCTTTCTAATAAATAATATATGGAATTTCAGCATGTAGGTACACCTTGTATCATTTTCTTTACTCCAATGTTAAAAATCTTTCTTGATTTGTTCTAATTTCATTGGGGAAGAAGATGAGTGGTTTAAATGAGTTCTGTCGATACATATAGTACCCAATACAGATCTTTGAACTTTTGAATAGTCGATAACTGCCAGTTGTTGGGTATGTCTAAAACATGATTAATTATTTACTCTTAAGTCTCTTATAGCTTTTTTAATGTTAGCTCTTCTGTCTCTAATAAATAGGTGGACTCTTTTGTTGTTTATACTGTGGAAAGATTAAGCACAATATTTATTTTATAACAGATCTGCATGTATACAAGGGAAGTACAGTGTAAATAATTTCGCTATTTTTTTTAGAAACAGAAGAGTTTTCTTTTACATACTGCGGTAAAAGTAAAAAAAAGTTAGAAAATATATTCCAATATAAGATATGAAGGGTTAAAATAGATTCCTTAAATTTATATTTTTTAATGGTATTTTCTTTTTTTTATTTTTCTCTATATTTTTAAATTTCAACACCGTTACGTATTTGTATGAAAAATTACAACTAAATCATTTTGAAAGAGAGAATTTCTTAAGTATGACATATCCAACGTTAAGAACTTATCATTTTTTTAAATTCTTTTCACAAACAAGATGTATACAACATGTAGAGATCAGAATTTCAAACTGGATTTTTGCAACATACGAGGTTTTAACACAAACATAAATTCAGTACACCTGCAATCAAATAAACCTCATGTACTCACTCTCTGTGAAACCAAGGTCAGTTCATCCACCAGCACAGTCAATTATCTTTATCCTGGGTACGACTTCTATTCCCGATTTGGGCGTAACTTTGGAATCTGTTTTTTTGTCAGAAGCGACCTCTCTTGTCAACGAGAAGAAGCTCTGGAACCCCCAAACTTTGATGTTATGTGGTTAAAAATAACGACTCAACAAACCACAAGGTTCATCTGTATCCTGTATCGACCACCAAGTGATACTAACTTTAGAACACTTTTCACCTTTCTTGCAGACACCATCGATCATTTACAAAATAACCATCCAAATGCTGAAATTGCCATCCTGGGTGACTTTAATGTACACAACATCAACTGGCTTAAATATTCAAATACTACTGACGAGCAAGGTCGTGAAGCCGAATCATTTTCAATCAGTTGTGGTTTAACTCAGCTTATTGACGAACCAGCACGGATCCCTGATCGAGACGGGTAGTTCGCCAGTCTTCTTGATCTGTTTTTAACCACCAATCCGGAGATTTACACGATTAGCGTAAATCCGCCGTTAGGTTCTTTTGACCATAAACTACTTTCGACATCGAGTATCCTACCAATCAGAGACAGAGAGGTGCCTAAACCGCGCAAGATTTGGCACTACAAATCTGCTAAATGAGAAGATCTCAGGGAATATTTTCGAACTATCCCTTAGTAAGACGTTTGTTTTCGATCCGACGACCCATCTGACTGCGCCAGGGAGGTTTTTTTCGATGTTATTTTGGCCGGTATGGAGGCTTACATCCCTTTTTCGAAGAAATGCCCTTCCAACGACAAGCCTTGGTTTGACCGAAAATGCAAAGAAGCTGTTGCTTCTAAACATCTTGCCTACCGACTATGGCGTGAAAATCCTAATACCATAAACCGTAACACCTTTATTCGTGCCAGGAACAGATGCAAAGAAATTATCGATGAAACCAGGGAGGCACACAATTAACGAATTAGAAACAAACTTCTCGCTTGTCCCAACAATTCCAGGTCCTTTTGGTCAGTCGCTAAGGCAGTCAGTCAAAATTTCACCAAATCCACCATACCACCACTCACACGGCCAGATAATTCTATTGCAACGACACCTGTTGAGAAAGCGAACTTGTTGGCTGAACTCTTTGCTTCATATTCTACTGTCGATTTCCAAGGAAAAAACTCCACCCACTATTCCCATAGTGCAGTCAAGGATGCCCGATATTGTCTTCAGACAGCGTATCATAAAACGTATTTTAATGAAGCTGGACACCAAAAAAGCTTCTGGCGCTGACGGAATACCTGCCATAGTTCTCAAAAACTGTGCGAGGGAACTAACACCAGTTTTTGTAGACTTTTCAACCTATCCTACGGAAAGGGAATATTTCCTTCCTGTTGGAAATGTGCCACAGTTCAGCCGATACCTAAAAAAGGCAAGACGTTGCCAAATAACTACCGACCAATCGCACTGCTTTCAATAATATCGAAAGTCATGGAAAAGGCTATCAATCAGCATCTTCTAAAATATCTTGAAGGATTCAACATTATTAGCAATCATCAATATGCCTTTCGTAAAAATAGATCAACAGGAGATCTTCTGACTTATGTAACACAAGTTTGGAACAACGCAATTGAACACTTTGGAGAATCTCGAGCGGTTACTCTTGACATATCCAAGGCATTCGACCGTGTTTGGCACGATGGGGTGTTCGCTAAGCTACGGTCTTATGGTATGTCTGAAAAGTTCTGTTTGTGGCTCTCATGTTTCCTCAGAGAGCGTTATTTACGAGTGGCAGTCGACGGAGTTCTTTCTAATACCTTCACTATCAACGCTGGTGTACCTCAAGGTTCCATACTGTCTCCTACTCTTTTTCTGATTTACATTAACGATCTGCTGGAAAAAGACCGAGAATCCAATCTACAGCTGTGCAGATGACAGTACGCTTATCTCTTCATTCACTTTGAACGCTCGGACATCGGCTACTCAGACGGATATCCGCAGACAGCAGGAAGTCTTTCAACTTAACACCTGGAAGAAATTTTATCTTGGGGTGACAGTAACCAAGTGGAATTTAACGCTACAAAAACCCAGGCGGCAGTTTTTTCTAAAAAAGTTAACGTTGCTGAACCCGACATAGTTATGTCGGGGTACTCCATTCCTCTAACATTGTCACTCAATTTGTTGGGCGTTAATTTGGGAGCAAATATTTCCTGGCATGAACATGTTGCAGGCATAGCAAAAAGAGCTTCTCAAAAGTTGGGAATATTATTTCGAACCAGAAAGCTTTACACTCCACAACAACTGTTAATTCTTTACAAAGCTCAAATTCGACCAACTATGGAATACTGCTCCCATGTTTGGGGCTCCGCTCCCAAACATACACTGAATTTGTTGGATTCTGTTCAGAGAAGAGCAGTTCGTCTGATTGGAAACCGGAACTGACTGGCGGCCTTGATTCGCTGGAACATCGAAGAACGGTTGGCGACTTGAGCCTATTCTACAAGTATTTTCATGGAAAGTGTTCGAAGGATGTGGCCCGCTTAATTCTTCCCAGAGCGGTGCATGTTAGAAGTACACGTCACGCTAATACTTCACATCCGTATGAGGTTCAGCGTGTTACTCCTCGTACAACGCTTTTCAAGCAGTCTTTTATATGGAGAACATCATCCCTTTGGAATAATTTGCCCAGGACTGTGTTTCCCACCGAGTACAATTTAAAGCGATTCAAGAACAACGTGAATCGCTTTTTCCGCACACGTGTCGCTCTTGTAGCGCTTTAGGGACTTCATCCCTGCAGCACGGGTGCTAGACCCATAAAAAAAAAATACAAAATTTTATCTACAGGTTCCTTTTAAGACAGTCTTTCTTTAGAAATTTTACTTCTATATACGCCAAGGTATGTAAAACTACCTACCCGTTCAATGATTTAGTAGGTAACTGAGTAAAATATAAGGTACAACTAAGTGATAAGAATACCTACTTCAGACAATATCAGAAGTTAAAAACGTCTTTTATAGAAAAGAGTACCCTTTAAGTTAATTGTAAATCACAACTGCAAGATCAAAGAAATAAAATAAATATTTCATATATCCATAGTAAATAATAAAATTCTAAATATTTAATATAGGTATAAACATAAAAATTGTAACCTTAAAGCCAGTAGTTCTGTATGAAAATATATAACTATATTTCAGCATTCGTTACGTTACATAAAATAATACTAATTTTTGAATTACCTCGTATTTTGATAAAGATTAAAAAAGATAAATTAGGGATCCTCTTCAATAATTACTGTATTACGAGATAAAACGTGTAGTGTAGTTGATTAATGCCATTTTAGTAATTATTTTTTTCTATATAAAAGATAAAATTATTATATATATTATTATTATATATATATAAAATATTTATATGCTGCTTTCAGAGACGAATATGTGAAAATATAAACTTTCTTTAGGTTACAATTTATATATATATATATATATTATATATATATATATATATATATATATATATATATATATATATATATATACAGTGCCGTCATGTTCATAAAGTTTTGCACCAAAGGGGAAAAATTTTTATTATAAGAGTTTTTGAAAATTTAACTTCGAAATCTGTTGCTGTGCTTGTTTTATGTTTAGGATTACATCCAGATTAGGTCATGACGTTACTTGCCTTGCCCGTCAAATTTGACATTTAAATTTTAAAATGTGAAAAGTGAAAAAATCGTATTTTTATTGAAAATATGGAAAAAAGTTATAAAGAAAAAATGATTGTATTAAGGTTTTACATTTATGTACCAACGTTCGAAAAGATTTGATTAAATTGACTTTTTTCAATTATTTTCCCCTAAAATGACAATCAACTGTTTTTCCAAATAAATCATCTCATGTACTTATTTATTAGTTGATGTTTCAATAAATATTAAGAAAAAAAATAATTAGGCCTCAAAATTAAGCTGAGAAAACGAGTTCTGTCAAAAAGTCGTAGTTTAATAGTGTAATCTTGGTGCAAAGCTGCACAATTTTGATGACAGCTCAACTTCTAAAGGCTAATATAATAAATATTAATGTTATGTAATAAATTTGAGCAAATTTGTAGTTTTTTAAGTTTCTTAACTCCTTCTTTAATGCACAAAATAGTTCTTTTATAAATTATATGGCGAACATTAGCGAGAAGCTCTTTCTTAATTTCATATACAGGTTTTTGGGAATAGTTTATCCTAAATGTTTTTTAACATATTTTTAAAACGTTAAAAACAAGATTTTTAAAAATTGTTAAAACGTTTTGTAACGCAATATTGGTGGAAAGAATATACATTCATGTTTTGCTATTAAATCAAGCAAAATTATATTATAAGCTTTCACGTATCTTTGTCGCAGTTGCCATGGATTTCGTTCCTTTGTCACATAAAACATCCAACTGACATTAGTTTGTTCACTATTATTAATGCAATAATAACAGTTTTCTAAATTTTCTTCTTAAATAAAAATGCCAATTAAATTGATAAAATAGAAATAGTTTTGATAATGGGTGTTAACTACAAAACTCAAAGAGAAGCTGCCGTCATTTTTAATTAACGACATCCGGAAAAAGTTATAACGCATAAAATAATAGAAAGAGTTTCTTACCAACTTTAAAAATTCTGGATGTGTGGAGAATAATTTTAAACGTCAACATGAACATTGGGTAACTAATGAGGATGCTGAGTTTGCAGTTGTGCAGAGTGTGATTGAAACGCCTAGAACTTTAATTGCCAAAATATCGCAAAATGTAGGTTTATCTTATAATTCAGTTTAAAGAGTGCTTAAGAAAAATAGATTTAAACCTTATAAACCTAAGTTTGTCCACACTCTCAAAAAACAAGATTATGATAGGCGCATGTATTTTTCTTTCTGGCTGCAAAGTAAAACTCTGTCATTTATAAGTATATTTTGTTCAATGATGAATGTACTTTTAATTCTAATGGTGTTGTCTCGTCGCAAAATTGTAGATGGTGGGCGGATAACAATCCAAATTTTACAATAGATACAAGAGATCAATATTCCTTTAAAACTAATATTTGGTGCGGTATTTTTAATAACAAAATTATTGACCCGTTTTTTTTAGAGAAAATCTTACAGCCGCGTGGTTCTTACAGTTTCTAAACAACGAACTTTCCAATGAACAGGAAGATTTTAGTTTAGAAGAAAGAATGAAAATGTACTTCCAACAATTTTACAATAGATACATGAAATCAATATTCCTTTAAAACTAACGTTTGGTGCGGTATTTTTAACAAAAGAATTATTGGCCCGTTTTTTTTTAGAGAAAATCTTAAAGCCGTCAAGTACTTACAGTTTCTAAACAACGAACTTTCCAATGAACGGGGAGATTTTAATTTAGGGGAAAGAATGAAAATGTGGTTCCAACAAGATGGAGCACCTAGTCACAGCACCTTGGAAATTAGAAATTGGCTCGACGAAAACTTTTCTGGGAAATAGATTGGTAGGTTTTCCTATGAAGTACTTTGGCCACCGAGGTCACCCGATCTTACGCCCTGTGACTTTTTTTTTGGGGGGTACTTAAAAAATTTAGTTTAGGCTCAGAGACCTTTTGAAAATATCACACACTTAGATGAAACTATCCGCCAGTTTGTAAATGAAATCAAGCCGGAGTTCTATGCGATAGTCCGTCATGAAATTTATAACAAAACTATAATGTGCATTGAAAAGGAAAGAAGAAGCGTAGAAACTTCAGAATGTTTTTTTTTTGTTTAGTAAATTACATCAATTTTTTTAATAGTAAACCTTAAAATTTGACATGTCATAAATATTAAGCAGCTTTGCATCAATATTGCATTGTTAAATTACAATGTTTTGAAAAAAATAAATTTTCAGCCTAATTTTAAGGCCTAATTAATTTTTTTTTCGTAACATTTAGTAAAACATTAACCACTAAAAAAGTATATAATATAATTTATAAGAAAAAACTTTCGATTATCATTTTCGGGGGACATAATTGAAAAAAGTGAATTTTGTCAAATTTTTTTGAAAATTTTTTTGAAAATGACACTTGTCATGTGAGTTTTTTGACTTTATTATGACTAATATCTTATTCTTGTTCTACACTAATTTTATTTATTATAACAACTTAATGATAGCATCATTAATTTGAATTTGTCCCAAACACGATCAGTGAATATGTTTTGTTCTTCTTTTCAGTTCTTGCCCTGAAGAAGGTCCCAATCTAGGACCGAAATATTGGCTTAATGAAAATTGTGTGATCTCTTATCACGCTCTTTTTTGCCGGGTTCCCCAACTAAGATTTTATTTTTAAGAATTTTAGTAGATACGGCAATCTTTTGCTTTCTTTCTTTATTCTCTATATATATATATATATATATATATATATATATATATATATATATATATATATATATATATATATATATGTATATATATATATATATATATATTTATATATATATATATATATTTATATATATATATATATATATATATATATATATATATATATATATATATAAATATGTATATATATATATATATATATATATATATGTATATGTATATATATATATATATATATATATATATATATATATATATATATATATATATAGACATATATAGACATATATATATATATATATATATATATATATCTATATATATATATATATATATATATATACATATATATATATATATATATATATATATATATATATACATATATATATATATATATATATATATATATATATATATATTTGTATATATATATATATATATATATATATATATATATATATATATATATACAAATATATATATATATATATACAAATATATATATATACAAATATATATATATATATATATATATATATATATATATATATATATATATGTATATATATATATATATATATATATGTATATATATATATATATATATATATATATATATATATATATATATATATATATATATATATATATATATATATATATATATATATATATATATATATATATATATATATATACATATATACAAATATATATATATATATATATATATATATATATATATATATATATATATATATATATATATATATATATATATGAGAAGCAGACTTTCTATATGCATTTTGTCCATTTTTTGTAATTTTGGGAAACGAAGAAAAACTGCTATTAACCGAAAAGTTGATATACCTAAAATGTGAATAAAAAATAATTCAAGGATTAGACGTATATGCGAAAAATCTAGTATTGATAATATCGCAAAAAATTGAAAAAACTGATGGACAAACTGCATTTAGATTGTCATCCTGGGACAAAATGCATTTTGATCGTCTACACAAAGCGGCATTACTGACTTTTGATAGTAACAATATAAAAAAACTTGTAGCTTTATAAAAATAGTGTTTTATTTTTAAATACACAATAATGTTTATAAACTAAATCAACAATAATGGTATTTTACATGTCATAAAGGTCACCATCTTCATCATTATTGCAATCGCATAACATGTCAGGTTCTTCGATAACATCATCATCGTCAGATTCACCATGGTTAGCTTGATTGTCAATTTGCACACGATTGTCAGAGAGAATTGGCTGTAACCATGTTAGCTCAGGATCGTTGACCCAATTTGTCCCTGACAGTTCCACTAATAATTTCGAGAGACTCAGGAGTTTTTTTGGTTTAATTTTGTTTTGAAGTTCTACAGCAGGTAAGTGTAAAGTCGAAAGCTTCTTTCCACGTTTTAATAACGTTTGAAATTGTTTGGACGGATCGTCATTTCTATAAAACAACTCGGTCTTAAGCAAAATATCGGTGTTGTTTTGTGATCTTTTAATAATAATCCGTTTGGCCGCACTGATCCCTTCAATTTTTTTTAAAGAAGTTAACGCCATTATTATATCGTAAACAACCCAGTTCCTACCAAGTTGTCTAACGTCTCCCTTCTTTGAATAAATGTCATAATATTGTGTAGGTGTTTTTATTGAACTGTATGATCGCATAACTTTTTCTATTTGCCCGAAAACACGGTCTGCTGGCAAATATGAGTGTCCGCGTACCGGAAAGGTAAGTACCACGGATTTAATATTTTGCGGGGCATCTCCGTACAGCCATAGCATAAGCATATGCATCACGTGTGCATTTTTATTCTGCCCGGCACAACCATCTGCGAATAGTCGCAACTGTTTTATATCTGGTCCAAATTCTGCTTTATTAAGAAAATCACGTAGAGCAGAACTTGTCTCTGCAGATCCCCTTTTTGCTTGATGTTCCATCCAGGTGTAGAAAACTGGATTTTTAATATCCACGTCGGTTACACAAAAAAACAATAAAAAGACAACTGCTGGGCATAAAATGCATCTTGAATTGGCACTTTCGGTAAGACTTGAACCTGTTGAAGGTCAAAACAATACGAAGCACTCTGTGCCGGCTTTTCATTCATTAGGTTGAAAAATTGTTTGGCTCGTAATTTATGTACACGTAGAGAAGTTTTTTAGTTTGTCTATTTCAGTTTTGTCTTTGCAAATGCTAATAGAAGTTTGGGTCCTAACACAAAAGCCACATACGTCGGTGGCAGGGCTTCCAAATGCAATATTAAAATGATTATTAAAGATTCTACTAAAATACTTGTAATTTACTTTCAAATTTTCAACTGTACTCTGATTGTACAGATTCCATAAAGCAGTAATATTATTTTCGGATGATAGATCAATGCGCCGAGATTTAGCACGCCCGTAATGACTTTCGTGTCCTTTTAAACTGGCTATAAATTTTTTCACAGCTTCAAATTTATTAACATTCCTAAAAGACCGTTGGTCCCCTCCACGCTTCTCAACAATACCACTTCCAGATTGCATTTTTTTTTCGAGCAATAGTATTTACGCGTCTCTGACTGACACTAAATATTGATAAGAATAACTTCTGGCAAATGTAAATTTTTTTCTCATTCTTCCAAACCTAAAATAAAGAATATTACCTAAAATAAAATCGGACCTTCCGCCAGTTAAGCGTTGCTTAAACCACTACACTATACATTATGGTGACAATAAAATTCTTTTTAAATTAAAATTTAAACCATAAATTTTAATGGATTTCTAGGTTAAATTTTTTTCACTCTTCGATAGAAGTTAGCTAAGGGGGGGATTTTAAAAATAAGCTAAATAAAATTATTTAAAACTAAAATTTACATGATATCTTATAGAGAAATTGTGGGATTTTCCTCCTAGTTTTCGGTTACGACTTCTATCTGGTTTTCCCACATTCATAAAATGCCCCAATTTATTGTCCTGTACATTTTTCTTTGTTGTCTTATAAAACGTATTTCTGATTGTCCTTATATCGTCTTGGGATAATTCATGGCAAAAGAAATCCTTTCGTTTAGGGTGAGTACAGGAAAAATCAACAAAATGTTCCAAATTAGGATAATGATCTGAATGCCTTTAAAAGAGAATAATATTAAAACATTAACGACAACATAAGAACTTGAGAACTTTAGTGTACCTATTAGGTAAACAATAATAGCATAATGTAAACCTAACCTAAAAATCATTAAGGCTTACCTTACGTTGCTTTTACACTCTTTAGATGTGAGATTTCTTTTTCTTTTTCTACTACCACGGTCCGTATCACCAACTACGTGATCCCCTGTCACAGTCACATCCATTATTTGAGATTGTTTCGTAGAAAAAACGGAAAAATAAACGCACATAAAACAAACACTGCAGACAGCAACAAGTGCAATGACAAACAAATCGAAATTAGTCCACGGCGCAAGGACAAACTTCCGTTAGTTCGTCTAGCGCCAATGGACATACAGCATATAGAAAGTCCGAGGTATTTTTAACATTTAATTTGTATGGGAGAAAATGCATTTAGAACGTCGTTTGGGGCATAATATTGTTGCTCTATGTATGTAGTTTGCGTTGGCATCTTTGGTTGAAAATGTGAAAAAATGGACAAAATGCATATAGAAAGTCTGCTCCTCATATATATATATATATATATATATATATATATATATATATATATATATATATATATATATATATATATATATATATATATATGTATATATATATATATATATATATATATATATATATATATATATATATATACATATATATATATATATATATATATATATATATATATATATATATATATATATTATATATATATATATATATATATATATATATATATATATATATATATATATATATATATGTATATATATATATATTTTATATATATATATATATATATATATATATATATATATATATATATATATATACATATATATATATATATATATATATATATATATATATATATATATATATATATATATATATATATATATATATATATATATATATATATATATATATAATATATATATATGTATATATATATATATATATATATATATATATATATACATACATATATATATATATATATATATATATATATATATATATATATATATATATATATATATATATATATATATATACATATATATATATATATATATATATATATAATATATATATATATATATATATATACATATATATATATATATACATATATATATATATATATATATATATATATATATATATATATATATATATATATATATATATATTTATTTACATAGCTCAGTTGAAAAGATCAGAGAATATGTAACATCTCTTGATTCTTGTGTCTTCATACTGAGACGAGGATTATTGATATCACTAATTATTTTCCGGGTATGTTTATTCCTGGACTTTATTTCTATTACGGGGTATCGATATCGACTAATTCTCTCCAGGTTACTAAGACTGATGCTCAAGGAAGAATTTAGAGATGGACTTTAAACGATTACCATATATTTGGTTTTCTTGCAGTAGCTGCTGGTTAGTTTTACGACGTTTAAGAGAAATTGTACAGGTTCGAGACTGTGTTATACGCTTATCTTATGTTATGGATAACCTTGCTATTTTCGATGATACCTAAATAGCTTTAGCATAAACAGTAAACAACAAGGGTAAGGGAGTGAGTGAGTATATAGCACTACACCACCATTTTTTGTATTTCTACATAAGATTAGAGCTGACCTTTAACTTTAATATTGACCGCGCATTGTCGCTAAGTTTCTGATTATACATAGCTCTTAGTTGTTTAGTCTCAAATTTTTCATAGTACAAAAGGCAAAGACACAGATGGCGACTGATGTCCTAGTTTCTGTACACTAATTTTATATCTCCGCAAAAAAGCGTCATGTTTATTTTAGAAACTTTATGTTTAGCTAAAAAAATATAATATATAGGTCGGAAAGTAACTAGAGAAAGTGTTTAACCTCGTTACTGAATATCACATATAACAAAAATAAAATGATTTAAAATGGGTTTGAGTAGATAATTGCTTTTAATACTGTGGTTATCAATTTAATCATTACAAAAATATTTAGTGTTCCATCAACACACAGAATTTATTGTGTAATTAAGCTTTACAGTGAAAATTTGCGATTTAATTTGAAAATGCCCTTATATACGAAATAATTTCATCATTGCTAGTAAAAATAGATAAAATTTTTTACAGAATTTTATCATTAAATAATACTGACATAAGTTAATTTCAATAGTTGTTACATAGTTGACGCAGAGATTTAGCTTATAAAGTTTAAGCTGTGGTTTGTTGAATGATCTTGTTTTCATATACTCCATATAGAAGGAGCCTCGGAAAAGTTAAGAGAAGAACCTATTTGAAATTCTGTTTTTATTTTGCCCAAACCCCAACAGCTGTTAATATAAAAGTTAAAAAGAACTCAGGTATTAAGGGGCAATGATCCAGTTATTCTCGCGCAAGGAATTATTTCTTTTTAAATAATAAATAAATGAGGACTTATGGTTAAATATTATTTTTACTAGGTATTTTCAATTATTATTGTTATTTGTATATTAATTTTACCTGAAATTTGAAAATCTGTAATTGCTGAAGCAAATCGTATGTTCCGCTTGAGTCTGAGCTAGTTCGTACAATAGCAGCTTTTCAAGTGCGGGTTGGTTTGGTGGTAAAATCCAGGTATGCTCTTTTTTAGTTTTTTCAAAAATTTTCAAATTTGGAAAAGAAATTATAAAATGTGTTTCTATATGATCGTACAAGTTACCCGTTTCAACATATGCAGTGACAACACCCTATATATATATATATATATATATATATATATATATATATATATATATTATATATATATATCATATTATATATATTATATATATATATATATATATACATATATATATATATATATATATATATATATATATATATATATATGTATATATATGTATATATATAGATATATATATATATATATATATATATATATATATATATATATATATATATATATATATATATAGATATATATATATATATATATACATATATGTATATATATAGATATATAAATATATATATATATATATATATATATATATATATATATATATATATAGATATATATACATATATATATATATATATATATATATATATATATATATATATATATATATATATATATAATGTTTCTGAATGAAACATTGGTCTTTTTATGAAATTTAAACATCAAAATTCATAATATATAAAAGTATGTTTACAATACATTCCTGAATAAGTTGACAAATTGTTTCATATATATTACCGATCATTGTTTCCTTAGTATAATTGATTCTTGAGGAACCTCGTAATAATTTTTTGTTGAAAGTAAGTTACACACTTAATTCAAATGTGAAATAAGTTAGAAATTTTAACATATATATATATATATATATATATATATATATATATATATATATATATAATATATATATATATATATATATATATTATATATATATATATATATATATATATATATATATATATATATATATATATATATATATATATAAATAACATTGATCTTCTAGTAAACTAATTTCTTTGGAAATTTTAATTTCAGATGACCCAGCAGTAATCGTGAATACCACAATGCTCCTTAAAAAAAGAGGTCGCAGAGGAATGGGTGTAGTGCCATATTTCTTTTATTAAAATTTCAGAAATTGCATTTTAAGCAGAGAGAGTTTATTTTCTAATCTCGCTAAGACATAAGGAGCAAATTTTGTTTTTAATTTTTCCTCTATTTCTCGGTGTTGCAATTTTAATAATTGTATACTTAAAATACTATAAAAAAAATAAAGCATCAGTGCTAATCGTGAACTTCTCTGGAAGGCACTGCTTCCTCTTTTCTAATGTTCATTGCTTTGCTTTCGCTTCTCAGTGTTTATTAGGCGTTCGTTCTTCTTGCCTTAGTTTCTACATAATAATCAACCGAAGTCAAAAAAGAATGTTCTCAATTTCATACTTCTATATATTATATATATACATATATATATATATATATATATATATATATATATATATATATATATATATATATATATATATGTATATATAGGGTGTTATTAAATTCACTGAATATGATGAAACGGGTAACTTGTACGATCATATAGCAACACATTTTATAATTTCTTTTTCAAATTTGAAAATTTTTGAAAAACTAAAAAAGAGCATACTTGGATTTTACCACCAAAGCAACCCACACCTGCAAAGCTGCCATTGCACGAACTAGCTCAGACTCAAGCGGAACATGCGATTTTCTTCAGAAATTACAGATTTTCAAATTTCGGGTAAAATTAATATAGAAGTAACAATAATAATAGAAAATACCTAGTAAAAATAATATTTAACCATAATTCCTCATTTATCTACTATTTAAAAAGAAATAATTCCTTGGTAACGCTCGAGAATAACTGGATTATTGCCCCTTAATACCTAATTTTGACTTTTATATTAACAACTGTTGGGGTTTGGGCAAAATAAAAACAGAATTTCAAATAGGTTTTTCTCTTAACTTTTTCATTGCTCCTTCTATATGGAGTATATGAAAACAAGATCATTCAACAAACCACAGCCTAAGCTTTATAAGCTAGATCTCTGCCTCAACTATGTAACAACTATTGAAATTAACTTATATCAGTATTATTTAATGATAAAATTCTGTAAAAAATTTTATCTGTTTTTACTAGCAATGATGAAATTATTTCGTATAGAAGGGCATTATTAAATTAAATCGCAAATTTTCACTGTAAAGTTCAATTACACAATAAATTATGTGTGTTGATGGAACACTAATTATATATATAATAATATTTTTGTAATGATTAAATTGATAACCACAGTATTAAAAGCATTTATCTACTCAAACCCATTTTAAATCATTTTGATTTTTGTTATATGTGATATTCAGCAACGAGGTTAAACACTTTCTCTAGATAGTTTCAGACATATATATTATATTTTTTTTAGCAAAACGTAAAGTTTCTAAAGTAAGTTGGGAATGTGGAATCTTTGGCACAATGATACTACTCAGTATATATCACCACTACACCAAACACTTTATTTTTGCACTCGACGCGCGTTTCAGTCAATCATCGCTCCTGATGAAGCTAACATGGTTAGCGAAACGCGCGTCGAGTGCAAAAATAAAGTGTTTGGTGTAGTGGTGATATATACTGATTAGTAAAGTTTCTAAAATAAACACGACGCTTTTTTCGAAGATATAAAATTAGTATACAGAAACTAGGACATCAGTCGCCGTCTGTATCTTTGCCTTTTGTACTACGAAAAATTTGAGACTAAACGGCTAAGACCTATGTATAACCAAAAACTTAGAGCGGCAATGAGCCGTCAATATCAAAGTTTAGGGTCAGCTCTAATCCTATGTAGAAATACAGAAAATTGTGGTGCAGTGCTATATACTAACTCACTCACTCACCCTTGTAGTTTACTGTTTATGCTAAAGCTATTTTCTCAGAAGCTTTACAAAACATCAGAGAAGGTATCAACGAAAATAGCAAGGTGATCCATAACATAAGATACGTGTACAATTTCTCTTAAATAGTTTAAAACTACCCAGCAGCTACTGTTTGCAAGAAAACCAAATATATGGTAATCGTTTAAAGTCCACCTCTAAATTCTTCCTTAAGCATCCGTGTTAGTACCCTGGAGGGAATTAGTCAATATCGATACCCAGTAATAGAAATAAAGTACAGGAATAAACAAACCCGGAAAATAATTAGTGGTATCAATAGTCCTCGTCTCAGTATGAAGACATAAGAATCAAGAGATGTTACATATTCTCTGATCTTTTCAACTGAGCGAAGACTTACATACTTACTAAGGCAATGTCCAAGGAACTCGAAGTATTCAAGACGTGAATGTGCCGCAGAATGGTAAAAATCTTCTGAATTTATCGCTAAAGAAAAAAATACTAGTAAAACGATAACTAATATCCTGGACATATAATGAATACAGGAAATATGAGTTCATTCAACATTCAATGCAGGGAAAAACAGGGAACAGAAGGGATCTCGGACATGAAAAATATCCTGATTGACAACGTTGGGCCAATGGTACAATACGAGTACTAGGTAATTGTTCTGAAGGCTGTATCCAAAGTAGAAATCACTTTAGTGATTTGCAGCCTCCTATGTGAGAAAGAACCCTAAAAAAATAAATAATTAGTTATTTTTCTTATGCAAAAGTGGTCTCCGTTGCAAATCTTGACATTTATTAAGGCCATCTGCCTTCTCGGGACTACTGATCTGACTCTATAGTTTGTTGTGCAGTTCCACCAGGCTCGTAAGTCTTGTAATCATGAATGTCATCCTCTTCTTACACTTCTCATAGAAAATGGTCGTTCTCTCCACTTACAGCGTATCATTAGTATTGCAGCTTTCATATCTTCACTATAATTATAAATTTTTGTTCTTTTCTCATTATTTACAGGATCGCTGCGTTTACTATTTTCTCCAGCCATTTAATTTTCAGTTATTTGCAATTCAAACGCCTCCAATATTATTTTTATATACAAATCCTTTAACGTCCGTAGATCTCACATTACAAAACAATTCTGAAAGCACATAACTTCTTACTAATCTTATCCTTACTTTTAGAATGATATTAAGTACATTATCATAAAGAATTTATGGAGTTGTCCGTTGCTTTGTGACAGTACATATTAACAACAACACAGGTTACAGAGTATACTTTTATTTTATTAACTGACACGTATAAAAAGTTCCATTAGGCGTGACTGCAGTTTTGATTTTTATGTTATGATTCGTTACGAGAGCTAGAAATCACTAAAAGGCTGAACTCGCTTACAAATCAGATATCCTTAAGTTATTTCGGCCACCTCAGCAGAAAACATGAGCTAAAGTCACTGGGCATACAGGGAAAGGTTGAAGGCAAACGCTGCAGAAGAAGATCGCCTTCAGGCTGGGTGGATCAGGTGAGATAGTTAACATCACAGCACGTACAGAGAACAGTGGCAGATGATAGTTTAATTCATCTATAGAACACAGAGTCACCATAATCCTCTTGAGGATAAAACGACTTAGGAGGCGGAGCAAGGATAGGCCCATTATTTTTTTTATGGTTTGCACATAACATATATTGTATTTTATAAGTACAACAAGGAAAATTAATAGAACGTATTTGCTATTTCAGTTATAATAATAACTTATAAAAATATAAGAACAGATTATACAGTAAATAATCCTAAATTTATCTGTTTCTTTAGCCATTTTATTTCAATACTATTGATACGTTTAGCCTAACTTTGAGCATAATCTGTAGTATTATCACAAGTCAAACAAAAAAAGTTCTAACAGTTGATTTTATATGTTTTTCTGTACACATTCTAATAATCGGATGTGACTAACTACATTCGATTATCTATATCATCGACTATTCTAAGAGAAGTCACGACATAACAAGAGAATTAATAACTGAAATTAGGTTACATTACATTGGTTGACAAAAATATAAAAATAATTGATGTGCTCTGTAAATAAATAGCTGAATGATCGTAATAGACAATAGAGTTGGTTACTAAATATTAAATCGAGGAAGAAATCTATTATAGAGAGATTGAAAATATTAAATAAAACATACTTCCCAATATTGATTACAACTTTTATGCGTATATTATATTTTTTTAATGGATCTCCAAGTATTTTATTAAATATTTAACCCCTTTACATTTAAGGCGAAGTGTAATTTATCTGTTATTATATATTTATAGTCAATTTTTTTTTAATATTGGTTTTAAAATATATGCTGTAAGATTCTTAAAGGTAAGTTTAAAATAAAATAAAAATTACAAAGGCGGTCGCCTTTCTCCAGAAGGCAATGGCAAGCTACCGGTAGTATCCTGTCTATTAAAGCCCTTTCACCATATCCGTTCGGAATCGGCATTGACCTGTAGGTCGCCTTTGTCTGCAAAAAACCTTAAAAAGACACCAACCACAGGCAAAGGTGAGAGGGTCGCCTACGTCCGTATCGGATATGGCAGTTCAAGGAAATTCATTAAAATTCCGATGAATTTGCGGGACGTTTCGCCAAAATCTCATTTGGCATTTTCAAGTGCTCTTGCTGCTGCCGCTACTCGATACTGTGATCGAGCTGCTGCTGCCGCTCGAAGCTAACCTATCTTAGACAGCAGCAGCACGATCAAAATATCGAGAAGCTGCAGTAGCAAGAGCACGTGAAAATGCCAAATGAGATTTTGGCGAAAAGTCGTGCAAATTTATTGTTAGACGAATGGACTGAAACCCGAAATTTTAATGTTTTACATTCCGTGAAAACCTCCATTGTAACATATATATATATATATATATATATATATATATATATATATATATATATATATATATATATATATATATATATATATATATATATATATATATATATATATATATATATATATATATATATATATATTATACTATATATGATTGAATAATATATATATATATATTACAACGCAAAAATAAGAGGAATACACAGCGAATCAAAATACATTGGCCCATTTGAACTTGGTACTAGGAATAGAAGAGGTAACATGCTGGATAACTACTCAGAAAAAGGACAAGTCTACGCATTGAACACCTCTTTTAAAAAAAGCCGAACAAGAAGTGGACCTGGATGAGCCCAGATGGTAAAATTAAGAATGAGATAGACTACGTGCTAAAATACCACAAGCACATAATCCAAGATGTCGATATCCTTAGTTCCTTAGCAACTGGAAGTAATCACAAACTACTAAGTTGCAAAATTCTTTTAAATGGAAAACTAGAAAGAGCCAGGAGATTCAGTAACAAACAAAAACCATTAGATGTTAGCTCATTAAAGGAACACAAAGAAGACTATAAGAGACAACTAACACAACAAATAACAAAGGGATCATCACAGCTTCATGAGCATGTAGATGAAATGAATGGAAGACTGACAAAATTGATAAAAAAAAACGTAACAAACCACAAGACATTAAAGAAACAAAAAAGGATAAATTGATACAACAAACAAAGCAACTACTGGAGAAACGGAGAGAACTAATAAGATCGAATAAAAGAAATACGGTGGAATATGCTGAAATCAACAGAACTGCACGAAAAATGGCAAAACAGGATATTAGAGAATACCAGGAGAAATGGACAGAAGAAATGATAGAGCAGGATAGGGGTTTGAACATATTTATAACGGAAAACTCACACAGAAGGGAGATTAACAAACTGATAGACAAAAATGGAAACCCTATAGAAGAAAGACCACAAATATTTAAAGTGGCAGAAACATTTTATGCAGATATTTACGGGTCGAAAGCCGATGAGGAAATTCTGAGAAGATCAACCAGACTTCGAAGTTGAATAAATTGAAAAAGCCATTAACCAAGTTAAAAAGGGAAAAGCAGCAGGAGAAGACGACATCCTGCAGGAAATTCTAAAAGGAGGAGGACCGCCATTAATTAAGCTTAAAAAAACTCTACTAAATATCTAATCGAAGGAGTGATACTAAAATATTGATATACAAAAAAGGAGATCCTATCATATGTATGTATATATATATATATATATATATATATATATATATATATATATATATATATATATATATATATATCATTTGAACTTGCCCGCTCTTTGCGGCGTCATTTTGTACCCTGTGAAAATTTGTTTTTGTGGCACCTTTTTAATTTCTGAGAATGAATTGAGTGAATAATGATTTTAAAAGAACTAAAGAAATTAAACAAACACTAGCTCCGTTTTCCTTGGTAGAGAGATATGGGTAAGAGATAATTGTTGTACGTCTTTTTGGAATTATTTTCTATTTTTAAAAACTTTAGTTGTACGAATTTTGGGCACCATTCATTTTAAAATAGAAAGGATCTAATTTCAGCTAAAAAAATGAAAAAATACTGAAATGTTATACAGTTGTTAAATAAAAGAATCAGTTTGGTACAACCGTCCTTATCCTGAAAAGAAAGATAGGTGTACAGTGAAACACTAGCTTTAATTCACAAAAAGAAAATTTATTAATGATTTAAAATAAAGGTTCTAACCCTTGCAGTTTTAAGAATTACAAAAATTCTAGCCTAAAAATTAGTTATTAAAAGTAGAGTTCCTAAATCAGACATTTTACTTCTAAAACTTTACTACACCCGAAATCGAAGAGTCGTGATATTCACTTCACGATTTATCAGTTCAAATTGATGTTAAAACACTTATTTGCGGGAAATAGATCTACTGATGTATGTTCTGGTGACTTACGGTTTTCCTACGGGCTTCTAGGCCTTCAATGGAACACAAAACCGATTTCACACATTCCATCACTTATGAGAAGAGACTAGTTTGGCTACTCCATGTAAAAAAAAAACACACAAAGCCCACTACGGCTTTACGTTAAAAAACTCGTACTTAACTTGGCTCTCGTAAATATTGCCAGAAGCCTCTACTGCGGCTTGATGAGAATAAGCCTTCTCGGCGGCTAGATGGACGTAAGCCTCTTGGCGGCTCGGTGGAAGTAAGCCTCTAGGCGGCTCGGTGGAAGTAAGCCAAGATCCGCGTTCTCCGGAGCCTTAAATAAGCCGTGAGAACTCTGTCTCTAAAATGGCGACGCCGGAACCAAACTCCGAAACAAACATTTCACCAATCCCGGCGTACTACGAATTCGATAGATTCGGTCGGCAACCCGCACTGCACACTGTACCACGAGCGATCTGCGAAATACACTGCTCGATACAAAGATGAAAAGAAGTACAATATAAAGCGAAAAATCAGTAACATTACATGGTCTTAAAATCTAGGAAAAAATGAATGTTACAATATATATACCTAAAGAGAGGGAAAGAGAGAAAGGGAGCACTTGTCAACTTCCGAAAAGCTTTTGACATAGTGGAATACTGGGCAATTGAAAAAGCGATGAAAAATGCAAGAGTCGATCAAAGGTATATTAACATACTGACAAAAATCAATGAACAATCAAAACTGAAAGTGAGATTATACGAGGATACTAAGGAAGTAAAAATAAAGAGAGGTGTTAGACAGGGTAATATCATATCAGCCAAAATATTCACCCTGGTACTAGAAGATGTGTTCAAGAACCTTCACTGGGAAAACAGGGTACTTAACATATCTGTAGAGAGACTCAACAACTTAAGATTTACTGACGACATCGCACTTTTTGCCGAAAATAAAATCAAATTGAAAGAAATGCTCCAAGAATTACAAACTGAAGCAAAAAAGGTCGGTTTAGAGATGTACGTCACAAAAACCAAATTCATGACAAACAAACAACCCACTAATGACGTAATATCCATACACGGGCAACAAGTGGAACTGGTGGATTCATATGTATTTTTGGGACAGGAAGTTACAATCGGAAAAGTTAATCAAGAACTGGAAGTCAGTAGAAGGATATGCCTGGGATGAGCGGTTTAAGGTAAAATGAGTAAACGTCTTTCAGTCCAAACTGCCTTTAAAACTTAAAAGTAAAGTATATAACGAATGCATTCTACTAGTAACAACATATGGTAACGAAACTTAGGTTCTGACACGGAAAGTTATTAGATAATTGCAAGTTTACCAGAGAGAAATTGAAAGGAAAATGCTGGGTTTGTCATTTAGAGACTGCAAACTAAACGATTGTATCGGGAAAAAACAGGGATCCACGACATAATTGAAAGGATATCTTCGCTCAAGTGGAACTGGCCTGGCCATATGGCCAGAAATAAGTGATAACTGGAACGGAAAAGTGACCAGATGGGATTGTCACTTTAATTTCACAAACATACATTCAGTTTTAACGTTTATGACAGGAATGGGGAAGAGAGAAGGAAATTTTTCATAAAAAGAACACCAGTAAAAAAAACTTTGCTTTTAGGAGGGCGCTATTTGCTTCATGCCTGGAAGTAGGAGAGCATATCTTTGGTTTTTCGATCTCCTAAATTGTCTATGGTAAAACTTGGTTACGTGCTACTGTGCTACTGACGAGGACCAAGAAGACCTGTTCATATTTTCTTTATAGGATATTGATATGAATGTTAGCTTTCAAAATACATTAAAGAGATCTGACACTTCGGTTCATTTTTTTTTAAATTTGCTTGAAATATTCTTAAAGAGATCTGAGGATCGATTAAAAATATCTTTACATTTTTCAATATCTATACTGAATTTTTACAAAAGGATTATCACGTATTTGTGCCCAGTGGAAGTTAAGTACTGAAAAATCTATTGCCAGACCCCATTAGTAGAACAAAATATTATATTTTTTGTTGTTTGAAAATTCATGAGTACGTTAAAAGAAATATTAAGATAATTAATAAACCTGGTAGAAGATTTAATTGATTAAAATTTTTTAAGCTTAGTAACAAATTTAATATTAAATTAGCTGGCAAGAGATAATCCAGTTCTCTTGTATTCTATTAAGTAGGATCAAAAGAACTTTTAAATGTTATATCAAACAAGACTTTAATTACGTGTATTTATAAAAGGATATAAGAAATATAACTGATTATACAAGATATTGTTACGAAACCAAATTTAAAAAAATAAATTAATTATTCTGTGTAGTAATTTCTTTTTAATAAATTATAAGGCTTACTGAAATCGGTACTATCTTTGAACTGGATTTCAATCAACAAATGTAATATTGATGTCTAAAACTGAAAATCAGTCAGTTATCAGTCGTTTTTTGCAAAAGAAACTGTTTCTACGATATTGGTTGTGGAACCTGAAATAACAAGATAGTGTTCGAGTCCATATGTCATAATAGGTTGTGCTGCAAAACAAATAAGTATTATTTTTATATTAAAACTTTTGAAAGGTTTCATAGTAGAGCGTAATTCAGTCATACTGACATTGAATCAATGCTGAAAAATTCCATCATATATCAACGTATTATAAAAATTATTGTGTAAAGAAATATTAACAAGTAAATAGTAATGGTTTTGCTTTTTTAAATATCAACCTGCTTTTAAATAGGTTGTTTTGAAGATTTGTAATATATATATATATATATATATATATATATATATATATATATATATATATATATATATATATAACAATCCTAAGTTTAACTGCTGGGAAACGCCCTTGTAAGGAGAAGAGATGAGCAATCAAAGATCTAAAGGCTCTAGTATCTGCTTTTTATTTTTATTATCGAGCTTTCGCTGCCTAGTGGTAGCTTCTTCTGGATTCTAAAAATGCAAACCAGGTACAGAAAATAAACTAAAACGTTCGTTTTTTAAAATGTGATTAAATGAATTGTACGACTGAATGTGCAATTACTTACAGAAATTTAGCAGTTAGTTCATCTCTGGTAAAGACAATGAAATTTGCATTTTTGTTGGCCAGGTAGTATGAATGATTACACAAGACATGAATAAAAAGACACTTAGAGAGTTACACAATTATTGAAAATAAAACTTTGTCAATAAACATTAGTTAAAAACACTTTTTGAAGACAGAAACACAACTGCCCCCCCCCCCCCCCCCCCCCCTCAAGAAACCATGATGTTGAAATGGTACTCCATTTTAAAATTTTTGACGTCGAGTTTAGTAACTATTTAGTGATATTTGAGTTCAAGCCGGATATTGTTGGTAGTCTATGTCGTCATCAGGTCGACAAAAAACCATAAAAAGCATTAAAGTTAGGGATGTGGTAAATTTTTTAGGTAGATGTTAATTTTAGATAAATTATTTATTATTAATGATATCTATTTTTTAGTTTTAATTTTATAAAAAAGGGGGGACTTAAATTTGATGAATGTTACTCTTCGACGAGTTATTTATTATTAATTATATTAATTCTTTAATTTTATAATCAAGAGATTCATAGGCTAATTTAAAAATTTAAAAATTTGAAAGGGAAAATTAAAACTGGACGTTATTTATTATTAGTCATATTTAATTTTTTATTATCTAATTTTAACAAGAAAACATAGAAAAGTAACTGGTAATAAATAGCAAAAATGACAGAAAGAGATAAGAAACGTCAACTTTACTAGAAACTAATTTTTTCATAAAGATCGTTCTTTTTTATTGGTTTGGTATAGTTTTGTGTTAGCAAATAAGTATACATGGAGCTCAATCCTTCTATGTCTTTTTTGTGATTGAGATTATTTTTACAGGTTTTTATGTAACACATTTCCAAGAAACTTCTTCTGAAATAATTAGTCTCAACATCCAGAATGAAGCTGTTGTTATATTGTACTCTGTGATCTGTATTATTTACGTGTAAGCTCAAGCTAGTTGCGTTAGGTTTGTGTTTACTATCACTTTTGTGTAACGCTAATCTCTTAGAGAGCTTTTGTGAAGTTTGTCCAACGTAGACCAAACCACATTTACAGGGAATGCCATAGATTATATTAGATCTTTGTAAAGTATCGGTTTTATCTTTTAAATTGGTATAAAAACAATTCATTCTTTTTATGTTGTAATTGGCAATTTTAATGTTTGTATTTTTAAAAAGAGAAGACAAGGACTGGGAAAGGCCTTCAATGTATTGTAACTTTCCTACTTTAATATCGACATTAGTGGTGACAGTTGGATTAATTGGAAGGAGGGGTCTTTGAAAATTCTTTTTAATTAGAGCTTTATGATATTAATTGTCCAACAAAATGTCTTCCAACAGTTTTACATTTTTTTTCTTTAAATGAGGGGTGGCAAATCTTATCTATTCTGTTCTTTAGTCCTCTGATGATGTTTAGTTTCTGTTTCATAGGGTGATAAGAATGGAAGGGGATATATCTACCAGAACTTGATTTTTTCCTATACCAGTCCAGTTTGACTGTATTATTTTCTGAGCGTACAACCCTAGTATCCAGAAACGGAACAGCACAGTCAGTCTCCTCCTCAACAGTAAATACTAACTTATGATTGAAAGAATTGTAAATGTTAAGAGTGTTCTGTACACTTCCGGCAGGTAAAGCGACTAACAAGTCATCCACATATTGAAACAGAAGGGGAAATTCAAATTCAACCCTTGAAATAACAAAATAAAGAAGTTTATTTCATAACAATTTCAGCCAGGATTGGTGAAATAGCACTTCCCATTGGGACGGGCCAATTTTTTGTCTGTAGAATGTACTATTGAAGGAGAAAAATGTATTTTCATATAAAAAAGTAATGATTAGTAGTAACTGTTCTTTAGGAATATTACATATTTCTTCTATTGATGTGAAATGTTCATTTAATATTGATATAATAAGGTCTAGAGAAATGTTAGTAAATAGTGAAACTACATCGAAAGAAGCAAGTTCAAAACCCTCTGGCAAAATAAAGCCATTAACCTTCTCTGCAAATTCGAAGGTATTTTTAATTCTGAATTTATTAAAAGTTGAAAAAGCTGTTTCTAAAATAGAGGCTATATATTTGGCAAGTAGTTGCGTAGATGCTCCTACACAGGAAACTATTGGTCTTAGAGGTATATCTGGTTTATGTATTTTTGGTAGACCATAATATTTGGGACAAATCCCATTATAAGTTGTCAATGTGCGAGCAGTTGCTTCATCTAAAAACTTACTATTTTTTAATGATTTAATCCAGAAGAAGCTACCACTAGGCAGCGAAAGCTCGATAATAAAAATAAAAAGCAGATACTAGAGCCTTTAGATCTTTGATTGCTCATCTCTTCTCCTTACAAGGGCGTTTCCCAGCAGTTAAACTTAGGATTGTTTGTTGCCAGTGCCCTGTTACTGTCCTTCCTCTTTCTATATATATATATATATATATATATATATATATATAACAGCTAGGAAAAAGCTGACTCCAAAGTTTCTTCGTTTCTGTTATAAAATATAAAAACATTTTACATAAATTTTCTAATATTATTGTTGATTATTTTATCAAAAATTCTAAACATATGTTACTTTATGAATCAGTGTCACGAAAATGGGACTTGCAAAAGCAATAAAAAGAGCCCTAATCTGAAAAAAAAACAGGAAGATAAATATCACTTTGTCCAATATTCAAAGCATCTGTAAGTTGTCAACAAAGTGTTATATAACTTTAGAATTCGAAATATTAAAAAATAAGAGCTCTTTTCTTATTTTTGGAAGCTCTGTTAAAATTTCTTATTTTTTCCAAAATAAACTATGTGTAAATAGTGTATCATAAAGAAAAAAATTATAATGTTTCTATATAAGGATCATGAAACTCCAAATTGTGCAACGTCACTTTTTTATGGTTACATGTTTTCTACCTTAGAAAAACTAATTTAAATATTTCTACATCTACCAAGTCATAAGCAAAAATTATTACTGATGAGAACTTGCTTTTGGGGTTAAACCGTATTATATTGGATACGTCGCGCCTACGATTGTACGAGAAATCTTCAAAACTAGAAAACTGAATAAGTCGGAAGAAGCACAAGCGAAGTACATATACGTGACTGGGGTTCACCGAACCCTGACTCAGTGTAATGATCTTTTTTCACGTGTGATACAGACAATAACCCGAGGCTCTGTTATTGGTGTTTATTCATTTCGATTGATTCCCTAAGTTTTTAATTTAAACATAATTCTTACACATAATATAAGTATAGCCATAACACCATACATTAGTATGCATATTTTCTGTAAAAGTAATATACATCTCGGAGTTTACAATTAATTCAAGACTTACCAACAATTAAATTGATAGGACCTGTCAATCACAAAAAAGACTGCCACCTTGATTCTCGTTCACGTACCTATACTTTAATTTACTGGAGTTGCTGATGTATGAAACTGTTTTGTAAAAGGATTTGGTCTATATTAAATGCCAATAAAAATCTAAAGACCATTTTCTTTTCTAAAGTCCATAATTTTGTAGAATATACACTAAAATATTTTAGTATTAGTGATCAGCGTCTACAATAAAAAACATCTACTTCCCTTTACAGCAAATAGAGACTTAAATTATTTATTTAATTAATTGAATTTTGTGTACTTTTCAACAAAATGTATGATTGTCACCATCCTCGACCTATAAATTGCAGTAAAAATGGCATCCATTATTGTAAAACTAACCACAAGTTCTTTTTCTTTGGGAGTGGGTTTTTGTAGTGTTAAATACAACTTGATTACTGTAAGATAGAATTCTTTCCAGGTATTTATTAAATTAAATGACTTCCTGATCTCTACGGACATTTGCTTGAGCAACCTATGTTCGGGCGTTCAAATTGAACGAAAACTGATAATATGATAATGGTATTCAAAAGAAATCTGTCGAACTGTCACTCGTAAAGAGGAAACACAAACAAAACTATTCAGACAAAAATACGTCATACCAAACACGGTCAAATGGCTTGGTTATATCAAATGCAACCGTTTGGGATTGTCCAAAATTTTCAATTGCATTATTCCAAATATGTGTTACATATGTAAGATGATCTTTCTAAGTACTATGGCAAATATTCCATTAGCGCCAGAAGCTTTTTGGTGTCTAGCTTTATTCAAACACCTTTGTTGTGGGAATAATTGGTGGTGTTTTTCTTTGGAAATCGACAGTAGAATGTGAAGCAAAAGCAAAACAAGTTAGCTTTCTCAACAAATATTGTTGCAATAATGTTATCTGTCCGTGTGAGTGGTGGAATAGTGGATTTAGTGATATTTTGACTAATGGCTTTAGGACTAGTCAAAAGGATCTGGAAATATTGGGGCAGGCAAGAAGTTTTTTTTTAATTCTTTGATTGTATGCCTCCTTGGTTTCCGACCATTGTCGATAGGCAAGACATTTAGAAGCAACAGCTTTTTGCATTTTCGTTCGACCCAAGGTTTGCTAATGAAAAAGCATTTCTTCGGGTTTAAATCTCGTATGTTACAAAAATCCATATTAAAATTGCATTCTCCGCATGTTGACGCACCTGAATCAGCCCCTACCCTGAATCCGAACGGAAGGCTATTTTACCTTCAGAATTTTTTGACCCTGAAAGCTTCATTATACTATTCTTTATCCACAGACGGGGAAATCGGCATAGTCACGAAACGTTAAGCAACTTCATACAGCCTAAGTCGATGCGATGGTATCACACCGGGTGTTGCCTGGTGGGATCTGGACATCTATCATCTAAATTGTTCTTTTAGTCACCCTCTACGACAGGCAGAATATAACGGGGATAATATTTTGCATGCGTACTCTATTCTTAAGTGTGCAAGGAAATCTTGAAGGTATTTTTCACCAAAATAGTTAACTTTAAGCTTAATTAAAGTAAGGCGACTACAATTAGAATATTCCGCATTACGATGCTAGAAAATTCGTTTTAATTTCTGAATAAACCGGTGAACAGGAAAACAAGGAAAATAAAAAAATTTAAGGTGGCGCAGCCAGTAAAAAAAGTATATAAAATATTTTTGGCATTTACTGTGTAATGTTCAATACACTGTATTGGTGCCCTTAAAACGAAATTACTTGAGTATTTTCGTTACTTGTTTACATATAACATATATAATTAAAAGTATTTGTATAAAGTGTACCACTAGTAACTACAGCACTGTATTTATATTTTACCTCTTTCTGTAATGCGGTTAAGGTTAAAAAAAGTTTTATTTTATTTCCAGATAGACCCTGCGTATAATTCTGTAAATATCATGACCTAAAATGTTTGCCTTAAATATTTTTTCGTCAGCGAAATTAAATTCCAAATCCACAAAAAAAGTTTCCGTACTTTCTACGCCGAGCCTAAATTTTATGTTAAATTTTGCAGGAGCACAAAGAGGAAAACGAGACAATCAAGACTAAATTTCGGACGATTTTTTTACGTCTTAGAAGTAATTTAAATGTGGAATTGGAGAAGACAGGAAGTTCTACGATAAGTTAACAGTACGTAATAAAATTATTTCAGCCTACGTAAAAATTGAAACTTTAATTTAATTTTTTTCACCGTAAAAGTTAAATAATAAATAAATAATAAATACATGGGAAATGATTTGATCCAGTAACTCGCCATAAAACCGAAATTTCGTCAATAGACTGTGTAAATTTTCATGTATGACTGCACGCAGTATCTTCACAGATCTTTACTCTTCGAGATGAAAACAATGAAAATAATTTCACTGAATCATGTCAGATATTTAACTTGGCCGGAGTTCACTGAACAATGATCTCGTCTAATGATCGATTTCCATGTATTTTACAGACAGTAACCCGAGTCTCTAATATTGTTGTTAGAGTGTTTATAAACTTCGATAGATTCCCTGAACTTTCATTTATAGAAATTGGAAATAAAACCAAAATCCCTTACATTAATGATATCACCTGTGTAGTGTGTATGTAAGGTAAAATTGCACTGTCTATTGTTGGAGCTGCGTATTTAAAGCGGTTATACGAACTTTTAATATCTTTAATGTCATATCTACTTTTTTTTATGGGTCAAGCACACGTGCTGCAGGGAAGTCCCTAAAGCGCTCCAGGAGCAGCATGTGTGCGGGAAAAAAAGCGATTCACGTTGTTCTTGAATCGCTGTAAATTGTACTTGGTGGGACACGCAGCGCTGGGCAAATTATTTCAAAGGGATGATGTTCTCCATATAAAAGACTGCTTGAAAAGCGTTGTACGCGGAGTAACAAGCTGAACCTCATACGGATGTGAAGCACTAGCGCGACGTGTATTTCTAACATGCACCGCTTTGGGAGGAATTAAGCGGGTTACATTATTCGAACACTTTCCATGAAAATACTTGTAGACTCAAGTCGCCAACCGTTCTTGGATGTTCCAGCGAATCAAGGCCGCCGGTCAGTTCCGGGTCTCCAATCAGACGAACAGCTCTTCTCTGAACAAAATCCAATAAATGAAGTGTATCTTTGGAAGCGGAGCCCCAATATAGGAGCAGTATTCCATAGTTGGTCGAATTTGAGCTTTGTAAAGAATTAACAGTTGTTGTGTAGTGTAAAGCTTTCTGGTTCGAAATAATATTCCCAACTTTTGAGAAGCTCTCCTTGCTATGCCTGCAAGATGTTCATGCCAGGACATATTTGCTCCCGAATTAACGCCCAACAAATTGAGTGGCGATGCTAGAGAAATGCAGTGCCCCAGCATAACTATGTCGGGTTCAGCAACGTTAACTTTTTTTAGAAAAAACTGCCGCCTGGGTTTTTGTAGCGTTAAATTCCACTTGGTTACTGTTACCCTAAGATAGAATTTCTTCCAGGTCTTTGTTAAGTTGAATGAGCTCCTGCTGTCTGCGGATATTCGCCTGAGCAGCCGATGTCCGAGCGTTCAAAGTGAATGAAGAGTTTTTGTTTAGAGTGTTTGTTAAAGAGAATTTGTTAACCCACCGGTAATTCTATGTGTTTCTGATGTCATTTTCGTACATAATAATGAAGTTCTCCAAATTAGTGAGTTGATAGTATATTTAAATGAATGATGCTGTGAATTAGCATTCGGAAATCTATTGCCTTTTGTAGACCAAAGAAGGGGAACAATATGATTCAATTTTCATTTTCAATTATATATTTAAGTACTGTTGATTGACGTGATTTAAAAAAATATGCAGGTTTTCCTCATCATTTGGGCAGAGAAAAAAAACTGGTTTTAAAAGAGCTAAGTTTTAGGCCCTTTCTTCTCCTTAATGAAAGGACCAGAAATCTAATCTGTAATAGTGCGATTATTTCTTCATTAAATTTTAACCCTGGAACATCGGCAACTATCCGCAGACAGCAGAAAGCCTTTTAACTTAACAAAGGCCTGGAGGAAATTCTATCTTATAGTGACAGTAAACAAGTAGAATTTATCGCTACCAAAATCCAGGCTTCAGATTTTTCTAAAAAAGTTAACATTGTTGAACCTGATCAAGTTATATCGGGACATTCTATCCCTCTGGCATCGTCACCTAATTTTCCGGGCGTTAACTTGGGAATAGCTATATCTTGCATGAACATGTCATATGTCTAGCAAAGAGAATTTCTTAACTGGAAATATTATTTCAAACTAGAAAGCCTTACACTCCACAACTGTTAATTCTGTGCGAAGCTTAAATTCGGTCAACGACGGAATACAGATTCCATGTTTGGGGCTTTGCTCCCAAACATACAGTGCATTTATTAGATTCTATTCAGAAAAGAACTATTCGTTTGATTGGAGAGTCAGAACTTGCCAGAAACCTTGATTCATTGAAACATCGAAGAATGGTCGGCGACTTGAGACTCTTCTACAAGTATTTTCATGGAAAGTGCTAGATGGATGTAGTCTGCTTAATTCCTCCCAGAACGGTTGATTCTAGTAGTATACCTCTCGCTAATACATCAGAAATGTATGAGGTTCAGCTTGTCACTCCTCATAAAACCCTTCTTAAGTAGCCTTTTAAGTGAAGAACATCATCATTCTGGAATGATTTGCCCAGGACTATGTTTCCCACCAGGCACAATTCACAGCGTTTTTTTTTGCACACGCATCGCTTCTGTAGCGCGTGCATTATACCTATAAAAAAAGATTTCATAAAAACATTCGCTACTACAGGAGGTAGTCGAGAATTCATGACTACTCCTGAAAATGTTTATAAAATCTTCTTATAAAATAAAATGTGTAGACAGAGATGACTCTCTTAAATGTATCAACTAATAGTCTTTGTTATATCGAAATACGTGATTTGGAAACTGGATGTTTAATTACAGCATTTGTATAAAGCATTTCAACAAAAAAAAAACTGAACAACAGTTCCTATAAAGCATTTTTTTTCTTCTGTAGTAAGGTTTGGCCTTGGTGGTTTGACAGGTTTCATAATTTTGGCTGTTTCAAACCGAATGATGTCGGCCTGGTAATGTGTGACATTCCTAAGCGACGCGTCAACGCTGGCGATTATTTCTTCGTCTGGAATATTCTTAGACGAAATGGCAAAGTTTGACCTTTGGACAACGTTGATTTTTGAGCTTCAGTTGACTGAGATTTGGATGAGTTCACTACTGTCTTTCGCCGATCCACTGGTTTTTTCCATTTCAGCAAAGTCTGCGACTCCTTTTTTTGCTTCTTAGTGATTTGTTTTTGAATCTTTGCTACTTGGGTATTAATGGTTTTAATTAACCAATCGAAAGTATCGAGTTCTAAAGTGGAAGATAATGTTAAGTGAATTTTTAGTAGCTAACTAACATTGGTATCTAGATTAGGACGCGTTGCACGTATCTCTTCTTTGATTACGCCTTTCTTGTTCGTTTGTAAATAGTGTTGGTGCTCTTTGATGTAATGTGGTATCTTACGTTTAGTGGAACTGATATAACATCCCTACGTTTAAAGATAAATTCTTGGGGTCAGGCATCAACGCGTGACTTGTGCTTTCTCGAACTCATTCATGGTTCTAATCTAGAACAGTAATCATTCTTAAAAATGACTCGTGCAATGGGAAGCTAAATGTCAGAATGGTATTTCTAATTGACCTAACCAAGGTTATAGAAAGTTTTGTTTAATGTTAAAAGTATGCTTAAAATTCTACAGTATTCAAAACATTAATTGATTTTCCAATAGATATTGTGGATTAAGAAAACTTAAACCAATGTTTATGCAATTTTAAATTTAATTTAAAATATAGTATTTAATTAAGGATTTTAACTTGAACATGATTAAAAATATATATTTGTAAAAAATAATAAAAAAAATTCAATTGTCTAATTGAAATTGACACTTTTTATAACAATTTAATTTTGGTTATTGGAAACTGTAATCTCATAAATAATGTTTACTACTAAAATGAATTTAAATGGTGTTGGTAAAAGATCTTTGTGCAATTTTTAACGATTTAGCTGTATTTTAGGCATAACTATTTAACCTTTGTAATAGCTAGATTAAAGCAAAGTAATAAACGATTAACTCCGATGAAACCTGAAAAAACCTTATCTCGTGGACAACAAAATATCAGTCAAAGGATATATAAAAACTCTAGCTTAGTTACTTGTAGTTGTACAAAGCGTAGACTGACTATTTTCCAAATCTGCAATCATATTGAATGACAAACACAAATTCCAAGACCTGCTAGATATAGCGCAACATGGATGTAACACATACTGTAGATTATTACTCTCTCCAGACTCACTATTTTCAAGTTTACGTCCAGCATTTACATCAAATAGAATACCGCCCTCTCAAGAAAATTTATCGACGAAAACATCAAAGCCAGAATATGATAAATGCAGCAAAAAAAATTCTAATGATGAAGCTTCCCATCACGATGGAGGTTCCTGATTAGATGAGAATGATGGTTTATTTATAACAAATATTTTCTCAAAATGACTACTACATTTTATTTACTGTATAATTAAAGTTAACTAGCAATGAAACTCATTAAGTGGTAACCAGACCTTGCTAGTTTAAAAATAATTTTAAAAAATATTGAATTCAGTCCAGTTCGGCAAAGAATTATCATCTTAAATTGAATTTGGCAAGCGAATATTTTAAACCCAGTTTTTAGATTAAATACCCCTATGCTGACTTTTGGTCTGCTATATATAGAGATATACTATTAAAGTGGTTTATTTGATATTTAATTATGTATGTTTGGTGTATTTCATGAAGACTAATAGACCATTTACCTTAATGCATCCTATATAAACCAGGTTATTAACTTCGTTAAAATATTTTATCTGGAAATAACAAATGGTACTATATCATCTAAATTACCCCGTTCCGGGTCTCTAAAAATCCGCATATCTTACTACGTGAACCCGAATTAGGGCGAAAAAAAGATAAAGCTTGGGACTGCTTAAAAGACACCGAGCAAAGCTAAGCGTCCTCTATGATTTATGTCGACTCCCTAGTCCGTAAAGTATGTAAAATACGCCATTAAAATCGTCTTCAACTCTTAACGGAGTATTTTAAAAATGCGCGATGGCTCCCTTAAGATTCCCCAGGCGCAGATTTATCGTTTTCTTTATTCATTCTGTGTCAACCTTGTCAAATCAGTTTTAAATTTTCTTATATAGAGCTTTTTATTGCCTTAGCCTGTTTGTTATTTATATTTGATGTGTTTTTGGTTAAATAATTTTTGTGGGTCCCGCACAGGCACTGCAGGAAAATTCGTGCTGGAACGGAGCGTGCGTGGAAGTAGCAATTCAAGTCGGTTTTGTAGTACTGAAGATTATACACAATCACAGAATGATGAAGTTTTCCTATAAAAGAATTTTTGAAGCAACCTGAGACTCATTCAGATATGTTCTATTAGCACGACAAAAATTTCGAGCATTCACCGCTCTAGGAAGAATCAATGAAGCTACATGAATAAAACGATTTCAAATAATATGTATGTAGAAGGGACTTAAGTCACCAATCTTTCTTTATTGTTGTTAAGAAATAAGGTTTTATCTAAGATACAAGTTCCTGAATGTATAAAATATATAATAATATATATAGCTTCATGAAAATTATTCCATTGAAGTCATCAAACGAAGATTAATAAATGCTGCAACTATTCTAGTTTTTATAACTATAATATTTGTAATGGAAAATGTAATAACTGTTTTTAACCTTCAATGTTTAATTCTCTTGGCGCGAGTTACATAATTTTTTTCTCCGAGATATCCTTATAATAATCAAAATGACCAATTTCTTAAGATGGCAGTAAAAAGATTTTATAAAAAGTAATTTTTAAAGCTATAACGCAAACCGTTAGGTATTTATCAAGACGAGGGCTTTTTTCTTGGCCTAATATAAGTTTTAATTACAAATTATGTTCTATATATATATATATATATATATATATATATATATGTATATATATATATATATATATATATATATATATATATATATATATATATTAATTTTAAATATAGGCAGAAGAACAAGGCAATAAGTTTTTAGCATTAAGCAAGTAGTTTTATAAAATTTGAAATACCTGAATAAATTACTATTTATTTTAACTAGAAACGTTTATTTCATTTGCTGGCTGAAAAAACATCAATTCTGTAGTTTAACATTTGTGAACCCTAGCGTTTCCCATTTATATTCTAGGCAGGATGAATTATTAAACATCAAATAAATCCTGCCCGACTTTAAAAAAAAGGATACCTATCAGTATTCTAAATAGCTGGAACCCTTTCTCTCTGGCGGAAGAACAAGTAGTTTGCAAGGGCAAATAATTATATATATATATATATATATATATATATATATATATATATATATATATATATACGAGGCTGGTTTGAAAAGTCCGTGCAAAGTCCGAGAGATGGCACCACCGGCGCGTATCGAGGTCATGTTTAGTTAGTAGCATCTCTTGAATGAACGCACACCAAGTTTCAGCCATATTAGTCTATTTCTTTGTGTTTGGCATTCGTGTGAATCAAGGAAGTCGAGTGATTTTCAAGAAATGGACGAAAAAGAATTTTCGTGTGGGTGATTAAACATTACTTTATGAAAGGCAAAACGCCTCAGGAGACTAAAGAGAAGCTTGATAAACATTATGGTGACTCTGCACCTTCGATTAGAACAGGTTATAAGTGGTTTCAAAATTTTCGGACTGGCCATATGGGCACAAGTGACGCTGAACGTTCTGGACGGCCTGTGGAGGTTACGACTCCAGAAATCATTGATCAAATCCATGATATGGTGATGGATGACAGAAGAGTTAAGGTGCGTGAGATTGCTAGTGCTGTGGGCATCTCGACTGAACGGGTACATAATATTTTGCATAAACATTTGGACATGAGAAAGCTATCCGCAAGATGGGTGCCGCGATTGCTCACGCTTGACCAAAAACGGAATCGTGTGAAGCGTCGTTTCGTCACTGTGGATGAAACATGGATACATTACTGTACTCCTGAGACCAAACAACAATCTAAACAATGGGTTACCAAGGGGGAATCTGCACCAAAAAAGGCGAAGACCGTTCCTTCGGCCGGAGAGGTTATTGCGACTGTCTTTTGGGATTCGCAAGGGATAATCCTCATCGACTATCTGGAAAAGGGTAAAACTATTACAGGTGAATATTATTCATCGTTATTGGACCGTTTAAAAACCGAGCTGCAAGAAAAACGCCCGCGATTGGCCTACAAGAAAGTCCTTTTCCATCACGACAACGCACCAGCACACACCTCAGCAGTTGTGGTCGCAAAATTAATGGAAATAGGATTCCAACTCGTTTCACATCCCCCTATTCTCCAGACTTGGCTCCCTCGGACTACTATTTGTTCCCTAATTTGAAGAAATGGCTGGCGGGACAAAGATTTTATTCAAACGAGGAGGTGATTGCAGACACTTATGGATATTTTGCAGACTTGGACAAATCCTATTATTCGGAAGGGATCAACAAACTAGAACATCGTTGGACGAAGTGTATAAGCCTAAAAGGAGACTATGTCGAAAAATAAAAAAGGTTTACCCCAAACACATAAATAGTTTTTATTTTTGCACGGACTTTTCAAAACAGCCTCGTATATATATATATATATATATATATATATATATATATATATATATATATATATATATATATATATATACAGGGTGCCCCATATATATCCAATAATAATTCCACAGCATTTATTAATCAGTGTATCAAAAAAAATGTACAAATAAAAGTTATAGGGTATTATACGGCGTACATGTAAACGTTGACAATAAAATGTTTTGGACCGTCAGCTCGAAGAAATTACGCCATCTTGATTTTATTAAAATGGAAAGCCCTGTATATTATTTTATTTTTGAGTCCTACTAAAAATATGTCTAAACTGAACTGTTTTGGAATTATTGTCATTTGAAATTTAAAATAAAAAAGAGACAAAAAAAAACTACTATTAAATACTCTAGGTTTATTTTTCAGGTAACAATTAATCAAAATATCTACCATTAACAGCGAGTCGATGACCCAATCTGTCATTAACAGAATCCGAGGTGATCTGTGCTACCTCATATTAAATAAATAAGTCCCTGAAATGTACTTGTCGTGTGTGGATTAGAAGTTTATTTGGGCATGCTAGAAAATTTTACTCAGAAAAAAATCGTTAAGCATTTGATTTTTTTTTATTTTAATATCAGTTATTTTGTGTTTTTGTGATCATATTGGTGGTAACAGAGAATTTCAAAATTCCATATTCCTATTCCATGTACCATAGAACGAGTCCACGAGTACTAGGGATATTCAGTGCTTACTCTAGAGACTATATATTCACGTTATAATAACTATGAGAAGGATGTCTTAAAAAATAACGTACTCACTGAAGTGTAGCAAAATATAGCATATATAAAGGATAATATGGACTTGATTCACTATTATCTTCACTGCTTATTCCTTATGTTTCCTAACGTAATAAAATATATTCTATAACCTGGTCAGAGAACATATGTATTTTATAAAATAAACACGTAAATCGGATAAGCGGTTCTTGAGTGCTAAGCGCACTAACAGACAGACAGACAGACAGGCAGAGAGACGTTGCGTTTTATGTATATTATATAGATTATTATTAATATTATATAAAACTGGCCAGAGAACATAACACGTAAATTGGATAAGTGGTTCTCGAGTGATAAGCTCAATAACGGACAGAGACAGACAGAGAGAAGTTGCATTTTATATATACTGTATTCTTTGTTACATGATATTGTTCCATATTTAACAGTTTAGGTAGCGTATTGCAAGGGAGTGTCCCTGCTTATTTCTTATACTACCTTACCTAATAAAATATAACGCATAACCTGGCCAGAGAGCATATGTATAAATCTAAAAAGAAACACGTAAATTGGATAAATGGTTTTCGAGTGATAAGAGTACTAACGGACAGACAGATGGACAGAAAGACGTTGCATTTTATATATATTATATTCTTTTCCACATGATAGTGTTCCATATTTAATTGTTTAGGCAGTGTACTGCAAAAAAAATGAGCTACCGGCAAACTTTTTTCCGACTTAATTCACTATTATCGTCACTTCTGTTGCCTAACGTAATCAAACATATCCTATAACCTGGCCAGAGAACATATGTATGTTTAAAAAAAAAAGCACGTAAATCGAATAAGTCGCACTAACGGACGACCAGACAGGCAGAGAGACGTTGCATATTATATATTTTTATATATTACAGATTACATTATATATATATATATATATATATATATATATATATATATATATATATATATATATATATATATATATATACAGTACAATCCCGATTATCCGAATGGCGATTATCTGAAATCCGGCTTATCCGAAACAAAATGTTAAAAAGCAAATTGTATCCCCATTAAACGAAAAAATCCCCGACTTCCCGACGTCTAGAATTTCACCGTCTATGTTTCGGTTAGTCGACGAGTCTTATAAGTTACTCATTACGACTATTATTGTCGCAGAGGTAATAGTTTCGTTTTAATAGATATTTTACAAAATGGAGCGTCATAATAATAAGCGTAAACGTGTTGTTATTACATTAAAAGAGAAACTTGAAGTAATTCAACGTTTAGATAATGGTGAACTTCTTAAAGATGTAGAGAAGGATTTAGGTGTAGCCGTGAGTACTGTTTCAGAGTGGAGAAAAAATCGTGAAAAATTTGAAAAATGGTGTAGTGTTTTGTCATCGCACACACAGGCACGGACAAGTATGAAAAGCGGTGAATACCAAAAAGTGGATGATTCTTTATTTTTATGGTTTACGCAGAATCGAGAACGTGGAATACCCAATTTCAGGAACAATTTTAAACCATAAGGCAGTGAGTTTAAGCGAAGAGTTGCCGGTTATTGAAGCGCCTGAATATTTTCTGCATGTGATGGATGGCTAGACAGTTGGAAAAAAAAAAGACATGGTGTACGTCAACTGAAAGTTTGTGGAGAAAGATTGTCGGCTGATCTATCTGCTGCAAAAAATTTGCAGAGAATTTTGAGCAACTTATTAAAGAACATGGTTTACAACCAGACCAAATTTATAATTGTGATGAAACAGGCTTAAACTAAAAAATGTTGCCGTCAAATATCTTAGCTTCAAAAACGGAAGCTGGAGCACCTGGTTACAGTAATGCTTCTGGAAGATACAAACTCCGATTATTATGTATTGGTAAGTCAGCGAATCCACGAACCTTTAAGAATATTCGTCGCAATGCTTTTTCTGTCTTGTATGAAAATCAAAACAATGCCTGGATGAACCCGACTCTATTTAAAGAAAGGCTTTTTGGAGATTTTGTTCCCAAAGTGGAACTTTTTTTAAAAGATCATGGATATTCTAGAAAATGTATTCTGTTACTAGATAACGCCCCCACTCACTCAAGTGCGGAGGATCAGGGTGTACTGGATCAGAGTGTACTGGAAAATTTAAAACGCATTTACAGGCGTTTGTTATTGAAGCATATTTTAAGAGAAGTAGATGAAGGTGGCAATCTTGATTGTCTAAAAAAGATAAATTTGAAAAATGTTATTGTTGGATAGCTTTAGCCTAGAATCAAGCAAAGAGTAGTACTCTGGAAAAATCTTGGTCAAAATTGATTCCACAAGAGGAGAGACATTACTCAGAGGCAGACACAGAAGATAATGAAAGTTTACATCAAATTATTACAAGAATATCAGAATGTGAAAGTGTTACAGAAACCAATGTTTGTGAATGGTTAAACAGTAATAGTGTGGAAGATGAAATGACTGACCAAGAATTAATTAAAAGTGTATGCAAAAATGCTAATAAAATAGACAGTGATAACGATGATGATACCGAAGCAGAAGCCAGTGACAATATTCCAGTAAAAATGTCACATTCAGAACGACTAGAGGCCCTAGAGAAAGCGTTAACTTATGTAGAACAACAAGAAAATGCAACCGCAGCGGACGTTTTGCTTATCAAACGTTGGAGAGACATTGCAGCCAAAAATAGAACTAACGCAAAACGAGTGCAGTTAAAAATGACCTCATTTTTAAGACATTAAAGTTAAGAATGAAACTGTTTTATTTTCGATTTTCCGTACATATACATAAAATAAGTAAACTAATTGTTTTAATAAATACCTATATACCTAATAGCATATCGTATAAATGCTTTTAAGTCAATCTGCAATGTTGTATTCATTCTTAACTTCCATTTTATAAAAAAATTCGGATTAATCGAAATATATATATATATATATATATATATATATATATATATATATATATATATATATATATATATATATATACATATATATATATATATATATATATATATATATATATATATATATATATATATATATACGAGGCTGGTTTGAAAAGTCCGTGCAAAGTCCGAGAGATGGCACCACCGGCGCGTATCGAGGTCATGTTTAGTTAGTAGCATCTCTTGCATGAACGCACACCAAGTTTCAGCCATATTGGTCTATTTCTTTGTGTTTGGCATTCGTGTGAATCAAGGAAGTCGAGAGATTTTCAAGAAATGGACGAAAAAGAATTTCGTGTGGTGATTAAACATTACCTTATGAAAGGCAAAATGCCTCAGGAGACTAAAGAGAAGCTTGATAAACATTATGGTGACTCTGCACCTTCGATTAGAACAGTTTATAAGTGATTTCAAAATTTTCGGACTGGCCCTATGGGCACAAGTGACGCTGAACGTTCTGGACGGCCTGTGGAGGTTACGACTCCAAAAATCATTGATCAAATCCATGATATGGTGATAGATAACAGAAGAGTTAAGGTGCGTGAGATTGCTAGTGCTGTGGGCATCTCGACTGAACGGGTACATAATATTTTGCATAAACATTTGGACATGAGAAAGCTATCCGCAAGATGGGTGCCGCGATTGCTCACGCTTGACCAAAAACGGAATCGTGTGAAGTGTTGCAAGGATGGTTTGCAGCTGTTCCAGAAGAATCCGGAGGACTTTAAGCGTTGTTTCGTCACTGTGGATGAAACATGGATACATTACTATACTCCTGAGACCAAACAACAATCTAAACAATGGGTTACCAAGGGAGAATCTGCACCAAAAAAGGAGAAGACCGTTCCTTCGGCCGGAAAGGTTATGGCGACTGTCTTTTGGATTCGCAAGGGATAATCCTCATCGACTATCTGGAAAAGGGTTAAAACTATTACAGGTGAATATTATTCATCGTTATTGGACCGTTTGAAAACCGAGCTGCAAGAAAAACGCCCGCGATTGGCCCACAAGAAAGTCCTTTTCCATCACGACAACGCACCAGCACACACCTCAGCAGTTGTGGTCGCAAAATTAATGGAAATAGGATTCCAACTCGTTTCACATCCCCCCTATTCTCCAGACTTGGCTCCCGCGGACTACTATTTGTTCCCCAATTTGAAGAAATGGCTGGCGGGACAAAGATTTTATTCAAACGAGGAGGTGATTGCAGACACTAATGGATATTTTGCAGACTTGGACAAATCCTATTATTCGGAAGGGATCAACAAACTAGAATATCGTTGGAGTATAATTCGTAGAATCGTTGATCTTAATAGATTTATTATAGTTCCACAAGCAAAAATAATACTTGTCTATTAATGTTGAACACCTCTACAAAAAAGAAACTAAAAGCCTTACGCCTGAGAGGGAACGTTTATTCAATTCTAGGTATGAGAATAATCAGTAATATGACTTACGTGGTATATGTAATTTTATGAAATTATTGTTCCTATTCTATACGTGCGCGGCGCTAAAAGATTTAAAATTTATTTAATTCACCTTACTTAAAGAAATTTTTTTACATAAGTTGAAGAAATAGCAGCGTAAAACCTAAGCATAGCGGTATTAGCGACTATATGAATTCAGTCTGATGAAAAATTAATTTATCTAATACGCTAAATTACTTTCACGAACTGCTCTATACAACCCGAGTTATGGTATTACTATAGCTGAGAAGAATCTATATGCTGATGAAACGTAGGTTACGAATCCAATTCTATCAGATTGAAGTAGAAGGTAGAGTAGTAATCCAGAATCTAAGCCGCACTGTGGCTTTCAAAAGAAAATAAGAGTAACTCAAGATAAAGACCAGCCTTAGAATAGTTGAGGATCCTTTGCGTACATATTGGTCCTCTGGTATAGCTTTGCATCAGTTAGAAAGTAGTATTTGCATGAACCCTGTGGGTAATTTCTGACCGCTGATGCAAATTGCGGATCGGACTAAAAGGTTGAACATCCTTTCTTTACACTATAACTAAGAAATATCCAACTTGATCGACATTAAATTGAAGAAAACACCGCTCACTAAAATTTTGAACCTGCAAAAAGGCGGATGACAATTATTTTATGTTCTACCACAAGACGTCTTGTTTTAAAAATATGTCCAAAAATAGTCCCTACAGACCCAGTATCAGAACCTTCTTCTTGAACCACGTACGAGAGGCTTAGCAAAATATTTTCTGGTCCCATAATGATATATTATATAATAATAAATTGAATTTCCTAACCCAGGTAAAGTTTCATTTTAACTTAGGAATAGGACTCCCCACATATGAGAGTCCCCGCAAATATTGTCCCTAAATCAATACATATTATAAAACAAAGTTCCCCTCAAAGAGTTCTACAAAAACGTCAGAGACAGCATATATCTACCTACAAAGATTAAGCCAGATTATCGAAAAAAAAATTTAGGCTTCAATGTTCATTTTTCTATAAAAGGAATTGTACTGTATAAAGTGCTTTCGCAAAACTAATATGGTAATGTTGCATGCTATCCCTTACCCTAAGATGGGCATGTCCTTCTAGCGCACACTCTTAATTTTAAAAAGGTGAATCAAAACATTTTAGTAATTTCTAATAAAACTTATAAATTTATAGAATAGTGAATAAAAGAAATAACAAAAATATTCGAGAATTGAAGTTTAGGTCTCGTTCATATCCTGGAAGATTCAAAGAGCGGTCTTGATAGTATATGCGTTATTAAAATTATTGTTGTAAAGGAGATTCACTTGTCAGGAAAGAAATATCTGAATATAGTTCTTCTTAAGTTTACATAAAGAAATTTAACTTGTACTTTCCACATTTTACATACTGGCACCTAAAAACTACTGAAACTTCATTGAATTTTTTTTTCAGTAAATGAATTAACAATCTATATATATATATATATATATATATATATATATATATATATATATATATATATATATATATATATGTATATATATATATATATATATATATATATATATATATATATATATATATATATATATATATATATATATATATATATATATCTTTAGTTTTCAATGACTCTTAATATTTTGACCTACCAAAAAGAACTTTACAATCTATTTGACGCAGTTTTTATATTCTCTTGTTTATATGGGAAACACTCAATATTTTTAATTATTAATTATTACTTTATTTATTATTTATTTAAATTAAAATTATTGCCATATTTCATGTTGCAAACAACTAAATTCCAGTGTGTTAACTGGTATTTTGCCCGGATCTAACAAGATAAAATGTAATAATATAAAATATTCATACTTATGCAATTTTATTAATTATTATTTTAGTAGAATTTAGCCCTTCATAAATTTAATGTGCGTTCATTAATATATACCCTATAATACTTGTGTAATTCATAATTTATATTTATTTATTTCAGGTGATTTTCATCAATTAAAATTTGGTAAGTAGCTATTTATATATATTATATAACTCTGAAAGTAAATGATTTCAATATATTCAAATATGTGTTTTTGTTGGATCAAATCGAAAAGTACTCGCCATTTTTTTTTCTCATATCAGACACCTTTAAAATTTTGCAAGAGCCCCATTTACGTGTACTCTAGAGAGCCAAAATTTTTACTCAAACGATATTGTTAAGTGTTTCTTTAAGCCACATGGTCTATGAATAAAAAAGGTTTTCTTAAAACAACCCGATTTTCAAGCTAACAACATAAACTGATATTAATATAAATTAAGAAGATTAATGTTAAATTTAACAATAACATATTTACTGTTTCAATTAAATATTCGTAACAAACATTTAAGATATTAAGCACCTAATTTTTGTTAATTTTAAAATTTAATAAGCTTCTTAGTAATTTAGAGTAGATTAGTCAGCTATCTAGTATTTTAGCTGAAACGGAGTATTTTCTTAAACACTTAACTTTCCACTGCTTAAATAACTATTTACATTTTGTAAGCTTAAGAATACATATTGAATATCTTTATATTTATTTCTTTTAGAAAGTATTTTTATTTTCTGTTTTCTAGAGTCTATAGCTTTTTGGTGTGTTCTATTGCATATTTCCCAAAATTTTAGCAGTTAATGATAAAAAAGCATTGCTGGTCATCTTTACAGTCTCTCGTGATATCTTTAATAAACTGAAATAGGCGTTAAATGACTATTAACTTACTAATTATAGATGTCAATGATAATTTCGATTTTTTACAGAAGAATCTTTTTCTCTGGTATTTTTTGTAGTGTACTATTTCTTTGAAAGTACTTAAAATTTGCTTAAAAATATCAATAGTTCTTTTAACTAAAGTTGGTATTTTTTTAAAATCGTTACAAGACAATATAGAAACAGGTAATAAAAACAACATTTAAACTATCCAAATCTCAGTAAATTGTCCTTGACGTGTCCTTTTTTTATTGTATATATATATATATATATATATATATATATATACAGACATATATATATATATATATATATATATATATATGTATATATATATATATATATATATATATATATATATATATATATATATATATATATATATATATATATATATATATATATATATATATTATATATATATATATATATATATATATATATATATACATATATATATATATATATATATATATATATATATATATATATATATACATATTATATATATATATATATATATATATATATATATATATATATATATATATATATATATATATATATATATACATATACATATATATATATATATATATATATATATATATATATATATATATATATATATATTTATATATATACATATATATATATATATATATATATATATATATATATATATATATATATATATATATATATATATATATATATACATATAAAGTTTGCATCATATGGGAAAAAATTTTTATTATAAGAATTTTTGAAAATTTAACTTCGAAATATGTTAGTGCATGTTTTATGTTTAAGATTACACCCAAATAAGGTCATGACGTCACAAGCCTTGCCTGTCAAATTTAACATTTAAAATTTAAAACTGGGAAAAAAAACGGATTTTTTTTTAAAAAATATCGAAAAAAGTTATAAAGAAAAAATATTAATATGATAGACTTTCACGTATCACGAAAATTTTACGGCTATATGCCAATTTTTTAAAAAAAATTGGCAAAAATTCACGTTTTTCAATTATGCGGGGAACATAAATGATAATCGAGAGTGTTTTCTTATAAATTATATTATATACTTTTTTAGTGGTTAATGTTTTACTAAATGTTAATAAAAAAATTAATTAGGCAGTAAAATTAGGCTGAAAATTTATTTTTTTCAAAAAGTTGTAATTTAACAATGCAATATTGGTGCAAAGCTGCTTGATATTTATGACACAACTCCGGCTTGATTTAATTTACAGACTGGCGGATAGTTTCTTTTAAGTGTGCGATATTTGACCGCGGCTGCCAAGGTACTTCATAGGAAAATCTACCAATCTACTTCCCAGAAATTTTTCGTCCAGCCAATTTCTAATTTCCAAGGTGCTGTGACTAGGTACTCCATCTTGTTCGAAGTACATTTTCATTCTTTCCTCGAAACTAAAATCTTCCAGTTCATTGGAAAGTTCGTTGTTTAGAAACTGTAAGTACCATGCGGCTGTAAGATTTTCTCTAAAAAAAAACGGGTCAATAATTTTGTTATTAAAAATACCGCACCAAATGTTAGTTTTAAAAGGAATATTGATCTATTGTATCTATTGTAAAATTTGGATTGCTATCCGCCCACCATCTACAATTTTGCGACGAGACAACACCATTAGAATTAAAAGTACATTCATCACTGAACAAAATATACTTTGTAAATGACGGGTCTTTTTCAGTTTTACTTTGCAGCCAAAAAGAAAAATACATACGCCTATCATAATCGTGTTCTTTGAGAGTGTGGACAAACTTTGGTTTATAAGGTTTAAACTTATTTTTCGTAAGCACTCTTTGAACTGAATTATAATATAAACCTACATTGTGCGATATTTTGGCAATTGAAGTTCTAGGCGTTTCAATCCCACTCTGCATAACTGCAAACTCAGCATCCTCATTAGTAACCCAATGTTCATGTTGACGTTTAAAATTATTCTCCACACGTCCAGTATTTTTAAAGTTGGTAAGAATTCTTCCTACTGTTGCATGCGTTATAACATTTTCCGGATGTCGTTGGTTAAAAACGACGGCAGCTTTTCTTTGAGTTTTATAGTTATCACCAACGATCAAAACTATTTCTATTTTATCTTGCTTAGTCAATTTAATTGGCATTTTTATTAAAAGAGAAAATTTAGAAAACTGTTATTATTGCATTAATAATAGTGAACAAACTAATATCAGTTTGATGTTTTGTGTGACAAAGGAACAAAACACGAAATCCATGACAACTGCGACAAAGATACGTGAAAGTCTATCATATTATAATTTTGCTTGACTTAGTAGCAAAACATGAATGTATATTATTTCCACCAATATTGCGTTGTAAAACGTTGTAACAATTTTTAAAAATTTTGTTTTTGGACCTTTTGAAAATATGTTAAAAAACATTTTAAATAAACTGTCCCCAAAACCTGTATATGAAATTAAGAAAGGGCTTCACACGAATGTTCGCCATATAATTTATAAAAGAAATATTTTGTGCATTGAAGAAAGAATTAAGAAACTTAAGAAACTACAAATTTGCTCAAAATTATTACATAACATTAATATTTATTATACTAGCCCTTAGAAGTTGAGCTGTCATAAAAATTATGCCGGCTTGCACCAAGATTACATTGTTTAAACTACGACTTTTTGACAGAACTATTTTTTTTTCTTATCATTTAGTGAAACATCAACTAATAAATAAGTAAATAAGGTAATTTATTTGGAAAAACAGCTGATTGTCATTTCAGGGGAAAATAATTTAAAAAAGTCAATTTCATCAAATCTTTTCGAACATTGGTACATAAATGTAAAACTGCAATACAATCTTTTTTTCTTTATAACCTTTTTCGATATTTTCAATAGAAATACGATTTTTTTCACATTTTAAAATTGAAATGTCAAATTTGATAGGCAAGACATGTGACGTCATGACCTAGTTTGGGTGTAATACTAAACATAAAAACATGCACTAGTATATTTCGAAGTTAAATTTTCAAAAACTCTAATAATAAAAATTTTTCCCGTATGAATGGCACTGTATATATACACATATATATATATATATATATATATATATATATATATATATATATATATATATATATATCCTTATATATATATATATATATATATATATATATATATATATATATATAATTTTTCTTTTTATATCCATTTTAGTGTTTCGGAAAGTTCTTTGGTATAAGGAAGAGAAACATAAAATTACTAAAAAAAATACAGTTGAGGGATATACTCTTAATAGTAATTTTAGGTCATCATTTTTTCCAATGAATATATAAATGGTATTACAGCATAAAATACACAATAATACGATATAGGTTATAATATAATACAAATACGAGGACTTAATATTGTCCCTTACCACCTACGTATTTGCTGCCAGCTATTTTTACAACTTAGGGCTTTATAACTATAGAACGACCTATATGTTTTTTATGATAGATTGAAGATTTTGCCACCTAGTACATTACGAGGTGTGTATCTCGACGAATTTAGATTTTCAGCATTATCTTTAGTTCCATACAATGAGTATAAATAAAAGTGTAAACTCAGTGTAGGTAGAGAGATTTTACCAATTATTAATTAAATGGGTGGTTTCAGGTTTCAGCATTCTAGCTAAAGTATCTAAAAAATGGTTTATAAAATAAATAAACTATATTCTAATAATACTTAGGGCAATTAATGGATACCGTCAAATTGGTTTTTGACTAAGTCAGCTATTATTGCAAATAACCATTGTTGTGCAACACGTAAATAAGATTTTATCTTTTGCAATTACTTACAATTCGTTTTTTACTTCTTTTATTCAAGGAGAAGTATTTTATTTGTTAAAAATCACATTCCGAAATTTTAGCATTTGTTCACAATTCTCGGTCCCTAGTTCACGCAAAACATTTCATTAATTTCATTTCTGTCGGTGTATCTGACAATTGACTCAAAAAAAATGAAACATCAACGTCAAATTTAATACACTTATAATATTTGATATTATGGAAAACGCGCAACTTAATTTTACTCTAATTTGAAGTAATAAATTTAGCAAATTGTTTGGTGTACAGGGTGGTCCAAATTGGACACTTTTAAAGTTAAATCCCTTTATCTAAAGGAGATAGATGAAAACTGATGTTAGTATCTGAGGCTCAATTTTTGTGATAAACTCAATGGTAAAAACCGCATATCGATATCTAGTACCATTTCAGATATACAGGTTGTTTTTCAAAAATCTGGTGTAAGTTTTTTTGATTTATTAGGACTAATATCTTATTCTTGTTCTACACTAATTTTATTTATTATAACAACCTAATGATAACATCATTAATTTAAAGTGGTCCCAGACACGATCAGTGAATACGCTTTGTTCTTCCCTGAAGAAGGTCCCAATCCAGGACCAAAATATTGGCTTAATGAAAATTGTGTGATCTCTTATCACTCCCCCTTATTGCCGAGTTCCCCAACTAAGATTGTATTTTTAATAATTTTGGTAGATACGGCAATCTTTTGCTTTCTTTCTTTATTCTATATATATATATATATATATATATATATATATATATATATATATATATATAAATATATATATATATATATATATATATATATATATATATATATATATATATATATATATCGATTTGTCTTTTGTCAGACTGTTTAATGGTCCATGTTTTCGATGCGTACGTTGCTACGGGGAATGTAAGGCTGGATAGCGATCTTAACTTTGTGTTTTTTGTGACAGTTAGATCTGTCCAGACCTTATTGTGTTTGATCGCCGAGTTTCTAGCCATAGCCAAACGTCTTCCTAGTTCTGCTTCACAGCCACCATTGTTAGTTATGAGGGATCCTAAATAGTTGAAATAGTCTATCAGTGAAACCAGCAATTTCATTTATATGTAACAGATCTTCATTAGGACTAACAATCAATACTTTGGTTTTCGCACTATTAATTGTCAATCCATAGTTATTGCTAGTGATTTTCAAGGCGCTCTATAATTGACTCTAAGTCTTGTATTAACACTCGAGGTATAACGGTATCCAGCCATCCAAAACAGACCTCGTTATATGTTAAAAAGTAAGAGTGACAGAATACAGCTCTGTCTGATGCTGGCTTCTACGTTAAAGAGATCGGAAAAAGAATTATTCAGTTTAATTCTGCCATTTGTATTCTCATACAGAGATCGGATAAGCTTTACAAGATGTACAGGCGTTCCAATGCTGATTAGAATCGATCAGAGTTTGTTCCATTGTATGCAGTCGAAAGCTTTAGAGTAGTCTATAAAACAGATATAGGTTGTTATTTGGAATTTCCTTACTTTTCTGTTATGTGGCATATGTTGAGAATTTGTTTTCTAGTGCCTCTTCCTAGAATGAAGCCTGTTTGTTCGGTAGATATTTGCGGCAGCTCAAAAGTTTTGACTTTTTCATTTAGGATCCAGAGAAGAGCGATTGTTCTATTATTGCTGCAATCCAAAGCAGCTAGTATAAAATAGACACTTGTATCATTCGTTGAATTAACATATAACAAATAAATATGACTGCCCTACGATTCCGCAAGCTTTTAGACACTTTTAGATAAAGATCTGTTGCAACTGGTTATTTTAAAATTCTAGCTTTCGAAGTGATCATTCAGAAACCTGAACTAACTGGATCTAAAATAACAAGGCTATGTTAAATAAACTACGCCAATGACTACGGATGGCGAAAAACCGTGGTATCTAGAAAATCTTAATGGTAAGAATTAAACTTCATATTTAACTTTTTTTGCTTAGTCAAGGTCGTAATATGAGACCAAAGCTAGCTTTAACAAATCCTTTTTTTAAAAATACGACAACAAATGAATTAAAATTACGTGTGTATGTTTCATATGTACTGTATTAAAAAAAGTCTGTAACAAAACAACAACCGTTTATATAACAGAGAAACTATAAAACGGTATTAAATATTCTGTTTGAATTTCTGTGACCTCTAATTCTGCTATTTGAACAAAGTCATTTTAGATATTTTTTATTTTACCAAAAGATACTTTTTTAGAATTTTTTAGGTAAAAAAGGTTTTGTTGATGTATGAACTTTTATTCAAAATTAAAAATCTGAATAATTGTAAATTAAAAAGTTTCTTATTTGTTCAAAACTTTGCTGACCTATGTTCGTTTTATATATGCTCTATTCGAAACGTTGGTAGAAAAACCCAATTGGTATATACCACTTAGTTTAGAGATTTATGGAAAGGACTGTCCGAAGTGGAAATTTATGTGCACTTTAATTTATAAATTTTTCACTCCGTTGGTTTATTCGTATGTAGTTCATGATTTAATTCGTAGCCGAGGTAAAATTCAGTACTTCGTTTTAAATGAATGAGGCAGACATATACTTTGAAGTAATATATTTTTATTAAATTTACAAACGTTTTCATCCTTTTATTCCTCGCAAATGCAAATTTTGACATAAATACTTAATTTCACACTAAAACATAACATATGGTAAACATTTTAACACAATGATATTTTATAGTGAGATATTAGTTACAAGAAGAGACCTATAAAGCTAAAATTTACCAATTTTAACTAACTAAAATATATAAAAAATTCATTAAGAGAGCTCGCGGAAATACCTTAAAACATTAAACTAATTTCTTCTGTTCTAAAAAGTTTTTTTTTTAACTTACCTACCGCTGTCGCAATACATTAGGAACCCTAAATAAAAACATTTTTAAAAATGCATTTATACTTATATACGACACAATATTCTCTATTCAATAACCATTTATAAACAAACAGGAGACCTATAGAAAGTTTCCTCAGTACCTTTTTTGTAGAAATTTATATGTCAAAATTTAAGAGTTACTTATTTGCAAGTGTAAAACAAGTGTACTTGTAGTCGCGTTATGTCGATGACATAAACTGCGAGCAGAGAAATCGATTCAAACAATTTTGCTTCATTAAACATCGATCCTCGAATTTAATTTTCAGAATCATTAGAATGCTGATTTTCTACTCTTTCCAGTAATACCAAAAACATTTGGATTTCTACTCAATAGAACCGGTTTTGCTCGCTCAGCTCGTTGCGCGCTGTTTATTCCTATAAAAACACATGCAACTGCATTTTCCTATCATTCGTTTATCGAAACTTGAACCGTCAACATCTCTGCTATACATACTCACTATTTATGTCATCGGAAAATGGATATCACCTCGGAAGAAACGGCACAAGTCATTGCCCTATTGCAGGAAGGACTGCACCTGAGCCAGTCAGCTGTCCCCAGAGTCTACAGTCGTTACCAAGAGACTGGCGCCTTTATACGGAGACAAGGATTAGGAGAAGAAGATGTACCACGAAGCGAGAAGACTGCTTCATTGTCAACACTTCTCTGAGAAATCGTCATTTGGCCGGCGTTTAGGTCCATAAAGAGCTCCGACAAGTTTGTGATCGGGCTGTCAGTCACTGGAATGTCAGAAGAAGACTTAAAGGAGCTAACCTAACTCCGAAGAGAAACAGCTAACGGATCCAAATTGATACCACCTCATCGAGAAGCGCGACTCAGATTTACCCGAGAATATGTGGACTGGACCTTGAAGCAATAACGCTCCGTTTTATTCTCCGACGAGTCCCGAATGTGCCTACATGGAAATGACGAAAGAGGACGAGTCTACAGGAGGCCTGATGAGAGCTATACGTAGTACTGCATTACTGAAACGTTTGCCTACGGAGGAAATTCTATCTTGGTGTGAAGAAGCATCTCACTAGATGCGAAAACCGATTTGATTTTCATGACTAATAAGACTTGTAGCAGTGGATTAACTGCTCATCGGTACATTGACGAAATCCTGCAGAAATATGTCGTTCCTTACGCTGTTGCGTCGGTGAGGCAATACCTGGCGGAAGTGGGAATACGCACCCAGACTGGCCTGCGAGGAATCCTGACCTCAATCCAATCGAGTGAGATGACGTCAAAAGAAGGGTTCGAGCCAGAAATCCAGCCCCTGCATCGCTCATGGACTTAAAGGTTGCGACGGCGGAAGAGTGGGGAAGAATGTCAGAGACAGTGGTGAAAAAGCTCACTCACTCCATCGGCTGGAAGCAGTAATAGGGGCTAGGCTATCAATAAATTTAACTGTTAAACTTAAAATTTGTTTAACTTTTCCTTTCTCTTACCCCTATTTTTAGTCATTGTTCACCTTGTTTCCTCTTTCAGTCATTTTAATAAATAAAAATCATGAAGTATGGTATGGAATTTGGTATCATTTGAAAGAGAATAGAATATGATACTAAAATCAGTAATAACATATGAACAATAAATTCGTCGATTTTCTTGCTCACCAGTGTATTTTGTATATGCAAAGGTACGATAGCGAGTGAGAGAGAAATTTGAGGTAGGGCGCATCGATATCTAAGATCATTTAGCGTCGCAATGAAATACTTAAATTAAATTCAGGTATTTTGATTCATTAAGGAATTTCATTATGTTTTTTAAGTTTGTAGGATTAAGTTTCAGAAGAAAGTTGATTGGTTTCTTTAAATCGTATTTTTGTATAAGATAAGATAAGTTAGTGCAATTAAAAATATGAACTTTGGTGAGGGGAACCTGGCAAAAACGACATATTGGGGGGGTTCTCTTTTATGAAGATAGAAGTGTGTCAGATGAGTAGATAAGGAATTTAGATGAAATGGTGAGAATACTAGATGTTTTGTTGAAACTTTTTTAGATCATTTGAGGAGCTTGGAGTAAATATCTGTCCTCCCTCAGTGCTTGCCAGATTAGCAAGATTGTCCCGCTACCTCATTTTCTTTAATACCCTTATGACTGGGAACCCAAAAAAAGTTACATTGATGGATCTATGGCGGGAGATGTATAACAAATTTTCGATGTCTATGATGTATGGAGAAGGTTTAATATTACCGTTGGTTGCTTGGATTGAGCTTGGGCAGTCCGAGATAATAAGGCATTTATTATTGATGTTGGATTCTATAATTATAATTATCTTGAGGGCCCCTCTGATTGCAAACAGGTCGGCTGAAAGGATTGAAGTATAGGTTGCAAATTCCATTTTTTTTTTAGTGTGTTGCGGAAAGGTACGATAGATAACTAAAACAGCATGTTTATGTAATAAATTCGGTTAAACATCTGTATCAGAATAAAAACAGAAATTAAACATACAATCGGTGTTTTAGGTAAAAAAATTACTAGAGTAGCTCAAAATTTAGAGATTGACCGTTTTAGAAAACCTATCTACACTGACATGTCAATTAGTGTGCTAGTGCTAATCAGTCATTGAAAATAAAAATATCAGCTTAATTTAGCATGCTACATATATTGCTTATTATACTAGTAAATCCACTGAATTGGTAAAAGGATCTTAGCTCAACTAAAACCTTAGCGAACGGTAATGCAAAACATTATAGACGAACTAATATAAAATAATAATAAACATGAGCAATTAAAACACACAACAAGTTCAAGTTTCAAAATGCGGGAACACTATTAATCCTGTTGTACAAAAATTAAACATTATGGGGTTACATACATCTCGAAATTTCAAAAGTTCGATTTTACGGATTTTTATTTTCTATACTTCTAAGAATTATTCAAAATGAAGATTTTAAGAAAGTTCCAATCCATTATAAAGTTATAGCATTAAATGTGACCTGGCGTCGGATTGGGATCGCTACCTGTTTTCCGACATTGTTTGCAGTCAATTTTTAATATATTTTTAACTTTATTTTAAATATTAAAAATTACTTTTTCTATGTCGAGAGGTTTTTTTTAAAATTTTTCTAATAGACATTTTTTACAAATAATTAAACATATATTTTTTAGTCGAAAATTGCAAACGAAAGTTTGAAACACCGTAAATTTTTTTATTTTTGAAAAAAAAACTTCGACAATTTTTAACTACTACATTATTTTACAAGATTAATTTTTGTGAAGCTCTCCTGCAGACAAGGAGGCGCCATAGTTTTCATCACCGGCACCGGTCCATTTAACCCGATAAAAAATAATGTTAACATTTAAAACATTTTTAAAAAAAATTTTCTTATAATTTAAAGTTAAATAAAAATATATAATGGCCATTCTTTTGTATTACTCATTTAATTACCTTTAAAATATATTTGTTAGTGTTCCGTATGGGATACTTATATGATCACTTCGGTGTCCGTCCTTCTGTCTGTCTGTTTGCCTGTCTGTTACACCCAATTTTAAGGAGTTAGTATTGGGAGACGAAATTGGAAGTGAACATTTTTTTTATCGGGTTATCGAGTAGGGTGTCAGATGCAAGCTTGTAAAAAGATGAGTTCAAAAATATTTATAATATAATACTTGCGCACAATTCTTTTTGTATGATTTTTTAAAAAGTGCGAAAAATCGCTGCCCCTCCCACCTTATCTCGAAAAGTACTTATCAAAATTTTTTTTAAAAATCCCTGGAATATTCTCTGCAGGGTGTAGATTGAACGAAAATTATTACGAGTTCATTACCTTTAATAATTTATCTGGTATATAAAAAAATAAAAATTTCAAGGTTATCAGTTTTCACTAAATATCGGAAAAGAATTTGTTGAAACTTTATTTGGAATGTGTTTTGTGAAATCACTGATCATTTTACACTTTTGCATCCAAAATTTTTATTTTAAAAGCAATCAACGTACGGAACACTAACGGCACTTGACCGGTTATTTTAATTATACATAGTTTTTGCAGGTGGATGTATATTATCAATTAATAGACACCATTTAAGCTTGACTTTAGTAAAATCAAAAAAGAAACCAAAATGATGTGATAAGGCCAGTATGAAATTAAATATAACAGTTTTGATGCAATATACATGGAACTAACCGGTAGACCAATAATAATTGAGAGATAAACTGTACATAAAAATTGAATTACGCACAATTATAGAAAAATGGGCTTTTCGAAGTAATATATTTTAACGTTTTTAATAATAAGGAGCAAACTGCCCCATAACAGCACAAAATGTAAAATCTTAAATGTTAAATTATCTAGACATCATGGTTACTACAACGACCAAAAATAAAATAAACAGGTCAAAACACTCAATTATATCCTGGACAGTAACAACATTTTACCATTAGGTAGAAGCACACTCTCCTGCGTAATTAAGTTCTATTAGATGTTTTTGATAATAGTTGTGTAGATCGAAAAAAAAAAAAAGACAAATAAATTGTGAAATAACACAATTGTCGTTTTAATTATTTAGTATTACAATGTTTCATCGAGAGCACATTGTAAAGTACAGCGTTATAAGTACTTTAAGTTTTCATCATATGGAAACATATTTTATTGTTTTAGTTAAAATTCAATATTCATCCTAGCTTTTGCTTCAGAAAAATTAAAATAGTAGTCATGTAACTCTGTTAACTATCCAATAAAATGTTTTTCAAAAAAAATCGCTGAAAAGCTGATTATTTGTTGAAATTTTTAAAATTCGTATAGGAAATATTTACAAAATAGTGGACAATACGAACCTTTACTGCTTCATTTGCTGAAAGATCTATGAAACTGTTATAATTTAATCAATATGGCTTTAAGTTGAAAAGAGTACCAGGGAACCAACTAAGGTTATGAGGCGATGCAGTATAAGATGAGAAAATTTGTTCTTAATGGGGATTCACATGATAAAAATAAAATAATTTATTAAAATCCTTAAAATTATTGTATCTATTTCTATCTATTTCAAGATCTTAATTCTCGACTTGACAAATATTCTTACAAAAACGTTTATTTGGTAATATTTACAATACAAAGTGTTACCGTTTCAAAAACAAAAGTCAACTACACATCTTGAGGTTTTCAATTCCATGACAACTAAAACAGATTAAATTTTAAGACCCTTTTAGGGGTTGTTAATTTTTACCAATTTCTTAAGATTTGATAAATTTCTAAAAGAGAAAACACTTTTGACATTAAAAAAATAACCGGCCAAGTGCAAGTTGAACTAGCGCAATTAGTGTTCCATACGTTGATTGCTTCTGAAATAAAAATTTTTGGTACGGAGGTATAAAATTATCAGTGACTTCACAAAACACACCCCAAATGAGTTTTCCACAAAGTTTGTTTCCGATCTTTACTGAAAACTGATAATCTTGAAATTTTCGATTTTTTTATATACCAGATAAATTATTATAGGTAATGCACTCGTGATAATTTTCGTTCAATCTACACCCCATGGAGGATATTCCAGAATTTCTTCAAAATTTTTGGATCAGTACTTTTCGAGATAAAGGGAGGACAGCGAGTTTTCGCGATTTTTTCAATATAACACAAAAAAAAAGTGTGTGCATGTAAAACATTACATATATTTTTGAACTCGTGTTTTTACAAGCTTTCATTTGATACCCCAATCGATGACCTAGTAAAAAAAATTTTTTTCACTTCCGATTTCACCCCCAAAATTAATCCCTTAAGTCAAAATTTAACTTTCAAAACTACACGGCTCTGATGAGGCCATCAATTCCTATATTAGTACTAAATTTCAACTTTCTACGACAAATAGTTTCGGAGTAAATCGGGCGTGACATACGGACAGACACCGAAGTGATCCGTACCGAACACTAAAAAAAACAATTTTTTCTAAGTAACCTTATCACACTATTAATTTTAAGCTAAATATTCCATTTCTTCTTCTTCTTCAGCCTTTAACTCGACCACTTCTGGACATAGGCCTTTCCTAATATTTTCCATTTTGCCCTGTCTTGTGCTTTTTGGTGCCAGTCTCTACCATAAATAACACTTCCTCAATGAAAACATTAGAACTTTCGGTTATGCAAATTTTAAATAATATAAACAATAATAAAAATAACTTGAACTAACTCAAAAATTTTTTTAGCAGATTCATGAACAGTATGTATACTTAATTTGAAACCGATATCTAATTTTATTAGAAAGTTATCGCGGCCGCAGAAAACAGACTGAAATACCGACAAACTGCAGAAATCGGTAGTTATATATTTTCTTATCTAGAGACTCTAAACCGTAAAAAGATATGCTGGTGTTTTTTCGTGCAAATAAAAATATACGCTAACATGATTAGTAAAAAGCGAGTCGAGCGAAAAAATAACGTGTTTTGGGTGCCTGTGGTCTGAGTCTACAGAAAAATTTTTATTATCTCATTAAACCGTTAATTTTTGGTTAATTTTCAAATAATAATAATTCAAATTTACTATTGTTTCTGGAAAATTTCATTAAAAAAGTGAAAAATTGAAAAAGGAATTATAACTTGCATAAGAATGAATAATTTGCATAATAGTTTTCTCTTGCAATCAAGATGCACATGAAAATATATAAGCAATATACAAATGATAACGCGAAATGATATTTTAAATGTTTCAAGTCATCTTCTTTCAGAAGTTTTTATTAGTGTACATTTACGGGGATTTTAATTTGCGAGCCCGTATATGCTAAGTAAATTATTTACTGACCTTAATAACTAAAACATTTACTCAAACCTGTTTTTGAGTGGTTGAAATTTTCAATCTCATAAAAATATTCTTCATCATTTTTACACCCCAAGTTGTGAGAGGCAAGTGGACTCACGTTAATCACGCACCCCAAGCGGTGAGTGTCAAGGGGGAGACTCAAGTTAATCGAGCACCCGAAGTTGTAAAAGGCAAGAGGACTCAGGTTAATCAAGCACCGCAAGCCATGAGAAGCAAGGAGACTCACGTCAATCAAGCACCCTAAGTCGTAAGAGGCAAGAGGAGACATGCTTACCAAGCACCCAGAGTCATTGAAAGTAAGGGGGCTCACGTTAACTAAGTACCCCCAAGTTGAAAAAGCAATGTTCCATAAATTGAATGCATGATTGCAAGATAGATGAAATGCACTTTTGATCATTTTGAGCCCATTTGTGGACGCTAACTGAATTCAATAGATGTATGAGAAAATCAGCTATCATATTTGGATTCAGTGACTAAAATTACATCGGAATATGTGCATCTCGTTATTATTGCTAACTTGACCAATTTTGAGGCCATTTTTGAACTTTAATTCAATATCAATAGGTGTACGAGCAAATCAAATATCATATTTGGATTCAGTGACTAAAAATACATCGGATTATGTATGTCTCGTTATTATTGTTAATTTGACGACTTTTGACCATTGTGAGGCCGTTTTTAGACCATTACTCGAATTCAGTAGGTTTATTAGCAAATCGGATATCATATTTGGATTCAGTGACTAAAAATACGTAGGAATACATATGTCGGGTTAATAGTAAATCAACAGTAAATATTTTTTTCTCGGATTGATCAATTTTTATTCGCAGTATTTCCGTAAAATAGCCATTTAAAACATATATTTCCAAAATATGGCTCGACAGTTTCTTTCTAAATTTTTTTGCGTTGATTCAAAAAAAAAATATATATGGTAATCCGATGAAATTTGAGATCTGTAGGGATTTTTGAACGGTACTGTGCGGCGACTCCGGTAGCTAGCCGGCTTCATTTTGCGGCGAAATTTTATTCAGTGTGTTAGTTTTTGGCGCGAGAACAAATTCGTACTTGATGACCCTCCTTATTGGCATAATTTAGCCCCTAGTGACATTTTTTATTCCCAAATATCAATCTCCATAAAAAGGGTCAACACTATGATGATTTTGAAGCTATTAAAGCCACTGTGACGCGCGAGTTAAATATGATCTCAATAGAAGATTTTTCGAACAACTTCATATGGCTGTATGAACATTCTGAACGTGGTATTGAGGTCAGAAGGGATTATGAAGAACATCTGAAGTAACAAAATGTTCACTTTCAATTTTCCCATTTTTTTATTAAGGCAGTCCGGGAACTTTTTGGACAGACGGTGTATATATATTAATGACAAAATAAAGTTGAAGAGAGGCAGCAAAAAAAGGAAAAACATTTATAAAGGAGTTGAAAATGCACAAAATTTATTGACCTTCACTATTTCCTCACCATAAAGTGATTAAAAACTTTAAATTCCATTTCTGTTATCTATAATATATATAAAAATGCAACGTCTCTCTGTCTGTCTGTCGATCTGTCCGTTTGTGCGCTTATCACTGGAGATCCATGTATCCGATTTACGTGCTTCTTTTTAGAACATACATATGTTCTCTGGCCAGGGTATAGGCTATATTTTATTACGTTAGGAAACATAAGAAACAAGTAGTGACGATAATAGTGAATCAAGTCGAGAAAAGGTTTGCCGCTGGCGTGTTCTCTTGCAATATACTGCCTAAACCATTAAATATGGAACAATATCATGTAGCAAAGATATCTATAATATATATAAAATGCAACGTCTCTCTATCTGTCTGTCTGTGCGTTAGTGTGCTTATTACTCGAGAACCACTTATCCGATTGTGTTTTTTTTTTTAATTCATACATTTGTTCTCTGGCCAGGTTATCTATAATCTTCTGAAATATACATAAAATGCAACGTCTCTCTGCCTATGTGTCCGTCCGTTAGTGTGCTTGTCACTCGAGAACCACTTATCCAATTTACGTGTTTTTTTTTTTTAATTCATATATTTATTCTCTGGCCAGGTTATCTGTATATCTATAAAACTAACTGTGCCCGAGGCCCCGCTCGCGTGGACTTTATTCATATGTTCTCTGGCCCGGATACATTCTATTACATTAGGTAACATAAGCAATAAGCAGTGACGATAATAGTAAATCAAGTCGATAAAAAGTTTGCCGCTAACGCGTTTTCTTGCAATACACTGCCTAAACTATTAAATATGGAACAATATCATGTAGCTAAGAATATAATATATATAAAATGCAACGTCTCTCTGTCTGTCTGTCTGTCCGTTAGTGCGCTTATAACTCGAGAACCACTTATCCGACTTACGTATTTTTTTTAGTTCATACATTTATTCTCTGGCCAGGTTATCTCTAATCTTCTATAATATCTAAAAATTAGCTGTGCCCGCGGCTTCACTAGCGTGGATTTTATTTACTATTAGGTATCGTCACTGCTCATTCCTTATATTACTTGACATATAAAATATATCCTATAGCCTGGACAGAGAACATATGTATGATTTAAAAAAAAAACAGGTAAATGGATTCGTTCGCGAGTAATAAGCGCACTAACGGACAGACGGGCAGATAGAGAGACGTTAGGTTTTATATATATTATATTTTCGCTACATGATATTGTTCCATATTTAATGGTTTAGGCAGCGTATTACCAGAGAATGCGCTAGCGGCAAACTTTTTTCCGACTGGATTCACCATTATCATTAATGCTTATTTCTTATGTTACCTAACGTAATAAAAATATATCCTATAACCTGGACAAAGAACATATGTATGTTTTAAAAAAAAACACGTAAATCAGATAAGTGGTTCTCGAGTGATAAGTGCACCAACGGACAGGTAGACAGACAGCTACACAGATAGACAGGGAGACGTTGCTTCTTATATATATTATAGAAGATTATAGATAACCTGGCCAGAGAATAAATATACAAATTAGAAAAGAAAAACACTTAAATCGTATGAGTGGTTCTCGAGTAATAAACGCACTAACGAACAGACCGTGGCATCTTATATATATACTCGTATTGTAAAAGAACGCGCCAGCGGCAAACTTTTTTTTGACTTGATTCACTAGGACCGTGCACGTAAATAGTAATTTTGCAGTGATAAACGCACTAAAGGACAGACAGACAGAAAGAGACGTTTCATTTTATATATATTTATTATAGTTGCAACGTCTCCCTGTCTATCTGTCCATTAGAGCACTTATGACTCGAGAACAACTTATTTGATTTACGTGTTTTTTTAATTCATACATATGTATATTCTCTGGCCAGGTTCTAGGATATATTTTATTACGTTAGGTAATATAAGGAATGAGCAGTAACGATAATAGTGAATCAAGTCCACGCGAGCGGAGCCGCAGGCACAGCTAGTCTTATATATGTATAAAATTTAAAAGGGAGAGTTATCGTACCAACCAACTGAAACGTGAAGAAATGCAAAAATCTCATAACGTAACTTTACTTACGTCCTTACCTTACCAAAAAAATTAAAAGTTACGTTTTACTCCTTTATACAGAGACGACGAGTTGGCAGCCCAGAATAATTAAACTCTGTTTATATGGCTGTTTAAGTGTAGTATCCAAAATTATGGCTATAGTTATTTTGTGGAGAATATTTTAAAATTTGGCAGTTTATAACAGCTATCGTCAACTTTGCTGAGCTTCTGTTAGATTTTGGTAATTTAAGGAATACATATATAAAAATTTTGGAGATTAAATTCGTCTATAAGTAGGACTGCTTAGTTAACCTACAGTGCTTAGTGCGAAGTGGAGTATTAGGCATATATGGGAAAACATGGTTTGAACGTACGTTTTCTTGTGCAACTTTGCGTTGGTAGTGATAAATAAGTATCTTAAGAAATTCTAAAATCAGTTACTAATTTACCCATACAGGATGTTAAATTCCAGTATCTTGCGAGGTCAGTTTATTTTCGGTTTTGGTAGGAATGTTACGCAATCTAAAAGCTTAAAGATAAGCTTCCCCATAAAGACTTTCATGCCTTAGTACCATAAATAATAAGGTGAAGATATTATGAGAACGTTTTGCTTAATAAAGTTTTTGAATTAGGTGTGGGTAGAAGTACTATGTTATATGCCGTAGACATTTTAACGTTTTTTTGTATTGCTACAGATATATTGGCAATTTTAACATTTATTCCAAATAATAGGCCAGAAAAAATGTCACTAAAGCCCACGTGAGCAAGTAGTAAAGGGGTTGTTTAAAAATTATAGTTAATGGTATTTATTAATTGATTTTTCTGCAGCCCTAATTTTCTAAAATTTTGGAATTTTTTTTTGGATTAATAACAAAAATATATATTCACTTAAAAGTAACTTCTGGCCAAAAAATTTCAAATATACTTCATCTACATGCTAATGAGCTACTCGGTTTTACTACATAGACTCGCTCTTGTTGCTTTATTGCAGTAACATGTGAAAGTACGTTCTATTTTATATGAGATCTGAAAACTATTCCTTTTAGAATAATCATAAAAGGATACCCTTTATTACGTTCCAAGCTATTTACATATATAAATCATGTGGAGTTTGCATGTTAACGAGCAACATATGCAAGTTTCCCTTCTTTTTTTATTATCTGTATTAGATTGCGAAAGATAAAGTCTATTTTACATATGCGTTTTACACTTTGTGCCTTCTAGTTGGGTCTCTAATGTATACTGAAGTTTTTTTCTTCGTAGAATAGTTAAAAGCCATTAAATTTTATTACACTCATACGTTAAATATTTAATATTATAGTATATAGATAGTCGTAGCTGCTTTCCCAAAGAGAGAGGCAAAACTGAATTGAGAAGTAAGTTATAAAGGCCTCTTTTACTAAAATGCATTTTTTAATTATAATCTTCGCGTTTCGATCTGATTAGATCATCAAGGGCTAACAGTATATATGAGATAACGCTGCAGTATATATATATGTGTATACATATATATATATATATATATATATATATATATATATATATATATATATATATATGTATATATGTATATATACATATTTATATATATATATATATATATATATATATATATATATATAGAGAGAGAGAGAGAGAGAGAGAGAGAGAGGGGGGAGAGGGAGAGAGAGAGTCTAGTTGCCTGAACTAACAAGCAATAAGGTTAAAATTAAAACATACAGAAAATCGTCAAAAAACAAGACAAGTAAATGCAGTAACGTTTTCCCATAACACAGCAATTAAAATATACAAAGCAATGAAAAATAAATATATATTTATATATATTTATATATATATATATATATATATATATATATATATATATATATATGTTATATATATATACCTAGACAAAGGAAATATATGGACACTGAGTTTACAAAAAATCTGCGGTACCTCGATAATAATTTAGAAGAAAACTAGGCCTGGCTAATGTTAAAAATTTGACTACAATAGTTAAAGTTGTGGATAATATCTTAAATTTTCTCTCTCCCTACACAGAGTTATTTACTGGAAAACTCTGTTTAGTAT
>CM032449.1:138433463-138445963 GCA_019049505.1 Pachyrhynchus sulphureomaculatus
TTACGATTTTAGAAAAAACTGAATATAGAATTTTCAAAACCGATAATTTTATCACTAAATTACCGGGAAAAATTGAAATCAACATTACCTGTTAAATCCTCAAAACATAAAATTTATTTAAGGGTTTACATACACCTAGAGCTGCGAAAAATATGTATATTTAAAAAAAAAATATTTTAAAGGTTATTAAGTGAATAATACAAAAGAATGGCGATTATATATTATTAATATATTATATATTATTATATATTATTAATAAATTATAAGAATAATTAAAAAATATTAAAAATTTACTGAGTAATATTGCAGACTGAGATAGGTAGCGGTCCCCCTTTGTAATGGAATGGAATTTTCTTAAAAAAAATTTTTTTAAAAAATCCTTAGAAATATAGAAAAATAAAAATTCGTAAAAAAATTAAATTTTTGAAAATTCCAGGTGTATGTAACCCCTTAACATTTTACGATTCTATTTTCTTTTATCTTTTTTTCTGAGTTAAATTTTTTTATGTTCTCAAATATTATTCTTGTTAAAAATCGGAAGAGATTTACGTGTCGAACTGCAGATCGCCAAATTTTCAATTTGTGATTACAATCGATATATGAGCTCTTTTAGGTAAATATATCTATAATCTGGAATGAAAGCATGAGGGTACATTTATCTCAATATCGAAAATAAATAAGAATTGAGCAAATTACCGGGATTTTATCGTTATTTTCTCGTTTTTATTACTTTACCTACTCAGTATATATCACCACTATACCAAACACTTTATTTTTGCGTTCGACGCGAGTTTCGCTAACCATGTTAGCTTCATCATGAGCAATGATTGACTCAATTATCGCTCCTGTTGAAGCTAACATGGTTAGCTTTAGTCAACCATCGCTCCTGATGAAGCTAACATGGTTAGCGAAATGAGAGTCGAGTGCAAAAATAAAGTGTTTGGTGTAGTGGTGATATATACTGAGTAGTGTCATTGTGCCAAAGATTCCACATTCCCAATTTAATTACTTTACCTATCAAATTAAATCATTTCGGTAAGTTTTTAAACTTTAACTATATTAGGTGTTTATAACACTTAAATTTTTGAAAAAGTAATTCATATTTATTTAGTTTTTTCTATCATTAAATTTGTAGAAACGCTTGAAAGGACTATAACTCAAATTGTTTTATGCCACTGGTGAAAAACTGACAAATTATTTGGTGAAATTTTCCGAGGTAAAGGACATCCTGAAAAATGTTTTGACAACCAAAAGAATGATTGGTCTATTATTGTCTGTAAGGTACAGGTAGTAATTGTTTAATGAACGTATTTTCTTGGTCGATTAATTTCAAAATTATAACTATGATTTTGACAGTTATAAGATTACTCACAAATATAATACTTTTCAATACCTATGACACTATTTCAATTGATAAGTTTCAGATACACCAACTATAGTAATTTATTTGATAATAATGAAAGGATATTGACATAATTCATTAATTTTTTTAGTACTTTTTAATTGCTACTGAACACCTTATAAATTGTATTGCTGTAGTTCTTAAAAGGTAAATGTAAATTATTATTAGTATTAGAACCATCTAAAGTTACGGATAGAAAAGTACAGCTTGCCAAGTAAGAAAGTGTCCACGATAACTCATTTTTAGTAGATGCAATTCTAGCGATTCAACAAAAAATCAGTAGAGGGAACTCTTGTCTACGACGCATTTTAGTAAAAGTATCAGTCGATTCCGAACTTTCATCGAAATTACGTAGAATCCAAAATAAATCACTTGCTTGCGCGTCGGTTCGAGGTAGTCTTTCTTTGTTCCCATCCAAAGGCTCCTAAAATGACAAATTCCGAGGCCGCAAAATATATTAAAAAGTCCTTGTCATTTTGTGAAGAAGTTTTAACCAGCAGAAAGATATCGATGGCTTGCCAAAACGTGGCTAGGTATGCAAAGTCAATCGTGTCTTTGTTCTCACGGGACGCGAAATTGACATTGCATCAAGGAGCGTCAAAATTAAGAAAATCGGACTTGAATGCATTCCGAAGCACGTTGGAGAAACCTTTGCTGGGGAAAAATCACGTCACGAAGCGGCTCGCTTGGGCCCACTATAAGATACTAGAGTGGACCTCACAATCGCCGTCAACCTTATTGAAATTGAAAAATATTTAGTCCTTTGTAAAGAGCTCAGAGGAAAGACTTTCAGGACTTTGACTCAGTTGTCTCTTGAGATTCGAAAAATTTGGAGATATATGCCGCTCGAGTACCCGGAAAATCTCGTTGACAGCATGCCTTGAAGATGCTAGGCGATTATTGATGCAGAAGGCGATTGGACAACTTACTAAAGTAATTGCGCCATTGTTGGTACGGCAAAGATTTTTATCGAAACAGATTTTTTCAAGATATGAGCGGTCATGTCCTCACTTGACAGATTGTACAAACAACGAGAAATTCTTTATTATTGTAAGATTACCAGATTGATTGTAGCTTTCTTTTCCTCAAAATTTGGGTATGGTAAAAATTTTGAGAGACTTGGTGTACTTTTTGGGGGTAAGCAATTTATACTTGGGTTAGACCTGGTTAAAATTTTTAGTTTAATATTTTAGAAATGTGTAACATTGCCCACAATATAATAAGAAAGAGATCCTGACCGAGACGATTTTTTATTTGGGTATTTTAACACACTTCTTTTGCATAGTAAAAATGTTTTGTGGTAGAGAATAGTTTTCATATGCACTAATTCTAATAGGGCATCGTTATTTACGAACATATTTATGAAAGTTATTTGTTCATCTTGATCTTAGTAATAACATAATTGTCATATATATATATATATATATATATATATATATATATATATATATATATATATATATACATATATATATATATATATAAAATGTATTTGTATGCTTTCCTTTAAAAATAGAAACATTATTTAAATTATATTATTACTTATTGGCATTTTAACTTGTTTTTATCATCAAATAGTAAATCTTTTACTTATAGTTAAACACTATAGAAATCTGATCATACTCTTGTAATATTTTAATTTAAAAATCAAAATTAGTAGTTAAAAATAACCCTTGTATTTCAGAATTTCATTGATTAATTAAAATAATTAATAATGTTATCCTATCCTTTTGTCATGTTATTAAATACATTGCTACGTCTCTTTTTACACTTACGTTTATTGTTTCTAGTTTCTTTTTAGTTCTCTAGTTTCTAGTTCATTTTTATATACAAGCAGTTTTTTTGTCTTTAAAATTCCTTAAGAATATTTAATATTTTTATAATACATGATCATCCTTAAACAAAGGTCTGTCTTTATATAGATTATTTATCATTATTCATGAAGATCTGCTAAGGATATTATCCCCAATTTTTTATATTTAGGGCATCCTTAGTGGCTATAAAAAATTTTGAAACCTTTTTTTATTATACTTTGACCATTAACATAAAATATGAACGATTTTTAACCAAGTTTGTTATGTAACGCAATCCATAACCAATAAAAGTGCGGTCTCAAAACTTGGAATTAATAAAAGAACACGGTACTGTAGAGAAATTAAATAATGATTTTTTCCATTTGCCATGTCGTTTATTCGAATTCATACGCATCTCGCTAACTACGCCAGCAGGAGTAGGTACAATCCTTTTAAATCATTTTTATTTCTTCTTCAAAATGCTAATGTAATCGCAAAATATATAACGGGAATTAAAAAATTCGATTTGCCAAGTGGTCAAACGGTATCTCCATTGTATTGCTACAAAGGTTTCAGCCTACAATAATGGGCAGTCGAACTCTTTGAAGATATAGTCTTCTATTACAGCCTTCAAGATATACTCAGTATCAGTATGACTACAGTAAAAATGTCAGGTGTTAGATAAATAACAAATATAGACAAATATATAGTGAGTTCAGAAGATAAAACAATAATGAACATCACGTGCGTGTCGTCTATCCATCACCAAACTAGAACAAGTCATGTTTTGCTATATTTTAGAGCTTGTTAAATATTCTAGATGAAGACGACAATAATGGGCATCTCGCATACACGATCACAATACCAGCAAGGATTTCTTTTCAAAAAATATTAGTAGCCAACAGGCTTTAGTGTTATTTGACAAGAAATAGCTGAAACCTTTAATCCGACGGCGAGAAAGGAACGATGTTGTACTGCTATGGCCATATGCAAAATTGGGTACTGTTAACTGTTTATCGATAACTGTAACAGCAAAAAGGACAGGCTTTAATACTGCTGCAAAATAGGTCTTGATACTTCCATCTTCGCGATATTGCGAATTTCAAAGAAGATCGTACTTCTAATCTCACCAGGCGACATGTTCTACGTATCCAGAAAAAAGGATAAAGAAGTACGTTTAGCGTCGGTGAAAATTACGCAAAGTAACATAGAGATTTATGGGATGGCTACAAAGACATGCCATGTTTTCCTCCGTTTCATAAATCAACAGGGCCTAGGTGAAGCTAATAATGTTTGGCATCTCACAGACACATTTTTTGGCAATTTCATATGAAGTAGTGCTGAGGTTAGTTAGTCATAAACATATCTTTTGAGATATGGTTTCCAAAGCTTTGCTGCTGTCAGATTCTATTTGTGAGGTGCTTGCAATCTTTACTTAGAATTGCAAGTGAGCTCCTAAATGTGACAACAAATAGCATGTCATAGTTCGGTAATTGATTAATGGTACGCCTATATTTTCTAATATTCTTTAATTTTTCATACTTAAAATTTAAGGACAAAAATTACTGACGGCCCATCGAGAAGCCATTAAATGCTTTTTGTAAGTTTTTTCACAGACAGCAAATACATATTCCGTTTATAAATATGGTAACAAAAGCACTTGGGAATTTTTTATCCTTATGTATGTACATATATATACGTCACATGACCAGATAAAACCAGTGCAATAACACCAGTTGAGAAAGTTAACTTGTCAGCTGAACTTTTTGCTTCACATTCTACTGTTAATTTCCAAGGAAAAACACTACCAGTCAAGGATATCCAATGTTGCCGTTAGATAGCGTATCATAAAAAGTATTTTAATTAAACTAGACACCAAAAAAAACTGTGTGGTGCTGATGAAATATATGCCATAGAACTCAAAAATGTTCGAGAGAACTAAGACCAATTTGCTGTAGACTTTCCAGCCTAATCTAGAGAAAGGGAATATTTCCTTCTTGTTGGAAATGCGCTACAGTTTAGTCGATACGGACGTCATGAAAAAGGTTATTAATCATCATCTTATCTGAAAGGATTGAATATTATTAGCTACTATTAATATGGCTTTCGTAAGCAAAGATCAAAAGGAGATTTTCTGACTTATGTAAGACATCTTTGGAACAATGCAGTTCTTCCAAAGAAGTTCCGTTTGAAGAATCTCGAGCAGCTGCACTTGGTATGGATGGATTGTTGGCTAAGCTACGCTTTTATGATGTGTCCTAAAAGTTCTTTTCATGGGTCTCATATTTCCTCAGAGAGCCTGCTTTATGAGTAACAGCCGACGGATTTTTTTCTGACATCTTCGCTATTAACGCCGGTGTGCCTCAAGGTTCCATACTCTATCTTAGTCTTTTTCTTATTTACATTAATGATGTGCTGGAAAGTCTCGAAAATTGAATCTACAACTTTGCAGATGACAGATCGCCTATTTCTTCCTTCAATTTGAACTTTCGAACATCGGCTACCCATGAATTATTCGCACATAGCAAGAACTCGTTCAACTTAACAAAGACCTGGAAGAAATCTTATCTTCGGGTGATAATATCCAAGAAGAATTTAACGTTACAAAAGCCCACGCGGTAGTTTTTTCTCAAAAACTTGACGTTGCTGAATCCGATATAGTTATGTTGAGGCACTCCATTCCTCTAGCATCGTCACTCAATTTGCTGGGCGGTAATTTGAGATCAAATATGTCGTGGCATGAACATGTTGCAAATATCGCAAAGAGAGCTTCCCAAAAGCTGGGAATATTATTTCGAACTAGAAAGCTTTACACTCCACAAAAACTGTTAATTCTGTTCTGTACAAGGCTTAAATTCGACCGGTGGAATACTGCTTCCATGTTTGGGGCTCTACTCCCAAACATGCACTGCATTTGTTGAATTCTATTCAGAAGAGAGCTGTTCGCCTGACTTGAGACCCCGAACTGGCCAGCAACCTTGATTCGTTGGAACATCGAAGTACTTTCATGGTAAGTATTCGATGAATGTACTCCACTTAATTCCAAAGTATTACATTCTAAGAATATACGTTTCGCTACTACTTCATATTTCTATGAAGGTCAGCTTGTTACTCCTCATACAACCCTTTTCGCGCATTCTTTTATATATGGATAGCTTCGTCTCTTTGGACTGTGTGCCGAACCGAGTACAAATTACAGCGATTCAAGACAAACATAAATCGGTTTTTTTTTCGCACACGCGGTGTTCCTGTAGCATCTTAGGGATCTCCCTGAGGCACATAGCGCATAAAACAATATGTGATATTATCTAAAAAACCTAAAGTACCTCCATTTAAATTTATCTTCTATATTATTCATGCTGTACATTGTTTTTTTTTTTCGTGTATAATTCATAATACTAAACGAACATTATAGAGAATAACCCAAAATGAATATTGCTCGATCTGTTCAAAATGAAAAAATCAGGGACATAAATTTTAGGCTACAAATAATATATCACTTTAATGCGAATTTGGAATTTATGTCATGTGATACCACAAATCATCGTTTTCTATCATGGATGACATGTTTTTTGAGAGTATCTCTGAGACACAGCAGAGGTGTAGGACTGGGTAAATATTTGAACAAGTTCCAAGAATTGATTTTTGTTGGAGCACGGGAAGCAGCTTCTCTGATATATCAATAAAGAGTTATTGTTTTAAGGGAAATATTCTGACTCTGGAAGTTAATTTGTGAGCTTAGTAAACCTAGCAATTTGGACTTATAGATGGGTAAATTTGTTAGATATTTACTTCAATTTCATTGTATATACAAAATAAATTCATTTGTTAAAATTTCATATTATGGGATATTTATCGAGTTGTTATGTTACTGTAGTTAAGTTTAAACAAACTATTTAATATTAGTATTTTATTGTTGATAAAAAACTATGAATTTTGTTTAGCATTGTGGGAATTATTATATAAATATAAAACTATAAACCGCGCTACAGCAACATAGGCACACTACATTTACATTTGTCTACTGATTGTCAATGTGATTTAAATTCGAATTACATTTTTGTCCACAATGTGGGTATGCTAATAACATAATAGTAGTTACGATGCGTTTAGTTAGCAGCTAAAGTAAATTTATATTAGTTGTACAGGGTGAGTCAACAATAGAGTAAAGTTCATTATCTCATTTGTTTCGGAAATGACGAAAAAAATGTTAAAAACAGTGGTTTTAGGGAATGTTAAGGTGCACAGTTTAAAATTATTTTTGAGTACACAGGGTACTTCAAAGAAGTGTGGCCGATATAACATATGTTTTTTTTAAATGGGATATAATATTTTTTCTAATTTATTTTTAAATTCTGCGTAAAATTTTATAACTTTTTTATTAATAATGTGATATACCTAAATCTAGTAGTTTTTTTAATATTTTAATTAAAAAAAAAAAAAAAATACTAGTTTTCAGTTTTGTAAAAAATTGCCAGTAGCGCTACTATTTCTGAAGGGGGAATACTCATAATTGGTACAAGCATTTTATAGAAATGAAAAAAAAAAAGATATATGTAAAGAAATTTGAGTTAGATGCTACAGGGTGTTCAAAATAAATTTATACATTTCGACTATTTTAAATTGAAAAATCTCAGATTTTTTAAGTGGCACACCCTGTATATTATTTGATTGATTTATTTTACAAAACTCGCCAATTTTTATTAAGTATGTCATATACCTATTTCTAATAGTTTTCGATTTTTTTTGAATTTTTCAATTTTACCCTTGGTTTTAATTCCTTTACGCTATAACATCATAGTTGCCAAAACAAAACAAAAATATAGGCATCGTCAAATTTTGACATATATATATATATATATATATATATATATATATATATATATATATATATATATATATATATATATAGGTTTTATAACGTCTTCCGTCTTCCGATGCCTAATTTCCACTCCTCCCGGTTTCTCCATCCCTCCTCCTCCAGATCTCTCTCTAGTACTTCCTTGTTGATTCCTGCTCTCCAGCTTTGGCGTGGTCTTCCTCGCTTTCTTTTTTCCATGAGGGTTCCAATTTAAAATCTTTTTAGGCAGTCGGTCCGTACCATACCAACTGTTGGGTTCTGATTTCGTCCACTATATCGTGCTTTATTTCTAAAGCTCGCCTTATCGTGTCATTTGGTATGCGGTCTTTTCTGGATTTTCTGGCTGCTCGTCTCCAGAAATCCATTTCTGTAGCTTTTAGTATTTTTTCTGTTCTTTCCTTTAATGGCCACACCTGGAAGCTGTAAGTTATTATACTTTTCACTATTGAGTTGTAAATTCTCTTCTTATTTTCAATGGATATGTTTTTGTCCCATAGTATACTATTAAGCATTGCAATCGCTTTTCTTCCTTGGATATTCCTCTCGAATATTGCTTCTTCCAGTGTTCCGTCCCTAGATATTCTCGTTCCCAAATACTTATAACTGGCACAGTGTTTTGATGGTGTGTCCTGTGGCCAGTTTCAAGTCCTGCTGTTGTCCTCCGACGCACATGTACTCGGTCTTTTTAATATTGACTTCTAGGCCCCATTTTTCATATTCATCCATAAGTTTTCGTGTCATGTATTCCATATCATCGATGTCCTGAGCGACTACTACCTGGTCATCTGCGAATGATAGCATGTACAATGTAGTATCGTCATCCAGTGGTAATCCCATACTGCTGCATTTCCTTTTCCAGTTCTTCAGTACACTCTCCAAATAGATTTTAAATAGCGTTGGGGATATACAGCAGCCCTGTTTGAGACCCTTTGTGACCGGGAACCCTGTTGTTATACCATATTTGGTTTTCACACTACTTCTTGCGTCTTGGTATAAGGATTTTACGGCTTTAATTATTTCGGTGCTTACATTACTCTGTTGTAGTGTTTCCCACAATCTCATTAGGGGCACGCTGTCGTAGGCCTTTTTTAGATCAACAAACAAGACATGGACTTCCTGATCAAATGCGGTTTTCTTTTCTAGGATTTGTGTCAGTGAGAAGAGATGGTCTATTATGGAACTTCCTGCTCTAAAGCCTGCCTGTTCTTCAGCTTCTACGTCCGGGTATTCCGTTTCTATTCTATTTTTAAGTATTTTTCCGTATATTCTGCTAATAGATCCTGTAACCGTTATTCCCCTATAGTTATCGCAATTATTTTTGTCTCCTTTCTTATGAATTGTTGATATGTATGATATTTGCCATTCCTTGAGTACTTCTGATGTGTTAATGCATCTTTGGAATAAGTTCCTCAAAGCGCTAAATAGCTTTTCAGTTCCGTATTTTACTATCTCTCCTGGGATGTTTCCTGGTCCTGGAGCTCTACCATTTTTTAGCGTTTTACATACTTCTTTAACTTCTGATGTTATCCTTATTGGGGATCCTCGTATAACTATATTTGGGTTTCCATGTTGGGTACTTTTGAACTCTGGTCTATCTTCTGTTAGCATATTTGTAAAATATTGGTTGCATTTTTCTGGTGTTATTGGTGAGAAGATTTCTCTTTTCCGTTCTGCTCTCATATTTTTAAGAAGTCTCCAGCTTTCTGTGCTTTTTCTTCCTCCTATGTAAGTGTTGAGTCTTGAGCATGTCTTTTCCCCATTGGTTGTTCTTTTTATCACTAATCATTTTGACATATCTATTAAGCAAGTAAAAATAGTTTAATTTGTTTTAGTAAGTGACGTATAAAGATAATAGTTACGGATTTTCCTAAAAATTAATTAATTGATAAGGTTTATATACTGGGGCGAGGCGGGAAAAAAATTGTCTTTTGGCCGTAAGGCTTTACGAAGCGAAGTACCCTAATAGACGCATACCATCTAGAAAATCTTTTCAGTGCTTAATGGAACGGTTTGGTGCTAGTGGTAGCGTTGAGTATACGAAACGGAAAGTAGTAAACCAGAATGCTACCAATGAGGAAAAAGAAATGGAGATTTTACTTGATGTTAAAGATAATCCCCAGCCGTCAACTAGCTGACTTATCTGACATATCTCAATTTACGGCTAATCACACCACGAAAAAAGTATCATCCCTTTCATATGGAACTACATCAAGAACTTCAACACCGTGATTTTGAACGACGAGTAAACTTTTGTACCACCATGAATGGAGCAATAGAGGCCGGTCCAAATTTTTTATCCAAAATAATGTTTTCTGATTAAGCTACTTTTCGCAGTAATGGAGCAGCTACTAGCCATAACATACATTATTATTTAACAGTTAATCCATTTTGGGTCCGGGAAGTTCAAAACCAAAACCATTGGTCGCTTAATGTATGGTGTGGAATATTAAATTTTCAAACTACTGGTCCATATTTTTTCCAGGAATCGCTTAACGGGCCTAGACATCTAAATTGTTTGCAAAACGAATTACCCCAGTTTTTTGAAGAAGTAGATAACTTTGAAAGGGAACAAATATGAATTCAACATCATTACCACCGGGAAGTTTCAGAATTTTTAAACGATCGTTACCCACAAAAATGGATCAGTAGGGATGGAGTAGTCCCCTCGATCACCTCGAACAACACCTTTAGACTTCCTTTTGTGGGGTTGCAGTAAAGATCGTGTTTATGTGAATCCCAGTAGATATGGAAAATAGTATACGCGATGCTTGCAGGACAATAATGTCCTTTATGCCAAGGAAAGTGAAGGAAAATATAGTAAAACGACTAAACATGTGTATTCAAGTAGACGGGCATATTTTTGAACATTTATTACGTCATATTAATTAATTATTAGATAAGTTAAACTATATTAGAATTATTATTAACTATTTGTTTATGTTTTCACAATAGCGTAAGTGTATTAAAAACAAGAGTAAAAATTGAAAAATTCAAAATAAATCGAAAACTATTAGAAATAGGTATATGACATACTTAATAAAAATTGGAGGGTTTTGTAAAATCTATCAGAAAAAATAGTGATATACAAGGTGTGTCGTTTAAAAAATTTGAGATTTTTCAATTTAAAATAGTAGAAATATATGAAATTTGTAGCATCTAAGTCAAATTTCTTTACATATATCTTTTTTTTTTGTCTCTATAGAACGCTTGTACCAATTATGAGTATTCTACCTTCAAAAATAATGGCGCTACTGGCAATTTCTTACAAAACTGAAAACTAGTATTTTTTTTTTAAATTGAAATATTAGAAAAACTACTAGGTTTAGGTATATAACATTATTAATAAAAAAGTTATAAAATTTTACGCGAAATTTAAAAATAAATTAGAAAATAGGATGTTCTATTTAAAAAAACATATGTTATATCGGCCACACTTTTTTGAAGTACCCTGTATACTCAAAAATAATTTTAAACTGTGCACCTTAACATTCCCTAAAATTATTGTATTTAACATTTTTTCGTCATTCCCGAAACAAATGAGATGACGAACTTTACTCTATCGTTGACTCACCCTGTATATATTTGTATTTCATCTAAAAAATACGATTTCTTCAACCCTTCACAGTAGGCATTTGTTTCAGCAATCACTTCATCGTTTAACCCAAATATTTTTCTGCCTGGGCATTCTTTCATATTCGGAAATGGGAAATAATCGCTGCGAGCTAAATCTGGTGAATATGGTGGATGCAGTAGCAATTCGTGTCTTAACTCATGGAACTTTGCCACAGCGATTACACAAGTGTGTACGCGTGCATTGTCTTGAAGAGAATTTTTTTCTTTGCCAAATGCGGACGTTTTTCTTGCACAGCATGGTTAGAACGATCTAATAAGTTGACATAATACTTTCCATTAATCATTTTGCTCTTTTTAAGGTAATCGACGTGGCCACTGCGGCTTACAATCCATTAAAGTCATCTTAGCCTTCTTGGGCGGCGGTTCGCCACGGAAAACCCACTGTTTGGACTATTATTTGATCTCTGGTTTGCTGTGATGAGTTCACGTTTTGTAAACAGTTATGAATCGATGCCAAAAATCATTCGCGTTAACATCGCCAAATATTCCTTTAATGTTGACACACGTGCGTGTTTATTATCAGTTGGGAACAATCGCGGCACCCATTTTGTGGAAAGCTTTCTCATATCGATGACACAAGTATACAAGCCTGCATTGCCTTGGTGAAAGAGAATTTTTTTCTTCGTCAAATGCGGACGTTTTCCTGTCACAGCATGGTTGAAACGATCCAATAAGTTAACATAATACTCTCCATTAATCATTTTGCCCTTCTCAACGTAATCGACGTGGAGCATCCAAGCATTCCAAAACATTCTGGCCATGATTTTGTTGGCTGTAAAGATGCTTTGGCCTTCTTTGGTGCCGGTTCGCC
>CM032449.1:138450963-138530730 GCA_019049505.1 Pachyrhynchus sulphureomaculatus
TATATATATATATATATATATATATATATATATATATACATATATATATATATATATATATATATATATATATATATATATATATATATATAGATGTATATATATATACATAATATATATAATTTTTTATTGTACATTAAAAAAAACAAGTGAATATATATATATATATATATATATATATATATATATATATATATATATATATATATATTTGGTTTCGAAATTTTTTCGTAATAGTCTTAAATAATATTGTGCAAAAAAGCTTTTTAATATTTGTCTACAACTTACTCTTGGACCTAGCAGATATTCACGTTAACAGTCAAGCGAATGTTGCCATATTTGGGAGTGGGCAAATTCAAAACAAGCATCAAGAGCTTATACCTTCGACCACCATAAGGATATGTGGAGTGCGGTGAGTGGAGGTGATTGAAAACGTTTTCACAATCATGTTACTGAAGGTTATTCGACATCATATATATTTAAAAAAGTATTTTCTAGTCAATTAAGATTTGCAAGAATCGATTTAATTCCAAAAGTATTTAACTGGATATTCTTCTCTATTCTATTTTTAGTTTCTGTATAATACAAATATACAACATTATAGAGAGATATAGAGATTATATCGCTCTTACATGTACAACGGATTATCAGTAGATATGTAGTTTACCTTTAGTCAATCATCGCTCCTGATGAAGCTAACATGGTTAGCGAAACGCGCGTCGAGTGCAAAAATAAAGTGTTTGGTGTAGTGGTGATATATACTGATTAGTACGGATTATCAGTTATAATTAGTAAATTATTTTGGCGTTACCACTATCTTATAGATATCTTAGTGGTGTTTTTAACTCGAAGTTGACAGAAAGATCAAATTTTTTCACAGAACCTACAAAATTAGCAAGTCATTTTGTGTAAGAGATACTGCTAGATGCTATAATATACTAAAATGTAACAAAATTTCTAACGATAATGTCCCAGAAACCATTAAATGGAATTTTATGATACACCACGTGTTCAATCTATACATAAGTCTCTAAAGACGAGATTGTTACTGTTTTTGATGAAATTTGGAAACATTCTACTCCCTAATTGAAATTCTCAACGAAAAACAAAACCAAGTAAAGTATTGATTACTAATCCAGTTAGGTCGTGTTTGTTTTGCGGTTTCAATTCTCAATCCTGGTCTGATATATAGAAAAGTTATAACCTACTGTATATAGATATTCTTAACTAGTGTTGTTATGCTAGTGTACTAATGTGCTGTTAATATAGATCTGATAGGTATATAGCTGTGAAACCAAAAATTCACCCACTGTGGCACATATACTCGAGTTCGTGTAAAATATTCCTTCGCTTAGACTTTGTACAGACCCGAAACATTATTTTATATCAACAGATTTATATTCTAGAGTTAAAATTAAAAGTAGAATAATACGCTGGGTGTCTCCATTAAATTTGATGGTTCACGCTTATTTGAACAAACCTTTATTATTAAAAGTATTTTCTCACTATTCCCATTTTAAACTCAAACGATATTGCACCTTGACTGTTGATAATATATCTATAATAAAGCCGTCCTCGTATGCTATCAGCACCCTGTATTATCATCATAAATATCTGTTTCGTGGACACATTGATTAGTATTTCAACTTTATGAATAAGTATTGTCAATTTATGGTTAGGTAAATGTTTTTGTATACTGTTACAAAGCAATTTTCATAACTATCATAAAGCGCTGTTTTAAAATTCACATGCAAAAATTATGTAAAGGTATACAACTGGTTTTGTTGTTAATTTGAGCCTTTCATATAACAAAGAATTGTAGGCATGATTTTGAAAACAATCGAATCATTGTAACAGTTCTATTTTACTGAAACTGAACTGAAATACATACAAAAAGCTATTTTAAGCAACATACATTTAAGAGTCCATTTGTAATTAAAATGTATCAAACCGGAAATTTCATTTAAATGCCCTTTAATAATAATAATCATTCAAATGATACAATTATTTTCTTGTCATTTGTACGAAATGACATAATTCTAAACTTCTTTGATTTACGTGAAGTTAAAGAATAAATCAAAAAGATAAAACACGAGTATTTTATTTTAGCACATATACTGGTAGTCGGTTTGACAAAAGTGTGGATTTATACTTAGCATTCGATACTGCAAAAAGACGTTTACTTGCATATGAAGTGAAAATTCTAAGCACATGAAAAAAGTATGGACCGTTATTTGTTTAGGCGAAGCATCTTATTAGGTATTTTGTAAACCCATGCCGAAGAATTGATCCAGCAAACTATCAAACACCCGCTAAGATGTACGTCTAGGGCTGTTTCTTGTTCCAAAATTTGAGGATTGACCATGCTCAAAATACATCAGAGATCTTTATTACCATTTGTTCACATGTCATTAAAGAAGCAAAGCAAGAATTTGGCTACTGTAAGGACCCAGTCAATCGGAGTCGTCTTTTTACTGCGTGAAAAGAAAAAAAATTATGTTGACTCCTCCTTGTTAGAGTTACTGGCTAGACGAAAAGCTCTTGATATAAAGATGTTGGCCACTGCTTGTCGTTATGATGAGTAGCGACGTGACTTGGCATTCAAATATTTGTTCGTATGTGTGAGCTTTCTGGTTTAACGAATTTTATCCAAAGGCGACGTTAATTGATAGAAAGTTTTCAGTTGAAGTAGGAGAACAAAAATGTAGCTTAAATCCAAGTTTAAAACAAGTAATTCGCAGTAACAATTAAAATTATCCAGTGCATACGTATCTATACAATTACCTTTGTTTAGAGTTTTACGTTGTCGTGTAGTTAAAAGTTGTATACGACAGTTCGAGAAGAATTATGTAATTTTCACCGTTTCATTTTACCTACTGGCATATAGGAAAATAGTAATTTTAAGCCATTGTAAAATCGGCTTTTATCAAAATAGTAATTTTAGAACAATCTGCAATTACGAACATATCATTCGAGTTTTAGTTTCAACGAAACAGAGTCGCAACATTGCAAATGAAGAAATTTAATGTACAAAAGGTACTATAATCTGTCGCATAACTACTTCACCTGATCCAATACTAACCATGACATATCTAGTGTTCTAGGCGAGAGTTACCTTGCTTTGTAGCATTCGAAAATTTTAAATTGTTCATTCTATATAGGTTAAGTTAAAGTCTACTTAGTTTTTAATTAAAAGGATGTATTTTATACAGCTTATTTCGAAACTTAAAAGTCACAAATTCCTTAGAGGTATCTCCTTACTTTTTCTTGATGTCTTGCCTGTCAAGGAGGCATTTAGCATATTGAAGTAGCAATAAATAATTGTGTTACCGGTGGGAAAATCATATTATGGGAATATCATGCTTGTAAAAGACCGCACCTAATTTTTCCTAGATAATTCCAGCCTAAGGTAATATATTTTGAAGTTTCACTAAGCTTTGTATAACTATATTGGTACAATCTTTTCTTCAACGTTCCTCGAGTAAAATCTAAAACATGTAAACACAAAATATAACCTTAAAAATATGCGAAAATAGACTTGCCTTGGTACTTGTATTTGTATATCGTTAGATATTTTCATGAATTGAATGGAACATATATTTAATTTTGGTGAATTACTGTAGATTCCTTTTGTTTATAATTATGACATAATTCAAATATGAGTGTAACGAGATAACAGAGCAAGTTATTCAAATTGTGGTAGTCTGAATGCACCAGGTGTAAGTCTGTCATGGGTTGAGGTTAGGCTACCCCATCATCTAGCCGATGCATTTCCAAAGTGAACTATTTCTTGACAGGTAAAAAGAAAATGGAAAAGTAAAGATTTGTGGACTTCATTTTATCAGTAGCTTACGAACAGTAAAGTTGTTCAGTGAATTTTCTTGAGTTCTTTGACATGCGCGGAAAAGTTCGGTAAATTATAAACCTGTATAGTGATACTTATATATGAAACCATCTACGAAAGGTAAATAAGTGAAAAGAAGGAAGATTGAAGGAGATTACTGTATGTAAGTAATTGACAACGGCATATATAAGAATTTAGGTTGACATATGGTTTGTAATTAATTACAGAGATTTATCAACACCGATTCTCTTAGCCGAAGAGAAATAACCACTTGGCAATAAGAAGAGTCCACATTTTCTTCGCTGAGAGGAAAAGCTTCATGTTTTCCTGATCAGGAAAATAGCACCTTTTGGAGACCAGTACCATCTTTTTGTAATGAAGACAGCAGCTCTTTATTTCACTGAGAAAGGTGACTCCAAATAAATATAATTTGAAGAATGCATCCTGTAGAATCTGCATAGAGCTGCGCATTTATCTTCAGGCCAGTTACTGCGATGACCTCCATAATATAAGAGAAATTATATCTAATGTTTTTTGTAATTTTTTTATGACATTAGGTCAGTCTAAAAGCACAGATTTTAACTTCCACTTTAACTCTTACTACACTTTATCTTTCACTACATTATTAAACACAAGATGCCGGTGTTAACACTCGTAATATTTCTTATTTTCTTCAGATCACGAGAGCTTTGTAAAAATTTATATATACATAAATATATATATACATATATATATATATATATATATATATATATATATATATATATATATATATATATATATATATATATATATATATATATATATATATATATATATATATACATATATATATATATATATATATATATATATATATATACGAGGCATGTTTTTTAAGTAAGTACCGTTTTGCGATTCCGCCGCCGCAGCGATACGGTCGGCGTTCCGCGCATGCGCGCTGGTAACCTACATCTCATGTCTACGCACTGACGCCATTACAGTCTGATTCTTCATTGTATATGTTGTTTACTGAGTGTTTAAGATGCCTCCGACAATCGTGAGTCCCGCCGATTGTGAAGTACGGGCTGTTATAACGATTTCTTAGTGCTAAAGGCGTAAAACCGATCGATATTCATCGTGAGATCTGTGAAGTTTATGGACAAAACATTATGAGTGATGGAATGGTAAGGAAATGGGTGAGAGCATTTAAAGATGGCCGCACAAATGTGCATGATGAAGAACGGAGTGGGCGTCCTTCGGTCGTTAATGAAGATTTGGTGCAGAAAGTGGACGAAAAGGTGAGAGAAAACAGACGCTTTACAATTTCATCATTGTGGGACTGCTTTCCTCAATATTCTCGTAGTGTTTTGTATCGCATTGTGACCGAGTGTTAACAAGTCAGGCGGCAGAATTTTATGAGGAGGGTATTCAAAAACTGGTGCCACGTTATGACAAGTGCCTCAATATTCACGGAAATTATGTAGAAAAGTAGATTAAGGTACAGGCTTTCATGTAAAAATAAAATTATAGCGATATCTTTGCACGTCTTTTTTTAATTCCAAAACGGTACTTACTTAAAAAACATGCCTCGTATATATATATACCCGGTTGGCTGTTTCCAACATGTAACACCCAGTAATTTTTTTATTCTGTAACTTACATATTTGCATTTTTAGATACCAGAATGGGATATTATTAGGGTTTTTTATCACTTAAGAAATATTTTTAACTACTTACGATTTGACCGGAGGTGACTGCAACTTTCTTATTTTTAATGGAACCCTGTAAATTTTTTTATCAATTTCAATTCGCTTTGAAATTCTCTTTCCAACGATGTAACACAAGTTGATATTTGTTTGACAGGTGACCAGCAAAAACTGATTTAAACTCTTAGTTAGACGGCTATGGCGGCAATTACTTTTGTTCGTTTTATCTCACTTTGGAAAGAATTTAAGACCATCCATTTATCGTACCATTTTCACGAGTCTAAGTGGCTCCTACAAAATGTTATGCTTTAGATTCAGTTACAGAATTTTCTCTTTAATATCGACGGTGTGCCAAAAAAATTTCTAAAAACTCTTTTAATAACGACTATTAGAATTATGTGCACCTTGTTTTCGTTAGTTTAACAGCATATTGATTTTTAAAAATTGTTGTTCCCATAATTTTTAAAGCATTAAACTACCCACAAGATATCAGATGTGAGAAAAGTACGGATCGTATGTACTCGTCAACGCATGAGTGTTATGGGATAGTATATGTAGGGTAGTTTTTAAGTTGAATCTTCATTATTTCCAAAAATTAGAAAAAAAAACATCAATTATCGACTTATACACCTATATGGGCATCATTACCGTATTTGATTGCTAATTTAAGTCGGTTTATGACCTTCGAATATTACTTTGTCTATTTAATTATCTGATCTTACAATTTTCAACATGTCAAAAATTTTAAGAAATAACCCCGCAAGTATTCTCTTGTTTCTATACTCTAAATAAAGTGTTTCTAAAAGTCTCAACTTATTTTAAAACGAAATTGCCAAGAAAAGTATCAGATTTAATTTATATTTCTTTTGGATGTAAAAAATCGCCTAAAAAACAAGAAATATTTTCCACTTATTTTTCGCCTCCAGCCATTTTACTTTTCCATGAAAATTTATACGAATCTAAGTAATCTAGGAAAGAAATTTCTCCGGGTTTCTAAGATCGATTTAAGCGCACAGTAATATATTTTTACTTCTGGGAAAAACTTGTTCTAATTTAATGGGATATTTGTTAGTCTAAAAGGGTTTTACTGTTCGTGATAATTCTAATTAAGGAAAATACTAATATTTAAAAGCTCCGACAATAAAACTAGACGGCATTTTTAAATAAGTATTTGTGTGAATATTCTTGTCGTTATCTATAAATGATAAGCTAATTCATTATATCGATCTTTTAATGAGAGTATCATACAAAATTTGTCATTGAAACTCGGATAACAAGGACTATTAACATAGAATATTTGTACTTATTAAATTTCTCAAAAGTTTTTGTTGTTTTGAGTTTTCCTTTGCGCTTTTTTAATAGGTACAATATGGTGTACGTGCTGCAGGAGAATGCCTAAAGCACTATAGGAGTGACGCGTGTGTGGAAAAAACGTTTCACGTTAGTTTTGAAACCAAAAATATTCTATTCTATGAGAGACACAGTCCAAGGCAATTCATTCGAAAAAATAAAGTTCTCCATATAAAAGAATTATTGAAAAAGATGGTAGAAGAAAGAATAAATTGAACCTTAAACGGAAGGTATTAACATGATGTGTATTCCTAGCATGCACTACTCTGGGAGCAATTAGACTGGCTTCGACGTCCTAATGAATCAAGATTCTGGGTCTCCAATAAGGCATATACCATAGCTCTTCTGAATAGAATCTTACAAATAAAGCATTGTTGGTGTAAATAGAGTTTTCTAATATGAAATAATATTTAAAGCATTTGAAAAGCTTTGTTTGCTATACATGCAATATGCCAAAATATATTTACTCCACAGTTAACACAGCAAGTTTAGTCACGATGCTAGAAGTATGGAATGTTCCTACATAAGTTTATCAGGTTTGGCAACGTTAACTTTAAAAAAAAAATGCCACCCGGATTTTGCAGCATTAAATACTACTGGGTTACTCTCACGCCAAGTTAGAATTTCGTTTTGTTAAATTTAATAACTTCCTGCAGTTAGCGGATATGTGCAGGGTAGCTGATGTTCGAGAATTCAAGGTAAATGAAAAAAAAAGCGTACTGTCTTAGGTATGGCTGCAGATTGGAGCCCTGGACCTTTACAGCAAGTCGTTAATATAAAGAAGAAAAAGAATTGAAGATAGTATGGAGCCTTGAGGCACACCATCGTTGATAGTAAAGTTATTAGAAGGATACCCGTCAACTATCACTAGTAAAGAATGTCCTCTGAAAAACATGAAGCGCAAAAGCTATAAACAAAACCATTCAAACATACCATATGAGCACAGCTTAGCTAACAATTCCTCATGCTAGATCTGGCCGAATGTCTTAAATATTAGTTGCAACTGTCCGAGATTCTCCGATTGCGTTGTACCAAACATGTCATAAGTTACAAGATCTCCTGTCAATTTTTGCTTACCAAAACCATGTTGATGGTCTCTAGTAATATTAAATTCTTCGAGATATTTTGAAATATGTTGACTGAACCTTGACGTAGATACAATGAAACTCAACTGGAAAAGGGCAGCTGTCCCCAAGATTGCGCACTTAATATTTGATTGGCCATAAATCAAGAAAAATACAAATTGTCATATTCATCTTTATTAAGTTTAATGAACACGTTATTAAGGTTAATTAATGTTATACTTAATCGAAGCTTTGATAATAATTTTTAGAGTTATGAAAGAAAAAATAAAAAATGGGAGATGCGCAGTCTTAAAGCCCCGTGCGGGTAACATTGCGCACTAAGATTGCTAAGATTACGCATAGGTATTAAAAGCTTTTTAAGCCACAATAATATAATGTTAAATTAGTTTAATGTACAAATATCACATTTGAAATATCTAATATCAACGTATGCGGTACAATTTTTATGCCACCATGCGCCACTTTTAGAACAACCGATCTAATCTTCAATAATTGGTTGTTTGTATGGTTCATTGCAACCAACACAGGACAAATTCTTTTTATCTCTAGGATGTTATGCTGGTTGTTTTGCAGATTTCTTCGCAGGCTTTTTGCATTCCTCCTTCACTTTTTTTATTTTATATACTTTTTTCTTCATTCTCTTTTTCAAGTTGTAGTTTATAGGGTGAATTGCTTAGTATTTCCGATTTCTTGGGTTTTCTTTTGTTATTTATTGCTTGCCTTTAGGGAATGAAGAAATATCTGCTATTTTTAAAATGTTTGCAGCTTATTGTTTATAACTACAGGATGGAACAACTGCAGGCGCTTGAAAAGTTTCGTCATTACTGGCTTTTGGAAGTGACACACGCTGTAATTCTTGAAAAACATTGATTCCAGATTCAGTTTCTTTTAGCACAGAAGCATCTTCAAAGAGTTCCTCGGTTTGTGTCTCTTTACTTTGACAAGGTTTCATACCTGCAAGCTCTTCTGGTCCCTAGCTATTTTGATCATTTTGTACTGTAGGCATTTAATCTTGAACCTCCTTTGCACTAGGCAAGGTAGAAATATCATCCCTTTCTCTTTCAGTGACAGAGCTAGGCAGGAATTCTGCTTCTGTACTTTGAAACATTCCGCAGCGCAGGCAACTGTTTTGTTAAATGCTGGGGTAAACCAAGAAAGAAGTCATTTGAAATGTTGTTATATCTCTGTCAGGATGATTTCTCATCCACATCTCGCATTCGCTCGAAAAATATATTTTTAACGAATTGTGAAAACCTTTGTCAAAGGGGTGCATTTTGTGGCTGCTGTGAGGTGGCAAGGTTGGTGCTATTATGTTGTTCTCCCGATAAAAATCAGCAGCTTTAATTGTGCAATGCGAGACATGATTATCGGGCACCAGTAAAATTGGATTTTCTTTCGTTGGTCTCATATGATCTTTGAAATGTACTAACCAGTTCAAAAACAGTTCACCATTAATGAAACTTAAGTCGGATATCATCCCAATGGATGCTGGTGGAGCACCATCAAGCAATTCTGTTTTTATCCATTTTCGACCGACTGCAGTCGTTTGGGAGCAGAATCCCAAACGTGGAAGCAGTATTCTATCGTTAGTCGAATTCATGTTTTGTACAGAATTATCAGTTATAATGGTATGTAAAGCTATCTAGTTTGAAATAATATTCGCAGCTTTTGAGAAGCTCTCTTTGCTATGCATGCAACCTGTTCATGCCAAGACATATTTGTTTCCAAATTAACGCTCAGCAAATTGCTTGACGATGCTAGAGGAATGGAGTGTCACGACATAACTCTGTCGGGTTTCGCAAGGTTAACTTCTTTTAGAAAAAGCTGCCTCGTGAGTTTTTTATAGCGTTAAATTCTACTTAGTTACTCTCACCCCAAGATAGGATTTTTTGGAGGTGTTTGTTAAGTTGATGGACTACCTACTATCTGCATATACGTCCATGCGTAGCCGATGTTCAAATGATTAAAGAGAATGAAAACCTAAGTGTACTGCCATTTATAAAGCTGTAGATTTGACTCCTGGTCCTTTCCAGTAGATCGTTAATGTAAATGTGAAAGAGAGTAGAAGACAGTATGGAGCAGTGGGGCACACCGTCCACCGTCACTGATGGTGACGATGTTAGGTATTACTGGTAAAGAACGGTCTCTGGGGAAACACGAATAAGCTTTAATGTATGTAATATATATATATATATATATATATATATATATATATATATATATATATATATATATATATATATATATATATATATATATAATATATAATTTTGTGTTTTATTTTTAATAAAAAAAAACATTTAATTTAAATTGCATACTAGCACTTCCTCAAATATTTAAAATAAATTGCATGTATGCTAGCACGCTCTTTCTATATATCAGATTCTCTAATACAGGGGTCGGCAACCTTTTAACTAAGGGGTGCCAGTTTTCATCCATACAACATTTTGCGTGCCGACATAGGTACTTACTACAACTAAAATTAACAAAAATTAACTTAAATTAACTTAAAATATTGCTTCTAGAAGGTTTAATTACAAAAAAATTTTAACATTTAACAAATAATTTTATTATACTAGTCCTAGGACCTAGCTTGAAGTTCTTTAGAGAGTTTTCTTATATCCGGTTCATGTCTGGTTATTTTCAGTGGCACACATGCTTCCGAGTTGTCTGTTGTCAGCCTGCTTCGGTACGGGTTTAAAATCACTCTCATATGGGAAAAAAGTTGTTCACAGATATAGGATGATCCGAAAGCTGTAAGCATGGCAAACGCTACTTTCTTAAGACAAATAAATTTCTCTGGTAAACTCATCCAACAACTGAGTATCTCTTTTGAATGGTTCTGGCAGTCACCTTCTAATACCCTTCTTAATTCTACAAATTTCGTGTTCCATAACTCGGAGCTCTTAAATTGAATTGAAGATCAAAATCATTAATGTCCATTCATGAGAAAAGAAATATGTCAAAGCAACTGCTGGAAAAATCCATTAAATCTGGTTTGATTAAAAAAGCGAACATAGGACCATGTTTATCAAAATCCTGACTCCTCTCGATAAACTCCTCTTTTGAATTAGTCATAGATTTAAGAATTTCGTTTATTAGTGCACCATCGCCGACACTGGATATATAAGTTTTTAAATTTGGAAAATATTTATATGTGTTTGTAGTAATATCGCTGATAAATAAATCTATTTTTAATTTGAATGATTTTCAGGATTCGTATAAATCCAGAACTATTTTGCCTGAACCTTGTAACTTTAAGTTGAGTTCACTGAGACGGTTTGTAATATCAGTAAGAAACATTAATTTACAGATCCAGTTCTTATCTTCTAGTTCAGGATAAGCATCCACTTGATTTTTTTCCGACAAGAACGATTTAATTTCGCCCAGACATTGCACAAATCTAGAGAGCACTTTACCACGGCTGAGCCAGCGCACATTATTGTGCAATGGTATATCTGAATATGCACTTTCTAATTCCTGCAGAAACGCCTTAAATTGTCTATGGATCAGTGAAGAACGACCGACAATGTAGTTAACTATTTTAACCACCCTATCCATCACGGATTTTAAACTTCCAGCGGAAATTTTAGCGCACAAACTCTCTTGGTGAATTATGCAATGAAAATTCAAAACTGATCGAAATCGATCCATGCGTTCAATAAGAAGGGAAACAAATCCTTTATGTCTCCCAATCATAGCAATAGCGCCATCTGTCGTTACGCAAAAAATTTTATTCAAATCAATGTTACGCTTTTCAAAATGTTTAACAAATTCTGAAAATATATCCTCTCCTCTTGTAGTTCCCTGCAATGGAAGCAGACAAATCAGCTCTTCATATACACTGCCATCATCGAAGTATCGCGCAACGATTGCCAGACGGGCAATATCATTAATATCGACACATACATCCAATGCTACACTAAATACAAGACTCCATTTGATAGCGTATCTCTGCTGTTTTTGGACATTTTGTGTCATTTCGGTAATTCGTCTCTCGATGGTCCGCGCTGATGCCGATATATCCCTAATCCTGGCCAATATTATATCCTTATTGGGCAAGTCGTCGAATAAAATTTCACCAGTATTTAAAAACGTTTGCTTCATAAATTCTCCGTCAGTGAACGGCCTACCCTTTTGTGCAATTTTGAAACTGCATTCAGTTACCTGATTTTTTCCTTGGAAAACTTTGCTAAAGAATGTTGACTGTTTCTCGTATTGTTTACTTGCTCTTTGTATTGCCTCCCTTTTATCAGCGTTATCTTTAAATGACGATTCATGTTTTATCTGGAAATGTCGTTGAACACTAGATGTCCGGAAAACTACGCTTTCCCGACATAGGACACAAATGGCCCGATCGTTTTGCTGTACAAAACCGTAATCTGTTGTCCATGAAGTTTGAAATGATCGAACATCTACCTTCTGTTTCTTCGCGGCCATAACGCAACGTAATTTTAATTTTTAAACTTTTCGACGACTGTTGACTGGAACGGATCTTACTCCTATACTAAATGATCCAAACGTTTAGCCGCTTGCTATATATAGAAAAAAATATTTCCAGAAAATTACAATAATTACCTTTATTAAATTTCTTAGAACAAAAATTATTATCTACAACGCGCCCATTGCAATCAAAGGGCCGCCTAGAAGTTAAATCTAACAAAAACTAAAGTTCGGCAATATAAAAAGAGTTGCGGCGCGCGTCGGAACGATTGAAGTCAAGTCAAACAAAAACCGCCTTATAGCGGCTCTTTTGATCTGAATTGAGGACGTTTATTTGTGTTTTTGCCTAGGCTTATATTTTGAGGCTTGCCGTCTTTAATACTTGCCGAAATTAAAACCAAACCAATGCATTCAGTAAAATTATAAATTACAAAATATATATTTTGTAGTTTTTGGTAATAATACCTAGTGACCTATATAATATATCGTTTTTGTTTGTATCGTTAAAGTAATACTGTCTTCGATTATTTACTTAATTTCGAAACATGTCACAGATTACAGAATTAATGTGTAAACTTTGAATAGGTACGCGTGCCATTCAAAATTGCTTGGCGTGCCAGAGATGGCACGCATGCCATAGGTTGCCGACCCCTGTTCTAATGTATCCACCTAACAGCTTATCACCGCAAGCTTAAACTCTCTTATGTTTATGTTATGTTATGTTATGTTTGCTTACCTCTCTAAATTATTATTTTTAGTGTTCCGTACGGATTACTTATATGATCACTTCAGTGTCCGTCCGTCCGTCTGTCTGTCTGTCTGTCACACCCGATTTTCTCCGAAACTGTTTGACATAGAAAGTCACTAATACTAGAAATATAGAAATTGATGGCCTCATCGAAGCCGTGTAGTTCTGAAAGTTAAATTTTGACTTTATGGGTTAGTTTTGAAGGGTGAAATTGGAAGTGAAAAATTTTTTTTAATTAGGTCATCAAGTGGAGTGTCAAATGAAAGCTTGTACAAACACGAGTTCAAATATATATATATATATATATATATATATATATATATATATATATATATATATATATATATATATATATATATATATGTACTGTCATACTTGTGCACACTTTTCTTTGTAATATTTTACCTTACTACCCTTATCTCGAAAAGCACTGATCAAAAAATTTTGAAAAAATTCTGGAATGTTCTTCGCAGGGTGCAGATTGAATGAAAATTATCATGAGTGCATTACCTTTAATAATTTATTTGGTATATAAAAAAAAACAAATTTCAAGGTCATCAGTTTTCAGTTAGGATCGGAAAAAAAACTTTGTTGAAAAGTCATTTAAGATGTGTTTTATGAAGTCATCGATCCGTAATAAAAATTTTATTTTAAAAGCAACCAATGTACGGAACACTAATTGCCCAAATCCAACTTGATTGTAATAAACATTTCATTTAAAAATTCTATTTAACTGACAGAATGGACTAGTTGGTATAGAATCCGACATACACAAAGTCATAAAGTTGAGTTTTATGATACATATATTTTTCTCAGTAAAACCAAAATAAACAGTATACAATAAGTATTAGAAAATAAGCAATAAATACAAATAACTTGCAAAACATCAAATAACCATATAAAATAAAGGAAATTGACGTTGGAAAGGAATGGATACGGCATTCATTCATAAAACTACACACGGTACTAGGGTCTACCTGGATTGGTTAACATTAGCCACACTGTTGAAAAACGGTGGAAATGCACAAATGATTGTGTAATTTATATAACAATATATTTGTAGCCTCTTAAGAAACAATTGTAGTTCTCCTAATACTGTTAAAATAAATTGAACAATAAGGAGATTTTAAAAGTAAAGTAAGTAAGTACAAAAGGTTGGCGGTTCGTATCCACACAAACAGAGCTTTTTTAATTTAAATAAAATATTTAAGGTCCCAAAATTAAAGGGTTATTTACCTTCATAACAAAATATATTTTTTTTTGCCTTTTTTACATCATACCGAAATTATCCCTATAAAACTACCTTCTGACAAGGCCTTTTTGACACCTTTTTTACATCCCTCATACAAACAATGCTGTTATCTTAGGTATATCAAATATAACTGCTCGGGATTCTTCAAAGTGTCCAATTGCTTACGAAAGCCATAGTGATAGGTAGAAGATACTGATAGCATTTTTCATAATCTTCGGTATTATTGAAAGTAGTACGACTGATTGGTGGTTGTTTGGTAAACCCTTTTTGCCTTCTTTGGGGATCGGCTAAACTGTAGGGTTTTTCGTGCAGAAACAAGTTTCTTCTCTCTTCGCCCGCGCATTATTTTTTAGTACTATGGTAGGTATTCCGTCAGCTTTTTTGGTGTATAGCTTCATTAAAATATGTTTAATAAAACGCAGTCTAAAGACAATATCGGACATCCTTGACTGCACTGTGGGAATAGTTGGTGGGGTTTTTTTCTTAGAAGTCGACAGCAGAATGTAAAACGAAGAGTTCAGCTAACAAGTTTGCTTTTTCAACTGACCTTTTTGCAAAAGAGTATTTTCTGGCCGTGTGAGTGTTGGTATAGTAGATTTAGTAAAATTTTGACTAACGACCTTAGCGACTGACCAAAAGGACTTGAAATTGTTGGGGCAGGCAAGATGTTTGTTTTTAATTCTTTGATTGCAAGCCTGCTTGGTTTTGTCAAAAATTTCTTTGCATCTATTCTGAATACGGACAAAGAAAAATTTACGACGTTATGATTTTTACGTCATTGTTTATAGGCAAGATATTTAGTAGTACATATAGCTTCTTTGTATTTGCTGTCGAATCAAGATTTGCTGTTGGAAGGGCATTTTTTCGAGTAAAGGTTGTAAGCTTCCGTTTCAGCCATCGCCAGCCATCATAAACCTCCTGAGCGCCGTCAAATAGGGCGTCGGATCTAAAACAAACGTCTGACCAAGAGAAAGTTCGAAAATATTCCATGAGTTCTTTCCATTTAGTAAATTTGTAGTGCTAAATCTTGCGCGGTTCTGGCGCCTCTCTGTCACTGATCGGTAGGGTACTCGATGTCGACAGTCGGAAGAACCTAACGGCGGATTAACGGTGACAGTGCAAATCTCTAGATTAATGGTTAGAAACAGATTAAGAAAACCAGTGAAATCTCTGTCTCGATCATGAATCCGTATTGGCTCATCGATAAGCTGAGAATGATTCAGCTTCACAACCTTATTCATCGGTCATATTTAACTACTTAAGTAATGTTGTGGACATTAAAATCGCCCAAGATGGCAATTTCGTCACTTACATAATTAATCTGTAAATGATCGATTGAGTCTGCAAGAGGAGCGAAAAATGTTCTAAAGTTAGTACCACTTGCTGATCGATAAAGGCAGCAAATAAACCTTGTGTGTGTTGAGTCGTTCTTTTTAATCACATAATATCAGAGTTTCGGGGTCGTTAGAAAAAGAGATCGTTTCTGTCAAAAAGACAGATTCTAAAGTTACGCCTAAACCGGGAATAGAACTCGTACTCAGAATTAAGAAAGTTCACTATGTTAATCTATGAACTGACTTTGGTTCCACAGAGAACTAGCGGAGGAGGCTTATTTGATTGTGTTGATGCACTGAATTTACATTTGAGTTTAAGCCTTACATTTTACATCATACATATACATACATACAAACATATTTACATTACAAAATCTATTTCAAAATTGTGATCTCTGCATGTTGACGCCCCCGAATCAGCCTCATCCCGGAGAGTCGAAAAGCGGAATACTTTACCTCAGGAATTTTTTGATTCTGGTAGCTTTACCATGCCATTTTTTCCCACCGTCCGGAGCCATCGGCCCGGCGACGAAACGTTAACCAACTTCACGTAACTTAACCTGTTGCGAGGGTATCACACCGGGCGATGCCTGGTGAGATCTGGGGAACTACCATCTTACTTGTTCTTTTAGTCACCTTCTACAACCAGCAGAACGTACCCATACCATGTCGAATGTACTGCCTGAAGAGTGTAATATGTTGCCTGAAAAGTTCCTTGCACTATATTCTCGAGGCATCCATCCGTGAAATGTGCTAACTGAACTGTCACTATCTAAAGCGCTATCTGTATCATCCATAAGTTAAAATAATTATTACTTCGGAACCTTTCTATGTACGCATGATTTTCTCCTAGCAATAAATGATACCTTTACTAACATGGAACGGCAGCTTTTACGGTCTTGGTTAGATGAGAAATCGTAGTCCTTGCGATTAGGCTGCGTTAATTTGGAGTAATTTTCCAATGTTTTGCCAACATTACTAGAAGCATCTTCATGAGAAGAATTCTCATTTATTGTTCTAATCTCGAAGAGTTAGGAACCCTGAGGATGAAGATTTCTCTTGGTACATTTACTGTTTTTTAGGTATAGATAAAAAAAAAGTAACAACGTTAATCCACAAAATAGATCAAACGCAATTTGTAACTAGATCTTATAACTGTGTTTAAAGACCGCAAGGTAATAATCTCGAGTTCATTTTTCCTTATATTTTTATAAATTTGGTAAGAGGCATTTACATTTTTATAACAATTTTAAAAAATTGTATTTGAATAAGAATATTTAGTTAAAAATCAGACAAGACTCCTCTCCCAAACACACACTGCATTTGTTGGATTCTGTTCAGAGAAGAGCTTTTCGTCTGATTGGAGACCCGGAATTGACCGGCGGCCTTGATTGGCTGGAACATCGAAGAATGGTTGGCGACTTGAGTCTATTCTACAAGTATTTTCATGGAAAGTGTTCGAAGGATGTAGCCCGCTTAATTCCTCCCAAAGCGGTGCATCTCAGAAATACACGTCGCGTTGGTGCTTCACATCCGTGTGAGGTTCAGCTTGTTACTCCTCGTACAACGCTTTTCAAGCAGTCTTTTATATGGAGAACATCATCCCTTTGGAATAATTTGCCCAGCGCTGTGTTTCCCATCGAGTAAAATTTACAGCGATTCAAGAACAACGTGAATCGCTTTTTTCGCACAGATTCCGCTCCTGGAGTACTTTAGGGACTTTTCTACAGCACGTGTGCTAGACCCATAAAAAAAAATAGGAAAAACATCAAAAATAGTCAAAAATCATTACCACGGACTTCAAAAACGTTCTAGTAATAGCTTACTTTACTTACGATCTCGCTTCCTAGCAAATTTTTTACAAACTTTTTAGTCATAAAAAATATCAATAACCATACGTTTTGGTTTTGAATATCTTTGGATGGATATACGTTATTTTTGGATCAATACTACTACCTATTTATGTTACAGAATCTTCCATAGTCTTTGAATTTAAAGCAAATTTTGTATCGACATAACCAAGAAGACCAGGGATACGTCTCCCCAATTAAAAAAAACCGGTCAAGTGCAAGTTGAACTTGCGCAATTAGTGTTCCATACGTTGATTGCTTTTAAAATAAAAAAAATTTGTCTCAGAGGTATAAAATGATCAGTGACTTCACAAAATACACTCCAAATGAGTTTTCAACAAAGTTTGTTTCCAATCTTTACTGAAATCTGATGACCTTGAAATTTTTGTTTTTTATATACCATATAAATTATTAAAGGTAATGCACTCGTGATAATTTTCGTTCAATCTACACCCCGTGGAGAATATTCCAGAATTTTTTCGAAATTTTTTGATAAATACTTTTCGAGATAAGGCCCGGGACAGCGATTTTTCGCGAATTTTTTAAAATAATACAAAGAAAAGTGCGCGCAAGTATAATATTATATATATATATATATATATATATATATATATATATATATATATTACTCGTGTTTTCACAAGCTTTCATTTGACATCACACTCGATGACCTAGTAAAAAAATTTTTTTTTTCACTTCCGACTTCACCCCCCAAAACTAACCCCTTAAGTCAAAATTTAATTCTCAAAACTACATGGCTCTGATGAGGCCATCAATTCCTATATTATTACCAAATTTCACCTTTCTATGTCAAATAGTTTCGGAGAAAATCGGGTGTGACAGACAGGCATACAGACAGACAGACAGACACCGAAGTGATCTTATAAGTGTTCCGTACGGAACACTAAAAAAGACCTTAGGATTTACCACTTGTCGTTAGTTTTGGCACAACATGTAAAATAATTACATGTCAAAAAATAGGGGCTCTGTTACTAAAGAAGTATTTTAAAATTCCAGATATTAGTATATTAGTAATAAAAATACTATAGAAATAAGAATACTTTAATCCATAAACAGAATTTTCGTATTAAACTTAAACTAGCTTACTTAACCTCAAAGTAGGAAAACTGTTTTTGCCTGGGGATTTATCAGTCTTTCAAAAGCATTTCCGTGTAAAACTGGTTGGTTTAGCATCTTTCTTGCCACAGATTGCACTGACTAAAACTTGGGAGGGGAAATTTTATAAATACCAGTGAAATAAGTTTTGCTGGATTTTATTAAAGTCCTTGAGGTTACGTTTTTCAATTAATTTTTCTTTGCTTGATATCTCAAAGGATGTTTAGAAATTGTTTTGCAGAAATGAAATTACGATAAATAATGCTCTTTTTCCGCATTCTTATTTTCTTTTTAGCTAAAATATTTAATTTTCTTAAAAAATAATATAATTTATTTATTCATGAATCAAACTATTACATTAGACTTTCAAGGCTAATATTTTCGGTATTAGGTAATACAAATACAAAATAGTATACTGTCAAAAATACAAGTCAGTTGGAGGTTTTAGATTTAATAACAACTTGCTCAGTTTAGATAATTTTTATGAGTCTGACTATTTTTGACTACTTTCAAATCAATAATCACTTGTAAAAATTCACAAATACATCTTCAAAATGAACCATAAACGCCTCAATATATAAATTTTTATTTTACAGTTGCTAAGTTTGGCCATTACATATGACAATTTTTTGTCAAGTTAATATAATAAAAGAGTTTGTTCAATTGAGGTCAAATTATAAGTTGCCCAGAAGATTGCTGATAGGATTTGTAATAATAAATCAAGTTACCGCTTCATCTAAACGATCGTGATACACTTATTCAAAATTTAACATGTTCGAATGTCCCTTTAATGAACATATTGTTTAGTGAAAAGTGACAGTCGGCCTTAAGCATTAACATATCGTGCACAACGAATCTCTTGATCTTCCTTACCTTTTATAACTTACTATAGGAAGGTGTAAAAACATCTGCGAAGAAAGCAAAGAGGGAGGGAGAAGGAGGAAAGTGCAGTGCTGATACCTTTCCTTTTCGACTTCCTATCAAAAGACATACTTAATTTTTGTTTGATTTATATGTTAGGTCAAGGCTTTGTACAGGGTGGTCCAAATTGGACACCTTTAAAGGTAAACCCCTTTATATAAAGGAGATAGACGAAAACTGATGTCGGTGTCTGAGGCTCAATTTTTATAATAAACTCAATGGTGAAAACAGCAAATCGATATCTAGCACCGTTTCAAATATGCAAGGTGTTTTTTCAAAAATCTGCATTTTGGAAAAATGTTTGTAATTCTTTTTCCTATTGAAAATTTTTAATTTCTGTAAAAACATTCTCAAAGCACTTTCTCACGTGGATTTCAACAGTGTAAGTTACATTTTTTTACAACTAATATTTTAATAGTTATCAAAGCAAAAATATATTTTTTAAAAAGGATACCCTGTATATTTTTCCTTATCCGAATAGAGCTTTAAATTCCCATTCTAAAAATATAGCACACTTTATATTTTGTTTAAATCTACTTCAAAATATAAAGGTTTTCAGTTTTTACACTAGTTTTAAATGCACATTTTGTGAAGTGGCCTTTGGACGGAGCGGCAATATCAATTGTTTACCGATAGCAGTCAAATCTTAAAAAAAATTCCTGGAAGAGTACTTTAAGAGTCATAACTACAATGAAATTTACTAAATGCTATAGTACTTTAAACTATGTGAAAAATAAAACAACACAACAATAAAACAATTTATTCTGAGTAGAGTAAACTACAACAAGACAATTTTCTACAAGAGATGTTCGAAATGTCGACCAGTTTCATTTACACATAGGCGGCACCTTTTCTGGATACTTCGAATTGATTAGTTCAAGAGGAGTGAGAGCTGCAAAACTTTGTATCACTGCGACTTCTAATTCTTGCCTGGCGTTTGTCGGCAATTTAAAAATTAAGTCTTTCAATCTTTCCCAAAGATAGAAGTCCATGGGTGTTAAATCCGGTGACCTTGCCGGTCAACGGTTCGTACCTTGGTTGGCTATCCAGTTATTGTCTAAATAAAAAATTAATGATAACTGCATCGTTATGAGGGGGTGCCCCGTCGTGTGGAAAAAATATATTTTTAAGGTCCATTAACGGCAGTTCATCAACAAGAGGTTTTATTTGCTGCCTTAAAATTTCTAAATATCTCTGAGAGGTGAGTGTTCCTTCGTAAATAAATGGACCGATAGCCCTGCCTCTAAAAATTCCTGCCCACACATTAAATTCAAATCTGCCTTGATTTCTTTGCTCCCTGAACTAACCTGAACTAAATGAGAATTTTCTTGTGCCAACGTATAAGAATTGTAGTGGTTAAAAATACCTGCATTGCTTACATAAGCTTCGTCTGTCCAAATGCAATTTAATGAAAAATTTGGAACATGGTTATAATTCTCCTGAAACCATTGGCAAAAATCCATACGCCGTTGAAAATCTCCGTCTCTAAGATGATGATTTTCTTGTCCTATATGGCCTGAATTTGTGCTTCTTCAAAGTACGACTTACTTTAGTTCTTGGTAGTCCAGTGGATTCTTTTAACTGCGGGTTGAAGTGTTGAGATTATGTCCTTCCTAAACTATTATTTCTTCTAACTCCTTATCCCTGTTTGATGCATAATTTTTTGGGTTGTTATTATGTCACAATTATGTCCCAGTAGAGCGAATATATCCTTGAAGGTTTGATGCCTCTCTGGATACCGTGATATAAATTACTTGCCTCTTCCGAATTTTCTCCGGTTTGTATGAAATACACTATCATATCCCATTTTCAATAACTTATCCTGAAGTAAAATTTGACAACTATGAGTAAACAATTGAATTAAACCATATGGCTGCTCCGTCCAAAGTCTACTTCACAAAATGTGCATTTAAAACTCGCGTAAAAACTGAAAACCTTTATATTTTGAAGTAGATTTAAGCAAAATATAAAGTATGCTATATTTTTAGAATGGTAATTTAAAGCTCTATTCGAATAAGGAAAAATATACAGGAAATCCCATTTAAAAAATATATTTTTTACGTTACTAAATATTAAAATATTAGTTGTAAAAAAATTTAACCTACACTCTTGAAATCTACGTGAAAAAGTGCTTCGAGAATGTTTTTTACAGAAACCAAAAATTTTCAATAGGAAAAGATTTACAAACATTTTTCCAAAATGCAGATTTTTGAAAAATACCCTGTATATCTGAAACAGTACTAGATATCGATATTCGGTTTTACCATTGAGTTTACCATAAAAATTGAGCCTCAGGCACTAAAATCAGTTTTCGTCTATCTCCTTTAGATAAAGGGGTTTACCTTTAAAGTTGTCCAATTTGGACCACCCTGTACATTTGTTTCAGATAGTTGAGAGTATAAAATGAGATCTTCTAATCGCTTAGTTTCTTAAAAATTATAAAAAAAGAATGTCAAAGGATGTCAGGATGTCAGCTTTACAGTACGAACAAAATATTTTCATTGCATAGTTAAAGCTTTATTCTGTAAATAAGTTTACTTGTGACGTGAGAATTACAGCCTCAAGACTATTCCTTCAACTATCTAGTACTCGTACATTACCAATCTCGATATTATTTTTGGCGGTTATTGTCTTTAGCATTGTTGTGGTTATTTCTGTTTAAAAATTTAAAGAGTCAAGTTGAATGTGATGATTAAAATGTGCTCTAAATATTTTAAAATTTCGATTCCTTTTTAGGTTAAAATTTAAGGAATTAACAAGATGTTTAAACTACGATTTTCTTAATTCCACAAATTTATAAATATGTCTCTATCTAGTTTTCGCGCAAGGGTATTAGGAAAAGCCTTCGTTGAAATTATGTGGCTGTCAGTGTTAATCACAGTGCACCGACGTGCTAATTGATCGTTAATAATTCCAGCCGTAGTTAATACCATAGGAATTCCATGAGAAGCTTAAGAGGCAAATATATTTAATACATAACTCTTTTATGATTTAATATTATAACACCTGCACATTAAAATGAAGAAAGAATGATAAAAGCAAACATATACGCAGAGAATTTAATATCAAGCTGACATTTTTCTCATATATCTTTTATATTTTATATTTTAATAAAATGGTTCTTGTAAGTGACAAGGTCTGTCGGCTGTACCTAAGCACAAAATATAAATAAAAACTCACCTGAAGTTGTGGTTAAAACATGTTATATATATCATAAATTCTAAAGTAATTAATAAAGTTGATTTTATGGATAGTAAGAGGGGTCACTTTTAAGTGTTTACAAAAACAATGAAAAAAAATTTTTTTAGTACAAATCATTTTATTGTTTCTCAAAATATTTGCCTTTAAGATTTATACACTTTTTACATACGTTCCGACCAATTCTCGAAACATTTTTCCCGCTTTGAAGTTAATACCTCAAAAACATGGTTTTTTGGAAGAATTCAACACCTTCTTCAGGTAATGAAAGTCGCTGTCCACGCATTTTTTTTTAACATTCAGGAACAAAAAGAAGTCGTTAGGCGATAAATCAGTCGAATCCAGGCAATGAGACTTTAATTCGATGTTTTTCTCAATCAAATAGTCAATTGTCTGACGTTCTGTGTGAGAGTTGGTATTGTCATGATGAAGAATAATGCGACATTTTCGGTTCTTTTTTCTCATTTCATCAATGACTTCTGGCACACAAATTGTTGTATACCATTCATCGTTAACTGTTCTTCGATCCTCTAAAGCTACATATCCAGTACAATCAAAGAAACAAGCGATCATTTTCTTGGAAATGTTTCGCGAACGAACCATTTTTATTGAATTCAATTCATTTTGGAACACCCAAACAGTTCTCTGTTGCTTAATTTTGGGCTCGTACGAATATATCCAAGGTTCGTCTCCTGTTACAATGGTGTATACGGATTTTGCATGTCCTCGGTTGAATTTTTTGAGTATTTCCTTACACAAATTGACACGAGCGTATTTTTAAGTTTCGGTCAAAATGCGTATTTAAAATTGAAACGTATACCTGCTTCTCCATCGGAAGCCCACTGCAGCCACAAACGGACAAAGGAATGGTCAGCAAATTGATGACATTCACCAGGTATCGCAGGTAGCATCTCATCAAATAATATATATATATATATATATATATATATATATATATATATATATATATATATATATATATATATATATATATATATATATATATATATGTATATATATATATATATATATATATATATATATATATATATACATATATATATATATATATATATATATATATATATATATATATATATATGTTATATATATATATATATATATATATATATATATATATATATATATATATATATATATATATATATATATGTATTGCTGAAACTTTGTCTACCCATATTACGTATATATGTAGCAACTTTATATCGTCTAATAAAACAAAGCATTTGATATTTTTGTCATATATAATCCATAAAGAATTCTCAAAGTCTAGTGGAGACAATGAAAGCTGCTTCCTATTCTATAAACCTGCAGTCTGTTTAGTTTTAAATTCGTTTTCAGATGAGGTTCATTTTTAAACTCTCATATTGCTATTCATTAATTCATTAAGTGACACCAAAAAGAACCCACCAGAAGGGAACTGGGTCTCGATCCAATGTAATATTCAATTACTTCATCCAAAATCCCATATGACGCACACTCTCCTTATCACTGTCCTTCGGTCCTGAAGAAGGTCCCAACCAAGGACTGAAATATTGGTTTAATGAACATTGTGTGAACTTTTATCACGCCCTTTGCCGAGTTTCTCAACAAATTTCCAGTGCGGGATTCCCATCAACTCCGGATCTTACTTTACTGCCTGAATCCATGTAGATCGAGGTCTATCCTTACCTCTTCTTTCAACCACTTCTCTTATTAGGGCTTGCTTTGCCTGTCTTTCTTCCTTCATCCTTGCCATGTGTCCTAACCATCTTAATCGCTGGCTTCTTATGATTTGGCTTATAAGGGGTTTCGTATATAGTCATTTTAATTCGTAGTTTGTTCTTCTTCTCCACAGTCCCTCTTCTTTCCTTCCTCCGTAGATTCTTCTCAAAGCTTTCCTTTCCGTCACCTCCAACGTCTCCTTTTCTCTTAGATTCAGTTTCCACGTTTCTAATCCATATGTCACCGTGGGTCTGACAACTGTCGTATATATCCTTTCTTTTGCTTTTCTTGATACATTCTTTGATTTCAATATTGGATTCATTGCCCCAAACATCACTGTCCTTTCGCTATTCTTTGTTGTATCTCCGTCCTTTCTTGTCCACTCTCTGTTATTGTTACTCCCAGATAATTAAATTTGTCTACTTTTTCAAACATATATCTTTTCCCTAAGTTGTTTATTATATCTAAACTTTTGTTGTTTTTATTATCCTTCTTCTTTGTATTATCCATGTATTTTGTTTTTTCCTCATTTATCTTTAGTCCTCTCATCCTTCTCCTTTCTTCTATCTTAATTATGGCTTTTTTGAGGTTCTCTTTTACTCTTGCAATCACTGCTACATCATCCGCATAGGCCAAGCATTGGCAGGTTTTTTGGTATATCGTTCCATTTGTTATTATTTCTGACTCCCGGATTATCTTCTCCAGTACCAAATTAAACAGATATATCGACACTGGATACCCTTAATCCTCTCTTCACCTTAAACTTGTCTGATACTTTGCCCTCAACCAACACTCTATTTTCTGTGTCATTCAGGGTCATTTTCACCATGCGAATCAATTTACTTGGAATTTTTAGTTCTTCCAGAGAGTCCTTCTCCATTTACAGAGTCATATTCTTCTCTGAAATCCACAAAGACCAAGTGTAGTGCCAAATTTTGTGCTAAGCTGTTATCTTGGATTTGCTTAATCGAAAATATCTGGCCTGTAACCGATCTATTTTTCCTGAACCTACACTGGTACTCTCCCAGAATAGATACGGCTTTCTCTTCTAGTCTGTTTTTGATAGTCACCACTCCTATCTTGTACACGACATCCAGTTAGGCTGTTGGTCTATAATTAGCACAGTTTTTTCTCTTTTTTTGTATATTGGACAAATGAGCGACTCTCTCCAGCTCACTGGCATCTTTTCTGTTTCCCATATTTCTTGCTCCAACCGGCATATTTCATTTTCCAGATCTACTCCTCCACCTTTTATCATTTCTGCTGTTATACAATTTCCACCCGGAGCCTTATTTTTTTTTTGGGTTCTGAGTATTTCTCTTAATTCTTCTTTGCAGGGTTTGTTTGTCCCCTCCTACTCTTCAATTAATTTTGCTTCCTATTTCTCATTCAACTCCTTATTTTCATCCCGTTTAATGTTTCTTCAAAGTATTCCGTCCATCTATTCAGTCTTTCTGCCAAGCTTACTGCTAACCTACCATCTTTTTTCCTACATATTAACATTTTGTCTCTGTTTATTCCCTATGTATTTTATAAAAAAAAAAAACACGTAAATCGGATAAGTGGTTCTTGAGTGCTAAGCGCACTAATGGACAGACAGACAGAGAGATGTTACGTTTTATATATATTACATAGATTATTATTAGTATTATATAACCTGGCCAGAGAACATATGTATGAAATAAAAAAAAGCGTAATTGATCAGTGGTTCTCGAGTGATAAGCGCACTAACGGACAGACAGACGTTGCATTTTATATATATGTTATTATAGAAGATTATAGATAACCTGACCAGAAAGCACATCTATGAATTAAAAAAAAAAAACACGTAAATCGGATAAGTGGTTCTCGATAGATAAGCGCATTTTATATATATTATAGGTATTCTTTGCTACATGGTATTTTTCCATATTAAATGGTTTAGGCAGGGTATTACACGAGGATGCGCTAGCGGCAAGCTTTTTTCCGACTTGATTCACTATTATCGTCACTGCTTATTCCTTATGTTATCTAGCATAATAAAATATAGCCTAACGGACAGACAGGCAGAGAGACGTTGCATTTTATATATATTATAGATATATATATATATATATATATATATATATATATATATATATATATATATATATATATTTATATATATATATATATATATATATATATATATATATATATATATATATGTATATATATATATATATATATATATATATATATATATATATATATATAGTTATATATATATATATATATATATATATATATATATTAGTAAATGTTCTCGACCGTTAAAATTTATAAGAAAGTGTAGAGATTTCGGGAAAGCGGTCTTGAATAAAATACTTATTTGTTGTTAAAGAAAAACTCTATATTTCGCTGATATTTTTTCAGCTTCATCTGGAGTTAAAAACTAAAAAAATGACAAAGCAGTCTTTACTGAACAGGGTCCAATTACTCAGGGTATTATATTTTGCAATCCTTAGGTGAGGAACTTTTTTAAAAATTTTTACTATTTTGTTAGTTAATTCGGGTATAAATGGTAGTTTGATATATTTAGGTCCGTGACTGTTGTCATCCAAGGGCCCATCATAAATATTGGAGTTGTAAATAATCCTTTTTAGAATGTGTTTTGGAAATCCGTTATTGAGAAAGATATTAAAAAGTTTTTTTAAGTTTGTGTGTAAAAAGCTTTCGTCACTGATGTGAGTTATTCTGTTTCTCATAGCTGTAACTGTATTAAATTTTTGGTTAGAAGGATGGTTGGAAAAGAAATTGATAAATCTGTTAGATGCCGAGGGTTTTTGGAACCAGTCTAAAATGATTTTATTATCTGAATTTCTTATGACTTTTGTGTCTAGAAAAGGTACACTGTGATCTTTTTCAGCTTCCACTGTAAATTGTAGTTTATTATGAAAAGAGTTAAAAAATGTCCAAAATTACTTGAGTGCAGTTAGCAGGTACGGAACATATAATATCATCCACATATTTGTACATAAAAGGGATTCCAAACGGTAACTTTGGTAATACACAGTCAAGCAGATGGTCTAAAACTATGGTGGCTAAGATTGGACTAATAGGTGAGCCCATCGGTGTACCAAATATTTGACTATAAAATTTATCATTGAATCCGAAATAAGTGTTTTTAAAGATAAATGTGATTAATTTTAAAAAATTGTTCTTTGATAAACTAGTATGTATCTTTATAAGATCCCACTTATTGCCCAAGATTTCAATTGAATTGGAGTGGTATGTTCGTAAACAACGATATTACATCCAATGAGAGCAACACATAATCTGTTGGTACTTGCAAACCATTGATTGCATTTACAAAGGAAAATGTATCTTTAATATTATAGTCAGTAGTATTTCCAAGTGAGGTACTCAGAATATCTGATAGATACTTCGATAATTCATATGTGGTAGCGTTCACCGAACTAACAATAGGTCTTAATGGAATGTCTGTTTTGTGTATTTTAGGTAGACAGTATACCCTTGGAAAAGTTGAATTATAAATAGTAAGTTTCTTGGCATCCTGTTCAGTTATTTCTCCATTTTGTTTAAGACTTTTTATTAGAAGATTAAAATTTGTTTGCACTGTAGTGGTGGGGTCCCGATTTAATTGAACGTAAGTTGATGTATCACGTAAAAGCGTTTCAGTTGTGTTCATATATTCGGTCTTATCCATCACAACATTTGGATTTTAAGAATGTAAAGATTCTGGAACAAGAAAACAATCACAAAAAACGCTTGTTCCTTGAGATGTGTCACATTAACAAAGAAACACAATCCATAAATTATAAGTTAGACACCAACATTTTGACTAATATATACTGTAATATTTTAAATAACTTAACATCACACAATTAATAGTCATATCCCATTTACTAACAATCAACACACGTCCATCTTTTTTCATGTTAATTTACTATCAACAAACACAAAATAACTTTTCCTATACTGAACCACTGTCAGATTTCTGAAGAAATAAACACAGTAAATAACAACAGTGTCATTGCAGCCAGAGCCACAGTATGTTGTTTCGTCTTGTTTGTTCGTAGTTCTGTTAGTTATATATATTTAAATTGAATGTATTTTTTCTCTCTTCCAATGGAGGAATACTTTGGTTGGTGAGTTTTTCCGTTTTTTAATATGATAAACTTACCAAAAGACTGCTTTGTCATTTTTTTAGTTTTTAACTCCTCCAGATGAAGCTGAAAAAATATCAGCGAAATATAGAGTTTTTCTTTAACAACAAATAAGTATTTTATGATTTTTTTCTAACATATGTACGTAGTTACCATGAACGAGTTGTGAAAATGTGTAACAATTATTTTTAGTTTTTTTCTCATTTCTGGAGTACTTTGCATTGGCATTGACCTTATTTTAAAAATTTGAAAGTTTCATCTTCTCTTCATCAATGATTTAAAGTAACGATTTTTTTAAACCTTTTACTTTTGGTAACTCATGATTCATCTAAAATTTAACTTTAACAAATTTAATTCTTCCATACAAATATGTATGTATATAAATATGTATGTATATAAATATGTATATATATATATATATATATATATATATATATATATATATATAAATATATATATATATATATATATATATATATATATATATATATATATATATATATATATATATATATATATATATACATATATGTATATATACATGTATATATATATATATATATATATATATATATATATATATATATATATATATACATATATATATATGTATTCCGCTTATTTGTAGTGCAAGCAAAACAATCATGTTGTTCATCTTTTTATAAGAGCTGCAATATGTTTTCAATGAAATCGAGAGAATATTTGCTTTAAAAGTGTCATCGATTGACTTTCAAAACCACTTTAAACCTTCTAGTTTACATTTATCAGCTGAGAAAATATTTTCAGTGAGCTCTTGTACCATATACCCATAAAAAAGGTCCTTAACATAGAAATCCTTTTAACCCAGCAAATAAAACAGGAAGAAAAACAATAAAAAAACTTCTTTAAAAGCAAGATATTTTATTTTCTAACGAAATCGTCTTAGAATAGAATTGGCTTCTAAGCAGAAAAACTCTTTGTCTTTGCTTATACATTGTAACTTTTTCGAGGGGTATTTTTCTAAATAGAAGGCTACATTAAAATTTTCCTTCTTCTAAATAACACTATTCAAATTTCGTCGCCAACTATTTTCAAGACATTTTATAAATAACTTATATATTTTTATTAGAGCTCTTACAATAAATTATATGTACGTTTTTTTCTGTTTTATTGGCCCTACGAACTGAGATTCTTATCCACGAGCTTGTATACATGTAGAAGATTTTTAATTTTAAATCTGGGATATCACGACATTCAGCAGCTAGCTCCGAAGTCGCACCAACAACCATCGGGTCACTTGGCAGGCCCTTATACACCGCGCTACCGAGATCTGCAACAGAGGTATGTGTTTTATATTTTATGGGATTTATACTCGGAAATACATGCATAAATAATATTTCATGAAATAGCAGAAAGATTGGGTTTCAAAAAATTCTGCAATGCGAAAGTTAATTATATGATTACCGAACACGGCACAATGTCAAAAAGAACCAATAGTCGAATTTATCTTCTTCTTCTTCCTACTTATGGCTAGGCACTATTGAATTTGTTCCCTGATCTATACATCGTCGCTCTCTCTCTTTCTTGGATCTTCCATTCGGCGACTTTTCTCTTGCTATCCATATTATCCTATTGTTTGCCATTCCTCCTATGTGTTGATTCCATAACATTTTTCTTCCTCTTATCCACTGACTGATATTTTTTAGATTACATGTGCGTCTTATGCCTTCACTCTTTTCTCCATCCCTCAGTGTTTTATTCGTAGGTCTCCTAAGTATTATCATTTCAGTTGATTCCAGCATTCCCTGTCTTACACTTGTATCGGGTCTTGTTTTAGATGTGTAAGTCATTACTGGTCGTATTATGCTCTTGTTTATTCTTGTTTTGGTTTCAACGGAGAGGAATTTATTTTTAAATATTGTATCACTGAGGTATCCCGCTATTGTATTAGCCTTCTTGACTTGATGCTTTACTTCTTCCTCGATTTTTTCGATACTAGTTATTTTGATGCCCAGGTACTCGACATTCATCGCCTGTTCTATTGGTTTATCTTCCACCACGAACCTGTACCTGATCCGCTCTTTTGCTATTACTGTTATCTGGGATTTTTCAGTTGAGATTGACATATTGTTTTGCTGCTATATAGAATTCGTATAGCAACTTTGCTTTGCGTCATCTGCACAACATATAATTTTAAGTTCCTTGTTACCCAGTCTATATCCTTTCTTTATTTTGATATTTTTTATAATTTCATCCATAACAATATTAAATAAGAGAGGACTTAAACAGTCTTCCTACCTAATTCTAGATTCATAGTTGATTTGTTCTGTCATTCCTTCTGCTAATCTTGCGACTACCTTATTATCCTTTATACATATTTTCGATAGTTTTAAATAAGTCTAATAAGATATTCCTGTTATATAATAGGTGAATAACGTCTTCTATTTGTACATTGTCGAAAGCTTTCTTTAAGTTAAGTATTCTATAGATTTTTCTTTTGCCTGACTCACAATGAATACGGCATCGGTGCATAAGCGCACACTTCTAAATCAATAATTTTTGTTTACAGTTTAGTAGATTTATATTTCTATAATTATTAGGATCTTCTTTTTTCCCTTCTTATATATTATTATAACCCTCGCTGTTCTCCATTCGTCTGTGATTCTATTCGATCTTATAGTCCTCTGAACCATGGTGTTTTTGTGTTCCATTTTTTATTTTGGCCTAATGCCACATATGCAGCTTCTAATGAATGTTTTTTTATTTTTAACCAACCGTTATCTATGTTATCATTGTCATTTATTTGATTAATTTTGATTTTTTTTCTTTCAGTCATCTTTGGTACAGGTCTCTCGTTAATTCTTTCTGTGGGGTTTCTCTTCTTATCTTTGTTTCCAGTTCCTTATTCTGGTGTTGTTTTGTGTTTCCTATATTCCACCTTAGTTTACACATAACTAGGTTATGATCACTTCCTACGCTTAGTAATGTCAAGCTTCTTACGTCTAATATATGGCGTCGATGTGTTTCTCTGTTGTTAGGAAATAATTTCTGTAGCGAAGAATTTTTTCGTAAGTTCGCCGATGTCATTTTTTATGTTTTCATTCTGTTTAATTCCTAGTGTTACCTTATTTCAACTGTTAGGTTATAGTCGCCCATTATTAATACTGTTTCGTTGATTAGTATCTCATCTATCATTTTCTGGAGTTCTTTATTTGTAGTTTACAATTTTCGGATGCATAAATGCCGAATACAATTGTCTTTTTGTTATCTATTCTTAGTTTAACCATTACTATACACTCCAATATATTCTGTCACTTCATTATATAGTTTATGTCAAATTTATGAGATATTATTTTATTACTGGCATTCGATAAATTTTTTTGGTAAATTTGTTTTACTTTTTTAGTTTGCTAAAAAATGGCTAGTTTTGAATTAATAAGAATGTTAAAAAATAACAAATGTGAGTACCTCTTATTATATCCTGCCAAGAACAGTTACTAACAAAAAAGTATTATTTACATAACATTAACAATAAAACGTCAGAAATTCGATTTAACTGTATTAGTCCCAGACAAGGTTTTCCAACAAATCAATGCGGTTAGGACAAGTAGAAAACAGTGGACAGAATTTAAATAGCATATTCCGCGATCGTGCAGCACCACAAGAAACTGAATGAGCAGGTGGTTAGGAAATAAAATTTGTTGGTATGTGTACCGGTACGGTCACTTATATTTGTTAGTTTTCATATATATGTATATATGACTTGCTCAAGTACAAATTTAGAAAATACTCAGTTGTATTTTATAAATATAATGTTATTTACTACCTTCTCTATTAGCTAAAATTATGCTCGATAATTTTTGTTCATTAAATTATAGTTTTAGTAATATTGCGAAAGCCGATGAGCCATTGAATATTTTAAATCTTAGAAATTTGACAATAGCTACATGCAATAAAATTGGAATTCATCATTTGTAGTCGCCCTTCCATGAGTCCATTGTTAATGTTTGATCGTGATGTATATGCTGAGCGTATATTATTTACGTACCTGAAATATGGGGTTTTACGAATTAAATTTCGGTTTTGTAATAACAGTAGTCAGTTTTCAGTCATAAACGTGTGGTGTGATATATAAATAAAACCGGTCAAGTGCAAGTTGAACTTGCACAATTAGTGTTCCGTACGTTGATTGTTTTTAAAATAAAAATTTTTGTTAGGGTGGTATAAAAATGATCAGTGACTTCATAAAAAACATCCCAAATGAGTTTTCAACAAAGTTTGTTTCCAATCTTTACTGAAAACTGGTGACTTTGAATTTTTTTTTATATACCAAATAAATTATTAAAGGTAATGTACTCGTGATAATTTTCGTTCAATCTATACCCCGTGGAGAACATTCCAGAAATTTTTCAAAATTTTTTAATCAGTACTTTTCGAGATAAGGTAGGGGACAGCGATTTTTTAAAAGTAATACGAAGAAAAGTATGCGCAAGTATTACATTATATATATATTTTTTACTCGTGTTTTCACAAGCTTTCATTTGACACCACACTCGATGACCTAGTAAAAAAAGATTTTTTTCACTTCCGATTTCACCCCTCAAAACGAACCCCTTAAGTCAAAATTTATGTTACGGTGGTATAAAACGATCAGTGACTTCACAAAACACACCCCAAATGAGTTTTCAACAAAGTTTGTTTCCAATCTTTACTGAAATCTGATGACCTTGAAATTTTTGTTTTTTTTTATATACCATATAAATTACACAGCCCCACAAAAAAAAAGTGGGGTATACTTTCGATGCGATATATTAGATCCGTAGTATTTTTGCACGCTGATCACGAATCTGACGTCAGAATATCGCCATCACATCTTAATTTTTTTCTAACCTCAAAAAATAGGTAAAAATTAGTAAAAATTAAGAAAAATATACTTCTAAAAAATTGATTCAAGCTTTTTCATAAATCCAAAGATGTATTAATATGTATTCGAACACGCTAAGCTAATATTCATCGATTGGATTAAGCCATACAGTTTTGTTTTCTTTCTAACCTCAATAAATCAGACAGATATAGTGCTTCTCGAATGCAAAAACGAATTCAAATTAAAATTCAACCGATTCTTACCAAATTTGGTACACGGGGGTTTTTTGGGTTGCTGATCATGAATCTGAGGTCGGATTTGCAAAATTCAAAATGGCGGATCCAAGATGGCGGACAAAATTTTTGAAAACCAACTGATTCCTACCAAATTTGGTATACAGTTGGGGAATCCTCAAACCTGATACTCTTAAATCCTAAACCCTGAAACCTTAGACTCCCACACCCTGTAACCTCAAAAAATAGACCTCAATAACCCTGTAACTTTAAAAATGAGACCCAATAAACTCAAAACCAGGACTTTTAAACCATATACTCTCAAATAGTAGACCGTTGAGCCCTAGAATTGCGAAGGTTAGACCCGCGCCTAACTTTCCTTTTTTTGGCTGTATCTTGTTCTTTTTCCACGAATGACCTATTCAAAGGCTTTCTGCCCAAACGCTTTTGAGGACTTGTTTCTCTTTTTAGCGACCAGCAATAGTCCGCTAGCATATGGTCATCCCATCGTCCTTGATACCGATTTTCTATGATTTTCAGATCTTGGTGAAAACGTTCCCCTTGCTCCTCACTGTAGGCACCAAGATTATCTGGGAAATCATCGATGTGGGAGTCCAGCAAATGTAATTTTAGATTCATTAAGCAACCTAATGTTTAAATTTTTTTTACCATTTTCTCGACTATTTCTTTGTACTTAGGACTTTTATTATTTCCCAAAAAGTTTGTTGCGACTTCTTTAAAACTAAGCCAAGCAGCTTTTTTAACTTTATTCATTTTAGTAATAAATAATGAATCTTGAAACAATTTTCTTGTTTGTGGCCCGTCAAATACGCCTGCCTTAATTTTAGCTTCAGAAAATTTCGGAAATTTTTTATGCAAATATTTGAAACATGGGCCGTTTGTATCTAATGCTCTCGTGAATTGCTTCATAAGTCCAAGATTAATGTGAAGCGGGGGAATAAGAACTTTTCCTGGATCTACCAATGGTGGAAACAATACATTATTTTCACCAGGAGCGAACGATTCTCTTGTTGGCCAAATTTTTTTTTTATAATGACGTTCCCTGTCTCTGCTATTCCACAGACATTTATAACAGTGTAAACCCTGACTGTTGGCCAAGCAATATTGTTACAATTTTCAGATCTCTACAAATTTTCCAGTTATGACCAGCATATTTTATGTTTATCAAAAGCTGCTTCATTTTTTCATATTGCTCTTCCATAACTGTGGAATGAGCAATCGGAATGGGAGCGTAAACGTTGGTATTATGCAGCAAAACTGCCTTAATGCTCCGTTTAGAAGAATCAATGGACAGTCTCCATTCTTCAGGATCGTATGAGTTATTTTGAAATTCATCCATTAGACCTTTTACATCGGTACAATATGAAAGTGACAATTCCTCGTCCATTATGAAATATTTTCGAAATTCTTCATCTCTGTTTCTATAATAAGAAATCGTAGCTTCGGGCTTAAGTAAATGTCTTTTCTTTAAAAAGGAAGCAAGATGCTCTGAACCATCTTTGGATAAGCCTAAATCTCTGACTAGATCACTAAGTTCTGACTGTGATACGAGTATTGGTTCTGGTTTACGGTTGTATGGTAGAAATTCTTTATCTGTGTCACTAGTATATGATAGGTTGTCACTAGAACATTCATTAGTAACAGTGTTTGAATCTTTTTCGACAGTCTCAATGTTTTCGGCATGAACTGATAAGGTGAAATCATTTGTTTCCATAACATCAGCATCAAGTGGTTCAGGAGGCGGAATTAGTTTAGTTGGTCTTGTTACTGTCGAAACATCGTTATAAGTAATAGTGCTTTTATTTTTTCGGTTATGCCTAGATACAACATTCATACAAAAGGAGCAATCATTTTCACTGTATGGTCTATTCCATATTGCTGGTCTGGAATATTTAATCGCCTTCTTATTGATGTACAACATTATTTTGCAAGAACTGCAAATGATGTGGGGAACCCAATCTGTATCCTGGTGCTGTATTTCAATGTTAAAACAATCCTTATATAAGGTTTTAATCTTATCCGTTATCGGTGACCCCATTTTACTCAATACGTGTTGACAGCAAATATAACAAAATGAATCACTATTTTTATCGCACTTATGAAAAGTCCTTGTACCGTGAGACCGTTTTCTTGTAGCATTATACTCTACATGAGCCAAGTCACCCACACATGAAGAGCTACGGTCGCTGGATGACGACGGCTGCGGGCCCGCTTTCCCACCCTGACCAACCGCCGATACTGGGTTTCCGAGTCCCTGCATCGTAATTCTCTTTCTTCTACCTGCCACGACGGCATCTAAGCCGTTATCCAGGGACTCTGCCGGCTAGTGGAGTAACACCGTTGCCCACCATCACCACGTGGAGGTGCCCTGGATGCAGGTAGAAGAATAAAAATCGACCGATGAATTTTCTCGGCGTTCAAAATGGCGCGAAAACATCTGCCATCTTGAATTTTGCAAATCCAACCTCCGATTCGTGATCAGCGACCCAAAAAATCCCCGTGTACCAAATTTGGTAAGGATCGGTTGAATTTTAATTTGAATTCGTTTTTGCATTCGAGAAGCACTATATCTGTCTGATTTATTGAGGTTAGAAAGAAAACAGAACTGTATGGCTCAATCCAACCGATGAATATTAGCTTAGCGTGTCCGAATACATATTAATACATCTTTGGATTCATGAAAAAGCTTGAATCAATTTTTTAGGAGTATATTTTTCTTAATTTTTACTAATTTTTACCTATTTTTTGAGGTTAGAAAAAAATTGAGATGTGATGGCGATATTCTGACGTCAGATTCGTGATCAGCGGGCAAAAATACTACGGATCTGATATATCGCATCAAAAGTATACCCCACTTTTTTTTTTGTGGGGCTGTGTTATTAAAGGTAATGCACTCGTGATAATTTTCGTTCAATCTACACCCCGTGGAGAATATTCCAGAATTTTTTCGAAATTTTTTGATAAGTACTTTTCGAGATAAGGCCCAGGACAGCGATTTTTCGCGAATTTTTAAAAATAATACAAAGAAAAGTGCGCGCAAGTATAATATTATATACATATTTTTTACTCGTGTTTTCACAAGCTTTCATTTGACACCACAGTCGATGACCTAGTAAAAAAATTTTTTTCACTTCCGACTTCACCCCTTAAGTCAAAATTTAATTCTCAAAACTACATGGCTCTGATGAGGCCATCAATTCCTATATTATTACTAAATTTCACCATTCTATGTCAAATAGTTTCGGAGAAAATCGGGTGTGGCAGACAGACAGGCAGACAAACAGACAGACAGACAGACAGACAGACAGATAGACAGACAGACAGACACCGAAGTGATCTTATAAGTGTTCCGTACGGAACACTAAAAACAAGGCTTTGTTAGTTTATTTAATTGAAAGTCTCAAGGAAGGGCTCAAAACACACCTTTCTTCTAAAAGGTGTCTTATATATCTTAGTAGCTAATCCTCTACGACCAACTTCTCAAAAATTTGCTCTGCAATTTGTTTTTAAACACACTTCTTACAAACTTGAATCACGCATTGAGTTCTTTACACACGACGCAAACTTCATATTTATTAAATAGAGCATTCTATATGTAAAACTGAACAATACAGTTTTATAGAATTCTAAATTCTAGCCAGGCCAATATAGGTATATTTGTACATTGTGACTATGCAAAATAAGGCAATAAAAAGGCTTTTTCTAACTTCGCTGAAATTGGCAATGCACGTTTGACAATAATACGAGGGAGGCTTGTTTTTAAAGTAAATACCGTTTTGATATTGAAAAAAACAAGACTACTTTTTTAACAATTTGATTTTTATTTGAACGCCCTGGCCTTAATCTACTTTTTAACATAATTTCCACCTATAGCAAGGCACTTGTCGTATCGTAGGACCATATTCTGTTTTCCATCCTCATACAAATCTGCTGCCTGCTTTGCTAACTATTGCAGCACGGCTGTGAGCACAACTTCCGATAAATTAAGCGTTTTGCCACAATTTCATAGAGAACACTTTTAGTACAGAAAAAATGGTCAAAATAATGATGAGATAGGCATAGTTTAGATACAGCCATATTATAATTTTATCCATTCTGGGTATTGTTCTTAGTTTTGGATAACGAAAAACTTGTGCTTGCCATGCCATTAAAACAAAATTGGAGCCGTTTTAACTGTTTTTTTTTTACATGTGTTTATTAATCAAATAAATACAAATGTGTTTTTTCGGTCATTTTGAAAAAAAAAAAAAAAACTGAAATTTTTTTATCACATCTGGTAGGGAATCGCGAGGCCTTTATTTTTTAAAAAAAAATCATTTTCGATAACAAATTTTTTTTCAAAATGACCGTACTGGTATCAGAAAGCTGGCATCGAGACCTAGATTTCGAAAAAAAAAGATCCATTTTCGATCAAATGGCAGTTCAAATTTTAAATATCAAATTCAATTGTGCCCACTGAGTTCAATATTTTTGTACCAAAATTTCAAGGTATTTTTGTTATAATAAAAGGCATATTTTCCGAAAGTTTCAAGCCGATCGGTTTACTTAGTCGAACTGTATAGGGTGGTCCACATTGGACACTTTTAAAGGTCTTATCTAAAGCCGATAGACGAAAACTGATGTCGGTGTCTGAAGCTCAATATTTATGATAAACTCAATTGTGGAAACCACATATCGATGTTTAGTACCGTTTCAGATATACAGGATGTTTTTCAAAAATCTGCATTTTGGAAAAATGTTTGTAATTCTTTTCCTACTGAAAATTTTTGATTTTTGTAAAGACATTCTCAAAGCACTTTTTCACGTGGATTTCGATAGTATAAGTTACATTTTATTACAACTAATATTTTAATAGTTATTAACGCAAAAATATATTTTTTAAATGGGATACCCTGTATATTTTTCCTTATCCGAATAGAGCTTTTAAATTACCATTCTAAAATTATAACACACTTTATATTTTGCTTAAATTTACTTCAAAATATAAAGGTTTTTAGTTTTTACGCGACTTTCAAATGTACATTTTGTGAAGTAGGCTTTGGACAGAGCGGCATAATCAATTGTTTACTGATGACAGTCAAATCGTAAAAAAAAAGTCCCAGAAGTAACTCTACGAGTCATAACTGCAATGAAATTTACTAAATGCTATAGTACTTCAAACTATGTAGAAAATAAAACAAAACAACAATAAAAGAATTTATTCCGAGTAGAGCAAACTAAAATAAAACAATTTTCTAAAAAATACGTTCGAAATGTCGACTAGTTTCATTTATACATAGGCGGCACCTTTTCTGGACACTTCTTCCCGAGTTGATTAGTTCAAGAAGCGTGAGAGCTGCAAAAATAATCCCCAACAATTCAACCCGACAGTTAAAAGAATCTACTAGACTGCCAAAAACTAACGTAAGTCTTGCTTTGAAGAAGCACAAATTCAGGCCATATAGGACAAGAAAAGTTCATCACCTTAGAGACGAAGATTTTCAAAAATGTATGCCAATGCCAATGGTTTCTGGAGAATTGTAACCGAATTTTCCATTAAATTGCATTTGGACAGACGAAGCTTATGTAAGCAATGCAGGAATTTTTAACCGTTACAATTCTTATACGTGGATACAAGAAAATCCTCATTGAGTTGTGGAGCAAAGAAATCAAGGCAGATTTGGATTTAATGTGTGGGCAGGAATTTTTTAGAGGCAGGGTTGTAGGTCCATTTATTTACGAAGGAACACTCACCTCTCAGATATATTTAGAGTTTTAAGGCAGCAAATAGAACCTCTTGTTGATGAACTGCCGTTAATGGACCTTAGAAATATATTTTTTGAACACGACGGGGCACTCCCTCATAACGCTGCAGTTATCAGTAATTTTTTATCGGCCAATTTCGACAATAACTAGATAGCCAATCATCCAAACGGTTGGCCGGCAAGGTCACCGGATTTAACACCCATGGATTTCTATCTCTGGGGAAAATTCAAAGACCTAATTTTTAAATTGTCGACAAACACCAGGCAAGAGTTAGAAGTCGCAGTGATACAAAGTTTTGCAGCTCTCACTCCTCTCGAACTAATCAACTCGGTAAGAAGTGTCCAGAAAAGGTGTGTGTAAATGAAACTGGTCGACATTTCGAACATCTCTTGTAGAAAATTTTTTTATTTTAGTTTGCTCTAGTCGGAATAGTGGTTTTGTTTTAAAGTTTAAAGTACTATAGCATTTAGTAAATTTCATTTTAGTTATGACTCTTAGAGTTACTACTGGGAATTTTTTTTTACGATTTGATTGCTATCGGTAAACAATTGATTTTGCCGCTCCGTCCAAAGCCTACTTCACAAAATGTGCATTAAAAACTGAAAACCTTATATTTTGAAGTAGATTTAAGCAAAATATAAAGTGCGCTATATTTTTAGAATTGTAGTGTAAAGCTCTATTGGGATAAGGAAAAATATATAGGTTATCCCATTTAAAAAATATATTTTTGCCTTAATAACTATTAAAATATTAGTTGTAAAAAAATGTAACTTACACTTTTGAAATCTACGTGAAAAAGTTCTTTGAGAATGTTTTTACCGAAATCAAAAATTTTCAATAGGAAAAAAACATTTTTCCAAAATGCAGATTTTTAAAAAACACCCTGTATATCTGAAACGGTACTAGATATCGATATGCGCTTTTTGCCATTGAGCTTATCATAAAAATTGAGCCTCAGATACCGACATCAGTTTCCATTTATCGTTTAAAAGTGTCCAATTTGGACCACCCTGTACAATAAAATGAAAAAAAAAAAAAACAGTTTATTACTGCGTTTTTCAATTTTGTAGGTTTTGTAGGCATTTGAGCGACTTAATAGTAATGAGGATTTGTTGGAAATTTCATTATGAAGAATTTTTTTTGTCTCGATTCGACTTATGTAACCTGAGTTATTCACATTTTAAGCGCAAAAAACGCTTTTTGAAAACTTCAATTGTTTATAAACAAAAGAGCACAAGTTTTTTGTGCTCCTCCTGTTAATAACCTCCTGCTAATACCTCATAGAGAATAAAATCATAATATTGCTGTATCTAGACTGTGCAATTTTAACTGCTTTTTTTACTGCATTATTCTTGAAACTTGAGGATGATAATGAGAAAATCGTACCCAAACTTTTTTTTTCATCAACTTTCCGCGCCAGATTATCATTAACGACGGACGGTCGCCCACTTCGCAATTCATCATGCACTTTTGTACGGCCATCTTTAAAAATCTCTAACTTATTTTCTTACCATTCCATCGCTCATAACATTTTCGCCATGCATTTCCAAGTATGTTGTTTTATTTAAATTTCTAATTAAAAATATATTAATTCTATTACTCCGCTGTTCAATGTTCTCGCTTGTAATTAAAGGAATCCAACACTTTACAACAATGCAAACAAAAGAGCTTGGGAAAGTGTTTATAGCAACTCGAATTTGCTGGAATTAATTGCCTGTTTTGATTGGCAATGGAATGTACTTTTATTTACAGTGTAGCAATTTGCTATTTATCTAATTCCAAACGCTCATACCGCACTAAGATAGAACATATGTACCTATTCTATTTCTATTAGGGCTAAATAATTTTCGTTAGCTCCAAGTTAACGTCTTTTTTTTTTTTTCCATTTTCTTTATTGTGTTACTAGTAAAGCATAGCCTCTTATAGCCTGTCCCAAAATGTAAGATCCTGATTTTTGCCGTTTTAAGTGGGCAATATAAAAATTCTGACATTTTGTTTATAATAGGTTGCAGAGATGGACTGGATGGATAAAATTATAAATGTTTTTGGAGATGTTTATTTATAGATGCTTGTAAAAACAAATCGATACGAAGTAAAAATATACGGTTTGAATGAATGGGGTTTACAAGAGGGAAACATATTGTATAAATAAAAATATATTTTAAATTATGCCTAAGACAGTTTCACTATCACTGTCATCAGTTGAGGTAATTATCAGTGGTTTTATATTATTTACATAAATATTTGAATCTTTAACTTTGACAACGTGCTGAATGGAATTCTTCCAGCTTTCACAAGGTATATCATTTATAACTTTTTTTTACTAATTCAACCACTGACACGCTTAAAGTAAGAGAAACATTTTGTGCCCTTATTTTTGATTTGACTTGATGCCAAATATGTTCAATTGGATTAAACACACAATAATACGGAGGAAGCCGCAAAACAAAGTGTCCCATTTTCTCAGCCATACTATCACAAACATATTTCTTTTTCAATTTATAGTATTTCAAAACTTCCAAAAGATCACTTTTTTTATAACTAAAGTCAAAATAAACGTCATTTTCTAACATATATTCCTGTATGTCCGATTTAGTGTTGGCTGCTTAGGAACTCTATTTAGTGGGCGACTATGGTAACTTGTATTGTCCCTAACTATAAACTCAGTTCGCGAAAATTTGGCAAAAGGGAATTTTGAAACAATTTTCAAAAGTTCTGCGGTCGTGTCTTCGTGACAACTAGAATCTTTTATGTTTTTTGCAGATAATAGTAGACAATTTGAAACCCGGCCCTTTCAGATCCAGCATGCAAAATGGTTTTTCGTGTACCTTTATTTGAAGGTGCGTTAGTCTGACATATTGCCTTGCTCTCAACCCACCATTTTTGCACAGTGTGATGGGTATCAAACCACGTTTCGTCAAGGTAAATTATTGGCCAATTCTCTGATCGATACGCTTTAATTTCTTGTAAATAAGTATGTCGCAAGATTCGTAATTTTTGTGACTCCATCATTACTTTCCCTTTGTTGATCTTTCGGAACGTGAATCCCATTCTTAAGAGAATTCTGTGAAGGGTTGATCGGCCACAATGTATATTGATCCCGTCTTACACCAGTCCTAATTTTATTTTGTCTAGTGTCGGCACCAACTGCTCTGCATACATAGAATATATTTTTCTCCTGATGACGTCTTTTTCACAATCGCCTACATGATGCATTTAAAAATCTTTCCGTTTTTCCTGTTCCTGAGTGATGGTTTTCCTATAATATCCTTAATGGTAGAAATTGCGGTTTTCGTTAGTTCACTTGTTTCTTGCAAAGCACTTTGTTTATTCAAAGTTCTTTTTACCAAACTGTCATAAACATTTTTCGCTGTTTATTTAGGGTCAAGTGATAAATGTTTTCTCTTGCGATAGCCACTATTGCAATTTTCCTATGGCAGCCACATAATTAAAATAGAACCATTAGGTTGTAAGTTGTAAGCAAAAATAAATATAAAAATAATAAAAAGTATCTTTCGAATCTTAATGGGGACCTGTGATCATTAGGCCCATATTATCAAATACTTAAAGGGCTCCAAACCGGTTTACCAGATAGTAAATATATAGGTAAAAATAGATCCAATATGATTGCAGGTGCAAGTGAGGGCGGTATACAAAGCAGGTAAAATAAAAATACGTTTGTTATATTACCTGGCAACTATGCACAAAACAATAATAGGGTCATTTATTGCCCCATTGAAAAAGCAAAAAGGCGGGATCTTATATCTTGGGATTTACTATACTTCTATTTATAAAAGTTGTTATTACATTGGGTGAGTGTTTGTTTATTCTAACTGAACCTAGGCATTTAAAATTGTGATCCTATACCATCTTAACCTAGGAGAATGGTTTTTTTAACATGATTGTCTTCTCCTAACTTAACCTAGGTCTTATACTATCTTAACCTAGGACTTATGCTAGCTTAACCTAGGACTTAATGTTAACTTAACCTAGGACTTATGATAACTTTACCTAGTTTAAAATTTTTCTGTCATAGTGGTGGGGAGTGCCATCGTCTTTATCCGAGAGTGGGCCTGAGGGTCTCGGGAATTGGCAGCGGGCATGTGGAAGGATTCGGAAGGCGTCCCTGATGGTTGAGTTGGGGTGCTGGGACGTCTTGTCCATAAACTTGAGTTGGGCTTTCCTCACGTATGCCTTTACGGTTGGTATACCGAGGTCTCTATGGATTTGTTTATTCCTCATGAACCATGAGGCTTCTGTGGTCATCCTCAGGGCACAATTTTTCTATTAATAACTTTGACTTCTGAGAAAAGTGAGTTATCCGTCCTAGCGACTTTACAAAACAGTTGTTCATTTTATTCCATTCGTTGTATTATCCATTGTTAAGATTTTAAGGGAACCCTTTTATTTTTCTGAGTTGAATGGTGCACTAATAAAACTTTATATGGGTGATAACCATATTTTTGCAACGTATTTCGAATCCTGTATTATATTCTGCCAAGATATTACACAGCTTCTATTACCGAAACTTTTGGATTTTCTAAAATCAAGAAAGTACTAATTATAGTTTTTCTTTCAGTTTTTATTACAGTAAGAAGCTTTGAAAAAATAAACAAATGTCATTGCCAATTTACGTTATTGTTAAACTGCATACCCTAACTTTGGTAAAAGTAGAATTTTATTTTCTTCCTTAATAGTACCATAGAATTTTATATTTGTGTTTCGGGAATTAAGAGTGCTATAAAGCTAACGAATGATATACAGTATTTCATTATACAACTTTCGTATTTGACATTTTTGCCTAACTCCATTAAGCTCCAAGCAAGCGGGTTAGAGTGGTGGTTTATTTATAACCATTAACCCTGTATACTGGGTTCTAGTGTTGCAGGGCAACTTGGACTGATTATATAAAATATATAATATGCATTCAACACTTTGGCACACATATCGAGAGAAGGCTATATTGTGTAAACAATATATAGTATCAAGTAAGGAAATTATTTTTTTTTTATGGGTCTAGCATACGTGCAACCGTTCTTCAATGTTCCAGCGAATCAAGGCCGCCGGTCAGTTCCGGGTCTCCAAATCAGACGAACAGCTCTTCTCTGAACAGAATCTGACAAATGCAGTGTGTGTTTGGGAGCGGAGCCCTAAACATGGGAGCAGAGTTGGTCGATTTTGAGCTTTGTAAAGAATTAACAGTTATTGTGGAGTGTAAAATTTTTTGGTTCGAAATAATATTCCCAACTTTTGAGAAGCTCTCCTTGCTATGCCTGCAACATGTTCATGCCAGAATATATTTGCTCCCAAATTAACGCCCAAAAAATTGAGTGACGATGCTAGCGGAATGGAGTGACCCTACATGACTATGTCGGGTTCAGCAACGTTAAATTTTTTAGAAAAAACTGCCTCCTGCGTTAAATTCTACTTGGTTACTGTCACCCAAAGCGAATAGTTAACCCAAGCTTAAAACTCAGCCAAACGAAGAAATCCCGAAACAGCTGCTCTCGGCAACTGGAATATACAGGGATGGAGGACAAAGAACATCGAAGTCATACAAGTGTTTAAGAAGATGAACATAGACATTTTAGTAATAAGCGAGAGGAAGAAAAAGGGAAGTGGAATAGAAGAAATAGATGAAGTGATGTATTGTTGGACTGGAGCAAAGAAGGAAGAAAGAGCACAGGCCGGAGTTGGAATATTAGTAAAAAAGAAGTGGAAAAGGAAAATCACATCTTGGGAACCCATCAATGAAAGAATCATAAAACTAAATATAACAATGTTAGGAAAAGACATGGTAATATTAGGAGTATACGGCCCAACAGAAGACAGCACTATAAGAGAAAAAGATAATTTCATGGAAACACTAGGAAAAGAAACACAAAAAGTAAAGAAAAACCAATAATTAATAATAATGGGAGATCTGAATGGGAGAACAGGAAGGAAAACAATGGACAATACCGTAGGACCATTCGGAGAAGACATTACTAACGACAACGGAGAGAGACTAATAGAGTTGTGTGAACTAAACGGCCTCAAAATAACAAACGGATTCTACAAACACAAAGATATCCACAAATATACTTGGATGCAAGAAACACGGAACTTAAAATCAATAATAGACTACATTATAATTAAAAACGATACCACTATCAAAATAAAAGACGTAAGAGTAAAGAGAGGGGCAGAATGTGGAACAGACCATAGACTATTAGTAGCAAATATAAAAGTACCGTGGTAGAAGACAATAAAACAAACAGGAACAATAGATAAAGAAAACAGAAATACCAATGAGATAACAGAAAAAGCAGACAAAGAAATAAAATATAAAAATACACTTACTGCAAGACGAAACGATAAGAGACCTATATAGACGACGATTAGATCAAAAATTAAATGAATTTATCTACGACAACCTCCAACAGATGTATGACCACATAAAAGAATACATCAAACAGGCGGCCCTAGAAGCATTAGGTAAAGAAGACAACGAGAATAAGAAACATAAAATTAGAATCTGTGAAAAAACCAAAGAATCTATAAAGGAGAAAAAAATATGATACGAAAAATGGCTGAATACAGAATCAGAAGACGATCTACAGAAATATAAAGAGAAAAATGCAGAAACGAGGGGGATGATAAACAAAGAAAAGAACGAGAGATGGGAAAAATCGTGCGAACATGTAGAACAGTATATAGGAGGAACTAGAAGCACAGAGTCAAGGAGAATAATTAAAGCATTAAGGACCAACAATAGAGAGAAGACGTATATAGAGTATATCCCAGAAAGCGAGCGGGAAGAATATTATAAGAAGCTGCTAACAGAAGACAGACAAGAATTCCAAGAAGAGAACCCTGAAGAAGAACAGAATAAGGAAAAAAAGAGATAGAACTAAGCTATGAAGAAGTAAAGAAGACAATTAAAACACTGAAGGGCTTGGAGGTGTGGTAAATGAAATGATTAAGTACGGGTCTAATAAATTACATCGAATGCTGAGAAACATGTTCCACAGAGCGATAAATGGAGAAAAAATACCAGAGGAATGGTCAAAAGCCTATATAGTATCTATATTTAAAAAGGGAGACCGCAGAAAATGCACAAACTATAGAGGCCTAAGCATAATATCGAGTATGGGACGTTTCTATGGAAAAATTATCAAAAATATCATAGAGGAAAATATAAAAGGAAAAATTTGGAGGAGACCAAGCAGGCTTTACGGCCGGAAAATAATGTATAGACCACATATACACTATAAAACAAACAATGGAAAAAAAAACTGGCAAAGAATAGAGAAGTTCATCTAGCCTTCATAGACATAAGAAAGGCCTATGACTCAGTACCAAGACAAAAATTATGGAACGCAAAGATAGAAATAGGCATTGACAAAGAACTAATATACGCAGTAAAAGCTCTCTACGAAAACAACACAATGAACATAAAAATAGGACATAAAATAGGGAAGAGACTCCAAACATCAAAAGTCCTATAACAAGGATGCTTTACATCCCCAACACTATTCAAAATATACCTCGAACAAACATTAAAAAAATGGAAGCAGAAATGTAGTGGAATGGGAGTCCCAATACGAGAAGATTACTTATATACTCTAAGTTTCGCAGACGACCAAGTAATCATAGCGCAAGATGAGGAATACCTCAGTTATATGGTAAGAAAACTGAAAGAAGAATAGACTAAAGCAGGACTAGCAATAAACTTTGGTGAAACGGAATATTTAACAACAAAGGAGGGAAACGTGGAGAATCTAGAAGTCGATAACGAAACAATAATCAAAGGAACCGATAGATTTAAATATTTAAGAACTATCATTTCAAAAAACGCAACATCAGAAGAAGAGATTAAAGCTAGATTAAGACAAACGCGGACATGCATAAGACAATTAAATTCGATCCTGTGGGACAAATAAATTACAAAGAGAAACAAAATACGCATGTACAAATCAATAATACAAAGCATAATGACATACGGCTCAGAAACATGGACGATCAACAAAAGAAATAAATCTAAAATTAACGCGGTAGAGATGGAGTATTGGAGAAGATGTTGTAGAGTGACACTTATGGAGAGCATAACAAATGAAGAAATAAGAAGCAGAATGAACATCAAAGAGAATGCAATAAACACCATTGAAGAAAAACGATTAAAGTGGTATGGACACATAAGGCGGAGCGAAGATAATAGGTGGATAAAGAAAATAACGGAGTGGAGCCCTATAGGGAGAAGAAAAAGAGGAAGACCCAGACGATCGTGGAGGGACTGGGAAGATAGAAACGGATGGAATCAAAGGCTGAGAGAAAGAAGACAGCGTCAGCTGTAGAAAATCCTTGATATATATATACTGTCACCCTAAGATAGAATTTCTTCCAGGTCTTTGTTAAGTTGAACGACTTCCTGCTGTCTGCGAATATTCACCTGATTAGCCGATGTCCGAGCGTTCAAAGCGAATGAAGAGATAAGCGTTCTGTCATCTGCAAAGCTGTAGGTTGGATTCCCGCTCTTTTTCAGCAGATCGTTAATGTAAATGAGAAAGAGAGTAGGAGGCAGTATGGAGCCTTGGGGCACACCGGCGTTGTTAGTGAAGGTGTTAGAAAGAAATCCGTCGACCGCTACTAACAAAGAACGTTCTCTGAGGAAACATGAGAGCTACAAACAGAACATTTCGGACATTCCACAAGAGCGTAGCTTAGCTAACAGTCCATCGTGCGAAACAGGGTCGAATGCCTTGGATATGCAACCGCTCGAGATTCTCCAAAGTGTTCAATTGGGTTATTCCAAACATATGTTACATAAGTCAGAAGATCTATGTTTACGAAAGCCATATTGGTGATCGCTAATAATGTTGAATCCTTCGAGATATTTTAGAAGATGCTGATTGATAACCTTTTCCATGACTTTCGATATTATTGAAAGCAGTGTGACTGGTCGGTAGTTATTTGGCAAGGTCTTCTCGCCTTTTTTAGGTATCGGCTAACCTGAACTAACCTGAACCGTTGCCCATTTCCAGCAGGGAGGAAATATTTCCTATCTGTAGAATAGGTTAAAAAGTCTACAGAAAACTGGTGTTAGTTCCCTCGTACAGTTTTTGAGAACTATGGCAGGTATTTCGTCAGCGGCAGAAACCTTTTTGGTGTCTTCCTTCATTAAAACACACTTTATAATACACTGTCTGAAGACAACATCGGGCATCCTTGACTTCAATATGGGAATATTAGGTGATGTTTTTCCTTGGAAATCGACAGTAGAATGTGAGGTAAAGAGTTCAGTCAACAAGTTCGCTTTCTCAACAGGTCATTGCAATAGAATTATCTGGCCGTGTGAGTGGTGGTATGGTGGATTTGGTGAAGTTTTGACTAACTGCCTTAGCAACTGACCAAAGGGACCTGGAATTGTTGGGACAAACGAGAAGTTTGTTTCTAATTTGTTAATTGTGTACTTCCTTGGTTTCGTCGATAATTCCTTTGCATCTGTTCCGGGCACGAACAAAGGTGTTACGATTTATGGTGGTTAATTATAGTTAAATAACTCTCAAATATCTAAAATATACTATTTGAGTTAAAAGCCACTCTAAAAATTAATTAATTTCATTGGATTAAATGTTTATGGTTTTTTTAAAGCCTAGAGTATTTCCATATAAATTAAATGATACAAAATTTTGTGCATCCGGCAATACTTGCTTTGCCATCAGCAAAAAATTTATATTTTTTTATTTACAGGGAACGTAGTTTTTAATTAAAACAAAAATATAGGTGCAATATTAATACAACATGCAGAGATATTTTTGGTTTAATGAAATAAACCCTCTATCACTTCTTTCATATTATTCCGAATACTTAACTCTTTATTAAACTTTTTAATCGAAGATGAGATTTCATTTATTTTATCACTCTTAGTACTGAGAATTATAAAAATCAGTTCAATATAACTTTAAATTTATAGCTTAAGTGAAGAGCAGGTAAATAATACAACTAAAAACCGTCCAATATATCGGCACCCATCCGTTTCATTCCCTTACCCTAAAAGGTTATGGCTCAAAAACTATTCTATTTCTATTGCGAGTTTAACATCATTTTGTGTGATAATTATGTTGCCACCACATCGACAGAACGACGGGCGGACATTTAGATAGACACACCTACGAAAATGGAAAAATGTATTTTTCTTGATTTTCCCTCTTTAGTGAGAAACTTTACCACTTTACGATGCCGTAAATTAATTTGTCTCATTTCTTGGAAGAAAAAAAATCGTTTATTGTGGTTTAAACGAACGAACCAGTATAAGACTTCCTTAAAGTAGTAATTTATTATTATTAATAATAAAACTATTCTAAAACCCTGTGAATTTAGCCCAGAGAGCAGTAGTAAGATTGTTAATGTTGCATTATGATTTCGAATTTTTTGTGCGATATTCTGTGGAGACATTACAATATAATCACTATAGATGACGATGAAATTTTTGGTCTAGCTAATTAACACACATTTTTTTTGGCAAAATTCGACTTTATTCATCAAAATAGTCTCCTTCAAGAGCGATACAATCACTCCAACGCTTTTCTAACATTTCTATAACTACTGCTCATGTTGCATTATGATTTCGAATTTTTTGTGCGATATTCTGTGGAGACATTACAATATAATCACTATAGATGACGATGAAATTTTTGGTCTAGCTAATTAACACACATTTTTTTTGGCAAAATTCGACTTTATTCATCAAAATAGTCTCCTTCAAGAGCGATACAATCACTCCAACGCTTTTCTAACATTTCTATAACTTTCTTGTAGAAGAATTTGTCTTTGCCTTCAAAATAGACCTCAGTTTCGGCTATAACTTCCTCAATGGAGTCAAGTCTGTTTTTTGCGAGCATTTTTTTAAGGTCTGCGAATAGATAATAGTCGCTGGGGACCAAATCTGGAAAATACTGTGGATGAGGAAGCAATTCGAATTTCAACTCATGCAATTTTGCCATCGTAACCATTGACTTGTGACACGCTGCATTGTCTTGATGAAGGAGCACTTTTTCTTGTTCATTTATATCATCGAACTTTATATAACATATTGATGATTTTTCCCTTCTTAGGGAAATGAAAATTATTCCATTCGCATCCTAAACTACAGAAGCCAAAAACTCTCAAGCCGACCGTTGTGTCTTTGGTCGCTTCGGGCGGCTTTCACTGGCCCCTGTCAACTCGGCTAACTGCCGAGATTTGATCCACGTGTGTAGTGTGAATCCATGTTTCATCCCACATATCGAACGAAAAAAATCCTTTTTATTACGCTAAACAGGTCCAAACAGCTCTCAGAATCAACACGTTGTTGTTTTTCGTCCACTGTGAGCAAACGCGGTACCCATTTCGAACAGAGCTCTTTCATGCTCAAATGTTCATGCCAAATAGTATATTAGCACATATGCGCGATCCCTCTTTTCACCCTCTAGCCATTTTTTGCACTATCCGATTGAAACAACCTGGAAAAATTCTGAACATGCGGTTGAAACTATGCAAGATTATTCTATTTCTTTCACCGCCTTTCCCTATTGAAATTAATATTTATTTATTTACCACATTCTATAGTATTCCAATTACAGAATAGAAAAATAACATAATGAAATGTACTAAACCTAATTAAAATTAAATAGCTTATTAAAAACATATTTTAAAACTACATTTTTTTATTTTTGTCACGCTGCAGTTGAAAATATCAAGCTGGTTCTGCATTTGATTATATTTCTCGCAAATTTGAAAAAGGGGAGAAAATTTTAGGACATTTGTTCTTGGGATTGGTAAATTAAAAGTTTGCAGACTACGTGCCGCGGGCCTAGGTACATGAAAAGGCAGACACTGCAAGATTTTGTTTGCATCAATTTTGTTTGATATTATCTTATGTAAAAATATAATTTGGGCTTTGTTTCGGCGTGCCTCTAAATTTTTCTTCGAAAATATATCCAAGAGACTTTCATAGGGATAACCTATTTCGGGATATACACCATCGAGTTTAAAACTAGCGTACTTTAAAAAACGCTTTTGAATTTTTCAATATTTTGAATGTGCGCTTGATAAAAGGGGCACCAAACAACAACTGAGCTTTCAAGGCGTGATCTCACGAAACTACTAAAAAGCAATTTTAGAGTACCATATTCAACAAAGTCGGCACTATTACGTATGATGAAACCCAATAGTTTAAAACTCTCCGCCGTAATCTTTGCAATATGGCCACGAAAAGACAAGGCAGTATCCAGCAAAACACCCAAATCAGGCACCCACTGACATCGCTCTAGGACCTGACCGTTCATACTGTAATTGAATTGTATGGGACTCAATTTTTTTGTAAAGGTGATTACATTGCACTTGGATACATTCAAAAGGAGTTTGTTGTTACTACACCAATTGTTTATAAGATTAAAGCCATCCTTTAGTCTTATGCAGTCGTTCAGGTCTCTGATTCTGCAATATAGCTTTACGCCATCAGCATAAAGTAGGTATTCAACACCCGTTCTCTGAGTAAGATCATTTACAAATATATTGAAAAAGAGTAACCCCAAATCTGATCCCTGCGGCACTCCCGATATAGCGACAAAGCTAAAAGAATTCTGACCAAGACACTGCACAAACTGCGAGCGGTTTATCAAGTATGATTTAAAAAAAAATAATAACTTACCCGAAAAGCCAGTTGCGAATAACTTGTCCAACAGAATCCCATGATCCAGCCGATCAAAGGCCTTAGAGCAATTAGTGTAAATCACATCGGTCTGCTCACTCCCATCAAGTGATTCCGTAAGGTCTTGCCTAAGACAAAATAAATTTGAAACTGTCGAACGGCCCTTCGCAAAACCGTGTTGTTGCAGTGATATCTGCTTGCTAATTGAATTATATAAATAATTATGTAATACGATTTCGAAGATTTTTGAAAAGTTAGTAATAATGCTTATCGGTCTATAGTTTGTTACACAACTCTTGTCACCTTTTTTGAAAACAGGCGTAATACGTGATGTTTTCCATGTGTCTGGAAACAGAGATGTGATAAATTGAATAATATTGTAAGAGGATGAGCAAAAACAGAGGCGCAGTCTTTTAACAAGAAGGCAGGAATTTTATCTGGACCGACAGTAGCTGTAGGTTTTAACTTTTTTAATACTTTAAAAACAAGTTATTTTCTCCATGTTAATAGGATTCTGTGATGAGAATAAATTATTCTCTACAATTGTTTGTTTCTGAGAAGACATTAAATAAGAGTCTTGAAAAAAGAATGCAAAACTCCGGCTATATGCCTAGGATTATTAAGGATGTTGTTGTTATAAGACATAGTGGTTGGTATAACATGAGAGTTCTTCTTGTCATTAGTATAGCGCCAGAATTTTTTTAGGATCAGTTTTAATGTTGTTTTCAATATTTAAAGAGTATGTTTTGTAGGAAGCTTTTGTGTCATTTGTTGTTTTAATGATTCGCCGCAGATTTTTTACAGTTTTCTAGTTCAAATAAATTCCCCGTTCTTTTAGATTTTTTCCAAAAGCTGTATTTAGTTCCGATATTTTATTAGTAAACCAAGGCAGATAATATTTATTTGTCTTCTGTGTCTTAGGAACCTGTATATCTAAAGTAGTGTAAATTGTTTGATAAAATCTTTCGCAGGCTTTATTTACATCTGTAAATTGAGACAGAAATTCCCAATTAACATATGAAAAGTTAAGATATAGGTTTACTAAATTCTCTCTTTTGAAATTATTGAACAAATAACTCAATTTTCATAATTCTACAGTCTAAGATCCCTAAGGGTGACATACAGCACGATATACATTAAGCAACCTCGATAATGAGTCTCCAGTTTTGCGAGGTAAAAGCAGAGAATACAGGCTTTTCAAACTTCTTCAGTAAAAAAACACAATCACACAAGAAAAGCAAATACGCTAGAGTAAACTACTAATAATACAAGGTATAAAATTTAGTAGAGTACACCAAGCTAAATTTACCAAAATAATTTCCAGGAAGCCAGAAATCTTCTTTAATTACCTTGGGATTTTGAAATCCTTGACACAGTGACTCTACATAACAGTTACAACCTTTACACCAAATATTTTATTTGTCCACTAGATGCACGTTTCGTTAATGATGTTAGTAACATCAGGAATGATAACTGATAGTCAATCATCGCTCCTGACAATGGTAACAAGGTTATCGAAATGCGCGTCGAGGGATAAAATAAAGTGTTTCACGTAGAAATGAAATTTTTCTTAAATGTTCTCCAAAGTAGTTAACTCCTACTTTGCAGGAAAATTATTCTTCGCAAATATTTTAGCACTCAAAAACTATCCTTTTGAGTTAAGTTGAAGGAGATATTAAATTCTTGTGGATCATTCTGATAAATTTATTTTTACCTGCTAGTGAGGCCATTATTAAGGAAATAACAGTTAATTAGTCAAATAGATTAACGATGTACAGGGTGGTCCAAATTGGACACTTTTAAGGGTAACCCCCTTTATCTAAAGGAGATAGACGAAAACTGATGTCGGTGTCTGAGGCTCAATTTTTATGATAAACTCAATGGTGAAAACCGCATATCTATATCTAGTACCGTTTCAAATATATAGAGGGTGATTTTCAAGAATCTGCATTTTGGAAAAATGTTTGTAATTTTTTCCTATTGAAAATTTTTGATTTTTGTAAAAACATTCTCAAAGCACTTTTTCACGTGGATTTCAACAGTGTAACATTTTTTACAACTAATATTTTAGGAGTTATTAACGCAAAAATATATTTTTTTAAATGGGATATCCTGTATATTTTTGCTTATTCGAATACAGCTTTAAATTACCATTCTAAAAATATAGCACACTTTACATTTTGCTTAAATCTGCTTCAAAATATTAAGGTTTTCAGTTTTTACGCGAGTTTTAAATGCACATTTTGTGAAGTAGGCTTTGGATGGAGCGGCAATATCAATTGTTTACTGATAGCAGTTCAATCGTAAAAAAAAATTCCCAGAAGTAACTTTAAAAGTCATAACTACAATGAAATTTACTAAATGCTATACTACTTTAAACTAAGTAGAAAATAAAACAAAACAACAATAAAACAATTTATTCCGAGTAGAGCAAACTAAAACAAAACAATTTTCTATAAGAGATGTTCGAAATGTCAACCATTTTCATTTACACATAGGCGGCACCATTTTTGGACATTTCTTACCGAGTTGATTAGTTCAAGAGAAGTGAGAGCTGCAAAATTTTGTATCACTGCGACTGCTAACTCTTGCCTGGTGTTTGTTGGCAATTTAAAAATTAGGTCTCAGTTATTATCGAAATTGGCCGATAAAAAATTACTAATATCGGCAGCGTTATGAGGAGGTGCCCCGTCGTGTTGAAAAAATATATTTCTAAGGTCCATTATCGGCAGTTCATCAAGAAGAGGTTATATTTACTGCCTTAAACTTTCTAAATGTGACTGTTCCTTCGTAAATATTTGGACCTATAACCCTGCCTCTAAAAATTCCTGCCCACACATTAAATCCAAATCTGCCTTGATTTCTTTGTTCCACAACTAAATGGGGATTTTCTTGTGCCCACGTATAAGAACTATAACAGTTAAAAATACCTGCATTGCTTACATTGCTTCGTCTGTTCAAACGCAATTTAGTGAAAAATTCGGAACATGGTTACAATTCTCCAGAAACCATTTGCAAAAATCAATACGCCGTTGAAAATCTCCGACTCTAAGGTGATGAACTTTTCTTGTCCCATATGGCCTAAATTTGTGCTTTTTCAAAGTACGATTACGTTAGTTCTTGGTAGTCCAGTGGATTCTTTTAAGCGTCGGTTTGAAGTGTTGGGACTATTTCCGATAGTTCCTAAAACTACTATTTCTTCTGACTCCTTATCTCTGTTTGACGCATAATTTTTAAGCCGTTTCTTTTCAAACTAGCCACTATTAACTAGGTTATGTCGCAATCGAGCGAATATATCCTTGAAGGGTTGACACCTCTCTGGATACCGTTCGTGGTACAAATTACTTGCCGCTTCCGAATTTTTTCCGGTTTGTATGAAACACATTATCATATCCCATGTTTCGTAATTTTCAAACTTCATTGCGATTTATTTGACAATTTAATAATTGATCGTTAAGTAAAATTTGACAATTACTAGTCAACAATTGAATGAAACTATATGGCCACTCTACCCAAAGGCTACTTCACTTAATGTGCATTTAAAAGTCGCGTAAAAACTGAAAACCTTTATATTTTGAAGTAGATTTAAGCAAAATATGAAGTGTGCTATATTTTTAAAATGGTAATTTATAGCTCTATTTGCATAAGGAAATATACATTTTTGCGTTAATAACTATTAAAATATTAGTTGTAAAAAAAAAAATGGAACTTACACTGTTGAAATCCACGCGAAAAAGTGCTTGGAGAATGTTTTTACAGAAATCCAAAAATTTTCAATAGGAAAAGAATTACAAATATTTTTCCAAAATGCAGATTTTTGGAAAACACCCTGTATATCTAAAACGTTACTAGATATCGATATGCGGTTTTCATCATTGAGTGTATTATAAAAATTGAGCCTCAGACACCGACATCAGTTTTCGTCTATCTCCTTTAGATAAAGGGGTTTACCGTTAAAAGTGTCCAATTTGGACCACCCTGAACAAAAATATAGTACATGAAACTCAAATGTAATCTATATATGTTTACATAATTCACATAAAATGGTTAATAAAATAAATGTCAAATGTCAATGAAGACTAGATTAAACTTTTTTCAAAAAAATTAATTATTGTAATATCCTTAAAGATGCGACTGAACACCCTGTATTGTAAAGGCTATATATCACATTAATATTGATGAAGACAAATTAACTAGTTCGATCGCGATCTGTTAAGACAAGGTCCTTAATATTTTGATGTAATCCTCTTAACATAAGGGACCAGCACAATAGCATTAACCAATACTCCAATATTTAATCCGTCCTATCACTAACAATAGCTCTACATAAGTTTAAGTACAAAACTATGTAAATTAACTATTATGGTGCTTATTAAGTGAGTATACATAAGCAATGATATCGTGATACATCAACTCTGAATTAAATACCTACATCTTGGAATTATTAAAGTTTTCATTAAACGAAGGCTTTCAATTGGAAAATTAGTATTATCTTAGGGTTAAAATAGTATTAATTAATTAAACAAAAATTAAATACAGATTTGTTTGTCCTGTTAATGGAGTTGTAATGTATAGCTCATCCCAAAATATAAGATCCTGATTTTCGCCATTTTAAGTGGACAGTATAAAAAATTCTGACCTTTTGTTTAGGATAGGTTACAGAGATGGACTTAAGAATTTTATTCATTAGCAAATAAATAAAATTATAAGTGTGTTTGGAGATGTTTATTTATAAATGCACGTAAAAATAAATGGATAAGAAGTACAAATATACAGTTTGAATGAATGGGGTTTACAAAAGGGGATATATTGTCTAAATAAAAATATATTTTAACTTAAGCCTAATTCGGTTTCACTATCACTGTCATCAGCTGAGGTAATTATCAATGGTTTTATATTATTTACATAAATATATGAATCTTCAACTTTTACTCCTTGCTGAATGAAATTCTTCCAGCCTTCACAAGGTATATCATTTATAACTTCTTTTAACTAATTCAACCACTGCCTCGCTTAAAGTAGGAGAAACATTTTGTGCCCTTATTTTTGATTTAACTTGATGCCAAATATGTTCAATTGGATTAAACACACAATAATACGGGGGAAGCCGCAAAACAGTGTGTCCCATTTTCTTAGCCATACTATCACAAACTTATTTCTTTTTCAATTTATAGTCTTTCAAAACTTCCAAAAGATCACTTTTTTATAACTAAAGTCAAAATAAATGTCATTTTCTAACATATATTCCTGTATTTCCGATTTTGTGTTGGCGGCATTAGAAACCTTATTTAGTAGGTATCTTGCATTGTCCATAACTATAACACTTTGTTCGGAAACATTTGGCAAAAGGGAATTTTGAAACCAATTTTCAGAAAGTTCTGCGGTCGTGTCTTCGTGATAGTCCAAACTAGAATCTTTTATGTTTTTTGCAGGTAACAGTAGACACTTAGAAACCCAGCCCTTTTCAGATCCAGCATGCAAAATTGTTATTCGTTTACCTTTATTTGAAGGTGGGTTAGTCTGACATTTTGTACTGTTGTCAACCTACCCTTTTTGTACAGTGTCATGGGTATCAAACCATGCTTCGTTAAGGTAAATTATTGGCCAATTCTCTGATCGATAATTTTTAATTTCTTGTAAATAAGTATGTCGCAAGATTCGTAATCTTTGTGACTCCATCACTACTTGCCCTTTATTGATTTTTCGGAAAGTGAATCCCATTCTTAAGAGAATTCTGTGAAGGGTGATCGGCCACAATGTATATTGGTCCCGTCCTGCACCAGTCTTAATTTTATTTTGTCTAGTGTCGGCACCAACTGCTCTTCATACATAGAATATATTTTTCTCCTGATGACGTCTTTTTCACAAACGTCTACATCAGAGGTTCCCAAACTTTTTTTTTTTCGTAGACCACTTTCAAAATTTTACTGGTTTCGGTAGATCCCCTGCTGCTACATTTCTACCATATTCCCAAAACTCGTCAAAAAATGTGAAGATTAGATCTAACGATGGAAATTTGCGTCGTGGCTGAGTTCCAACCCTAAATTCGGAATGGTAAAAATAAAAAGAAAAATAATATATTTTCTTGTGTTCTATTTATTAAATTAATATGATTACAGACTTAATAGAATTAAAATTAAACATTAATAACGTACCGTAACTTCAACAATGCAAATCAACAATTAAAAAAAAATAGTCGTAATTTTAATGGGAGGGATGTACTTGATGGATTGACAGCAAATTATCAATATTTGGCTTCAGTTTTGTAAGGAATAACCGCAAATCTCCCTGTTCTGTGATGTTCAATCTACTCCTTTTTTTTTGTTAATAGGTTTGTAACGACACTAAAACTTTTTTCGACAAGGTATGACGAGGGAAACGCTATCAAAAGTTTTCTCGCAATTTCCCACAGCCCAGGATATTTTTCGGGTATTTCTGCCTGCAGCCAAAATGTTTGATAGCCTTTTTTTTTAATTTGACCTTCAGCTCCTCATTGGTGCTAAGCTCGAGTAGCTCCTCTTGTAATACCACATTTGCCACTTCCGTTTCATCAAATGGATTTATGATCCATGGTGGTATTCCCATCCTCAGAACATCTTCAAATCTATTTTTGAAGTCATCATGCAGGGCATTTAAATGTTGAACGTATGTCTGAATATCCTCATCAAGACATTCTGCCTGTGACAAGTTTGGAAACTGGAAGAATTCGCGCCGACTAATATTTTGCTTCATAAATTTCAATTTTCCAAGAAAAGCCGAAATTACACCCTTTGTTTTCATTAAATTTAGGCTGTCCCCTTGTAGCTGCAAGTTAATGTCATTAAATTTTTTGAACAAATCTGTAAAATACGCGATGTCTGCTTTCAATTTGATCAGGTTTTCTTTTAAATCTGGATCTTTACTTTCCAGAAACTCTAAAACTGATTCAAAAAGTGAGTAAAATCTTGTTAAATATGCACCTTTCGGCAACCAGCGTACTTAAGTATGTAAGAGTCTTCATCATTTTCGTCGCATGTGCAAATAAACGGGTATTCAACGCATTGCTTCTTATTTTGTTAACTGCTTTAATCACAAATTGAAGCGGTTGGTGCAATCTATCACTCAAATTTTTTCGCTACCAGGTGTTGTCGGTGGATGACACAGTGAATTGCAGTTACTTCTGGTATAATTCTTTTAAGATGGCTTATAAACCCACGATATCGCCCGAAGATGGCAGGAGCTCCATCTGCTGCCACCGAAATAATGTTTGTAAATGGAATAGATTTTTCCTTAAAAAAATCACTCAGGACATTAAATATTGATTCGCCTTTAGTGTCCGTCTCCAAAGTTTTCGCGAATAGCAGCTCTTCATGGATTTCTTCGTCCATAACAAATCGAACATATGCCAATAATAATGCTTCATTACCAGGTAAAGTTGACTCGTCCAGTTGAATAGAAAAATGAGTTGTTTGCAGATAATTACACAAGAAGCTTTCAATATCAGAGCTCATTTCATCAATACGTCTTTGTACAGTGTTGTTACTCAAAGGAATTCTTTTGAGTACGTCAAATGGAGGTTTGTGCAGAACAGTTTTTAAAACCTCTTCAATAGCGGGTAAAATTAACTGTTCTCCGATGGTGTGCGGTTTTCCAGATTTCGCTATAAGCAATGAGATATTGTAAGATGCCCGCAAGCCATCATCGTTACTTTGAGACGTTGAAGCGAACATACTGTGCACGGTGGGTCTCTTTCATATTTTTCCTTCAATGTTTGAAAATATTTTAAATCTTTACCTATTTTATCAGGATGACACTTTCTTAGATGATCTTCGAGCTTCGATGGTTTCATAGAGTCATTGCTCAAAACTTTGTTGCATAAAAGGCATATGGGCAATCGTTTGTCTGCCTTTGATGGAAAAAAAAAAAAACAAATTTCAAATAATCAACACTGTACTGTCGACATTTCTTCTTAGATTCAGCCATGTTTCGTATCAGTTACCTACCTGTAAAGAAAAAAATGTTTGTTTTTTAGTAATCATAAGGCGACTTTAACAGGATATGGCTATTTTAACAGAATAAAATAGGATTAATTAATCACTGCAATGAAAAAAACCAAAATGCCGGCGGCAAAACTGATTTTAATTATTAAAAGCAATAAACTGTTAAGACCCATATAGAGGTTTCCACAAAACGGCTGAACCTATTTTAATGTAATATAAAATATTTTTTGATTAATTATATTTTGATACATTTCTGTAAATTCGAGAGAAAATACTTTTAAAGAATATTTTGATGTACGTTACGAGTGGTACATAAAGACACGTACAATTTATGAAAATATTTTTAGTCATTTAGCATTAGCAAATACGAAGGCACTGAAATATGTACAAACATGCAGGTCAATCATATATCTCTCCTTTAGTGAATCACCACAGTCGGGTAAATAAATAATTTTATAATAAAAAGTACTAAAAGTTCAATCTTTCTCGGCTTTCTGTTCTTTTATAGAAGTATCGAATAATGGCCCTGTTCAGTATTTAATTTTTATTACTTTCCTACTACACGCAAACATAACAAATATAATATTATTACAATATAAAAAAAAGTATGAATGACAAATAGGCAGGTACTTACTTTTTCCGGCACTAGCAAACACTGACATCGATTCACTCACACTTTTCTTTTCAAAATTCCGGAAACAAATGAGTAACGTTTGTCCTTGGCATTCGTATATATATTGGTGAAGAATCAAACAAGTTCATGCAAGATTGCAAGCATAGCACAAGTCGGGAGGTTTTAAAACAAGGAAATTAATGCTAAATAAACAGGCTATCTGATCCATATGCCGGCCCAACTGAAAATTTTTTTTTCAAGCCCGTGGACCAAAAAAAAAAGCAAAATATATGCAATATTATTTTTCGCGCTATCTGTTAGGATTGCATGAGAACCGTAGCTCCTAAAAAATTTTAGCCAAAAAATCTGAAAATTAGAATCTTAAAGCTTCAAAATGCTTTTTTTCAAAGTCTCAATACGACCATTTTTCACCGAAATACCGCCTGTCAAAAATCACCGAAAAATTTGGAATTTTTTTTTGCTCCCTTAATTTTTTTGAGTAGTGTATTATCTGCCTACATTGATAGGTGAAGCCAAGCCAACATTTTTGTTCTTTACTATCGAAACCAGATAAATTTTCGTTGATCCCCACTTACAACTTGTGAACCCTCATTTTTTTTTGACGCCAACGTAGACCCCCGTTGAGTCTCCCGTGGACCCCTGGGGGTCCACCTGAACCACTTTGGGAATCACTGGTCTGCATGATGCATTTGAAAATCTTTCTGTCTTTTTCTGTTCCTGTGATGGTTTTCCTACAATACCCTTAATCGTAGAAATTGGGGTTTTTGTTAGTTCACTGGTTTCTTGCAAAGCACTTTGTTTATTCAAACTTCTTTTTACCAAACTGTCGTAAACATTTTTCACTATTTGTTTAACTTCAAGTGATAAATGTTTTCTCTTGCGATAGCCACTATTGCAATTTTCCCACAGACGCCACATAATTAAAATAGAGCCGTCATGTTGTAAGTTGTAAGTAAAACTAAAAATAAAAATAATAAAAAGTATCTTTCCAATTTTAATGGAAACCTGTGGTTATTAGGCCTATATTATCAGTAGATCCAATATGATTGCAGGTGCAAGTGAGGGCGGTATACAAAGTAGGTAAAATAAAAATATGTTTATCGTAATACCTGGCAACTAGGCACAAAACTCTAATAGGGACCTTTATTACCCCATTGAAAAAGCAAAAAGGTAGGATTTTATATCTTGAGATTTACTTTAGGTGTTTATGGAAGAGCTGTCTTGTAGGGCCACTTCTGTTAGAAGCGTATAAGGCCACACAAAATTTTAATGTTACTACTAAACTGTAATAACGATCATCCTATGATTTACGCTAGAACCAGCTGAATTGACATATAAAGTGATAGATACTGATCAGATTTGTTTATACTTACATAAACAAACATTTGATTCTGTTCAATATAATTAAAATACGATGACTATTCATACAAGGAATATTTTCGAGTTCTTCTTGAGTAAAATATTCCTTTTGGATATGACGACATACTTTATTGTACGTAAGATAATTTTGATGCTATTTTGAGTGACATGAGAGCTTACATTATTTTCAAAGAAATATCCTTCTAACGGCAAGTCATATTTTAATCAAAGATCAATAAACGCTATATCTTCCACACGTCTTGCTTACCAGTTGTAGCGTGAAAACCCTAACGCCATAAATTACAACATTTTTGTTAGTGCTCGAAGCAAATGCAAATAAATAATTAACGGAACCAAAGGGGCCCATAACAAGGAGTTAAAAACTTTCTGACTTAAATAGTTCAAGATCGGTTGGTTGGTCAAGCAGTTAGTCAAAATTGCACTAGTAGGTAGGAAAAATACCACCCACTATTTTCAAAATGCAGTGTAAAATTATGGGTTCAGATAGAGTGTAAAACAACTTATTTTAATAAAGCTACATTTCAAGAAGCTTTAGAAATCGAACTGATTTTTAACTTGTACTAGAAGAACGGAATAATTTCTTACTACAAAAAGTTCGTCCAAATTTAGCAAATTGCAGCAATAAATTGAGGCCTTTATTTTTAAAACAACATATGGCCAAAATTTAAGAAAATGTGATTTTAGAGTCATCCTGTAGCAGACACTGAACTCTGTCGCTCCAAGAAATCGTTTCTTCTCCCCAAAAATATTACATGTGCTCAGATATTTACGACTAAAATATCAGTATTTCTATAAAAACGACATATGTTTTATTTGTTTCACAAGTCCATGGATTAATGTTGTTTTTAAAGGAAACTATAGGCTAGCAAAGACTTCTCAAATTTAGTAGCGTTGTTTATTTATAACGGAGAGGCTTCGTTTTTAGCCTCGTGTTATTTGTTAGTAGTTTGCATGGTTTTGCCCTTTTAAAAGGTTCTATTTATTACACGTAACTATGGAAAATGCAGTAGCAAGTAGTAGTGGAACACAGACTCACTGTGCGCCAGAGCGCAAATTAAAAAAAAAAACACAAAAACCAGTGTAATAAAAATGGCCAAAGTAAAGGGCGAAGAATATATTAATCATAAAGGAAAATTTATAGAAAAAACGCAGTACTGGAAGGAACTGCAGGTAAACAACAGCTTTTAGATAGACATTAAATTTTTTGCTTTCAAAAAATTGTTATTGTTTTTGTAGATGTAAACGAAAATATTAGTAGGGAAGCAAAAGTATTTTGATTCTAACAATTTTAAAATATGAGCAATAAAAACGAGCAAGACTCTCACTTGTCTGGTCTAATAACTATGAAAGAAGTAAAGGGACGCCGTCCGAGAAATAAAAATGTAGAGACTGAAAAACTATATTCTGCAGTATATGGATTTAAAATAAGATTTAAAGGCAAGGAAATGGAAGTTCATGGCATAACTGTGGGAAGACCTATGTGCATCCAAAATCACTTAGTCACACGAGGTACGTCGCCAAGAAATTTAAGAGGAAAAAACAAGCAAAGATCAACTAGTTATCCAAACCCCATAATTAATTTAATTAAGGATCACATTAGATCTTTTAAACCAAGGCAATCTCATTACTAACGGCGCAAAAATCCTCTTCGTTTTTACCTGTCGGAACGTTTAAACCATAAAAGACATGCAGTCCATGTTTCGATCTGAACACCTGAACAATATACCTTATAAAATCTACTGGAAAATATTTAAAACCAACTTTAATATAATATTTGGCTTTCCACGATCTGACACATGTACTCAGTGTGACTCGTTTTAACAAAAACCTACTTCCCAAGAAATCACCGACGCAGAGAAAATCCAAATAACGATGGAAAAGGAGATTCATTTGAGAAAGGTTGAAGCATTTTTTACAATGAAGAAATGGTACCAAATACAGGCTAAGACTGGAGAAATCGATTGCCTAAACTTTCATTTCATGCAAAATCTACTTTTTCCCCACATTCCTTCCAATCCAGTTTTTCATTCACGTCAGTTATGGTACCACATATTTGGTATTCACAATCTTGGTACAGATGAGGCATTTATTTACACCTACACTGAAGGGCAAGCGAAAAAAGGTGTTAAGAATATGTGTTCCATGTTGCTACATTTTTTTAACAATAACAACTTTACAACAAGGGATCTTGTAATAATTAGTGATGGATATCGTGGACAAAACAAGAACTATGTGATGTTGCACTTTATATTTAGTCTTGTCCATGAACTTAAAATTTTCGACACGATTACATACTTTTTTTCTGTTCGGTTCCATTCGTAACTCCCAAATGATCAAGACTTCGCACTGATCAAAAAAAAGAAACGTCATTTGGAAAGAGTAGAGACATCTGAAGAGTGGGATAAAGTAATACTGTCAGCACGAAGTAATCCTTCGAAGTTTTCGTTAGTCAAAATAGATTCCTCAAAGATATTTAACATAAAGTTAGCAACCGATCAATATTTTTTGAAAACAGCTAAACCGCCAATTTCCCTAAAACAGGTTCGCATGTTCGAAATTAGTATAGACACTGCAGTAGTGAAGTTAAGGAACACCTACAATGGTCCGTGGAGATCCTCTATTGTCAGAATTAAGATGGTCATAACTGGTTTCATAAAACTCACACCAGTTTATCTGCAAGCTGTGCCAATATCATCTGCCAAACCAAAAAATATAATGGATTTTCTACCGTATTTAGAAGATGCAAAAAACCGAAGCTTTTATGACGACGTTTTTTCACAACAAGATCTGCAGAGCAATGACATAATGGAAATCGATGACGATGACAATAGCAGTGGTTGCGAAGACTCTTAATTATTTTGTTCACAAGTATTATAACTTAAAATGTAATAAAAATTAAATCGCGAGTTTTTTTCTTAAATGTTCTAGTCGAAAAATCTTTGCTAAACTCATATACATCACTCTGTGATAAAAAGGTTCCTGAAAAAAATGTTAATAAACTTGACAGTGCGGTTTTTCCACCTCCTGAAAAATTAAAACTGTTTCTAAAATAAACGTCTCTATTTATTGTCTTCGTCATCGGATTGTTTTCTACAATATCGAAGGTTATGGAAAAGATTTGCTATCAATATCTTTTAAAATATCTAATATGATTTCATATTATTAGCCCTCACATATTGTTCTCGTAAATAATGACCAACAGGAAATCACTTAACTTGTGTGAAACATATGTAAAATAGCGCAAGTAAATATTGTAGATAGCTTTAAAAGATAGTACTTGTTGGACTATTTGACATGAGTGGATGTTCGTCACGTTGAGCTTTAGAGTATATCTGCAAGGATTTATTATTTTATTGAATTTTCTGATCGTTTTTTTCAAAAAGCAGCTGAAGGGTTTCTCTTTCCCACAATTACTATCAACACTGGTGTCTCCCTTTTTTGAAGAATCCGTCGGAAAAGACAAACAAATCTAATCAATTGCTTTGCTGATGAGAATATTCCTGTTTCTTTATTTACCCAGAATGATCCAACACTAAATTTCTATGCAAATACTCACAGAGGGTAGGAAGTTATACAACCAAACAAATACTCCATCTTGGAGTAGTGGTGAATCATGTTACATTCATAGCAAAAACAGCTTCTCAGAAGATAGAACGCTGTACTGTTCACAACAACTTCTGGTCCTATAAAAAACGCAAATTCAGCCACAATATATTACTCATCCGATGCGTAGGGTTTCAGTCCCAAACGTACACTCCACGTAATAATATATATGAAGTAATGTCCGTAACTTCCTGCTTACACTTCTTCAGGTCTTTATATTTGACTGTAATTAATTATCTTAAAATATGTCTATTATTGCAAAAATAGTTAGAAACGTTATTTTAATGTTATTGAATCTATACCCTTCACTTTTACTCCCTTTTTCTGGAGCTCAAAAATTCTAGATTTCTTCTATACTTCAAATAACACAGGCCTACCAAATTTTAAACTATATCTCATTTTATTCGAAAGTTATTGTACCAACACTCCAGCTCACTACAAAATTTTTTATTCATGCTAGTGCCACCATGTTCGCAATGACAACGCCAACGCTTTCTCACACAATTCTTCACCATTTTGGATTGATATGAATATAAATTGTGGTCAAATTTTACTCATATCTTTTTCCAAACCAAAAAATTGTGAAATAATCCTTGAGAAATTAAACGAATTATATTAAACTTCCCTCTTCCATCCGCTTTTATCAGGATATATAGTTCAAAAGTATAGATTTGGTTTTTTTCTTGAAATAATGTAAGCATATCGATATGTTTCTTATTTCGTTTGGAGGGCATCGCGTCAATAGATAGACAGTCGAAACTGAAAGACGTATGTTGTTCGAGATCTAATGCGAAACTCTTGAAAGGTGATTTCTCAAATACTATAATACTCCTTACAGCGAGGGAAGTAGAATAATAAGAACAAATTAAATTTCTAAGACACATCTGGAAGCAAAATACGAGACGAAAATATTATCTTTCTACGATTAAGAAGCTTGAAACCAATTTGGTCTCTTTTGACACAGATTACGCCATTCAGGATTCGGCGAAGTAAATTCAAAAGATTAAAAGAAATTGGTGGTAAAAGAATCCTAGTGGAAAATTTTAAAAATTCTCGTAAAATGCTCGGCCAGTTATATTTTTCTTTTTAGTGTTAAAAGAAATAGACACTGCCTTCTAAATTAATAAAAAAATGTAATGCAGAGTTTTTCTTTAGTTATTATATTGAGTGCATCAAAAAAAATATTTCATATACAGATTTCGATATTGAGGCTGACTATTATCTTCGGTTATTGGACCTTTCTGTTTCTCAGAGTTACGCCTTCGTGCTGTTGTAAACTATTACAACTAAATTTATATTCATCCTAAATTTAATCTCAGATTTTTTAAAACAAGAAGTTAACTTTTACAAGATGATTGTAAAGTAGGGAACGTAGATATTCTATTTCTACTTATTTCCAAGTATCAAAGATCCAAAATTTTAACAATAAGGATAACCTGATGTCAGTGTCTTATTACCTGATTTCAACGACGTAATATGATGTAAGTTAAGTAACTTTGCAGTTGGTTAATAAATATTTTCTTAAAACAATTGAATTTTCAAGTAACTGTTGCTAAATAAGACCAGCGATTATTCCAAAATATTTTTTTTCTTGTACATATTACGAATATTTGTTATAATAAGGGTTATACTTTGCACAAAATATATTAGATGAGTGCAAAAGTTCGTAGCAGATTCATTTAACACGGATCCTTGAATGTTGTGTTCATATATTTTTACGGATTTTAGTATCATTTAAAAGCCCATTCTATTCTCTGTCTAACGATACTAAATTTCATAGCTTACTTCATGCTTTTTACTGATTAAACTGATTAAAAGGGGAAAGAAGGAGAACAAGAAAATTAAACAAATTTTAAGTTTAACAATTAAATTTATTGATGAAAACCGGAATAAATATTTTCTATTACCCCCCGTAGTCCTTAGTACTGCTTCCAGCTGGTTTTTCATGGAGCGGATTTCCTTTTTCACCACTGCCTGTGGGATTCTTCCCCACTCTTCCACCATCGCAACCTATAAGTTCCTCAGCGATGCAGGGGCTGGATTTCTGACTCAAACCCTTCTTTTGAGCTTATCCCACATGCGCTCGATTGGATTGAAGTCAGGACTTCGCGCAGGTCAGTCTCATGTGGATATGCAAACTTCCGCCAAGTATTGCTGCACCGTTTCGGTAATGAAGCACTGCACATAGCGCTCTCCACGCTTCCTATAGATTCGTCTTCTTGCATCATTGCCATGTAAGCACATTCTTGACTAGTCGGAGAATAATACGGAGCGCCATTGCTCTGAGGTCCCGTCAAACTATTCTATGACAAATCTGAGTCGCGCTTGTCGATGGGCTGCTGTTAATTTGGATCCATTAGCTGGTCTCTTCGGAGTTAGGTTAGCGCCTTTAAGTTTTTTTCTGACTGTCCAATGACTGACAGTCGACCACGCACTTGTCGAAGCTCCTGCTGGACCTCAACGCCGGTCAAGTGAGGATTTCTTAGAGTTGTGTTGACAATGAAGCGATCGTGTCGCTCCGAAATACACCTTATTCTTCCTGTTCTTGGTCTCCGTGTAAAGATGCCAGTCTCTTGATAACGTCTGTAGACTCTAGAGATAGGTGACTGGCTCAGGTGCAGTCGCACAGCGACTACACGTTGGCTATGTCCTTCTTGCAAAAGGACACTGATTTGTGCCATTCCTTCCGGGGTGGTATCCATTTTCCCATGACGTAATTAGTGAGCAGATATAGCAGATATATCGACGGTTCAAATTTCTATAAAGGGATATTAGAAAAATACAGTTACATGTGTTTTCATAGGGAAGAATACCGCGCAACGAGTACGTTGTTGAACGAGCAAAAATGGTTCTAATGAGTAAAATCGTTTTAATCAGTAAAAGTTTTTGGAAATCCAAATATTTTTGATGTTATTGGAAAGAGTAGAACATCGGCATTCTACTGATACCAAAAAATTTTGTTTTAAAATTAAATTCAAGGATCGGTGTTAAATGAAGCAAAAACATTTGAATCATTTTTTTGTTAGCCCGTCTATATAAGTTAATTGCCATTAAGTTTTTTTTTATTTTAACTATTATCTTCGTTCTGTGTTGTAAGAAAATCGATTAACCGCAAAACCCGGGGAGAAATATTCAAAATGCCCATATCCTTTGATATCAAGTGAATAGTTAAACAAGGGGACCAAAGCTCTACTACGATAAACTCAAATTAGTAAACAAAGGGTTTAAATATAACCAGAATATATACAAAGTTAGTATACCGATTCTCCTCTACAATATAATAAACACATATTATTTGGTTAAAAATACACAAGACAGAGTTAATTACTGAATTTCTTCGGACTGTAAAAAGATATTTTATGCTTTAAGGTACCAAATTTTATCTGCTTATAGTAAAATGTGTTTGTTCTTTTTATTTTTGCCCGTATCGTTAAATATTTAATAGCGGTATTAGTATTCCATTTGCCTATAAATATATATATATATATATATATATATATATATATATATATATATATATATATATATATATGCAAATACTGGTGAAAAAGATAAACGAATATAATATAAAACTATGGGTAGCAGTGATAGATTATGAAAATGCATTTGACTCGATAGAGATATGGGCAGTTTTAAACGCTTTAACTAACTGCAGAATAGATGAGAGGTACACAGCCGTTATATATATATATATATATATATATATATATATATATATATATATGTATATATATATATATATATATATATATATATATATATATATATATATGTATATATATATTTATATATATATATATATATATATATATATATATATATATATATATATATTATGTATATATATATATATATATATATATATATATATATATATATATATATATATATATATATGTATATATATGAAGACGCATTAATGCAAATAACGAGAGATATACAAATAAATAAATTCAAGACATATCGTGGAGTATGATAAGGTGACTCAATCTCTCCAAAAATGTTCACATTAACAATGGAAGACATGTTTTAGAACGCTGGACTGGAAGGAAAGTAGGAGTAAATATCGACGGTGACACACTCAATCATTAGAGGTTTGCGGATATTGTAATATTGATAGCAAAAGACAAAATAGAAGTATTTAACAAATAAAATAGAGGAACAAGAGGAGATCAGTCTGGAAGGAAAATAATAGAAAAAGTGGAAACGTTTGTATATCTGGGGCAAAAACTCCAACTTTCAAAATACAATCTGACAGTAGACCTACAGAGAAGAATATTACTGGCCTGGTCGGCGTTCGCAAAACTACAAGACGTACTCCATTTGGAAATACCAAACACACTAAAAGCAAAGACCTTTGACCAATACGTGTTGCCAGTTTTAACGAACGGCACAGAAACTTAGGCCCTCAATAAAAATATCGTATATAAGCTTCAGGAAGCACAAAGGTCCATGGGAAGAAAGATGCGTTAAACTACGAGATTATATACAGAATACTGAAATACGAAAAAGATCCAAAGTAACTGATGTAATAGAAAGACTGTGTACCCTAAGATGGAATTGAGCTAGACACGTAGGGAAAATGCAAGATAACAGATGGACACGTAGGATCATAGAATGGAGATCCAGAGAGAATAAGAGAAGTAGAGCAAGACCGCAGACCAGGTGGACAGACGACATAAAAAGGATGGCAGGGCACGATTGGATGAGGAAAACACACAATAGAGAAGAATGGAACAACTTAAGGGACAGTATACTTTTTGTTTTGGTTGACAACTTACTGGAGCGGTTTATAAACGAGTGTAGTATGCCCAGCAGCTACTTTGCTTTCCTGGTTGCAGTGCAGACCTGAGCCTTTTGATGGTGGTTGCTCATTGAAGGCGCGAGTCCTGCAGCTGGAGGTGGCCATGGGTGGTTCAGTTGCCTCTAGTAGACTTGAGTTTTAGTGGGGTTAAGCTGGATCCTCCATTGGTCAAATCAGGAGTCAAAGTCCAGGTGACATTCGAGTCTGCTTCGGTTGATTCAGTTGCTTCTTGATTGACTAATGATGGCGGAATTATCAGCATAAAGGAGGAAGCTAGTCTGATCCGATTTGGGAATGTCGGCTATGAAGGTATTAAAGTCGAAACCTTGAGGGACTCCGGTTCTGATGACCTTGACGTCGGAGATGGTCTTTTCGACTTTGACGTCGAAGACGGTCTTGTCGACTTTGACTTGGAAGGTTCTATCAGAGACGGAGCACTGAACCAGTTAGATTATGAAGGGGGTCGGATCGGTTTCAGAATGAGGCCTTTGTGCCAGACTCGGTCGAAGGCCTTGGATACATCAAGAAACACAGCTCCAAATTTGTGATGTCTGTAGAAGCTGTTGGATATAGTTTGGAAGAGTTTAGTGGTGTGGTAGGCCATGAAGCATTTCGAAGCCGGAGACTGCTCTGATAATTTTGCTTCTGACTTTTTTATATACCTTATTTGATTGCGAAGTAGGCTGATTGATCGATAGCTACTTGCCTGGTTTTTTTATCATGATGATCTCAGCTTTCTTTCAGAATGGTAGAAAGTTGCTGAGTCTTAGTATGCTGTTAATGAAGGTGGTTCCTGAGATCTGTCTTCTGGAGACGTATACGCCCGACGATGGACAGAATAAGATATATATATGTATATATATATATATATATATATATATATATATATATATATATATATATATATTATATATATATATGTATATATATATATATATATATATATATATATATATATATATATATAAATAGATATTTATATATATATATATATATATATATATATATATAATATATATATATATATATATATATATATATACATATATATATATATATATATATATATATATATATATATATATATATATATGTATAAATATATATATATATATATATATATATATATATATATATATATATATATATATTTATATATATATATATATATATATATATATATATATATATATATATATATATATATATATATATATATTTATATAACAATCCTAAGTTTAACTGCTGGGAAACGCCCTTATAAGGAGAAGAGATGAGCAATCAAAGATCTAAAGGCTCTAGTATCTGCTTTTTATTTTTATTATCGAGCTTTCGCTGCCTAATGGTAGCTTCTTCTGGATTCTAAAAATGCAAACCAGGTACAGAAAATAAACTAAAACGTTTCGTTTTTTAAAACGTGATTAAATAAATTGTACGACTGAATGTGAAATTACTTACAAAAATTTAGCAGTTAGTTCATCTCTGGTGAAGACAATGAAATTTGCATTTTTTGTTGGCCAGGTGGTATGCATGATTACACAAAACATGATTAAAAGACACTTAGAGAGTTACACAAATATTGAAAATAAAACTTTGTCAGTAAACATCAGTTAAAAACACTTTTAAAGACAGAAACACAACTGCAAGAAACCATGATGTTGAAACGTTACTCCATTTTAAAATTTTTTTTTTTGACGTCGAGTTTAGTAACTATTTAGTGATATTTGAGTCCGAGCCGGATATTGTTGGTAGTCTATGTCGTCATCAGGTCGACAAAAAAAAGGATTAAAGTTAGGAATGTGGTAAATTATTTTAGGTAGATGCTAATTTTAGATAAATTATTTATTATTAATGATATCTATTTTTTTAGTTTTAATTTTATAAAAAAGGGGGGACTTAAATTTGATGAAATGTTACTCTTTGACGAGTTATTTATTATTAATTATATTAATTCTTTAATTTTTATAATCAAGAGATTCATAGGCTAATTTAAAAATTTAAAAATTTGAAATCGAAAATTAATACTGGACGTTATTTATTATTAGTCATATTTAATTTTTTATTATGTAATTTTAACAAGAAAATATAGAAAAGTAACTGGTAATAAATAGCAAAAATGACAAAGAGATCAGAAACGTCAACTTTACTAGAAAATAATTTTTTCATAGAGATCGTTCTTTTTTATTGGTTTGGTATAGTTTTGTGTTAGCAAATAGGTATACATGGAGCTCAATCCTTCTATGTCTTTTTTGTGGTTGAGATTATTTTTACAGGTTTTTATGTAACACATTTCCAAGAAACTTCTTCTGAAATAATTGGTCTCAACATCCAGAATGAAGCTGTTGTTATATTGTACTCTGTGATCTGTATTATTTACGTGTAAGCTCAAGCTAGTTGCGTTAGGTTTGTGTTTACTATCACTTTTGTGTAACGCTAATCTCTTAGAGAGCTTTTGTGAAGTTTGTCCAACGTAGACCAAACCACATTGACAGGGAATGCCATAGATTATATTAGATCTTTGTAAAGTATCGGTTTTATCTTTTAAATTGGTATAAAAACAATTCAATCTTTTTATGTTGTAGTTGGCAATTTTAATGTTTGTATTTTTAAAAAAGAGAAGACAAGGACTGGGAAAGGCCTTCAATGTATTGTAACTTTCCTACCTTAATATCGACATTAGTGGTGACAGTTGGATTAATTGGAAGGAGGGGTCTTTGAAAATTCTTTTTGATTAGAGCTTTAGGATAGTAATTGTCCAACAAAATGTCTTCCAACAGTTTTTACATTTTTTTCCCTAAATGAGGGGTGGCAAATCTTATCTATTCTGTTCTTTAGTCCTCTGATGATGTTCAGTTTCTGTTTCATAGGGTGATAAGATATATATTTATATATATATATATATATATATATATATATATATATATATATATATATACATATATATATATATATATATATATATACATATATATATATATATATATATATATATATATATATATATATATATATATATGTATATATATATATATATATATATATATATATATATATATATATATATGTATATATATATATATATATATATATATATATATATATATATATATATATATACATATATATTAATTTATTTCGTATTTGAATTCCCATTTTTTTCGTAATATCTGAAAGAATATTACGTTTGCACTGGTGTAATAATATAAAACATAATAATAGTTTTTAACAAAGTATGGTATATAGTGAAATGTAAACAGTACACACAAACTTATTTCCACGTAAAGGCTATGTATCTAAAGCGAGAAAAATTTATTGTGTACTTATTTCAAAAAATATATGCATAAGAAATTTATATCAGTAAGGAGCATAAAGCAAACAAAAACAGTGCTAGGTCTCGATGCTTAGTTAAAAATTAATCAATTTTATATAATTATTAATTTTTTTCACTTACTCATAATATTAATTAATATTGTATTCATCAATAACTCGATTATAATTAATTTATAACGGTAGGGACATTTTTCACAAAAAAATTCGAATCTCGCATTCTAATTAACTAAAATAAGTTTCCGCTCACAAACTTTTACACTTACCAGTTACTACAATGCAAAAAATTTTAATTCTGTTTTCACTGTTTTGATATGAAGTTACACAATCGCACGGTAAAGAGAAGAGTTTTTCTATTTTGAATTTGGCACAGAAAAATCGCGAAGACAGGACCGATACTAGTACGTGAATGACTTTTACACTTTTTGCTATTATGTGTAGAGATCGCCAAGAAGGCTTGAGTCGCGCCACTTCAGTCGCGTGTAACGAGTATGAACTTCAACAGCGTGCGCTATTTTAAAATTCACCAAATCACGGACACATTTTTGTTTGTCGTAAAACACACAATTTCGATTACATTTTCTTCAAATTTTTTTTAATAAATAAATACACCGTGTTTACATTGAGTTTTGATGTAGATCCGTAACAAAAAGTAAACAACGCATATCTCGTCGATCAGAATCATTTTCTTGAGGAATTTTGGATTGAGTACAGAGAACGGTAGAGACAGAAAGCCCTATTTTTATTTGATAACTCGAAACAGGAACACTGTTCCAGAGACCTCGATTGTGGAGTTTAAAAATAATTCCGTTCACTACTTTTCTATAATTAACAGTATATATATATATATATATATATATATATATATATATATATATATATATATATATATATATATATATATATATAAATATATATACATATATTTATATATATACATATATATATATATATATATATATATATATATATATATATATATATATATATATATATATATATATTTATATATATATTTATATATATATATATATATATATATATATATATATATATATATATATATATACTGTTAATTATAGAAAAGTAGTGAACGGAATTATTTTTAAACTCCACAATCGAGGTCTCTGGAACAGTGTTCCTGTTTCGAGTTATCAAATAAAAAAAATAGGGCTTTCTTTCTCTACCGTTCTCTGTACTCAATCCAAAATTCCTCAAGAAAATGATTCTGATCGACGAGATATGCGTTGTTTACTTTTTGTTACGGATCTACATCAAAACTCAATGTAAACACGGTGTATTTATAAAAAAATTTGAAGAAAATGTAATCGAAATTGTGTGTGTATTACGACAAACAAATGTGTCCGTGATTTGGTGAATTTTTAAAATAGCGCACGCTGTTGAAGTTCATACTCGTTACACGCGACTGAAGTGGCGCGACTCAAGCCTTCTTGGCGATCTCTACACATAATAGCAAAAAGTGTAAGAGTCCTTCACGTACTAGTATCGGTCCTGTCTTCGCGATTTTTCTGTACCAAATTCAAAATAGAAAAACTCTTCTCTTTACCGTGCGATTGTGTAACTTCATATCAAAACAGTGAAAACAGAATTAAAATTTTTTACATTGTAGTAACTGGTAAGTGTAAAAGTTTGTGAGCGGAAACTTATTTTAGTTAATTAGAATGCGAGATTCGAATTTTTTTTGTGAAAAATGTTCCTACCGTTATAAATTAATTATAATCGAGTTATTGATGAATAAAATATTAATTAATATTATGAGTAAGTGAAAAAAATTAATAATTATATAAAATTGATTAATTTTTAACTAAGCATCGAGACCTAGCACTGTTTTTGTTTGCTTTATGCTCCTTACTGATATAAATTTCTTATGCATATTTTTTGAAATAAGTACACAATAAATTTTTCTCGCTTTAGATACATAGCCTTTACGTGGAAAATAAGTTTGTGTGTACTGTTTACATTTCACTATATACCATACTTTGTTAAAAACTATTATTATGTTTTATATTATACACCAGTGTAAACGTAATATTCTTTCAGATATTACGAAAAAATGGGAATTCAAACACGAAATAAATTAAAAGAGATAATTCTTCGCAAGCTGCTGAACGCTATCGAAAAAGAGCCAAGTAAAACTCTGCAAATTGGTGAAATTTGAATCAAGGCAACATAAGGAGGATAGATAAAAAAAAGGCCAACGAGAGAATGAAAGCATTTAGGCAAAGAATAAAGCATGATCCCGAGGCTCATGAACATCAAAGGTATAAAAAATGAAAGTTAGAGAGCCAATTGAAGCCTTGTCTGGTAGGTACCAAATGGCCAAACGCAAATATTGGCAAGAAAAGAAAACACAAGACAGACAAAAAAAATTGAGCTATAAACAGGAAACGTCACTTAAATAGAAAAAGAAAATTGTGCTCCAGAAAAAACGAACAATTGCGTCAAAAGAACGAGTCTCTAAAAAATTAAAAAGAAAATGCAACGATCGAAATTAAAGGAAAAGACGAAGACGAAAAATGATGTAAAATCCCATGTAGCTATTGTTAATAAATTTATAGGTAAAAGAATAATCAATGAATCAATATTAGCAAAAAACTGGTAAGTTTCTGTCTACCAAAAGTATTACCACGTATTTATGTCATTTTTTCCTTACAAAATTATGGGCGAAGCTATGAAACAGCCAATAAAAATATCATATTATAAAAGTACTAGTAGCACTTACAAAAGCATTTTGAAAAATAACTCTGACAGGTAAAATTATCAACAAATGTACCATGAGATGATGGATAAATTAAATAAAAATTATGTTCCTCGCTTAGCAATTGGGAAACAAGATAAACAGACCAAATTGGCAACAAACAAAATTGAGATAGAGAATTTTTTCCTGCAAAATAGTACCATTGATCCAGGAAAGAAATCATTCTTTAAAAAAAAGGCAAGAAAAATACCAAGTATAATGTTTAAATGCCTCAAAATTAGATGTCCATAGACAATTTTGCGTAGTCAATTGTCTTATAAAACGTTTCGTAGATATCGCCCAGCATACTTCAAAGAACCCAAAGTTACTATTCGTGACACTTGTACTTATTGGGTGTATGAAATTTTTTTTCTTTTTGTAGCGGCGTTGTATAAGAAAAAAATTGTACAAAAAATTCTTGTGCCAAAATATTTCAAAGTCTAATGTGTATCAAAAAATTTTTCAAGATCTTGTGAAATCTGAAATTCTACATGAATAATATATATATAATATATATATATATATATATATATATATATATATATATATATATATATATATAATATATATATTTATATATATATATATATATATATAATATATTTATATATATTATATATATATATATATATATATATATATTTATAGCGGAAAAACACAAAAAAATAATATAATTGTCACATAGACAAAAAAAAAATTCAATAAAAATTTATGAAATAATTGTTGAATATTTTGCAAAAGAGATCGAAAATATTTTGGCTCATGAATATCAAATCATCCAAAAAAATTGAATTTACGCGATGACGTTGTTTTATTTTAATAGATTTTAGTGAAAATTATTCCTGTAAACATTCGACTGAAGTTTATTCAGTTCATTTTGGTGCGAGCCGCACTCAGTTTTCCATTGCATTCAAGGTTTTATACTTGTGGATTTAAGCAAGAATTTCCAACCCTTTCTGAGTCCATGCGTCATGATGCCTGTGCGGTTGTCACTCATTTGAAAAAGTTTTGTTTTTGTATTGTGAAAAATTTCCTGCTCTAAAGTATTTCAGTTTTGTGAGTGACAGCCCGAGTACTCAATATAGAAATAAAAACAATGTTTTATCTTATAACGCAACACATTGTTGCTTATAAAAAAAAATCGAGAAGATTACGTATAATTTTTCTGAAAGCGGACATAGAAAAGGTCCGGTAGACAGAATCGGAGCAGGGGTAAAGAAAAATTTAGATGATGCAGGAAAATATGACACTGATGTTTCTAGTTATGATAAAATTTTATCCATCGGTTAAGAAAAATTTAAAAGCCTGTATATTTCCGCAGCAGAAATCGCTAGTATCGAAAATTTAGTTCGAAAAACAATTAAAGATTTTGCGGGCACACTGAAAGTATACCAATATTCCTGGAGTAAAAAGCATAAAAAGAAAATTCAATTTAATCGTATCAGTTGCTCACAGTGTCAGCATTGCGAATTTTGTCAACATTACAATCTGGGGCAATCAAGTTATGCTATTGAAAAACAGAAAAAAGCCAAGGTTCCAATGATGAGTTCACGAAAAATTTGCGGACAGAATAAACGTAAGTTATAGGATAAAATCTCTATTGTATAATAATTTTTTTCGTTTTCATTGAATCATTTTTCCATTTATTTTTGTAGTTCCTGTAAGTAATGTATGTAAATAACGTTTGTTGATCATCAAGGTAGAATAATTTTTAAACATATAGAATACGATTCTCTATATGTTACTTTTCTATAATTTCAGAGTCAAGCAAACCTCTAGAAAATATTTAGGATCAACTGCGCATAGTTTAAGAGAATAACAATATATATATATATATATATATATATATATATATATATATATATATATATATATATATATATATATATATATATATATATATATCTATATATATGTGTATATATATATATATATATATATATATATATATATATATATATATATATATTTATTTATATATATATATATATATATATATATATATATATATATATATATATATATATATATATATATATATATACACATATATACATCATCATTAGCTCATTATATCCATAGTCGGTTTCATGCCTCCCCAAGTTGTTTGCACGGTAGTCTGTTCTTTCCTTTTGCATCTAATGGTATCCAGCTCATCTTTTTATGTCGTTCGTCCCTCTTGTCTGTTGTATGTTCTCTAGACCTCCATTCAACCACACGGTGTGTCCATCTGTTATCATTCATCCTTGCAATATGTCCAGCCCAATTCCACCTTAATATACATATTTGTTATATTACATTTGTCATCTCGATGTTAGAAATACATATATATATATATATATATATATATATATATATATATATATAGAATAAAAAAGAAAAGCAAAATGTTGCCGTATCTACCAAAATTATTAAAAATACAATCTTAATTGGGGAACTCGGCAAATTTGGGCGTGATAGGAGATCACACAATTTTCATTAAGCCGCCAATATTTCGGTCCTGGATTGGGACCTTCTTCAAGGCAGGAATGAGAAGTGCGCAGAAAATTCGTTAGCCCGAATGGCCGTAGGTTATACATAAAAAAATTGTTACATACAAAAGTTGGTCAATCCATAAAATATACAAAATACACATTGAAACACTGTAAATAGAATTCTAAAACACAAATTTAACACATGGATGTAATCGGGAACCTTGGATGTTGAAAAACATAGTTAATTAATTTACTTTTGACCACCACATATACTTTTGACAAATGGCGGTGGCCATATGTGGTGGTCCCAATCCAGGACCGAAATATTGGCGGCTTAATGAAAATTGTGTGATCTCCTATCACGCCCAAATTTGCCGAGTTCCCCAATTAAGACTGTATTTTTAATATATATATATATATATATATATATATATATATATATATATATATATATATATATATATATGTATATATATAAATATATATATATATATATATATATATATATATATATATATATATATATATATATACGTACATATATATACACTTGTAGTTAATCTCTGAAACTACCAATCCGATTTCAAAAAA
>CM032449.1:138530830-138665749 GCA_019049505.1 Pachyrhynchus sulphureomaculatus
TTATTACCAATTACATATCAGATCTTACAGATCAATTAGCTTCGGGAATTTGCCCTTAATATTGGATTAGTTTAATCAAGAGGGTGTAGTTCAACACTGTTGTCGATGCCAGTTAGCCACGCTTTCTAATAGGTAACTTCTAATTGTTCTTTATATCTCTTGCACTCGGTAGAGTTTGAAGGGAGGACGAAGTAGAAGGAAAATCATGGAAATACACTACTGAGAAGTAAAAATATACACATTGGACTAATTAAGTTTCACCATTTAGTGGTTTTTAAAAATGTATAGTTTCTGTAACATTGAGATAAAACTTATCATCAATAAAAACTAGCGGTAGGGTAAATTGAATACTAGGCATCTAAAATAAGTATTTTCAGATTTTGAAGAAAAGAAGAATTTTTTGGGGTTATACAAGAATCTACTGGGAAATAACATAGAGGAGATTAATGGACCACCCCTTTCCTTGGAAGACATATTTTTTGCTACGTAATTTCTGCAACTTAACATAACTCGGACGTTTTGTTGTGTTTTTCCAAGGTTTCATTTCTTTTTGATCCTGATTAACTCTAAAGTTAATTCCTATTTTTTTGTTGTATTCATTGACATTTGCCGTCTTATGTTATACAGGTACATGTACCGGCATGTTGTTTTTGAATTAGCAGGTATAGTTTCACATACGGTAAGGGGGATAATTAATTTTTATTTATATAAAAAATAAAAGTTAGTAATTTACCAGTCTATTTTATTACTGTTATTTAAATATATCATTGACTCTTTTTCTTGCTTATCTAATTCCGGTAAATTAAAAATATTTTAAAGCTGAAAAATTTAAAAAGTCCACAGATAGACGATAAAGGACTTTTTCGAACGATTTATAAAAATAATTTATCGTATTAGTTCATAAAGTAAATTCTATGGTTACTTCCAGTAAAATATCATTGTTCATATTATATAGTACTGAACAATTCCTGCATATTGCTATCATAAATCAAAAGGTTTACTATTAACCCTAATATAACATCCCAGCATTGCTCTATGAGTGATTTATCGTTAAAAAAATCGGGTTTACCCCTCGTTAATCTTAAGGGATCATTTACCAACTACAAATATATCACAAATTTTAACAACACAATTCACCACCCTGACATCAATTTATCAATACTATGGCATCTGTACGTCACACCATATCTAAAAATCATTCACTAAATACCTCATATATACATATTACACCCCCAATCCTACCCTCTCCCCCCTTATACACCTGCACACAATCGTTACCCTACTAATACAGTGTACCCAAATATAAACCTAAATTAAGCTATGTCTGACGATAAGAATCGTTAATCATGTAGGGCATCTTAACTCCAGGTCCGAGATCCCGCCCCCCATCGCATATTTTCTTATCAATGTGCGCTGCAGTGAAGAGTGGAACTGGTTAGAATTCATTAATAAAAACAAAAAAATCAAGTTCTCAATGAAGGTGGTGAAGTCTTAATTTCTTTTGGATGTTAGTTCTTTGTTCCCATGTGTGCCCAAATTCCACATAACTTTTACATTATCTCGAAGAATTACCTTAGATTGAATGGACTTTTGAAGAAAAAACGAAATTATTCGTGAATATTTAACATTATCTAAACTTTGTATGGAACAAAAACTATTTCCAATATATAACAATCAACTTTTATGTTCAGAAAGAAGGAACAGCTATGGTTAATTGCTTATCACCTTTCATAGCAATTTTATTCATGAGTAAGTCTGAAATCGAAGCCAGTCAAGAATTCGAATATTTCCCAAGGGTATGGTATAGGTATGTGGATGATATTTTCGCGATTTTTGATACAAAGAAAGCAAATATTGATTATTTTGTTTCTAAATTAAATAGCCGGTATGATTCCATTAAATTCACTTACGAAGTTGAGAACAAAGGACAATTGCCCTTTTCTAGATATTTTAATTATTAAAAATAATAATAGATATTAGAATTTGATATCTATAGGAAGGACACAGTAACAGATAGATATATTCCTAATGATTCATTTCATTGCAAAACAACATAAATTAGCCTCATTACATTTTTTAGTTCTCGTTTGGTCACTTTCCCTCTGAATAGAGTAAAACTTTAATAAAGAAAGGAATCGTATTATAAATATAACTAGAGTTAATGGTTATGACGATGACTTAGTTAAATAAGCTAATAAATAGACATAAGTTTAGTTGTTTAATATTCAGAATTCCACCTTTTTTACACGCGAAGAAAATCTAACACCAAGTATGTCTCCATACCCATATAATCCGAAATATAGCAACGGGACTCAATAAGGTATTTAATAAGGTAGGCCTCACCTTAGTCTATAAGTCATCAGACAATCTGAGGAATATCTTAGGAAATCCCAAAGATAAGATTCCTAATTGTGAGAAAAGTGGAATTTATGAAATTAGTTGTAATGATTGTGACAAAAAGTATGGTTGGGCAAACTAGAATGGTCAATTAAAACACGATTTAAAGAACATTTAGCACACTTAAAATACAAGTTAGAACAGAAAAGTCTAGCATTGCCGAACATGCTCTTGAAGCTGATCATACTGTATAACATTTAGATAATCTAAGATTAATAAAAAATGTATCTGATAGGAGATTGTTGAACGCATACGAAAGTATGGAAATCATAAAATGTAAAAAAGTAGTTTAAAATAAAGACAGAGGGCCTATTCCTTATAGCCCCCTCTACTGGTTACTTGACCGGAACTGACGGGCCTTGCCTATGTCATTAGTTCCGCTTGAGTAATTACAAGGGTTAGCTAAGTATAAAAATAGGGTAGATTTGTAGTTTAGCTTTAGTCAATCATCGCTCCTGATGAAGCTAAACATGGTTAGCGAAACGCGCGTCAATGTGCAAAATAAAGTGTTTGGTGTAGTGGTGATATATACTGAGTAGTACTACTGTTATAGTATAAAAAATTCACTATCAACCAGATTCGCTAAAAAACGTTTAAAATTTAAACCTAATCTAGTTACCATGGAAAGTTTTTATTTTATACTGTTATATTTGATGTTCCTAAATATAACAATATTATATAATAAAAATATACAAAAATTTAAGATAAAGCAGGGAAACAAAAATTTGGATATAGGGCCTAGTGAACAACCAAAATAGGATTATTTACTTGAATGCATATGTAGATTTATAGCGAAAATTCTGAAAATGTATTGATTTTTTAAGTGAAATTTTTTAGAAACTTCAACTAACAAGAAATTATTGTATATTCTTTTAGATTAAGTACCATTTTTGTATTTTAACTAGTATCAGCACGGTAACCTATGACACATAGTAAACCTGGTACCACACCGTTTCTTCTTTTGCCCTCGAATTAATTTTATGCAAGTTATTCTTCAACATTAAATAACAGTTATGCCTCAAGTTTTGATTTAATTGTCGATTGAAACTGTGTACAAATTTTCAAATAATTTAATTTTATGCCTCAATGCAGAAATTTTTTTACTCAATTTCCTAATACCACCTAGAGAGTTGAATTTAAATTTAAAGCCTGTTTCTTTTGTAAATTCATTATTTTAATTCCTTTTTAAAATGTAGCAGAGTTTATTTAACAAAAGAAAAACAACGAGGAAATTCTTTGAAGATGGAAAGTATTTTCTAAGTTATTCTTTCTGGAGGTAAAAAATGCTTTTACTTTCTTATTTTTGTTAAGAGGTTTACTTTTATTTTCCTTTAAAAGGGGCTTTGTTAAATATACGATAATGTTCACATTTCTCTTCTATTATTAGCTTAAAACTTTAGAGGCATGTTACTTTAGAGAACAAATTTTTGGCTGTAAGAGATATTGTATACCAGGGGTGTCTGGAAGCAATTACCTCCTCGGTGAACAATGACGAAAATTTAACAAAAAAAAACAGTGATGAAAATACGTTATGACTTAACTTATTTTATTGAAACAAGATAAAAGAATATGTTATCCTCATTAAAACTTAAAATGTAAAAAAAATTCCAAGTCTCGCAACGCATGTCGTTCCACCACAAAAAGTTGTCAGAATCTCATGTATAACCAAGTCAGTTTATTTTAGTTAGTATCTATGGAAGCACCTATTCAACAACGAATTTGTCATAAATTGTTATCTATTTAGTTACCTACCAACATTTATAGTGACCGTATCAATATTAGACATCTTTACTTCTATAATAAATATGAAATGACTTCGCAATTCTTACGGCAACATAATCACATAAGAATAATCTACTATTTAAAAATACTTTATTCTTAAGTGCACTCTTTAGCCTTACTTAGCTATCGAAATAGTAGATTATTCTTATGTAATTATGGTGCCCTGCGATTGCCAATTCATTATATTTTATTATAGAAATAAAGATGTCTAATATTGATACGGTCACTATAAATGTTGGTAGGTAAACTAAATAGATAACAAATTATGACAAAGTTGTTGAATAGGTGCTTCCATAGATACTAACTAAAATAACTGACCTGGTTTTACATGAGATCTCACAACTTTTTGTGGTGGAAGGACTGCGTTGCGAGACTGCATTTTTTTTCATTTTTATGTTTTTGATGGGATCTTATGTTATTTCATTTTGTAGGGTAGTCCTCTTTTTTTTCCCTTCTCGGGTAATTGGTATTTCTCAAAGGCTATGATGTAACAATTTTTAAACAAGTCTGGACGATAAGTGCTTCTAAGTCGAATATATTCAACGATTGCGGACTCCCGAGCTTTGATACTACCGAAGTCGACATTAATTAGATGTAATCCGCCCAGACTTGTCACTCTCGAAAGTTCCACATATGCTTGATCGCATGTGAACACTGAAGAACCGATGGCCATCAGTGCACTGTTTAGACTTAGCCCCTGACTTTTGTGTATTGTAATAGCGTAGACTATACGTATCGAAAACTGTTCGCGATGAACATAAGCTCTATTAATAATTTCAAATTTTGTTTTGACTGGGACCAAGCTCGTAAAGATGGTTCATTATTAAATGTAATATGTATTTTTTTTTTTATTTTATTTGTATTTTCAGGATCAACCTTTACTCCTTGTACTATACCGATAGAACCGTTGACTAAGCCAAGACTCACGTCAATATTTCGTCTTAACCTGACTTTTGCTCCTATTTTAATAACTATATTCTCTTCCAGCCCTGCTGTCATGGAAGCATCATCTTCATACTTTTTTATAATTAAAATATACTCAAAGTATTACACTTAACAATTTTTTAATTACACGAAGTAGGTAAGTATTATTAAACGAATATATTTGATAAATGAAAAATATTATTAAATATAATATATTAATTAATAAACAATACAAATTATTCATAATTATGGATTTTTAGGGATTAGTTAACTTATACGACGTATTATTTACCGGGACACACGGTTGACCTTGCATTATGCTATGTATGACTGAGCGCTGCGCGCTCTCCGCACTCTATCTCAAAAACCGTTTAAGCGTATAAAAAATTTTTAGAACAAAATTTGTAAAGAATTTTATGCTCTACAATTTTCGTAATAAATGCAAATATCATTGAAACCATAGAAGCGAAATATTTGCGAAAAAACCGATTTTTTGTGACTTTTGACCTTGAATATCTTAAGACGCGGACACGAGATTTTATGAGACTTTTGAGACAACTTTTAGAATGCCAAAATAAAGGTTTATACAAGTTTACAGCTTATTATCTCTCATTCCGAGGTTGACCCTCTTTTTTGGCTTAAGTGACTGTACAATTCAATTTAGAAAACGGGACTGAAATTTCGGGATGTTTCAGTTTTTTCCTTTCTTTATAGGCTAAACACTAACTAAATTTCAAAATTTGAAGTTTGTGTGTCTGCTAGAAGTACCTTAGAAATTTTGATGATCGGTGAGTGTGTCAGTGACAAAATTAAAGAACTTCGACTGGCGATAGTTCGTAAACTATAAGGTATAAATAGTAGGATAATTTAGGAATATAGCTAGTATAGTATGTCCTCTTGGTCACTGAAAATTTTAGGCTTCTAGCTTTATCCACAACGAAGTTAGAGTGGGGTTCGAAAGTGCCGTGAGTGGCTTCGAGAAAAGGATGGTACGGCTGTGCTCGACTTGGCGGGGGCACTACCGTGCCCCCAGATAAAGACTAAAGGTAGATATTTGTCAATTATCATCTTTATACTGATTATTTTAGTACAAGCCTTTATCCATGAAATATGTCATTTTAAAGCTGATTTTTGTCACATGCTATTGAAAATTTTCCCCTGTTTTTATTTTCATCTGAAAGTTTCTTTTAAATTTTATTTTTCATGGATTGAACTAATTTTTTAAACAACAGAATTTTTCCAAAGTAAGTACTTTTAAACTGTTGCAAACTGCTGCAAATATTATTTATTTAAGAGAAGTTTTAAAATCAATATTACATGTCTTCTGAAGGTGCGTTTGTAGAAGTATAATCAATTTGCTTTACCAAAAACTGAGACATCATTATGCCTGTTTTTTTTAAGGATGAAAATGTAATTATTTTCTAATAAACTGTACACGAAGATTGCGGTCTCTAATCTACAAAGTTTTGAGAACTAATACGCAAACTATTATTTTATTTATAATTCCAGAATATGAAACAAAAATCCTCTCAATATACTAAGATCTCCCGGTAATCCATGAAATCCTAAAGCATTTAAATATTATTTTGATGTAAATGTAATCAATGATAGTGGAAGTAGTACAGGGTGGCCCAAAATTACTGAAGGGTTTTGAGTTCATTATAACTTTTTTATTTAAGACATGATTATAATTTTTATTTTTTTTAAATACAGTATATTAATGGAGAATATTTTTAATTTAATTATGAAAAATTATATCTCGCAAGTGGTTGGCCATTTTCTGCTTCGCACATTCGTGCTCTTTCCAAAACATTTTCAATAACCTTTCGCAAAACTTCAGGTGTTATGTTGTTGATTTCGTCGCGTATATTGTTTTTTAATTGCTGGATCGTTCTAGGCTTATTAATATAGACTTTTCCTTTCAAATAACCCCAAAGGAAAAAGTCTGGAGCGGTTTAAATCCGGTGAACGCGGAGGCCAATTAAAATCGCTTGTTCGCGAAATAATTCGTTCACCAAAGATGTCGCGTAAAAGAGCCATTGTGTCCCTCGCAGTGTGCGCTGTGGCTCCATCCTGTTGGAACCATACTTGCGGATGGTTTTCCACGGCTGGCCTTAAAAAAATTTCCAACATTGTCCGATATCAAACACCAGTGATGGAAACGGCGACACCGTGTTCATTTTCAAAAAAAATATGGGCCAATTATGCTTTCCGACGAAAACACTGCACCAAACAGTACACTTAAGTGGGGGTGTAATTGTCGGTGTTGAACTACTCTTGGATTTTCCGTAGCCCATATCCTGCAGTTTTGCCTATTAACGAACCCATTTAATTGGAAATGGGCTTCGTCGCTCATAATTAAATTATGAATAAAATCATGATTTTCTTCTGCTTTTTTGCCGGAAATAAATTGCATAATGTTGCTGGTAATCTGTCGGTTTTCAATTCTTGGACAAGCTGAATTTTGTATGGAAAACATTCTTATTGTATGCAAAATTCTCTGCAGCGACCCTCGTGAGAGGCCAAGTTTGTGTCGAACGTCTCCTGGTTGATGTTTCTCCATCTTCCCGAATACTCTCCTGTACCCGTTCAATATTGTCATCCGTGTGCACCGTTCGTCGTCTGCCGGCACCAGGAAGGTTCCTTACTGCCCCTTGTTGTCGAAAATTTGCAACCAGACGGTTTATTGTTGACTCTGAGGGTCCAACCCGCACATTAAAAATAACGACGATATGCACGCTGAGTCAAAGCAATGGACCGTTGATTTGAGAAATAAAGTTCAACGATTTGGGCGCGTTGTTCAATTGTGTACTGTTCCATTTTAAATTCCTCAAGTCTTCTTTACAAAATACTGAAAAGAAATAAAAAAACAAAATTATAATCAAAAAGTTATAAGGAATTCAAAAACCCCTTCGGTAATTTTGGGCCACCCTGTATAATCAGTAGGAAGGACCGAAATCTTTTTTACTAAGCCGGTTTTCAGTTCTCGATAACGTCACCGATATCAGCATGCTGTTTTACGATTTTGTTCCCCGCTTCCAGTTAGCTGTGAACCTCAACGGCGTCTATTGCCCATAAATATTTTCGCGGCCTAATGGCGCAGTATGGTCGTCAGTGATAACCCTTTGACCTTCTGACTTTATACGTGTCCCCCATTCAAGAATTATATCATCAGACGATAAAAACAAGTGACCCCTATAAACAACACATCATTGGCGGTGCAATTAATAACTAAATATCAGACAATCAAATTAAAGTTTAATTTTATTTAAAGTTAAAGTTTTTAATATATCCGTTAACCAAGTATAATTGTTTGAAAATTCTGATTGTTAAGTATATTACTGAGAAATCATTAGTCTTTTTAAACATCGAATTCAAGCTTAAACATCACTTTATTTGTCATCATCCATATTTAATAAAGATCACTAAGGCACTAATGAACACTTCGTTTCGAAAGTAGTAAAAATTTTTTATTAATCTTTTAAAAAACTATATCAAAAAATCATCAGTTTTTGTAGGCATTAAATTGCTCTTAGAATTCATCTTTGTCATATAACAATACAGTGCAATGCCGCTGAAAAGTCCATTAGTAGCAATTATCCGCAGTTCAGAATTATTTTACGTAAATAAAATACACTACATTTGAAGTTTGTTTGATAAAAAGTTAATATCGAAAATATTACTTAAAACATATAGACGAGTACCACAAAAAAGTTTAAAAAAGCAACATGGGCTGAAAACTCCTGAGATTTTCCGAATAATGGCAGCACAAACAAACAAAAAATCATATGACTTTCAGTTAGTGTCAACTCTCAGAAGATTCGTATAAAATTTTCATGTCATTTTGTCTATTAGATTGCCAGTTACAGATATTTCAGTGACGCTACTTTTAATTTTTGCAAAACGATGGAACTCAAAGAATTTCGTGCATTGATTAAAAGATTACTTTTTGACGAGAAAAAATCCAGACCCTAAGAATAGGGTGAAAAGTGTCATAGTATATCTACTCTGTCGAAAGCAACTATATGTTGATGGTTTAGTGAACTTACATGTGGTCCTACAAGCATCAATGATGCATTACGTTCCGAACATCCAAATGAGGCAGTCACTCCAAAAAGCCTCCACCTTATTGTTCTGCATGACCGCCAAGTGATAGTGAGAAAGATAGCTGACACCCTGAAAATAAATACCAAACAAAATACCAACGTATCGAATATTCAGAACGCTGTTACTGTTTCGAGGTAATCTGAAAGAGTTTTTTGTATTGATTCGTAACAATGGATGAAACGTGGATCCACTACTATACGCGTGAGTTCAATGGGCAGTAAACAGAATGGCTGGAACCTTATGAAAGGCGACTGTAGCTTTCAAAAACACAAACATCAGCTGAAAAATTTTTGGCAAGTACTTTATGGTATGAAATCAAGATCAATTTGCCCAGGGCTGTGTTTCCCACATAACTTTGCAGCGATTCAAGAACAACGTGAATCGCTTTTTTTCCGCACACATGCTATTCCTGGAGAGCTTTAGGGACTTCCCTGTGGCACGTGTGCTAGACCAATAAAAAAAAAATCAAGAAAAAAAGCCCCATTTAGAGGTGAAAAAAGTGTTATTTCATCAAGATACTAGAGAGATTTTGCTACGCTTATTTTTCACATGCCTTTGTCTTTATCATTATCTCAAGCATACGCAGTATGAACGCAAAGGAATTGCATGGTTAGGTTAGTATCCATCTTCTATAAACCTAGGGGATTTTTTTTTCATTCATTTCATGGTTAAGCACACCGGATATTAGTATTTGAGGGGTCAACGTAAGTTTCTAAATTAGAGTTGAGTCTAACATGTTTCTATCACTTCCCTCAATATTACCAAGGTAATACGAATGTGCGATAAATAAAATTTCATCTAAAATTAGCACTATACACACTGTAATGCCATTGTTCATTACAGTGTGAGATTGCAAAATCTCAACATAATCTGAACTCTAATTAAGTGTTGTCAGTGTTACTTGCAATAAAAGATTATCATTTCAACTGTATTTTCTTAGTGGTTTATATACCTAAGTAGGAAAAAACAACAAGCTCTACTATAATAGCGATAAGAATAACGAACTTCAATTAACCTCTTTTATAAGTTCCTAAAAGGAAAATAGTTATCCTTAGTAAAAATTTCTCTTATTTTGTTTCAATACTGCGCAAGCTCCAAATACCGCACCCTTTAAATACCGATAACAACTGAATCATTTATATTTTACCATCTTAACTTTACTACTGCACAAGCTCCAAACGGTGTCGGCGCATGCTTCAAATAAAGATAAAGACAGTAATATAAATTATTAATTACCAGCCTAATTTTCAATCAATGTTTAACTTTTGTTTCGGTAGTTTCGTCTTTCGTCTGATGCACAAAATAGTCTAACATCAAAACCACTCAATCGGCTCAATCATTACAAGGTATGTTCGGTATGTAGAAAATCACTTTGGTAGTAATGTGTCCGTTGTTTTTGACGGTTATCTAGTGGATGTAGCCAAAAATAACACTAAGAGTGTAGAACGTATGCGTCATTCTACTGTAAAGTGTTGTGCCGACTTTATCTTACTAGACGAAGCTACACTCGTCCCAGTGAATAACGAACTTTAAATAACCTCTTTTATAAGTTCCTAAATAAAGGAAATCGTTATTCTTAGTAAAGGTTTCTCTTATTTTATTTCAATACTGCGCAAGCTCCTAATGGTGGGCGCATACTTTAAATATCGGTAACAACTGAGTCTTTTGTATTTATTTTCTTCCCTTTACTAGTGCATAAGCTCCAAACGGTTGGTGCATGCTTCCAATAATGATAAAGACAGTGGCCTACCAAAATAAGCATTGCAAAATCTCTCTAATGCATTAGCTCACAACTCTATAAAATCGATGGTGCAATTGGACCAGTTGGCTACAAATTGCTTACTCATCCATCGTACTCAATAGATCTGGCCCCCAGCGATTGTGTTGTATTTCTCCAAATTTGAATTTTTGAGGTGGTTCCAGTAAAAAATATTTCGTTTCAAATGCTGGAATAAATGTATCGCTCTTGAAGGAGACTATATTAAAGAAAAAATCCTGCAAAGTTACCGTTCCAAATCTCGTAATATGATGATAACTAATTAAAGTTTTACATTATTTTGGTGGTAATCATGATACCGCTAAACTGAATGACCTGAAACAGCAAAAGAAATATTGTGAGTATTCTAAAGACATGTAGTTGTTGCTATGTCTCAACAAAACCGTTCCATAATGATCCTTTAGGGTGTATTGTTAGTTGTTGCTAAACACTCAGAAGTTAAATAATAATTGTATTTGCACAAAAAATATAGTGGAGGATCATTAAGTTTTTCTCTTGGAATTGGTCAACATACTTTTTAGCTAATCTAAATTTTACATTTTTACCAAAAATTTTTTATAAAAACATTATTTGCGGGGACAAAAATAATTTTCACCAGAAAGGTTTTGGTAGGGTCTAAAGATATTAGGACATTTTTGGTATAAGGAAAGTATCATCCCTAGCTAGTGTTACTTGAGAAAATGCGGTTTCCGGGTCAACAAAGTGCATTTTAGGAAATATAGGTTAATAATCAAATCTAAATTCAAATTATACACACTAGACTGAACCAACTCGAACACCATAACTTACCTCCCCCCCCCTCACCGAAACAAGCTTGTGTGCTAAAAGAGAAGGTAAAAGGAGATGCAGATGCTATCTGCAATTTTGGGAATCGTGATGGGAGCAAGGAAGGGTACAAGCTGACAAGTGGAGAAGCGTGGTTTGCGCATCATGAAAACTTACCATTGTAGTGTAAAATTTTTTAATTTCGCGACGGTAATAATCATGCTCGATTTAAAAAAAGTCCAAGGAATTATTTTTAAAAGATTTCACATTAGTCCGTCCTCTTAAATTTTAAATTACTCTTACAAACAAATTATAGTTATAATAACCACGGAAGATTTTGTATTACAGGACAATATACGCTATTGTTAATTAGAACAAAAAATATCATCAATAATTTTAATATAGAAAAGAACAATGATACTTATAAAATCATTTACTTTTTTCGTCATTAGAAGAATAATGGACCATCAACATAGAATCAACCGGCACCAAATAACCATTGTTCAATGTGACCTTACGCAATCGGTCCTGTACATTAAATATCGATAAATATTTATACAATTTTCAATATTTATCTTTAATTTTGCCAGAAAAAAGGAAAAATTAAAAATCAACATATTGTTTTGTTTTTTACAGTTCATCATAGTTTATTTTTTTTTTCCGCCGTCAAGTAAAAATTCAACGTGAAATGTCATATAAAATTTAAGAGTACGTAAACAATATATAAAATTGTTAATTAGATGCCTAATTTTCAATCACCCTACTGTATTTAACTTTTGTTTCGGTAGTGGTGTACACACACACAATACATTTATGGTCTGGCATCAAAACGACTCAATCGACTTTATCATTACATTGCTATGTTCGGTATGTACGAAAATCACTTTGGTAGTAATGTGTCCGTTGTTTTTGACGGTTATCCCGTGGATGCAGCCAAAAAAAAAACACTAAGAGTGTAGAACGTATGCGTCGTTCTACTGTGAAGTGTTGTGCCGGCTTTATCTTATTAAACGAAGCTACACTCGTCCCATTGCCACAGGAGAAATTTCTAGTCATGAAGTTGTTATTATCAATATTTGAAAGCATAAATTTTGCTATAACTTTTATATTTATGATTTTTTATACGTGTAATAGTTATCGAACTACAGAGCAGTGAAAGTGTCAGAATTTTGGAAATTAGAAAACCCGCACATAATACATAGGAACATACAAAGAAAAACAAAAATTAATTGTTATTACCTAATATTTATCTTTTATACATTTTTTATTATTACATTTATGCAATTATTAATTTATTTTATATACATTATTGATGCAATTTTTTGAAAAATCTAGCTCGTTTTGAAGGGGGTCCTGGTTTTGAATAGTCCTCTTCATCACGTATTATGTTGACTGCAATGGTAGTGTGCGGAGGATTGATGATAAGTTTGGAGAAGATCATTCAGAGCCTCTTCTCCCTCTGTGTCACTAACTTCCAAAACAGAAGTAGCGTTTTGGTATGACTGGCCAAGACAGAAAGTGCAAAGCCTTGAACACTGTTCCCTGTTCAAACAGTACAACTTTACTTGTACAGGGGTTTCGTTTCCACAAACTGGGTTTTTAACTAGTGGCATTGGTTCCATCCATAAATTATAGATATTCGATCTTTTGCAAGGAACCATGTATAACTTGGCTGGAGTAGGTATCTTGTTTTTTATGCTATGTGAATTTCGCACAGATTTAAACGTACTTCTAACTTACTGAAATATTCACAGTTCGAACAACTGGTTGTTTACATTCCGATCTCAATGTAGTTTGAAAGTTCAGTTGCTTATATTTCTCAAAGATTCCGATAAAGTGATTCTTAGTACAAAACTATAAAATTTTTCGATAATCAATCACATATTTGTTAGCGTAGCTATTCAATTAAACTTTAAAATAGTTTTGTAATTTTTAAAGTTCTTGATAGCTTTCAAAAGCCTATTTAAAGCAGGTAATTTATTAGCATATTTTAAACTTCTTGTTTGCAATGTAGACATAGATATTCACAAAGCGAACTGTATATCGATTTAGTAATTTTCTCAAACTTTGGAATAAAGTAGGTTGTTGATGCTAATTTCAAACTAGAAACCAATCATTCGTGATAGTTTATGATATACTAAAAATTCTGTTAATACCTGCACTAGCTTTTTCAATATTTTCTTATGAAATATTGGGTATTATAACTTTGTTATTAGCATGCCATTGCGGTATTGATCACTAAAAAATTGACAGTAAAAATTTTCAACAAAACGTGTAAATAAGTTCAAGCGCAAGTAAAAAATTGACTATTGGTTTTTTTTTTTTTTACTTGCGCTTTAGTTTTCTAAGGGGTGTAGATACTTCTGGTAAACTGTAACCATAATGTCTACAATATAATTTAATTTAGTCATCTTTTTTTCAACAAAATCTACGTCCACGTACCATTTTTTGTCCAAAGTATAGTACAATATGCTAACAACATTTACATGAGTAGGACTTATTTATTAAAAAAGTTCGTTAAATAATACTAACTTATTCCATATTATAATATTTATTTTATTCATATAAAATTTTAAATATGTTCTCAAATAGCTACATTTTTGTGCAAGAAGTACGTAACATTGCAGAAAAGTATTCTATATTATTGAAGCAAATTAAAATATTTTTTAGAAAATAGTTTTCTGGGGGGAAAAAACTACAACTAGTTACCAATAAAAAGAAAATTTTCAGTTGTTGTATTATACACAGCAATTTGTTGTAAAATATCAAATGCTTGTAATAATATTGTTTATTTTTTTCTCCATTCTCAAAAGGCAAACTAGTTTGGATGATACAAATACCTCGATTGATGTTGAAGTATTCAGCTAGCAACAAATAATTTAGGTAAGTGATTGAATTGATTGAATCAACGATTTATATAAAGAAAATAGTAAACGACAATACTCTCTTGCAAATTTATATTGATTAATTATATTAATAATAATAACAATAGGATATAAAAGATAACAACTACTTAGTATTCACGAAAACTAAAGTGAAAGTCATCATCACTCGTGTACTATATTTAATATATATGTCACCGACAAAGTATATAATCCGGCATTCTATAGAATGTCTACAACGTCCAAGCAAAGTATCAAATATCCTTAATTTTACACTTTACCTAGGCATTCTATAAAATACCTAACGTACAGCCGGCAATGTATATATTAGATATTAAAAACAATAACTTTTAACTGTTACTCGTGTTGCGGGTGGCGGGGGAAGGGGCGGTGGGAATGGAGTCAATACGTTATGGCATTAACTAACGTGAACTAACCTGAATTAATCTGAACTAGCCTGAACTAACTTGAACTAAACTTTCTTAAAGTTAAAAAAAATAGTTTATAAATAAAACCAACGTTTGATTTTTTCAAGGATTGCTGAAGTCTCTATTTTCATTTCCCTAAGCATTTTTTTATAGATAGTTGATAATCTTAATATTATTGATTGTGATAAAGTGTTTGGTGTAGTGGTGATATATACTGAGTAGTGTCATTGTGCCAAAGATTCCACATTCCCAACTTAATCTTAATATTGTTAATCTTGGTAATTTGCCTTTCATTTTATTCTTATTTATTACATGATGAACTATTGTGACACTCGAAAGTACACAGAACCTTTTTCTTAAGACATAAGCCCCTGTTAATTCAAGTTAGTTTAAGTTAGTTCAGGTTAGTTCATGGTATTGACTTCGCACCCACCGCCCCCCCCCCCCCGCCACCTGCAGCACGAGTAACAGCTAATGCTTATTGTTTACACACAATGCCGGCTGTACGTTTGGTATTATGGTAATTTGTCATTCATTTTTATACTTTACCTAATCCCTTATCGGTATTCTATAGAATTCCTAGGCATTCTATAAATTACCCACGCAAAGTATATAATAGTTAAAAGAAAAGAAAATATTTCATACATTGCCTAAACGAGCCCGGCATTCCATAGAATGCCTGAATTAAACAGTTGGTCGGTAACATATATACAGTCTGTCAAATAAAAACATTTTCGCAATAATTCATTTCTACTACCGCGGGCCGCTAAATATAATAAAAGTCGGTGTCATTTGTAAAGAAGTGGATAAATCGTTTTAAGGAGACGAAAAATGTCGACGACTTACCAAAACGTAACTTGTTAGGCAAAGTCACTCCGAAAGTGGAAAAACGAATCGTGTTTTTTATTTTCACGACTCGAAATTGACGCTGCGTCAAGAAGCGACAAAATTAAGAAAACTTGGTTTGAATGTATCCCATGAGACCATTTGACAACATCATCGTGCTCATAATCTCAAATTCCGAAGCACGTAGAAGAAACTTGGGTAAAAATCACGTTATGAAGCGGCTCGCTTGGGCTCACGACAAGATACTAGAGTGACCCTCACAATCACCGGTCGCTAACCTTATTGAAGACGTTTGGTCCCTTCTAAAGAGAAAGCTCAGAGAAATGACTCTGAGAACTTTGACTCAGGTGTCTCGCGAGATTCAAAAAATTTGGAGATCATTGCGCATGAGTATGCAGAAAATATGGTCGACAGCATGCCTCGAAAATGTGAGGCGATTATTGATGCAGGAGGCGATTGGACAATTTACTCAGGTAATTGTGCCTTTATCAGCACACCAAAGAATACATTGATGGCAAAAAATTTTCTCTAAATACATTTTTTGAAGAATACGAGCGGTCACTTTCTTATTTGACAAACAAATAAGTTTACAATTTCTAATTTAGATTTTTATTCTTATACATAAGTTATAAACTCCAGACTACATGCAGATAAGAGATAACTATTACTTAACTAATTTGGAATTCTTATTATTGTTTCAGCTAAAAATGTCAATGCATATGTAATAAACTGTAATAATTACACAGGTCTGCAACAAAAATGCTGTCTGGATGTTTTCAACTGATTTCTATGTATTTAGGTGTTCTGAAAACTAAAAAAGATACTCAAAAAATTCCAGAACGTCAGGTTATTTTGCAAAACGCAAAATTTTATTATAAAAAAGGTTTTTTTTGGGCTAACTTGAAGTCATAAATAAATAGGTACAATTTTATTTCGATTACTGTTTTTAAATGTATACAGGCCATAACGATCATTATTTTCTAAATAAAGAACGCCCTGTGTGAGCTAAATTAACAAACATAAACGTTGTAACCAGAACGTGCGCGCTCCGATAGTGTGGAAAGTGGCGCGGTACAATTACGTGTTAACTCGTCATTGTTTCATAGATCTTGGTTCAATATAGTGCAATGTCATCTGTGCGGAGGTGTGTGAATTCGTCTGACAGTTTCTGTTATATTTGTGGCGAATATATGGTATTAAAGCAACAACTTAATATTACGGACTTTGTAAAAAAAGTATACTTCACGTATTTTGGCTTAAAACTTGAAGATCAGGATAAAGTTTGGGCACCTCATAAAGTCTGCAAACGATGTGTTGAAGACCTTCGAAACTGATTTAAGGGCAAGAAAAAAGCTTTCCGATATGCGATTCCTATGGTATGGCGCGAGCAAAAGAACCATAGTGATGATTGTTACTTTTGTTCGTGTAATGTGAAAGAGTATAATTCAAAATGGAAGCAGTCCATTTCATACCACAATCTGCAATCAGCTATTCGTCCCATCCCTCATGGGACCGAAATACCAGTGCCCAAGGCCCCTGCTACCTTGGAAGAGATTCCAAGCTCTGACGAAGATGGTGCTGTACCTGAACCCGATGACAAGTCAAGTTTTTAATTTGAAGATGACAGCAGTCCGAAATTGTTTTCCCAGGGCGAGCTAAATGATTTGGTAAGAGACTTGAATCTTCCCAAAAACGCTGCTGAGTTGCTTGGATCAAGGCTCAAAAGCAGGAACTTACTTTTGCCGGGAGTGTCTTCCTCCTGGTTTAGATATCGTGAGAAGCAGTTCACTTCCTACTTTGCCCAAGAGGACGAGTTGGTTTATTGTACCAATATTGAAGGTTTGATGGATACATTTAAGATCTCATACGACCCAGCACAGTGGCGTATTTTCATAGATTCTTCAAAAAGAAGCCTTAAAGCAGTTCTGCTTCACAATGGCGGTTTCTATGCTTCCATTCCTGTCGGTCATTCCGTACACCTCAAGGAAACCTACAAGAACTTGGAATTGGTTCTTTGCAAATTAAAATATAAAGACCACGGTTGGCCAGTGTGCTGTGATTTAAAAATCTTGGGCATGTTGCTCGGACAACAATCTGGGTTTACCAAATTCCCTTGCTTTTTGTGTCTATGGGATAGTAGAGACCGAGCAAATCACTGGACCAAAAAGTGTTGGCCTCCGAGGGAGCTTAAAGTTGACGAAAAGAACGTCCTGCATGAAACTTTGGTGCCTCCTCATAAAGTTCTTCTACCACCGCTTCACATAAAGCTGGGATTGATGAAGCAATTCGTAAAGTCACTTCCAAGAGATGGAAATTGCTTCAAATACTTAATATCAAGGTTTCCAGGCCTCTCGGAGGCAAAGTTGAAGGAAGGTGTTTTCGTTGGACCAGATATTAGACGGCTTATGGCTGATCCACAATTCATCACAACCATGACGGATCCTCAAAGAGAAGGGTCGATTGCCTTTAAAGAGGTCATAGAGAAATTTTTAGGCAATAACAAAGACTCTAACTACAAACAAATCGTCAAAAGAATGTTTAAAAGCATTTCAAGCTTTAGGTTGCCTAATGAGTTTAAAAGTACATTTTCTTCATTCCCACCTCGACTACTTTCCAGAAAATTTAGGAGATCTGAGTGAAGAGCAAGGTGAACGATTTCACCAAGATATTAAGGAGATGGAAAAAAGATACCAGGGAAGATGGAGCGTCTCAATGATGGCAGACTACTGTTGGACGCTTCAGAGAGACCTTCCAGATGCTTCCTACAAGCGAAAATGTACCAAAAGGAGTCTCACTTTGAAAAAAAATGTGATTAGTGCTTGCTAATGAATGTATTTTAGATAAAAAAATAAGTTTTGTTACGCAATTATAAATAAAAAAAAAATTGTTTAGTCTTTTATCTTTTAAGATGATAACTTGTTTAACATAGATACCTACATTGTCAGAAAACGTGACGTTCTATGACAAAATGAAAGTCATTTTCGGATTCAGTACACCCAAAAACATAAGAATTACGCAAAAAAACCAAAACAGCTCTCAATTTTTTTTTCTTGCAGACTTGTGTTATTGAGCCGATATTTGTATTGTATATCATTTATTTTAATGAACTCGGAGATTTACATACACCAATCGTGTGCTCTCACATGGAACACTCTTAAAATAGTTTATTGTATACATCTTACGAATGCTGCACCTCTTACACTATACCCCTAACTTACTGAAATGTTCCGTGTTGCAAAGAGTTCGCAAGTGAGACTCTTAACACACACCTATAAAACTTTTCAATGTTTATAATCGTCTATTTGCTTAAGCAACGTTTCCATTAAACTTTGAAATGGTTCGTAGTTCTAAAGTCCCTGCTAGCTTGCAACGGCCTATTAAAAGCAGGTAATTTATTTGCAAATTTTAAGCTCCTTGACTGCAATATAGGCACAGACATTCACAAAGCGAACTTTATATCGATTTAACAATTTTCTCAAACTTTAAAATAAAGTGGGTCGTTAATATCTGTTTCAACGTAGAAACTGTTCGATCATACGATCGTCGACAATGCTGATATTAGCACTATAGCTTTTGAAGTATTTTTCTTTAAAAATGTTGCCTGAAATAGCTTTCTGTCCTGTAAGCATATTCAACAGTGAATATGTAAAAGTTTTGACAATAATTGACGTGGCTAGCTGCTTAAAGGGCTACACACCTGGGTGCTGCAAAAAGTATGTATATTTAAAAAAACCGGTCTAGTGCAAGTTGAACTTGCACAATTAGTGTTCCGTACGTTGATTGTTTTTAAAATAAAAAATTTTGTTAGGGTGGTATAAAATGATCAGTGACTTCACAAAACACCCCAAATGAGTTTTCAACAAAGTTTGTTTCCAATCTTTACTGAAAACTGGTGACCTTGAAATATTGGTTTTTTTATATACCAGATAAATTATTAAATTATGATAATTTTCGTCCAATCTATACCTCGTGGAGAATATTCCAGGATTTTGTCAAAATTTTTTGATCAGTACTTTTCGAGATAAGGTAGGAGACAGCGATTTTTCACGATATTTTAAAAGTAATACGAAGAAAAGTGTGCGCAAGTATTACATTATATATATATTTTTTACTCGTGTTTTCACAAGCTTTCATTTGACACTACACTCGATGACCTAGTAAAAAAAATTTTTTTTGTCACTTCCGATTTCAACGAAGTCAAAATTTATGTTACGGTGATATAAAATGATCAGTGACTTCACAAAATACACCCCAAATAAGTTTTCAACAAAGTTTATCTCCAAACTTTACTGAAAATTGATGACCTTGAAATTTCTGTTTTTTTTATATACCAGATAAATTATTACAGGTAATGCACTCGTGATAATTTTCGCTCAATCTACACCCCGTGGAGAATATTCCAGAATTTTGAATTTGAAAATTGATTTTTAATTATTTATAATAAAATTGTCTATTAGTAAAATTTAAAAAAACCTCTCAACATTTTGTAGAAAAAGCAATTATTAGAATTCAAAAAAAAACAAAGGGTATTAAAAATTACCTGAGTAATATTGTAGACAGTGTCTGAAGACAGATCGCTATCTGTCCCAATCCGACGTCAGGACTCATTTAATGCTATAACTTTTTAATAGAATGAAACTCTCCACACAGAATCTAGTAGTTGGACCTCATGGAGAAGACACGCTAAACGATAATGGGATAAGACTGATTGAACTATGTCAACATCAGTCACTAACAATAACTAACGGCTTTTATGTACATAAAAATATCCACAAATACACTTCGACCAGAAACCTAAAATCGATAATTGACTATCTAATTATCAAACAAAAATCAAAAATTAAGATACAAGACGTCCGAGTTTAAAGAGGAGCTGAACGCGGAAGCGATCACTATCTCCTAAAAGGAAAAATAATTTTACCGGTGCATAAACAAACCAGACAAATCAGCCATCGACAACCTGAAAATAGAAAGCTGGAAAGCAATAAAGAACCTCGATACAATTTGTCAAGTTTAGGAAATGAAAGTACAAGAACTTTATATAAATATAGACTAGATCAAAAATTACTACATGTTTATGAGAATAGGTCAACAGAATCTCTACTTAAAATTGGCAGCCAAACAATCCTTAGGAATTAAAGAAACATATCACAGATCTAGTAAGTACTGGTGGAACGATCGACTACAACAACTTAAGAACAAAAAACAAAAGCTCTATGAAAAATGGATGAGTACAAAGAGGCATGAAAATAGACAGGAATATAAAGAAGTTATGTCAATATTCAAACAAGCTGTAGTTCAAGCAAAAAATCAAAGTTGGGAAAACAAATGTCAAGAATTAGATGGATACATAAGTGGACGTAACTCTAGAGAATCGTGGAGATTTATTAATAAAAATCTAGGATACAAACGAGAGATGAAGTAAATATAAACTCAATTACAGCCCAACAATGAGAGGAACACTATAAATTACTCCTGGTAAAGCAAAGATCAGAATATATAAATAAATCCCCCAAGAAAATTCGATTTGTTGAAGAACCCATAGCTCTTGATATAGAGAGGATAAAGAAAGCCATATATTTACTAAAAAACAGTCGGGCCCCAGGCCCGGAAGTTATTCCTGCCGAACTAATACAGAATGGAACTGAAAAAACTATTTAAGATCTTAACAGCAATTTTTAACCCATGTTTAAATGAGGAACCAATTCCACAATGCTAGAAAGAAGGCTGGATTATATTTGTACATAAAACGGACAACAAAAAGAACTGCAGTAACTATCGAGGTATAACGGTAACAAGTACATTAAGCCAACTCTATGGAATAATATTAAAAGATCTCATATGTGAAGAGTATCATCCCTAGTCCTAGAAAAATCTAATATTAATGTGACTATTACGGATGCCATTAAAGAATTCTATAGAAACACGATATCTAGAATAAAAGTAGGAAATAGACTTTCAAAGGGCTTGAATGTAACTAAAGGCCTAGAATGTAACTAAAGGCCTACGCCAGGGATGTTCTTTGTCACCCACCCTATTCAATATATACACCGATGAAGCTCTGAGAATGTGGAAACGGAAGTGTAATGGCATGGTAATAGCAATAGGGGACACAACCCTATACACATTACATCACGCAGATGATCAGGTGGTGGTGGCTCAAGATAAAGAAGACCTGGAATACATCTCCCAGAAACTATTCGAAGAATACAGGAAATGGGGATTATAAATTAATACAGACAAAACACAATATTTAAGTATTGTATAAGATCTGATTCTAAACAATGAAACTATCAAGTGCTGTGAAGAATACGTATATCTGGGCACGAGACTCGCCAAGACTGGCCGAAACAACGAGACAATAGAAGACAGCATAACAAAAGGAAAAAAGGTTATTGAACTCGATACTATGACAAAAAAGAGCAGAGACAAAAAAAAATCTATAACTTTATATTACAACCCACACTGACTTATAGCTCGGCAGCTAACAAATGAACACAAAGACAGACTACTTGCAGTGGAAATGGATTTCTGGAGAAGATCTGCATGTAAATCTAGACTCGAGCATGTTAGAAATGAGGAAGTAAGGAATTTAATGATGGTGGAACGCACAATAACTGACGATATCGAAAGACAACAACTACCTTGTATGGACATGTAAAACGATTGCCAAGGGAAAGATTACCAAAAAAGATTTTGGAGTGGATCCCTACAGGAAAGAAGAAAAGAGGACGACCACCCACAACATGGCTGTAGGGAAGAACAAGGGCAATGTCTGCAAGGAATCTCTTAAAAAATGACTGGGAGGATAGAAATAACTGGAGATTAGGAACCCAAAGACGGAAAAGGCTATAAACGGGATTATATGTATATAATTGTCTTATTTTTTTTCGAATACTTCTTAGAAGTACAGAGAATAAAATCTGTAAAAAAAATTAATTTTTGAAAAATCGAGGTGCATGTAACCCCTTAAGTGTAGGCAATAAAAAAACTACCTTGTATTTTTGTTTTCAAAAAGTATAGTTTTTTCCAATATGACCAGACTGTTTGCAATACAATTAAGAAATATGCAACGTCCACTGCTGGACATAGGCCTAATTTATTCTAATCCAAATGTTTCAGTCTTGAGCTGCTTGAATCCAGTTTCTGGCAGTTTGTTTTAAATCATCAGACCATCTTGTGGGGGATCTTCCTTTATTTCTATAGGTTTCTTGTCCCAATTTCCAATTCAGCACTCTTTTCGTCCATTTGCCTCGCTACATGGCATGCCTAGTTCCACTTTAGCCTCATTATCTGGTCCACTGCATCGGTTATTTTTGTTTGACTTCTTATAACAGCATTGATAATTTTATCTGTGTGAGTGATATACCCAGAATGAGAAGTTCTATGGCTCCTTATGCTACCCCTATTTGATATATTGATTTTTAGTTAGGATTACTGTCTCGGCTCCATATGTAAGAAAGGGTCGCACATATTGATCAGTGGTTTTTCTTTTAAGACACACCGGGATGTCTGATTTGAATATATAACGTAACTTCCCAAATATTGCTCATAAGACTTATTCTTCCGTGTAATTCATGGGTTTGATTCTCCCGGCTATCTTGATGTGGTGATCCAAATATTTATAAGTAGTGACTTGTTCGAGTTCTTTATCGTCGACTGAGATTGTATAACCGAGTACTAAATTTGTCATGAACTGAGTCTTTGTAAAGTTTATATTCAACTAGCAGGGACCGCGGCTCCGCTCGCGTGGACTTGATTCACTACTATCGTCACTGCTTATACCTTATGTTACCCAACGTAATAAAATATCTCCCATTATTTCCCCTTATCTCCCAATATTTCTCCTTATCTCCCATTATCTCTACATAATTTTCATTATCTAGGCTTATCTCTGCTCATCTCCCATTATTTCTTCTTATCTCCCATTATTTCTCTTTATCTCGCATTATCTCATCTTATTTCCCATTATCTAGGCTTATCTCGACTTATCTCGCAATATTTCTCCTCATCTCCCATTATTTCTCCTTATCTCCCATTATTTCTCCTTATCTCCCATTATTTAAACTTATTTCCGATTATCTCACCTTATCTCCCATTATCGAGGCTTATCTCGACTTATCTCCCATTACTTCTCCTTATCTCCCATTATCTCACTTTATCTCCCGTTACCTAGGCTTATATCGAATTATATGGAACATACGTATAAATTTATAAAAACACGTAAATCAGATAAGTGGTTCTCCAGTGATAAGCGCACTAACGGACGGACAGACAGACAGACGGACAGAGAGACGTTGAATTTTATATATATTATAGATATAGATTATTATTATTATATAACCTGGCCAAAGAATATTTGTATGAATTTAAAAAAAGATACGTAACGCACAGAAGTGGTTCTCGCGTGATAAACGCACTAATGGACAGACTGACAGACAGAGAGACATTGCATTTCATATATATTATTGATTATAGATATTCTCTGCTACATAATATTGTTCCATATTTAATGGTTTAGACTGTGTATTGCAAGAGAACGCGCTAGCGGCAAACTTTTTTTCGGATTTGATTCACTATTATCGTCACTGCTTATTCCTCATGTTACCTAACGTAATAAAATATAGCCCATAACCTGGCCAGAGAACATGTGTATGTTTAAAAAAAAAAACACGTAAATCGGATAAGTGGTTCTCCAGTGATAAGAGCACTAACGGACAGACAGACAGAGATACGCTGCATTTTATATATATTATAGATGTAATAAAATATATATTTATAACCTGGTCAGAGAACATATGTATAAATTTAAAAAATCACGTAAATCGGATAAGTGGTTCTCGAGGGATAAGCGCACTAACGGACACTATATATTATAGATTATAGATATTCTCTGCTACATAATATTGTTCCATATTTAATGGTTTAGGCTGTGTATTGCAAAGGAACGCGCTAGCGGCAAACTTTTTTCCGACTTCATTCACTATTTTACGTCACTGCTCATTCCTTATGCTACCTATCGAAATAAAATATAGCCTATAACCTGGCCAGAGAACATATATATGTTTTAAAAAAAAAAGTATGTAAATCGGATAAGTGGTTCTCCAGTGATAAGCGCTCTAACTGACAGACAGACAGACAAACAGACAGACAAAGAGACGTTGCATTTTATATATATTATAGATTTTAAATATTGCCAAGATACTCAAACTTTAGAACTCTATATCCATTTAGTAATTTTCTCAAACTTTAGAATAAAGTAGGTTGTTGGTGCTAATTCCAAACTAGAAACCAATTATTCGTGGTAGTTTATGACACACTAAAAATTCTGTTAATACCTGCACTAGCTTTTTGATTATTTTCTCATGAAATATTGTTTACCATAACTTTCTAATTGGCATGCAATTGCAGTAGTAGTAAAAATTGGCAGTAGTAATTTACGTCAAAAAAGTAGAAATAAGCTGAAGAGCAAGTAAAAAATTGACGATTGGTTTTTGTTTTATTTGCCCTTTAGTTTTTTAAGTGAGGTGGGTACTTTTGCCAAACTGTAGCCATAATACCAACATTTAATGTTTTCAATAAAATCTACGAGCACGTATCATTTTTTTGTCCAATGCTAATAACACTTACATAAGTACGACGAATTTATTTAAAAATTAAATTAAACTTGTTGATCCATAGTTATTCCATATTGTAATATTTATTTTTTTTCATACAAAACTATAAATGCATTCTCAAATACCTACATTTTTGTGCAAGAAGAACGTACCATTCTAGAAAAGTATTCTATATTATTCAAGGAAATTAAGATATTTTTTAAAAATAGTTTTCTGGAAGAAAAAAAATATGGTACTTTAGTTTCCAATAAAAAGAAAATTTTCATTTGTTGTATTATACAAAACAGTTTGTTGTAAAAATAAGTTTATAATAAAATTGTTTATTTTTTTTCCCATTATCAAAAGGCAAACTAGTTTGAATGATTCAAACACCTCGGTTGGTGTTGAAGTATTCAGCTGACAACAATAACAACAACAATAAGCAGTGACTTGTCCGAGTTCTTCATCGTCGACTGAGATAGGATGACTGAGTACTAAATGTGTCATGAACTGGATTTTTGCAGTTTGAAGTTCACGTTCAATTCCAAATACTACTATAGGAATTTTTACCCCTTTTTTGGCCAAAATTATTTACTGCCAAACGGCTGTACCGATTTTAATGATTTTTTTTGGATTTGACTTTTGCAAGACTCTTAAGAGGGAGGGAGGAACCACTAAAGTTTTTCATTCACTGAAAAAAAAATAAGTAAAGTTAACTAAAAAATTAACTAATAATTATTTTCAAAAGAGGTTTAAGGGTTATAGGTTCCCGCATCTAAGATTTTTTGAGATCTTTGATAGGTTATCTGGTTTTCTAAACTATTTTTTAATAAATATTTTTTCAGGTGTACACTTACGTTCGAATATAACAGTAGAAATTCATTCTACTAATTTAAAGAAGTAACAAACAGTTATGTTTTAAAAAGGATTTTATTCACAAATTTGATTTTCGAGTTCCAAATCGTCAACTACATTTAATTCAGATGGGTTCAAAATGCCATTACTCTCCATTTCTTGATTTTCGTTTTCTGAATTTTCTTCATCTGTTTGACAATTTTCCACAAAACTTTGCTCCTCTGATCTCAGTAATTCGATTACTTCTGCTGGAAGCTTTAATTTGTTCTGGTGCTTGATGCGTCTATTCAACGAAAGGCTGTGTCCAATGCTCGATTAAAAACGTCCGCCAAGTTGTTCACCCGGCTACTTTTTCGTGCATGAAGCAATCTATCGGATTTATATATTTTATGGCGCAATTCAGAGGCATCCTCACCAAAGCATCCAACTGGAAGCACAGTCGACTCAATAATTTGCCGCGAATGTACAAGAACCTTATGTACAGTTGCTGTCATTGGTAACCATGGATACTTCTACATGAACATTGTGGCCGTTTGAAAACAAAATTCTTCAAATTTACTCGAATCTATAGGAAGCTCACATGATAAACATATTAAAATGACTTTTAAATTATAAATCAGTTCTTTGTCTATGCCTGTAATTTCAGAAAATTTTAAATGTTCTTTGAACGCGCGCCGGGCCGTATTACCGTCATTCGTACTCCCATAGCCACCAGTCTTAGGCTTATCAACGTGCAAACCAATTTCATCCCAAAATAACTGTTGGATGTCAGCCTTTCTTTTCGCAACTAAGGCTTTGCCAGCTTCATTTCTTATTTGCCACTTTTTAATGTGAATTTTGTACCCTGCATTCACAACAAATTCAAAAAAAAAAAACGGATCCAGCAATGCAATGGACTTATCCCATACTTTAAGTTCTCTTCTTTAGGTTTTAAATTTGTGGTTTTGGAAATCTGCTATGCTCAGAAAATCCTTTGGTGTAGCACCGCATAATGAACACGTTTGACTAGATTTAGTTTCAGTCAAAATATTTAATACTTTGCCATCAATTAAAGTTAAGTACAATTTAAATTTAACGCATAAAGTTTTTGTTTCACCAAGCATTACTTCAAAAGAACTTAAGAAATTTATTTCTTCCTCTATATTTTTCTTTTCTTTCAAAATGATTTCTTTAGTCTCCTTTGTGTATTCTAATTTTAATGGTCGACAAAATCTAATAGATTGTGGTGTACGATTGTTCCATAAAATATTTCCGGACGCTTCTATTAAACGCAAAGGTATAATTGTTGTGGCCAAAATACAGGAGTCACAATTTTGAGACGAACCTGCCTTTTCAAACTGTTGTTTATAGTTTGTATAACCAGTACTACTGTCAAATCCATAACTGACAATGAGTTCGGCGTATAAAATTTCAGTTTTTTTTGTTTCCATTAAGGGTAGATATAACTTCCTCTTGCACTTTTATTATTCTTTCGGATGTATGCTTCAGTAACATTTCCAATGGAACTTTCGCTAATGTCTCAGTAACTATTACGCCGTCTGGTCTGCATTTATATTTACTACATGTAAGTTCTTTGTATAGAGGATATATATCGCAATTTCTTATTTTATTTTCATATCTTATATTGCAATATTGCTCTTTTGAAAAGTTGTTTTCTAAAAGAAAAGCTAGTCCTTCATCAGGAGATAGCTTAGTTGGTGTTGCTGTTGAAATTATTTTCCGTACTTTCGCGGCTCTAGTCGGAGTACTGACAGCTTCTTTTAAAACAACTGCTAAATCTAATTGGTTACATTTACGAGCAGCCGCAGATGCAGCAAGAACCAGGGGTTCAACTTCATTATTTTGATCTTTAGAGATTTCTGCTGCAACTCTTCTTTTTGTTCTCTCAGATTTTTGGCAGAAAGTTAATTGCGGTCGTCCACTTTTTGATTTAGTGGAGGCACGCTGCTTTTTATGTTTTTTTATCGAAGTATTGCCTTCAAGTCAAACAGCATGCTGTTTTTCGAAAAGTTTCAAAATCCGACCACTTTTACGCCACTTCATACTCATATTTGAACAAAATATTAGTGACTGCTCCTTTAAATATTGTTCAAAGTTTTCGGAACAATCACTCTCAGCAATGTATGAAAAGAAATGAGCATAAATTGCGGCTTTTTTGTCAACTTCGTTGTGTTTCTCTCGCCATATATTGAATAACTCTGAATTTGGCATGCAGTAGTCAGCTGAAAAAAATGCATTTTTTTAAAAAAGTAGCAGATAGTAGCAGCTAAAATATATTAAATTCGGAAGATAAATGACTGTCCTAGAGGACTATTATGGTGTTATGTCTATCATGTGCTATCATTTTTTTGTAAGTATAAATAAAATTCCAATTCATAATTCCATTAGTTCATCTTAAGGTCACTTCAACTTTTCCCATTTAATCGATCTAATAGATGAGTTCACCAACATTTCACTATATAATATTAAAGTACTTACCTCCGGCCTTATTTTCCATTTTTTAATTTTCAAAAACTATAAATTCACTGCACTCAAAAGTTTTTTGAAAACTAATTTAGAAATCGCAAGCAAAACAACTGCTAAAGTGACTGAAAATCAATTTTGTCAAATAATTTAAAAAGATATGCCTACTTTGCTGTTTTTTTTTTTATATTGAAGCAAAAAAAATAAACTCTGCAAAAATTTTAATTTTTACTTTTGGCCAAAAAAAGGGGTAAAATTTTCTATAGTGTGTTGGAACGATATTGTGTTTAGGGTATTCCTAGTGTTATAAGAATAGTGTACACGATCTGTTATCAGAACAATATCACTGGCGCACTTTTGATGATTACGATTGATCTTGATGTCTATTTCAGTCCATTCCAAATTCTTGAACATATATTCCAAAAGGTTTATAAAAAGTTTGGGAGAGATGGTCTCTCCCCTTGTCGGATAGCTTTTTTATTCCAAATCTGATGATATGGAGCTTTACCGATGCTGTGACGTGGCTGTATACATGTTTTAGGATATTTATATTCCTTGGTACCTCATCATCATTAGCTTATTCCATCCATAGTCGGACGTAAGCAGCCCAAATTGTCTCCATTGAGGTCTGTTGTTTGTCTTTTGCATCCAATTTTTAATTTTTTTATGTCGTTCGTCCATCTTGTCTGTGGTCAGCCTAAATTATTTTTTGATATTTCGATTTTTTGTCTAAATATATAAATATTGGCACATTTCCTATTTCACCTTCTATTAATTGTTCCTGTCTGTTATCTTACATTCGTTGTTCAAATATTGGGGTTTTGGTAAAGTTTATTTTTAGACCTATTTCTCGAGACTTGTTATTTAATTCCTTCAGCATTTCTTGTAATTCTTCGTTTGTGAGAGTGACATCATCTACGAACTTTAAGTGATTTAATCGTTTACCGTCCATTAGTACTCCTTTATTTTCTCACTTTAATGATTTGACCATGTCTTCTAGAGCCAACGTGAGCAGCTTTGAAATATCAAGTGGCTTTGTCTAATTCCTCTTTTAATTTTGATTTTATTTGTTTTTTCTTCCGGCATTATTTGTGATGTGGCATTTTTATATATGTGTTCAAGAAGAGATATGCATCTTTCATCGACTCTGCTGTTACTTGAGACGTTAAGGATTGCCCATATTGTTATCGAATCAAATGCTTTTTCGTAGTCGACTGTTGCTATCCACAAGGTGGCCCTATATTCATTTGCTTTTTCCACTAGTAGTCTAGTGGTTTGAAGATGGTCTTTGGACGTGTATCCCCTTCGAACACTCACTTGTTCACGTGATTGATAACTATCTAATTTGTTCGTTAATCTATATGTTACGATTCTAGTTAGGATTTTATATAGCACCGATAACAGGCTAATGGGTCTCTAAATCTGCAATTTAAATTTTAAAAATAAGCACAATCACGGGGTTTATCCAAGGTGTTGGTATTTTTCTTTCTATAAGGCACCTGTTAAATAGAGCTTGAAGAGATTGTATTATCGATACCCCTCCATACCTTATCATTTCTATAGTTATTTCGTCGTCACCTGCTTCTTTGTTGTTGCGCATATGTTGTATACCGTTCATTATTTCATCTGTTATATCGGAAATCACTTCTTCTTTCCTAGAAGGTGACGATTTTTTCGTGTCATATAGTGTCTGATAATATTTTTCTGCAGCTTCCTTTATGTCTTGGATTTATGCGATCGGTGGTTATCGCTATTTATAAGTTTTTGATTTTTTTATTAGTCTTCTCCCTTCATTCATTTGCTGGTTTAGGTGTTTCAAAGTTTTTCCTTCTTTCAGAGTTTCTTCTATTTTCGAGTTTCTGTACTGTCTGATGTCTTCTCTGATTGGTATTTAACAGAACTAAATTAAAATTGGATAAAATTAATCAAGTTAAATAAAATGGTTGGATAAAATTATGCTTTATAATATTAGTAAAAATTTAAGCTATATGGAGGAAAATTTGATCTTTTTTTCTTGATCTTCTGTTCTTTTAAATCAAGTGTGAACTTCTTTTTAGTTATGGTAATATAAGAAATTTAGTTGACTGAGTTTCAGGTAACTTATTTATGAAGGTAGAAACATTGCAATTACAACTGTATTTTTTATAGATAATCATATCGAGCTACCCAAACTTTGGTCGGTAAGGATTTGTTGTTATTATAAGAATATGTATGTGGAAGTAAAATAATTTAGTAGAAATGACACTTTTCTGAGTTATTTCTTTCTAAAATTCTTTATAATTTCTTTAGTTGTTTTTAAATTTAAGTCTATACCTATCACTCTAATCGGAGTGAATCTAGGAAGGTTTATTATAACACTGGTCAACAAAAAAAAGAAAATTGCTTGTTTCCTGCGATTTTTTTTTTTGTTTCTATCTCAAATTGACGCGTATTTTTTAAATACGGCAACAATTTTTCTCTAACAGCTTTTGTTTTTGAGTCATAGCTAACTACCCTCATTTACTATTTTTACTTAGATTTTCGTTTTTTTATTAGACACTAAAATATATTTTGTTGTTGTTTTAGATATGGCGTCGTCAAGAAGATGTTGTGTGCTTAATCTCGATTGTTTTTGCTATATTCGTGGTGAACATATATTTGCAAAATATCGAAAACCTGTATCGGACTGCGTATCATCAATACTTTAAAATAAAATTGTGTAATCAGGACAAGCCATGGGTTCCTCATATTGTATGCCAGAAATGTGTGGTATGTCTACGGTTATGATCCAGTAGAAAAAGAGATGCAATAATGTTCGTAACACCCATGATTTGGCGAGAACCTCGAAACCATCAAGACGATTGCTACTTCTGCGTTGTGAAAATAAACGGAATTAACCCTGGAAATCGAAGTAAGTGGTCATATCCTAACTTATCTTCTACTCAACGACCTCAATTAAAATCACAAGAGGTACAACTCAGCACATGTAAATCTTCTGATGATCCAAATCTCTGTGAACCCGAACGAAATACATCAAGTGAAGACTCTGATTCAGACTACAAATTTAGCCTTTCAGAACCTCAACCATTTAATCAGAAAGAACTAAATGACTTAGCAAGAGATCTGAACTTAACAAAAGAAGCTCCTGAAATTTTAGCATCTCGTTTAAAAGAAAAAAATTTGCTTACTCCGGAAACCAACATTACATTTTATCGTAGCCGAGAAAAAAATCTATTACCGTATTTTTCTCAAGAGAAGGATTTAGTTTTTTGTAACGATGTCGGTGGTATTTTGCAGCAGATGGGATTAAAACAGTACCAACCTAGTGATTGGCATCTTTTCATAGACAGCAGCAAAAGAAGTTTAAAGTGTGTTTTGCTTCAGTAACAAGTACGGATCTATACCTATTGCATATTCGACGAAAGACGAAGAATACGTAAATGTTTCTAAGGTTATGGAAAAAATTAAGTATCAAGACCACAAATGGGTCATTTGTGTTGATCTGAAAATGGTTAACTTTCTTTTAGGTCAACAAGGGGGTACACAAAGTTCCCTTGTTTCATGTGTCTCTGGGATAGTCGTGACAAACAACACCATTGGTCACAAAAAGTTTGGCCAGTGCGGGAAGAGCTAAAAGTTGGTACAAAAATTGTTATAAACGTGCCTTTAGTTAGCCGAGACCGCATCATACTTCCACCACTTCATATTAAACTCGGCATAATGAAACAGTTTGTGAAGGCGCTTGACAAAAGTGGCGAATGTTTTAATTTTCTTTCACGCAAGTTTCCAGGATTAAGTTCAGAAAAATTGAAAGCTGGTATTTTTGATGGGCCACAGATTAGGCAACTCGTGAAAGATCCTAATTTTGTCAAATCAATGACTGAAGTCGAATCCAAAGCTTGGAATGCATTTGTTTTGGTTATGAGTAGCTTCCTAGGCAAAAAGAAATCTGACGACCACGTCGAGCTTGTTGAGTGCATGCTATCGAACTTGCAAGAGCTAGGGTGCAACATGAGCATACAAATCCACTTCCTGCACTCGCATTTAGACCGATTTCCACAAAATCTGGGTGATTTTAGTGAGGAGCAGGGTGAAAGATTTCATCAGGATCTTCGGACAATGGAAGAGCGTTATCAGGGGCGGTGGGACTCACATATGATGGCAGACTACTGCTGGAGTTTGAAACGAGATCTACCTAAAGTCGTTCATTCAAGGAAATCTTATAAAAGATCATTTGCTAGTGTTCAATAGAAATTTTGTTAACATAATGTATTATTATTTTGTATTTTTTTGGCAAAATAATAAAACTGTATATTTCAAAAGGTAAAGCTGTTAGCAATCTCCCAGTATTTTTTTCATAGTCAGGGCCATAGAAATACCCAATAACAGAAAAAAAAATAAAGGAAACAAGACTTGTGTTGACCAGTGTAATCTTTACTTTTATTTATACTTTTGTCTAATAAAATTTATGAATAAATACCATTTCCAGCCACTATAGAAGTACCAAAATAATACAAAAAATAGGCATGATAGATTTTAGTATTTAAATTAAATTCTTCTTCTTTTTGTGCCGACCCGTTATCGGATATTGACGATCATCTTGGCTATTAGTACAGCTGCCCGGAATAGTCCCGTTGTTGTTGAGAACTATGTTTGTAGGTTTTTTAGTCATGAAATACGTGTCCTGCCTGGTCCTTTTCTTCTGTCCACCTTGCCCTGCAGTAGACCATATCTTTCCTCGTTTCTCATGACGTGGCCCAGATATTCGAGTTTTCCTCTTTCAATTGTATTAACAATTTCCAGATCTTTGTTCAAGAGTTCTAGCACTCTCTTGTTGGTAATGTGCTCTGTCCAAGATATTCTAAGCATGTGCCTGTAGGGCCATATCTCCAATGCTTTCAACCTTTTACATGATATCGTAGTTACAATCCAAGAGACGCACCGGCAAGACGCAGGATTTGAGAAGTCTTATTTTGATTTTTAAACTGAGATCATGACTTCTGAATACAGCCATTTTTGTATAGGCTGCTCTCGCTTTTTCTATTCTGCATCGAATCTCCAGTGAGTGGTCCCATTCTTCATTTACTGTCGTACCTAAGTAGCAAAAGGTATTGACTCTAACAATCTTTTGGTTGCTAGTATAGAGTTGTCCTTGGAATGCATAGTTTTTTGCTTATGATAATGTGTTTAGTCTTCTTTGTAATTATATCTATTCCGTATTCCCGACTTACATGTGTTATCCTGTCTATCAGCATTTATAGGTATTGTTAATTCTTCTTTCATTAATATTTATTCCTGCTCCCTGGAGTGCTATGCTAAATATTTCTTCTGAGTATACATTAAATAGGAGTGGTGACAAAATACATCTTTGACGTATACCACGTTGGATTCTATGTTTTCTGATTTTTCCCCTTTGACTTTAATATTGGCTGCTTGTTCCCAGTAGAGATTCTTTATAATGCGTAGATCCTTGTCATCTATTCCTATTCTTTTTAATACGGTTATGAGTTTATGGTATTGGATTCTGTCGAATGCTTTCTGGTAGTCTATAAAGCATGCGTGTATATCACAACTGACGTCTCTACATCTTTGAAATAGAACCTGTGAGCAGAATATCGACCCACGGGTGCCTGTAGCCCTCCTGAATCCAAACTGACTATATCTCATGTGCACTTCACAAACTGTATATAGTCTTTGGTGTATAATCTTCAGAAAAATTTTTAATAGATGACTCATAAGATTTATTGTTTTAAAGTCGCTGCAGGTTTTAGGAGCTATTTTCTGGGGTATGGTTATGGATGTGGATTTAAGCCATTCCGAAGGAACCCTTCCGGTATGGTATATTTTCTTGAATAAGTTAGTGAGCCCTCGTATGTTATAGGCATCCAGTAGTTCTAAAAATTCTCCGTGTCTTTCATAGAGGCCAGGGGACTTCCCATCTTTTATTAGAGATATTGATTTCCTAACTTCCTCTTCTGTTATAGGTGGGCCCGTAATGCATTCTTTTATAGGTTGGTCTATTCTCTCATCCCTAAAAAGACTCTGTATGTACTGTTGTAACACTTCCATTGTTTTTTTGTTTGTCTATCATCTAACATCCATTTTCGTCTATTAAGTTGATTGGAACTCGTTGTTTGTATAGTCCTGCTGCCTCCTTGACTTTTCTGTGAAGATTGAAATTATCATTCCTCCTTTCCAGTTCTGCTTTCTCTTTGCATTTATTATGCAGCCATGCTTCTTTCGCTTGCCTTATTGCTCTTCTTATCTCATTCTGTATGTTGTTGTACTCGGTTTTGTTTGTTTGTTCTCATCTACGTCTCTCCATAAGTTGTAATGTGTGGCCTGTCATCCAGGATTTATTTTGTTTATTTTGTTCTTCTTTAAGTTACTCGCCAGTATATAATGCTATGGCGGTTTTGAATGTTGCCGATTCTTTTTCGCCTTATTCGCTCGTGTCCCTTTGATTTATTCTTCGGTTTAGGCTTTCCTCAATACGTTTTTTGTGTCTTTCTGTTTTAGTTTCTCCATAGTTACAGCTGTCAGTTGTTTTCTCTTTATTATTTTCTTTAATTTTAATCTGAAGCTGCTAACCAATAGACTGTGGTCGGAGTTTATATCTGCATACGGAAATGTTTTTGTCCACCGGCAACTATTTCGAAATCGTTTGTTAACCGGTATGAAGTTTATTTGAATGCGTATTATGTTATCTAGTTTATCAGTTGGTGATTTCTGTGTATATAGCCTTCGTGGAGGGAGTTAGAAAAGGTGTTCAATACCACTAGTTGATGTTCTTCTGTAAATGTGAGAAAGTCGATCTCCCCTTTCGTTTCTTATGCCTAGTCCGTGAGGTCCTATGAGCTGTCCTTTTCTTAATTTTCCGATTTTGGAATTGAAGTCTCCCATTACAATTAATATTTCGTTTTTGTGCAATGTGCCTATTATTTTAGTTATGGAATTATAAAATTCTTCCACCTCACCATTACTTTTAAATTAAATTAGTTACGGAAAAATTTATGTGTAAAATTCAGTTAAGAATTGACTTAGTCGATCCTTCGCCATGCTTAAAATAACATACATGCAGTATAAGAATTATTACAGTTTTCAAAATAGTTACATGCTTTTTGTAAAAAAAATGTGTAGACAAATAATTTGTATTGTAGAAAATTAATACGACAATTTTTGGCGAAAATAATTTTCTGCCTATTAAGGAAAAATATAATTAGTTTTTAACAAGGAAAGAATAATGACGCAATTTATTGTTAATTTCTAAAATATTCTCTAGATGCCACTAGACATCTCATAAATTGAGCTAAAATGTCATTGGTATTAAACTTGTTTTGCTACTTTTTCTCCATTTGCAAAACCGATCTGGCTCGAAAGTAATGAAAAACCATTATAACTTATCAAACAAGTTCAAAGAAGGTTTTATTTGATTACTGGGACAATAAATTAATAATTAAAAGAGAGAGAATTTTAAATAGAATACTTAATTTCTACCATAAAGCAAGTCAGTGAATTTTAATTTTGTTGTTCTATAGGATTTAATTTTTTCACTTAAATGGGTATTTCACTAAGCTGTTTAATTTTATGCGAGATAACGTGTAGATAAAACAATAAATTAGAGTTCAAGTTTTATAGTTCATAATATTTTATAGTTTAGATACACTGCTTGCCAGAGTCACCGAATATTATAAAAACCACAAATCAATATTCGATATGTAATATAATGAACATTATGTAGTTAAAAATCGGAAAAGTGATCCAACCAGCACTTTACTCGTAAATAGGTAATTATAAAATAAATTAATATACAAACTATTTTTGACTTTCACACACTAAAGAAAAAACGTTATCCAACCACAAGAAAAATGACATAAACTCATCTGATTAATTTAGACATTATGTTTTGCTAAAATTGAAAATTATGAAATAAATTACACAATTTTTAGAATACACGTACTCCGAGAAGAACATGTAACATAATATATGCACAGCAACCTCCTAATATAGTAATAATTATATTTCCATTTTCTCAACTAAACACTAGAGAAATTATAATAATAATTTTTATACTAATCAGTGCATATATAATTACCCCCACCGTTTTCGTTCTCTTTATCAATAGCACAGACACTTTTTTTTCTCTAAGTATTGTATATGTTTCAAAGCCGGCCTCGGTGGCGTAGTGGGCTAAGAGCCTGCCTATGATACATATGGTCGACGCACAGCGTCTCGACTAGTACAAGCTAGCGGGACAATATTATTTCTTCACTTATTTCAATTGTTTATGTATATTCCAGGTATCTTAAGCTATTTTAAGAAAAAAAAAAGTTGAAAAATGTGTACTGTATGTGTATTAATCGAAATATGTAGCTGCAAGACGGAACTGGTTTACTAATGTGTCTCATTTGTTCACTATTGTCGCTAATTGTTCTTTAATTAGCTACATACGTCTACCTACTCATTATGTGTGAAAATCACAATCATGTTTGTTTACAAAGAAATTTCTAGGAAAAAAATAAAAATCATAATGATAGTACCCACATTTATTAATTTACAAAATATTATTTCTTTTAAAATAAATTAGTACAATAACAGTATCTATATATCAATTATTTACAATAACAAGGTGTATAAGTAAAAGAAATATAATATTAAATAACTTATATAGTAAGGCATGAATTATAAGCAATTACAACACACAATAAAATAAGAATAATAATTACAATAAAAAAATACTTAAACCTACTAATCACCATCAGATGAGTCGTCATCACCGCTCTCCCATTCAGTAGAATATTCAGAGAGTAAATAATCCTCCTCATTTAATTCGTGATGATGACTTACTGATGGTGTTTCGGATGACAATGAAGGTGGAATAATCAACTGCAGAACCTCCGATGGCAAAGAAGTAAATTTTCTTCGCGGTAATTCTCTATACGAGTTGATAACAGGATCAGACGTAATTAAAGGCATTCTCAAAAGATCTGTATTTGTGGCAATATGTGACCGCTTCCTGGTGTGCAGTTCACGGAATCTACGACAGTCTTTATTTCTTGCCTCCTGGGCTTCTTCGGAGAGTTGTCAAATGGGAAGAAGAAAAGACTTCCGCGCTGTGTACAAGAATTTTATGCACAGTAACGGGCATGGAATACCACGAATACAGATCAAGTTATAATTTTCTAGTATCAACACAAAACTTTTCGAATTCTATATAATTTATGTCATATCCCGATGACAAAGTTATTAAAATTACATGAAATCTACGAATAAGGTTTACGTCTAATCCTGTAATTTCGCTGCTCAATTCAGCTTTAGAAAAAAATCTACGTGCTGTGTTTCCATCGTTTGTGTTACCATACCCAGGTTTTGGTTTATCTACAATAAGACCCATACGATCTTTAAACACTTTTTGTATCTCTTATGAGCGTTGCTTCACAATAGCTTTGTCGTTATCTCCCCTGACTTGCCACTTTTTTATTTCTAAACGATAGCTGATGTGAAGCAAACATTTAAACGTGCAGGTCCATGCATGTAAAGTAGATAAAACAAATGCAAGGCGTTCTTCGTTGCTGGGATATTTCTTTGACTCCTTGTTCATAGTAGACGGTGAGGGGGGTGGCACCGCAAATATAACACTTTTGTGTTGAACTTGTGTCTGTTAAGGCATTGCACACTTTGCCATCAGTCACTGTCAACAACAAATCGTGTTTAACAGAGATTTGAGATCCAGCAACGTTACATAATGTTAGAAGAAGCTGACTTACTTCATCTAAAATTTTAGAAGTTTCTTCTTTTGTAAACTCTTTTGTCTCCTTAGCAAAAATAAACTTAATAGGACGGCAATATAAAGTAGAGAAAGGTCTTGGATTTTGCCAGATCACAGTTTCGCCATCAAGCAGTCTCAAAGGGACAAATGAGTATACGAACAAAAATTCGTCTGTAGCGTTAGTGTTCTCAAATTTCTGCTTATACGTGCTATGCCCCGAACTCCCATCACAGCCCCATTTGCTTACCAACGTATAATATGAACGAGGTAACACACTTCTAATGACTTCCGTCTGAGCTTTAACTAATCGTTCAGCCGTTTTATCCAAAATCGCGTGAAGTTTAATTTCAGCTCGAGATTCAGTCACAGAAATATATTCGTCAGAAGGACAACAAGAAGCTTTGGACTTACCTAAACTATAAAACGATGGATACACTTGATGTCCCGCTTTCATTTACCATTTTCTTGTTTGTTTATATGAGTGAGAAGTCGATTTCGAGTCCACATAATAAGCTAAAGCTTCGTCTGGTGTTAACTGCCGACTTTGTTCAGAACACTTATTCTTTTCTCTAGTTTCACTGACCGCGACGTTATGGATCTGTTTAGCAACACTTCGATGCCCTTCTTTTCGAGTAGCTAACTCAGCTGCTGTAATAAGCTCACTTGCACTTCGCGATTCCAAAAGATCTTCTACTCTCCGTCTCTTCGTTTTCGTTGATGAGTCTTCAAATGATTTTCTGGGTCGCCCTACGGAAAGAGCCGCTGATGATGTTGAAGTGCACGGCTGGTTAACACACATCTTTATTTCGGTTCCGGATCCCTCTAACCAATCTTTATGTTTGATTAGAAACATTTCTTTGTTACACTTTAAAGAAGTCCACTTTTGATTGAATTTTGCTGAAAGGCTTGATATTTTCATTTTGAGTCGTTTTAGAGAATCGTCAGAAACATCAGACATATTGAATTTTTCACTTATATAATAAAAAATGCCATTGTTTCGTTCAGTTTTGTCATGTTTTAGCCATTCTTCAAAAAAACTCCATTTTCGTCATAGTCACGACTCGTTCTGAAAAAAATAAAATAATTTTACTTTCGGGCCTTTTCGGGGTCTATAATATATATGAATCTGTGCCTGAATGTTGTAGGTATTACATATAGAAAAATCTAGGTGGATATATGTGGATAAAAAAAGTTGATGCTTTTAAAGTTTACAATTAATGTAAAATTTGCTAGATTTATCTATACATTTACAAATTGATATTACACCAAATATATACATATTTTTTATAAAAAATATAAGTCATAATAGAGTACATACCTTCAACAGAATATTCCATCACAAAAAACTCGTTTCACTTTGCTACCAATTTTAAAATATGTTATCACAAGTGTGCATAAAATGCAACTGATTTGCAAATGAAAATGACCTCTCTTATAAGGGTTACTTTGACCCCCTGATAAGATACCTTTATGAGGTGATAAACAAATTAATTCTTGGAATTCGTTAAATGGGGGGGGGGGGTTGTTTACAAGTCGTTATCAGTGGTTCCTGGAAATTACGTCATGAATATTGTCCCGCTAGCATGTTCTTGCCGAATCACTGTGCGACGGTTGATTCCGTTAGTCGGCTGGGTGTGTGTGTGAATTGTCCCATCAACAAGCTTAAATATTTAAATATATAAATTCAGCTGGCCATTTGGTATTTACCAGAGCCATAAAACACAAATAAAAAAAAAAATATGTTTCGAAGAACCCCGCACTAACCTTATAGAAACTTTTCAAAAATATAATTTACGCGATGTTGAACAAAATATCGCTTGACCCCAACTTTAACCTATGAGCCGTTTTCATTCTAGGAAGTCTAATAAGTAAAATAAAAATAGAAGAAAATTAAATTAAGAACATGAATATTGGCGATGATGAAGACATAATAGGTTATTATTTCATTTGTCATTCCGGCGTTAGAATACTTGAATCATGTGCACATGTGGCGAGTGTACTATGGTTTTTGGGATATTCCAGGTATGAACAAAATATAAGGTATCCATCGCATGCACTCTTGAGCCATGCATTAAATGCCGGAGAAAGACCACCACAACGCAATCCATTGAATTTAATGGATATCGAAATCAGTCTCCACCACGTCCACGTCGTTGATCCTGGATGGCGCAAAAAACGAAACGGCAATTTTTATTTCACTTATAAGACTTTCTAGAATGAAAACGGCTCATAGGTTAAAGTTGGGGCCATGGGATATTTTATTCAGCATCGTGTAAATTACATTTGCCCAAAGTTTCGCCGAAATCAAAAATTTATTTCTTACTATAATCTCTACTGAGTTCAATAAAGGACCCCGCACTAACCTATTGGAAAATGACTTTCGGTGGATTTGGATGAACAGGGTTCCATCTCAGCCACGTCCACGTCATTGATCCTGGATAACACAAGGAGTGGAACGGCATTTTTATTTCACTTATAAGACTTCCTAGAATGAAAACAGCTCATAGCTTAAAGTTGGGGCCATGAGGTATTTTGTTCAGCATCGCGTAAATTACATCTTCTCAAAGTTTTATTCAAATGCACCGAAAGCCATTTTCCATAAGGTTAGTGCGGAGTCCTTTAAAGCCCATATCTTATTTTTGTTCGTGAGTTATTCTGCCATACAGATAGACCGACGGAGACGAGAAACTACATATGTTTGTTGGATTCCAGAGACTCTAGAACGTAAAGTAATGAAAACATCTTGAAGATAATTCTTTCTTTTAGCAAAGGAAATTAAAACTAACATCAATGCTAATTAATAAAATTCTTTTTGCTTTTTTAATTAAAACAAATTTATATGATTACCCTATTTGTTAAAATTAAATTTATGGTTAAATTTCAGTCGCATTTATGGATTTTTATTTAAGTAGCAAAAGTAAATCGGATCGATCGGTTACATTATTAATTATTTTGTGGTTGTGCTTTGGTGGGAAATATGGTAAACTATTAGTGACATGTGAATTAGGTAATAGAGGATTTTATAGACGTGGGTGTTGAAAGAGAAAACTATATTCTTTCATACATTGAAATTATTTATGGGATTTTCTTGAGTTTTAGATATTTTTTCAGTTACTTAACTATGAGGAAACACACGGAGAATTAAATATATATATATATATATATATATATATATATATATATATATATATATATATATATATATATTTCTGTACTATTACTATCTTCACTAATACTCCGGCATTTCTAGAGATATTTCCTTCAATCCAAAAACAATTCTTTATTTTTCGCCTAAAAAAAACGACGTCTTGTGAACGTGGTAGTTGTCACGCAATAGTAAAGTTTTGATTCTCTATGAATTGGGACGTATTTCTCGAATGGTCTGCTTCAGGTTCTTTTGTAAATCTCTCCAATATTTGTTGACAATTTTATATATATTCAATAAGCAAGATTACCTCGCAGCCAAAAAAACAATAGTAATTAACTTTATAGAAAACGACGAGTTTTCTCTTTCTTTGGAGGTAGATCGGCGTTATGAATCTATTGCATCGACTCCTGCCTCATAAGAGGATCCTAATAAAATACCCAGGTCTTACTATCTGTGACGATTTGAAAGTTATACAGTCTGCAGTTTCTGCTCTAGCATAACGAGCTTAGTGATGCACAATGGTTGTGCATCGCCAAAGAGAGACTTTTTTGGACCTAAAATTTACACAATCGTGAAAACTGCAGTTTTGAATACTCCAGCTTCTTTAGCAAGCACTGAGTTTTTTCTTCGTCGATCTAACATCATCAGTCCCTCAATAAACCTGATGGTTTCCTCAGTTCTTGACTCAATAGATTGTGCTGGTCTGAAGTCATCCTGAATTAAACTCCGATCTCATCAAAACTATCTAAACCAAAATTTTACTTGAAAATAAAATGGTCCCTTATTGTCGTACACCAGGGACATTCTTTCATGAAAAACTGTTCATCCTCTTTAGAGAGAAACTACTCTGCACAATCCTCCAAATTACTTTTATTTATTTCTCGAACTGGTTTAAAATTTCATCAAAGTTTTTAACAGCGACTGTAATTTGACAACCAAACAATTTTCGAATGACGTCATTTTCATAACTAGAAAGATCACCTAAGAAAACACCTTTATAATTAAACTTGAAGCGTACACTCTTGCAGAGCAATTCTTATGCGGCCAGACATAGGTCTGTAATTCATATCTGGAAAATAATTTTAAAACTTAATTTTGGATAAGGACTCGGAGGTGGTGTCTACCATCAAGTGACGCAAATTAGAATATTTGGGCTACATTATGAGACATCTAGAAAAATACGAAATCTTGCATCTGATTATAGATGGAAAGATTTCAGGCAGACGTGGTCCAGGAAAGAGAAGAACATCGTGGTTGAAAAATTTGAGGCAGTGGTACGGAAAGTCTTCGTATCAACTCTTCCGAGCGACTGTCAATAAAACGATCATCTCCAACATGATAACCAACGATCGTTGAACGGTCATGGTGAATTTTGATATCTTAAGAGTTTTGTTAAAAACAGGATTAATAAGAGTCATATTTTTCCATTAATAGTGGCTTACGTTTGATAATATAAACAATAAACTAGATAATTAACGACTGTCGTGACTTATATCTATCTATTAAAACAAGATACCTCAAGGTGATTGCCTATTACAACTTCCGAAAATGGAGCAAAATTGCTGTTTAAACCTTTTAATGTATTTTATGGCGTAGTTTTAACCTAAATTAAGGTACTGGGTTTGGGCAAAATTTAATTTTCAATAAATGTTTTTAATATATCAGCGATTATTTTATTCTGAAATTTAAATTATACTTATATATTTTAACGCTAATTTGTTATACCATCTGTTAACAGGGAAAATGTTTGAAAGTTTGCCATTTATTTTTTTTAACAGTTTTTTCCTTTTCTGAGAGTCATCTACAATTACGTCACAGTATTTTCAAATTTCCAATTTCAATCACATCTAAAGTGCCGAACTGTCAGAGTATATAAGACGCAGTCTTGGTTCCGATATAAGTAAAAAAATAGAACTGGCTTCTGTGATTCTCTCAAATTAATATAAACTACAATCAGAACGCCAACGCAGATCCTTCTTAGAAATAACATACGAGTACTTACTTACTGAACGAGACTAGACGGACAACGATATATTTTTAATGTACCAAGTAAAGGGTTCTAAACTGATGTTGATTTTAATATAGTAATTTTTCCTCTGCCTTACATTTGCAATATTTATTATTCAAAGCTGATTCAAGTGCCACGAAATAACTTTTACTGTGCTGACAGCTGTTAATCAGAAGAAGAACTAAAAAGTTTAAAGACTGTATTGTAAATTATAAAAATCCGCAATGTAAAATCTGTCTCGTTTCCAAGATAGCAATGTAGATAACTAAACATTGTAGACAAAACTAATTATGGTCTCACACAAACATGGAAAATTTTAAATTGTAGTTCTTATAAATTATTGTCTTGCTTGTTTATGGAAAAATAGGTCCTGTGTTTTATTTCAAGCAGGTATTCTCGATTATGATAACCTTTGATCTATAAAATAGCACGATAAATAAAAGAACAAACAAGGGATTAACAATTCTCTATAAAAGATGCCTCCAGAAAAACAAAAATATATAGGTCAGTCAATAAGTTTTGACAGAGGAAATGAAACAAGATAAATTAAGGAGTTGAAATACATTTATTCTTCCGTATAACCTCCCTTAAACTCAATAAATTTTTTCCAGCGATTTTTTGATTCATCTCTGAAGTGGTTTCCCGGAAGATCTTCAAAATACCCATCTACGGATGCTATCGAAAAGCGCTTCCCACGTAGAAATCTTTTGAGGTTTGGGAACAGAATGAAGTCAAACGGAGCCAGATAGGGTGGATGCTCCAACAATTCGTACTTTAATCTGCGGAGTTTTGCCGTTGCCAAAGCATCTCCGTGAGCAGTACATTGTCATGATGAAAGGTGATTTTTCTCTTCTGCAAACCGGTCCTTTTCTCATCCAGCTGGTCCAAAACTTTGCAATAATACTCTCCTGTGATTTGTTACCGGTTTGAAAGTAATCAATTAACAAAATTCGTTTTGTATCTCAGAAAACGAAAACTGATGCCAAAATTTATTTGGACGACTTAAACCACTTTCGCTGCTTTAGAGCTAAACAGCCGGGCTCAGTCCATTTAGCGGTTTATTGTCGCAGTTCAGGATCATACTGGTAAATCCAAGTCCCATCCATAGTCACAAATCGACGTACAGAATCAATTTTATTCTTTGTGGAACTAGCCAAATGTTGTTTCGAAAGTTGCTCTCGAGTGCGATTTTGATCTGATGAGGCACCCATCTTGTGAAAAGCTTTCTCATACCCAAAACATTAGTTAAGATCTCATATACGGATCCATAGGATTTACCTGTAGTATCAATGGTCTTTTGTTGCAGTTTTTGGACGTCCTGAACGTGGATCGTCATTGACGCTTGTACGACCACGTTTAAACTCTAGAGTCAATCCATGAACAGATGGAAATGAAGAAACAGACTCATTTAACAATTTCACCAACTTTGCATGGATTTCAGTTGCCAATAAACCTTTCAAAATAGCTTTTTAAGTCTGTAGTTACTCCATCGACATTTTGATATTATACCATATCTTAAGGTTCTATTCTTTAAATATTCCGTAAATTCTTGAGAAAAAAATCGTAAGATATATTTTGTCTGCTGAGTTCAAATAAATACGAGTATATTTGTTTAAGCATTCTTTTTCCTTTTAGCAGAATGAACCTTTTAACCATAGTTAAATTAAACAATTGATATTCTGTTATAGAGATATCTAACGCAATATACTCGTAATTAACCTTCTTCAAATCAAGGTGATACCTTTGGTTGATTATAATAAATTTAAAATTAAAATCTAAATAAACTGTATTTATTATTACTCTTGAAATATTTTGCAATGTGGTCAAAATTCTTCAGTCTGAAAGAAGTATCGTTTTTTTGAATAGGTATTAATATTTAAATCTATTGTACCTTAAGGTAGTGTAGCTTATGGAATGAAAACAGAGGAACTTAATTGGTTGAATATCCTAAAATTTGTAAAATTTAATATATATTTACCTTAAACGTTCTCTCTCTTGAAGCGTCTGAAGAAAATATTTTCAATTGTAATACAAAGTAATTTGCAGAATAATGTAAATGACATGTTTATATCATAAATGGTTTTACGGATATTGAGGTAAAATCTATTTCTTTAGGTGTATTTTTGTGGCAAGCCTATTTAAACTCTGCATTAACTATTAAAAATGTACTAAGTTCTCATTTCAGTAGTGACCACTGTTCTATCATGGGTAATCAGAGCTAGAATTGACAAACGAGAGAACGAAACTTGAAGTAGTTTTTACAATACTGACGGAAGATCATAGTAAGAACAAATTTTATATCTGATTTGTGAAAGCCTAAAGTCTTTCGTTTCCTTCGTTAAGGTCTCTTTAAGGTCACAGGCTATCATAGTAATTGTTACAAGCAATTACCGCTACGTAGCTCGTGTTCTCTCGTTTGTCGAACCTAGCTCGGCTGATGAGCCGTATTACTGTGAATCGCGTCCTGAGATGGATTGACAGACGAGTGGTCACTGCTTAATAGTAATTGTGATAGATTTTAATTACTAGTTTAGAATTCTGACGACCGAGCCACCTAGCGGTAATTGTTTGTGACAATTCTTGTGTCGGTCTATGTCCTTAAAGAGCCACTGAAGCAAGGCAGGTAAACTTTTCAATTTTATGCTTTCACAAGCCAGAAATACAATTTGTTATATCTTACTGGAATATTTCACCAGTACTACAGTAAACACGTGAAGGTTTGTTCTCTTGTTTATCTATTCTCGTTCGGCTGATGAGCCGTAACATGGCGCAATGTGTACCGAGATGGATTGGCAAATGAGATAACACTGGTCAGAGCTAAAATATGAATTTTGTTCATTTTTAGTAGTTGATGTAGAGTTTGATTACTGGGTTAGAACTCTAGGGATCGCATTGCCTAGCGGTAATTGTTTGAAAAAATTTTTCGGTCGGTCTGTGGTCTTAAAGAGCCCATGATGGAGCGTATTATGTGGAATACACTATACACCCAAACAGTAAAAAATTCAATATCCTAGCAGCATTTTTTTATTGCTTACTTATGGAGAGAGCTGTAGATCCTTAAAATTAAATGTTTTCTATAACGAGATAAAATATATTTACAAATGTATATAAATTATTATTGTTGAATAAATGCCAAAGTTATCATTTTAATTAATAAAATGTGGACATTATTGAAAAACATGAGGTTTTGGATTGTTTTGTTGAGTCTATTTATTTCTTTAAATAAATATTATGTGGTATGTATATAATTTATTTACTAATTTATTTGAATACATAAGATCAATTTATGCCATTTCTGCAATAATCAAATATAACACATCCTTAAAACATTACATTAGATTTGATCATCCAATAGTGCTTTAACAACATATTTGTTAAAATTATATTTAAGCAGTTATAATTGAACTGTTAAAAAAATATGTGTATGAAATTTTTTAGCATTTATTAAAATATCGACCACGACTGTAACAGTTTTCGTTGTTGAAACTCTTCTATAACATATTAAGACCGGTTTTTCTTTTAGAAAACATATGATATCAAAGAACCTGTAGACACAAGAATTGAACAATTTCCTTATTATGCAATGGTTTATGGCGAATGGTGTTGTACTGGCATATTAATTCATAAAAATTACGTCCTCGTTCCAGCGTATTGTATTGGAGAGTAAGTTTTATACACTTTTTTCGAAATATTACAGTTTATTTGCGAGAGGTTATTTTAAGATGATGAAAAAATTTGATTAGCTTCTTCTATACATGATATTATCAAAATGCGTATGAAATTCAATTAGTAATCAGTTATCGACTAACATGATCAATTCCGTTCAAAATCTTTTCCAAATTATTTTTGGTAACAATATTACCTAAAAATGTTTGGTGTCCGTAGAGTAATAAAAATAATAGAATGAAATTGTCCCTCGCGAGACCCTGTGTGTACGATCTTTGTTGAGTTCGCACAATGGAGAAGATAGGAAGTGAATTGCTAATATCAATATCTACTTTAGGAAGGCCGTGTTTTCGTTAGGTTATTTTTTGCATCATATTAACGTTATTTTTTACGTCTGCTATCGCGTCATAGTGAAGAGGGTCTGTGCCCGGTATATTTTTCCTGTAATATTTATTTGCTTGTCGATTCGAAATTATTTATGTTGATGTCACGAGATGGCTTGGTTGACTTTCTTCGTGGAGTCGTACGAAAATATAAGGTAAGTATTTCGATCATTGCCGCAGAATAATTGACACTGCCTGACCTACATGTATCTGATGACATCAGTTAAATCGAGACGCTTCCAAGACTGCCACTAATTTAGTAGGTGAGTCCAGCTTTTTTACTTTTATTTGTTTGAAGATCTCAAAATTACGAAAAACAATTTTTTGTCCGTATTCTAACAGCAGAAAAAAATGAAATTCTATTTTAAATTTTGTGGTACTATATAGGTTAGTGAATTAGTTTTGAAGACGGAAATTAAATAAGATGAATTAATAAGCCGAAATACATTTATTCATCAGTATAATCTCCCCTAAGCTCAATAAATTTTTTCCAGCAATTTTCCCCATTTGTCTCATATCTGAAGTGGTTTCCCGGAAGTCCTTCAAAATACCCATCTACGGATGCTACCAGCTTATCATTTGTTGAAAAACTTTTCCCACGTAGAAATCTTTTGAGGTTTAGGTACATATGGAAGTCAGATGGAGCCAAATCTGGCGAATAAGATGGATATCTGAACAATTCGTACTTTCATCTGACCAGTTTTGCCGTAGCCAAAGCATCTCTGTGAGCAGATCATGATGAAAGATGATATTTTTCTTTTGCAATCCGGGCCTTTTCTCACGAATTTTCTCATCTAGCTGGTCCAAAAGGTTGCAATAATACTCACCTGTGATTGTTTTGTTCGTTTGAAGGTAATTAATAAACAAAATTCTTTTTGTATCCCAGAAAACTGATGCCATAAAATTTTTGGAGGACTTTGACTACTTTGGCTGCTTTGGAGCTGAACAACCGGGCTCAGTCTACTATGCGGTTTGTTGTCGCAGTAGTTACAAATCGACACACAAAATCAGTTTTATTCTTTGTGAAATGAGCCAGATGTTGTTCAGAAAATTTCTCTCGAGTGCGATCTTAGTAAATGCGGCACCCATCTTCTGAACGACTTTCTCATACCCAAAACATTAGTTAAGATTTGATGTACTGATCCATGTGAGCTATCTGTAGCCTCAGTTAAATCATCCACGGTTAATCGATGGTCTTTCATAACCATATCTTGTTCTTGCACAACAGTATCTTCAGTTGTTGCAGTTTTTGGACGTCCTGAACGTGGATCACACTTTCACCAACTTTGCATAGATTTCCGTTGCCTATAAACGTTCCAAAACAAAGAATTTTATCTCTACACAATATTCGATATTTTTCATTTTTAAAAAATACACAAACACGTCTACTTTAATCAGCTGATAAACAATGAATGAGACTTGGCAGATCGACTGGACATTTAGGGAGTGTTCATATAACAGATAAATCTCTAAATGGTGTTGAACTAGAAATAGAACTTATAGTTTTTAAGCGATATAGCTTCAGAGATAGGAGGTAAAAAGGGTAGAGGAAACATATTTTTATATTTTCGAGATTATTATGAGCATTTTTTTTTGACATTGAGTGAAGAAAATGAAAAAATAAGCAATACTATTTACAGCCAAACATACAAGGTTGTATTGTATATATCGGGTACAGAATAATGGCTTTCCACCTCCAAAGAAGGTGAAGATGCAGTGGTCTTCTAAAATGTTATGTAAATTAATATATATATATATATATATATATATATATATATATATATATATATATATATATATATATATATATATATAGATATATATATACATATATATATATATATATATATATTATATATATATATATATATATATATATATAATATATATATATATATATATATATATATATATATATATATATATATATATATATATATAAAATATATATATATATATATATATATATATATATATATATATATATATATATATACATATATAATACATTAAAATTCTGGGTTTCAATCCGTTCGTCTAACAATGAATTTGCACGACGTTTCGCCAAAATCTCATTTGGCATTTTCAAGTGCTCTTGCTGCTGCTGCTACTCGATAATGTAATCTTGCTGCTGCTGCTACTCGATACTGTAATCTTGCTGCTGCTGCCGCTCGAAGCTAACTCAACTCAGCTTAGCTTCGAGCGGCAGCAGCAGCAAGATCACAGTATCGAGTAGCAGTAGCAGCAAGAGCACTTGAAAATGCCAAATGAGATTTTGGCGAAACGTCGTGCAAATTCATTGTTAGAGGAACGGATTGAAACCCGGAATTTTAATGTATTACATTCCACCATCCATGAAAACCTCTATTGCAAAATACATATATATATATACATATATATATATATATATATATATATATATATATATATATATATATATATATATATAGATAACTCACCTTTCTTGATCTACTTGTGTACTATTACGATTACAATAAAATAGATAACTGAAATTAATAGACTGAGTAACAAACAAAGATTGGTTGAAAAATAAATATAAACTTAGCTTTTAAAGATTAAATTAAGGTAGAATATTTTGATTTATTCGAAAGAAAATATTAATAAACTACTACTGTATACTATAATACTGTATAATATACTATAATAACTGTATATTAATAAACTACTACTGTATAACAACAATTAATTATTTAACAACTGTTAATTCTTTACAAAACTCAAATTCAACCAACTATGGAATACTGCTCCCATGTTTGGGTCTCCGCTCCCAAACACACACTGCATTTGTTGGATTCTGTTCAGAGAAGAGCTGTTCGTCTGCTAGGAAACCCGGAACTGACTGACGGCCTTGATTCGCTGGAACATCGGTTGGCGACTCGAGTCTGTTCTACAACTATTTTCATGGAAAGTGGTCGAAGGATGTAACCCATTTAATTCCTCCCAGAGCGGTGCATATTAAAAATACACGTCGCGCTAATACTTCACATCCATATGAGGTTCAGCTTGTTACTCCGCGTATAATGCTTTTCAAGCAGTTTTTTTATATGGAGAACATCACCCTTTGGAATTATTTGCCCAGGGCTGTGTTTTCCACACAATTTACAGCTTTAAGGACAACGTGAATCGCTTTTTCCGCACACATGCCGCTCCTGGAACGCTTTAGCACGTGTGCCAGACCCATAAAAAAAACCGGTCAAGTGCAAGTTGAACTTGCACAATTAGTGTTCCGTACGTTGATTGTTTTTAAAATAAAAAATTTTGTTAGGGTGGTATAAAATGATCAGTGACTTGACAAAACACACCCCAAATGAGTTTTCAACAAAGTTTGTTTCCAATCTTTACTGAAAACTGGTGACCTTGGAATTTTGGTTTTTTTTTTTATATACCAGATAAATTATTAAAGGTAATGATAATTTTCGTTCCATCTATACCTCGTGGAGAATATTCCAGAATTTTTTCAAAATTTTTTGATCAGTTCTTTTCGAGGTAATGTAGGGGACAGGGATTTTTCACGATTTTTTAAAAGTAATACGAAGAAAAGTGCGCGCAAGTATTACATTATATATAAATTTTTTACTCGTGTTTTCACAAGCTTTCATTTGACACCACACTTGATGACCTAGTAAAAAAATTTTTTTTTTACTTCCGGTTTCACCCCTCAAAACGAATCCCTTAAGTCAAAATTTATGTTACGGTGATACAAAATGATCAGTGACTTCAGAAAATACACCCCAAATAAATTTTCATCAAAGTTTATTTCCAAACTTTACTGAAAATTGATGACCTTGAAATTTCTGTTTTTTTTTTTATTTACCAGATAAATTATTACAGGTCATGCACTCATGATAATTTTCGTTCAATATACACCCCGTGGAGAATATTCCAGAATTTTTTCAAAATTTTTTGATAAGTACTTTCCGAGAGGTGGACAACGATTTTTCGCGATTTTTTAAAAATAATACAAAGAAAAGTGCGCGCAAGTATTACATTATATATATATTTTTTTACTCGCGTTTTCACAAGCTTTCATTTGACACCACACTCGATTACCTAGTAAAAAAATATTTTTTTTCACTTCCGATTTCACCCCCCAAAATTAACCCCTTAAGTCAAAATTTAACTTTCAAAACTACATGGCTCTGATGAGGCCATAAATTCCTATATTACTACCAAATTTCAACTTTCTATGACAAATAGTTTCGGAGAAAATCGGGTGTGACAGACGGAGAGACAGACGGACAGACGGACAGACGGACAGACGGACAGACGGACAGACGGACAGACGGACAGACGGACAGACGGACAGACGGACAGACGGACAGACACCGAAGTGATCTTATAAGTGTTCCGTACGGAACACTAAAAACCACTACAGGAAATAAAATTTTTACAAATATCAAATTTGAAACAACCAAAAATCTTGTCGTTTTTAAAGTATAATATACTGTAAACGTAGAAAATTATTATTTAAAGACCAAGTATTCAACCTTCGTTTATTCCTTAAATAATTTTAATTGGTATGGCTTTCTTTTTTTTGGATTACGATTACTTATCGTTAATTTTGATAATTTTTTACTCTATATTATTTACAATATTTTTTTTATTATTTTTTTCAGCTCATCAAACGTATCAATTTACGCAGGTTTAGAAAGTAATTCTATTTGTGAACCTAATTACGCAGAAAAAGATTCGCAAGTTTTAACTTCTTCTGAAATTTTCATTCACGAAGATTATATTCCTATTAACGATGAGCACTCTTTAAATAATATTGCGTTAGTTAAACTTCCAAATTCGGTAAGAATAACTGAGAGATTTAGGCCAGGGAAAATAATTTCTAAAGATGAATTATACTCGCTTGGAAATGGTTTAGCAAATGTAAGCGGTTGGAAAGCAAATAACAACGGAAATATACAGTTTCAGACAGTGCAATTATTAAATCAGGATACTTGTAGTTACTTCTTCGGGTCTCCGTTTTTAAGGAGCCAAGAAATATGTGTTAAATCAACTTCCACCGAAGACCTCAACGTATTAGGTAATGCATTAGAAGTTAACGGCAAAATAGTAGCATATCGAGTCATGAATTATGTGTGTGATTCGAGATCATCGTGTGAACAAATTAAGGTATTTCTTAATTTAGTACCTTTCTTGGATTGGATATCTCAAAAAATAGGTGCTGGAGTGACGAGTGAAGGTAACAGAAGAAATTGGGACGTGTCACTTATTAAATTAGAAGCCTTAATTGCCGCCATTAAAGCAAATGAGAGAAAATGCACGGAGGATACAGAAATCAATAACGAAAAAATAAACAATTTAACGTACGAATTCACGAGAATCAAAGCAGAAATAGAAAACCTCAAGCACAACTGAGATAAAAAGGATAAATAGGTTATAATAAATCTTATAGAGTTAATAAATAAAAATAACCGGTCAAGTGCAAGTTGAACTTGCTCAATTAGTGTTGATTGCTTTTAAAATAAAAAATTTTGTTACGGTGGTATAAAATGATCAGTGACTTCACAAAACACACCCCAAAGGAGTTTTCAATAAAGTTTGTTTCCAACCTTTACTGAAAACTGATGACCTTGAAATTTTTGTTTTTTTATACACCAAATAAATTAACGAAGGTAATGTACTCGTGATAATTTTCATTCAATCTACACCCCATGGAAAGCATTCCAGAATTTTTTCAAAATTTTTTGATCAGTACTTTTCGAGATAAGGCGGGGGGACAGCGATTTTTCGCGACTTTTTAAAAATAATACAAAGAAAAGTGAGTCCAAGTACTACATTATATATATATTTTTTACTCGTGTTTTCGCAAGCTTTCATTTGACACAACACTCGATGACCTAGTAAAAAAAATTTTTTTTCACTTCCGATTTGACACCCTAAAACTAACCCCTTAAGTCAAAATTTAACTTTTAAAACTACACGGCTTTGATGAGGCCATCAATTTCTATATTATTACCAAATAGTTTCGGAGAAAATCGGGTGTGACAGACACACAGACAGATAGACGGACAGACAGACAGACACCGAAGTTATCTTACAAGTGTTCCGTACGGAACACTAATAATAACGACAATAGACCACGCGTACCCATACTCTAAGTTAACTTGAGTGAATATAATAAAAAAAACTCACAAACATAAGAGGATATTTAATTGCAGCTCCTAATTCGATTTAGCTCTAGCAACTCTCAAAGTCCTGTATACTTCTAGCCTATAGCCTACATTGATTTCATTTTACTCAATGAACAAGGATAAATGAATGAAAAAAATAGGGAAGAAATGTGACCTATAACTATAATAAAATAAACATTTTTAAGAATGAAAAAAAAATTGTTTCAATTTTATACAACACGAGTCAAGGTCCTACTGCTATTTTTTAACCAGTAAAGCAACATTTAACTCAATTCTCCTTATATTTCTAATGAAATACGATCAATCACCAAACATGCAATTAAAACCAATTGAGTACATTGCCTAGTAACAATACACTTAAATTTATAATATTGTCAGATTTTCAAAATTTAGAATCACATTATCATCAAAAGTATAACCTAATGAAGTGTACAGTTTTACCTAATAGCGAGGAAGATAAATAATATTATATTCATTCTTAAGAGTTGATTTTTTGTCTATATTTATAGTTGATTAGGTTACATACAGCCAACTAAATACTCTGAGTGGTAACATTTTAACGTTATCCTAAGTTGCTTGCACAACAAACCAGAAGGTGATCATTCAGTTTTTTTTTGCAACGTTACCATGGAGGAACGATAAAAATATGGTAATTACCATTGTTTTCTACCTGTGCTTACAGAAATAATTGAAATTTTGATTTGGCGAGGAACGAAAGTTTGAATAACAAAAGTATTGACTTTACTAATTTATCACTTTATATATTTAATAAAGTAATAAATTATCAAAATAAATTGTTCATATTTAATGTTTGTACTGTTTTATTACAACGTAACCGACAAATCCATCAATAAATGCATACGTCTTTATAAGCATGGAAGATTTTGACTTAAACCGTCTATTTTACAAAACATAGCTTCTTTTGGAAATGACATGTGAGATTTCAAGTGGTATATATATATATATATATATATATATATATATATATATATATATATATATATATATATATATATACCACTAACACACACGAGCTAACAGGGATGGATGGACAGACTATTGTGGAAATTTTTAAGTCTCATTTTCAGGGTGTTTATAGGTCGGATACTGACGGTGGTGAGCCTGGGCTTGAGGATGGTGGGGATAGTGGTGGATCATTCTCCTCTGTTCAGATCTCCCTGAGGGAGGTGTTTGACTATATGTCCAAACTTGACATAAATAAGGGACCGGGTCCTGATGGTATATCTCCCAGATTTTTAGTTGACTGTGTCTATGCTTTGGCCAAACCGCTCCATATGCTTTTTAATATGTCCCTAGAGAGCGGTGTTTTTCCTGACCAATGGAAATATAGTTTCATTACTCCAGTATTTAAGTCCGGCGACAAATCAGACGCTAAAAAGTATCGACCTATTTCCATTCTAAGTTCTATTCCAAAAGTATTCGAAAAAATTGTTTGCGACAAATTAAAACCATTCATAAAACCTTTTTTGGTTCCGGAACAGCACGGTTTCGTTGGTGGCAGATCGACGGCTACAAACTTAATCTTGTTGGTTCAAAGTACTATTGATGTAATGGAGGCGGGTGGTCAGGTTGACGTGGTTTATACGGATTTCAGCAAGGCCTTCGACACAATCAACCACGATATCCTGATAGGGAAGTTAAGAGATTATGGGTTTTGTGGATCACTACTGAATTGGTTGACCTGCTACCTTACATACAGGAAACAGTTTGTTAAAGTAAAGGGCTATGTGTCGAGTGAGGTATCTGTTGCATCAAAACATCGGGTGTGCCGCAGGGTAGCCACCTGGGCCCGTTGCTGTTTAATATATTTATTAACGACCTACGAAAGATGATTCTATTTTCAAGGCCCTTGTTTTTTGCAGATGACTTGAAATTGTCTATGGCAATTCATTCTGTTGACGATGCTATGAGACTGCAGGGAGACTTGGATATGGTGAGTGAGTGGTGAAGGAGAAACAAAATGAAACTAAATATTAAAAAATGTAAGATTAGGTCGTTCTTTAGAGTGAAAGTTCCGCTTTTGTATGACTAGATTATTAATAATTGTCTTCTCGAAAGAGTCTCCTCATTGTGTGACTTGGGTATTTATTTGGACACTAAGCTTGATTTTCATATTCATTATGACTTTATTACTAACAAATGTATTAAACTCCTTGGCTTCGTCTGTAGGAATACTAGGGATTTTCAGACCGTAGATAGCGTGAATATTTTGTACAAGGCCTTGGTGAGATCTTCTTTGGAGTATCTGTCATGTGTGTTGGTCGCCATCATATGCTGTGCATATTGAGGGTGTTGAAAGGGTACAGAGGAAGTATGCTAGATATGTCTCTTGCAAATTTAAGTGGAACATCACTGCCTATGGGGACCAGCTACGAAGACTTCAGCTGCAATCACTTTCAAGACGTAGGAAAGTTGCTGATATATGTTTCTTATTTCGACTTGTAAATCGTCATATAGATTGCTCTGATCTCTTGAGTCTGAGAAATTTTCATGTTCCACCAAGATCAACAAGAGACCACGTACTCTTTGCCCCGAGGTACCACAGATGTAACTATGGCCTATTCTCGCCGATCACTAGAACCACTAATGGTGCCAGTGAAGCGGATCTTGATTTTTTTTTAATCTCTCTTTAAAACGTTTAAAAGAAAAACTGTTGACAGTCCACTGAGTTTTTGAAATGATAATTACTGGTGTTGTTATTGTATTGTTATAACTTTACTATATTATTGAAATTTTTCTGTAAATACTATGTACAAAATGAGTCTGCCCGTAAATAAATAAAATATATATATATATATATATATATATATATATATATATATATATATATATATATATATATATATATATACATAGATTCAAAAGTTTTGCATCACCCTAAATCTCCGAAAAAAAATTTTTGTTCATTATAAATGGATCAGTGATTAATCAATTGATTAGTTTCAATTAAAAAAAAATATATATTTTTGACAACATTTTTTTATTATCCATTAATAAACTTGCTTTAAACATAATAAGTATTCTTAAAAAAATAATTAATAAATACAAACTGATGTTTTTTTTAAAGTGAGAACTTTTAATAAAGAGTATTTCCACCTCTAGAATTTATGCAAGCTTGAAGTCGCCTACCCATGCTGTTTACCAAATTACTAATATTCGGTTGAGGGATATTTCGCCATTCTTCCTGGGCCGCATGAACAAGCTCTTGTACACTCCTGGGTGGATTTCTGCGTGCTGCCACTGCCCTCGCAAGCATGTCCCAGGCATGTTCTATGGGATTCATGTCCGGAGATAGGGCAGCCCAGTTCAAACGATTGATCCCTTCAGTTTCAAGATACTCATTTATAGCTCTGGTCCGATGAGGTCGGGCGTTATCGTCCATAAAAACGAAGGAATCGCCAACAGCTGCTCGCCATAGTCTCACATGAGGATGTAGAATCTCTCTGAGATATCTATCACCAGTCATTGTTCCCTCAACATGAATTAATTCTGTGCGATCATTTGACATGATACCAGCCCAAAACATAGCACTTCCTCCTCTGAAGGGCGGCACGGGGCGAGCATGCGCAAGCTGAGCCACTCTCGTTGGATCCCGCCACACACGTATTCGATGGCTATCTTGTACCAAACAAATCCTTGTCTCGTCGGAAAAAAACACCGAATTCCAAAATTCTGCAGGCAAGGCCGCGTGCTCTTGAGCCCACTGTAGTCGGCGAACTCTGTGCTCAGGTTGTAGTCTGGGCACTCTTATTGGTCGGCGACACCTCAAACCTGTCGCAAGTATTCGTCTTCGTAATGTCGAGATCGATACTTGAACTCCCAACGCATGTCTCATATCTCTTTGGAGTGCTGGTATTGCCATGGTCGGGTTTCTTCGGATAGTTAAGTGGATATAGCGGTTCTGCCGCTGATTAGTAACACGCCTTCTACCGCTCCTAGGTCTATCACGAAGAGAATTGGTCTGGAGATACCGGTTCCATACCCGAGACACATCACTTTGCCAAACGCCAACTCTGTTAGCCACGAACCTTTGAGAATGACCTTCTTCAATTAAAGCCACTATTCTTGCACGGTTTATCTCACTTATGACTTGACGATTCATGTTTGCGCTTAAAATCGTAAAATTCAAATGACTTGAATGTAAGAATGATCGCACTAAAAATGTGATCTTACAAAAAAAAACTGTAAACATGTGTATATTGCAAAAAATATGGGACGTATTGGAATGATAAACATTGATAAACAAGCCCACAAAAAATTGTTAGCGCAAAAAAATTCCTTCGCATCCGAACAAGGTGATGCAAAACTTTTGAATCTATGTGTATATATATATATATATATATATATATATATATATATATATATATATATATATATATATATATATATATATATAATTTTTCTTTTTATATCCATTTCAGTGTTTCGGAAAGTTCTTTGGTATAAGCAAGAGGTAAGAATCTTTCGCGGTTTTGTTCGTTTTTGTTTTTGTTGTTTATTAAATTATTATAATTGAATGAAGCTAAAATACTAACGATCAACAATTTCATGCCACCAAAAATCTATGGTCTGCTCAAACTTCATAAACATAACACACCGTTAAGACCTATTGTATCTTGCATACAATCTCCCTTGTTTAAACTTTCAAAATATCTGGCTAATTGCTTAGCAAATATAACAGGAAAAAATAATTATTTCATTAAGGATTCGTTCGATTTTAAAACATTCATAGATTCAATTCATATTCCATTAAATTATAAACTCCTATCGCTAGATGTAACGTCACTATACACCAACGTTCCCAAAGGAGTAGTAAGCACAGCCATTTACGAAAAGTAGAACTTATTCAAAAACCACACACCCATCTCTAAACAGAATTTTCTTGATGCCATTGAACTTACATTAAATACGAACTACTTTCAGTTCAAAAACCAATTTTATAAATAAATTGACGGATGTGCGATGGGTTCTCCCATATCGTCGGCCATCGTTCAGGTAGTAACAGAATCCTTAGAAGAACAGGTTATTCAGGGATTAAATTTTAACGTTCTGTTTTTTAGGAGGTTCGTAGACGATTGTTTGCTAGCGGTACAAAAAGAAAAAATAAACGAAATTTTACACAAATTTAATGGCTTCCATAAAAACCTACAATTCACATCAGAGATTAAAAAAGAGGAAGAAATAAACTTCTTAGATCTAACGCTAATATACAAAACCTACCTGGTCATGAGGTATCTAAATTACTACTCGAATCACGCAATATCACAAAAAATTAGTGTTATCGTAGGACTTACAGACCGTGCAATAAAACAACTCACCTGAACTAAGATCTGACACTCTGAAAAAAATGGAAACAATTTGAATACAAAATGAATTCAAAGAAAATGACATCAACCGGACAATAAAGAAAAGAATATATAAACATTATAACAATTTAACAAACAACAAAAACAAAAACGAACCAAACCGCACAAGATTCTTACTTCTTCCTTACACCAAAGAACTTTCCGAAAAACTGAAATGGATTTTAAAAAAGCATAACATTGTTGTGTACCATAGAACTCACAACAAATTAAATTCAGTATTTACCAACTTAAAAGGCCATGTTCCCAAGATGAATCAAATGTTGTGTATTCAATATCGTGCAACGACTGTCCAAAAAAATATATTGGAATGACTTATCAGCTATTAAAAAACAGACTGAATGGACGCAAACATACAAAAAATGCGTCCATTGCGCTCAGCAAACACGAAGTTGAATATAAGCACAGTTTTTTTAATTTTAATGACACTAAGATCTTAAACAAAGACCGGAATTATGCCAAGCTGCAGATCAAAGAAATGATTGAAATCAAAAAAGACAAGAACGCAGTGAATGATATGACTGACATAAGAGGAGTCAATCACATTTACACCAATTTAGTTAAGAATTAAATGTACAAAAAAAAATAAAAATATACATCCTGTTAATGGTGGGAATTTATATATATATATATATATATATATATATATATATATATATATATATATATATATATATATTTTAAATAGATACACCATAATAAAAAACAAAAAATTTATTAAAGTAAAGAATGCGATTATTGATAAGAACCGTAAAATAAAATTCACTGGTGCACCGACAACGAAACTTTCGAGGTACTGTTTTTATTTTATTATATTTATGCTCAATTTTAAGGGTCTTAAATAAATGTATTATATAGTGTGACGTTTGCAAAATAATTATAAGTGTTGTATTACAAAAATTTCATTATGTTTTTAGATGCAAATAAAAAAAATTTGAGAATGCCAAAAATAATAGGGCGAAACGTTAAAAATATACATACATAAGTTTATATATATATATATATATATATATATATATATATATATATATATATATATGTATATATATATATATATATATATATATATATATATATATATATATATACACTTTTTTTTTAAATAAAACGCAACCCATTTGAGACATTTCGAAAATTTTCCTATCGGCTTGAAGTACAATCAAAACATTTATGTATGGAATGCGACGTCATTCATATGTCCACCACGGGCACGTTTGCAGCGGTCGATTCGTTGAACCCAATTTTCGATGGCTCGGCCACACATTTCGACAGAAACGGCCGCTATCTCTCTTTCAATATTGGCTCTGAGCTCCTCTAACGACGCAGGCTTGTTAGCATAGACCAATGATTTAACGTACCCCCATAAAAAGAAGTCTAGAGGTGTTAAATCACACGATAGGCGACCATTCGACGGGACCATTTCTCGATATAACACGTTCACCGAAATTAGATTACAGTAAGTCGATTGTTACACTCGCTGTGTAGCTTGTGGCGCCGTCTTGTTGAAACCACATATCATTAATGTCTAGCCCATGCAATTGATCAAAGAAATAACGTTGCAACATGCCCCTGTAGCGATCTCCATTGACTGTAACGTGACGGTTATTTTCATCAACGAAAAAGAACGGCCCAATGACACCACCGGCATGAAAACCGCACCAAACAGTAATTTTTTGTGGATGAAGTGATGTTTCTTTAAGCACATGACGAAGCCGTTTATCCAAAAATGCACTTCATCACTAAAGATGATTTTGCGATGAAATTGGTCATCTTCTTCCAACATTTCTAAAGCCCAATTCGAGAACGTACGTCGCTTCATATGATCGAGTGGCTTTAGTTCTTGAGTTAACTTTAACTTATAAGGGTGCAGGCCAAGATCCTTTCGCAAAATTCGCCATAGTGTGGTCTGAGCGATGCCCAATTCTTGAGAACGCCGTGAAATCGACTGTTTTGGTTCGTTTGAGATGGACGCTTGAATGGCAGCAATATTCTGGCCACTTCGACCAACCCGTTGTCTCACTGGCACGGGAACATCCAGCAGCGATATGTTAACTCAAATTTTTTCACTAGACTATGAATTGCTTGTCTACTGGGACGAGAATTACGATCAAAAATTGGCGTTAACGCTCTTAAAGTTGCAGTCACCGACTCCAAATTTTGGTAGTAAATTTTAATTATTTGTAAACGTTGTTCGTTCGTGTACTTCACCATGACGAAAATGTTGACTTTACTGAATGTTTTGACGTTGACAGTTCGGTGATTGGCTTAAGGGTGCGTTCACAGTGAAATTTCAAAGTTGTCAAGTCCCAAATGGAAGACCTTTTATATATATATATATATATATATATATATATATATATATATATATATACATATATACATATACAAAATAATCCATAAATATTATAAGTTTCGAGTCCCTCTAACTCCTAAAAACAGGGTAAAGGAAATTTTATTCGAAATAACACAGCGAACACTCTTTACTACCCCTGTATCCCCCCATAATTTTAAATACAAATATTATTGATAACAAATTGTCCATTATTTAACTAAGAAATCATAAAAACTATTAAAAATATACAAAATTTGTAGATTTTCACCCCTCGAAACATATAAGTTTCTTTCCTATTTTAAGTGCTATATGTGAATTAAATTTGAAATTGATACCCGATTTCGTTGGACAGTTATAACGCCAACAGGCAGACTGACGAAAATTGGAAACTAGGTCTTTGTAATCTAAGGATTGAAACAAGAAGAAATATAAATATCACCAAGAGTCATGGTTTCACTATTATCAGACACCAAGCAAGTTTTCTATAGGATCAAAAAATAATTTTTTAAATAAGAATTTGTATTTTAGAACAATGACACGCTTATTTGGTAGAACATACGTGCCTTGTAAAGTCTGTAGAATATGTGTTATTTTACATATAGATTACTACTACAATTCAAAGTAAATAATAATAATAATAATGTATGCCCCGACTTCCTACACCGCTTTCAGAGGGAACTAACATTTTTCATTTGTGTGACCTTAAGTACAGAATCGTAAATTTTCAGACAGAACGCGGAAATGGAAGTGGTATACTACAATCTTGCCTTATCCCAAGAAAGTCAGAACGAGGCAGCATAAAAAGTAGAAATTAAATCTGTGGTAATTTGTTTTACTGTTAGTCAGTAACTCGTGCTCAAGGAATCCGTACCTCCAAAACAAACTATTAATCGCACCTTCCATCGAGAAGTCTTTAAAATGCTCAAGAGGAAGGTGATAAATATGCTCATGCATCACGACAACGCTACCCCATATCACAACTTACAATTTTTAGTACAAAAGAACATTTGTGTTGTTCTCCATCCCCCTTATTCGGCCCTCTCAGTCCTAGCTTTTCATTTGCCACCATCGAATAATAATAAGAACGTAAACGACGAGTCGAATTGCATTCCAAGACTGCTATTAGCAATGAGCCAGTGCTTTTATCGCTGTATAACTGTCCAAAGAAACTACTTTAAAAAGAATGACCTTGATTTTAATAGATTTTTAGAAAAAGATGAGTCTGCATTTTCGCTTCACCAGCTTTATTCTCAACTTAAATATTTTTGGCTTTTTACAGCATTGCAGGGATCTAAATAAGTGTCACAAGAATGGAAACCAAAATTACTGATTTTTTTATTTAAGATCAAAATTTGTTGCATTAATTGATGCATAGTTGAATAGTAGTTTTGTAAACGTAGAATTATTCTCAGAAAAGAAACTGTAGATTGTTCTAACCGTGATTTTCCTAGAATGAACAGCAGAGCTGGAGGTAGAATTTGACTTGCGGCTAAGGGTACATTTCACACTAAGCATACTGATCTTTCTACTCCTAGTCAAACTGTAGCATACATAGATATACTAGGATGTAAATTAGCAGCAAAGTTAGAATTGTATAGTTTTGCACAAACAACGCTTGCTCATAATTGGACAAGTATTATCTTAGGGGCTTTATGATGTCGGATTTTAATAATGCCAATCTTCGAGATAGCGACAGATTTCATTAATTTTCTAAATTATTCGCAATTAATTCTCTTCAAAGAATTTTTCACTGAGTAATTTCTAATAAAACCTATTAACGTGCGTTTACCAAGCACCTGAGAATTGATGAAGACATTTTTAATTTTCTTGTTAGTAACTAGCCTAATACTGTTCCGTTAAACTTAAAACAAGCTTACTTTATGAAGTATGTGGCAAATTGATTATGATGGACTGAAGCTTCTTGGATGCCATAATACATGTAACTGAAGAATAGGTTATTTTTAATGATATATTATTGTATTTTTTCTAGTGGTATACCCCGAATATTGTACCTCTGAGAACTAAATTATTTTTATAACAAGACATTTGAAACAACTAGTTTATTCAACATAACTAGATACCAAAAAAGCTTCTGGAGCTAATGGAATACCTGCCATATTACTGAAAAAATACTCCAGCGTATTAACTCCAATTTTTTGTAGACTCTTCCACCTATCCTACAGAGAGGGAATATTTTCTTCCCGTTGGAAATGCGCTACAGTTCAGCCGATGCCAATCGCACCGCTTTCAATAATATCGAAAAAAATGGAATCTAAAAGGATTTAACATTGCTAGTGATCATAATTATCACTTTCGTAAGCAAAATTCAACAGGAGATTTTCTAACTTATGTAAGACATATTTGGAACAACGCAATTCAACATTTTGGAGTATTTCACAGTTGCACTTGATATGTCCAAGGCATTCGACCGTGTTTGGCTTGACGGATTGTTGGCTAAGTTACGCTTTTATGGTATTTCTGAAAGGTTTTGTTCATGGCTCTCGGGTTTCCTTAGAGAACATTCTTTACGAGTGACGAATTTCTTGCTAATAACTTCGCTCCAAGGCACCATACTGTCTCCTACTCTCTTTCTCATTGACATTAACAATCTGCTGGAAAGGAACAGAAAACCACTCTACAGCTTTGCAGATAACATTATGCTTATTTCGTCATTCCCTTCGAATGCTCGAAGATCGGCTACTCATGCAAATATCCGCAGACGCAGGAAGTCGTTCAACTTAACAAAGACCTGGAAGAAATTTTATGCTGACCAGGACAGCAGACTTGGATAGAAGTGTCTCGTTGGCTTGGTTTGCGTTCGAAAAGTTACAATTTGCATTTAAATTGGGCACCCCAAATACAATAAAAGCCAGAGTGTTCGGTCAATATGTACTGCAGGTATTAACATATGGCACTGAAACGTGGACTTAAAATAAAAATTTAATAAATAAACTCCAGGTAACCCAAAGAGCAATGGAGAGCAGAATGTTAAATATTAGACTCCAAGATTCCCAACATCTAGATACTAAGAAGATCAAAAGTGACAAGATGAATACGTATATTAAGGTGGAATTGGGCAGAGCATATTGCAAGGATGAATGATAACAGATGGACGCGCCGTATGCGTGAATAAAGACCTAGAGAACATGAAAGATACAGAGGTATACCACAGACAAGATGGACGGACGACATAAAAAGATTAGCGGGACACGACTGGATGCAAAACAACAAAGCTCAGTGGAGACAACTTGGGGAGGTTTACATCCGACTATGGATGGAACAAATTAATGATGATGATAATTACTGCCGTAACTATCATCTGTTTTAGTCTTTTAAAAAACAACGTTAATTTTTCTTATTAGTTAATTGAAAGCGTAATTTGTAAATTTAAATGTCATAGTATAAACTAAACACAATGTAAATGTGAACAGACGTTTATGTTAATCTTCACATCGCTACGTAATCCTGAAAGTAATACTATATATGTTATTTCAATAAGTATGTATATGTACGAGGCGCGTTTTTTAAGTAAATACCGTTTTGAAATATGGCCGCTGCAGCTTTGCGGTCCGACACCTAGCCACAGACGCTATTACAGAAGCATTTTGTCCAAATTTATGTTTGTTTGTGCATGTTTAAAATGCCTCAGATCATTGATCTCACGGATTGTGAAATACACGCTGTTTCTTAAATATAAGAGACGTGAAAGCGGTCGAAATTCAACGACAGATTAGTGAAGTGTATGACGAAAACGCTGTGAGCAATAGAATGATAAGAAAATGAGTTAGAGTATTTAAAGATGGCCGTAAAAATGTGCGCGAAGAGGGACGAAGTGGGCAGCCGGTCACCATTAATGATGACCTGGTAAGGAAAGTCAATGAAGAAGTTCGAGAAAATAGACTCTTTCCGATTTCAGCAGTCTCCAATGTTTATTCTCAAGTTTCAAGAAGTGTTCTCTAAACAATCGTACAAGATGGTAACCTCGAATTCCTTGTAAAATGGATTGTCTAATCTAAACAGTGTATAAGATAATTTACTTAAATTATTTAATTAGATATTTATTTTAAATTGAATAGACTTGTAATTCATGTCATACATGAAAACAAATAAAAAAAACCGGTCAAGTGCAAGTTGAACTTGCACAATTAGTGTTCCGTACGTTAATTGCTTTTAAAATAAAAAAAATTGTTACGGTGGTATAAAATGATCAGTGCCGTCGAGTGCTACAATAACTTCAAAAACTGGCTATATAGCAGCACTGCCAAACCAAAATAAAATAACCGGTCAAGTGCAAGTTGAACTTGCACAATTAGTCTTACGTAGGTTGAGTGCCTTGAAAATAACATATTTTGTTATGGAGGTATAAAATGATCAATGATTTCACAAAACACACCCCAATTGAGTTTTTAACAAAACTTTTTTCTGACCTTTACTGAAAACTGATGACTTTGAAACTTTTGTTTTTTTATATACCAGATAAATTATTAAAGGTAATGCACCCATGATAATTTCCCTGTGGAGAATATTCCAGAATATAAGTATGGTGTTTTCTCTAAAATAAAACTTTTTATAGAAAAGGTTCATTTATATATATCATGGCCATAAAGGCAGCTGATGACAAATGGCAATTTTTATAGTGTATTTTAGGAAAACCAAAGATATTTTTCCTATGTTAGCTTCCTACTCTTTTCTTCTATAGTTGCAAAACATTACTGTCGATACTAAGATATCAGGTCAGTCAACAAGTTTTGAAAGCGACATCTATGGAGCTTCACTTGAACCAAATATTAAACACCATTTTGAAGCTTCATCTGTCATATGAACACATATGAAATTCCAAGTCAATCTATCAGGTCATTCCTTGTTTATCAGCTCGTTAAAGTAAACGTGTTTGAGTGTTTATTAAAAATGGAAAAAATCGAAAATCGTGCAGTGATAAAATTCTTAGTTTTGGAAAGTTTATCGGTAACTAAAATCCATGTAAAGTTAATAAAAGTATTAAAGGAGTCTGTTTCTTTATTTCCAACTGTCTATAGATGCATTCTAAACGTGGTCGTACAAGCATCAATGATGATCCACGTTCAGATCGTCCAAAAACTGCAACAACTGAAGAAACTGTTGTGCAAGTACAAGATATGGTCATGGTTGGTTAACCGTGGATGATAGAATATAGGCCTCTTAAATGGATCAATACATGAAATCTTAACTAATCCTCCCGCTCCCGCTTAATTCCTCCCAAAGCTGTGCATGTTAGAAATACACGTCGCGCTGGTGCTTCACATCCGTATGAGGTTCAGCTTGTTCCTCCGCGTACAACGCTTTTCAAGCAATCGTTTATATGGAGAACGTCATCTTTTGGAATAATTTGCCCAGCGCTATGTTTCCCACCGAGTACAATTTACAGCGATTCAAGAACAACGTGAATCGCTTTTTCCGCACTCATGCCGCTCCTGGAGCGATTTAAGGACTTCCCTGCAACACGTGTGCTAGACCCATAAAAAAATATATATATTTTGGGTATGAGATCTATTCACAAGATGGGTGTCGCAATTGTTAACATCGGAACAGAAACGTACTCGAGAGAAACTTTCTAAACAACATTTGGCTCGGTTCAGAAAGAATAAAACTGATTTTGTGCGTCGATTTGTAATTATGGATCAGACTTGTGTTTATCAGTATGAGTCTGAACTGCGCAGTGGACTGCTCAAGCTCCAAAGCAGCTCAAGTGGTGAAAGTCGTCCACAAAAATTATGGCATATCAGTTTTCTGGGATACCAAAAAAAATTTGTTAATTGATTCTCTTTATATCGGTAAAACAATCACAGGAGAGAATTATTGCAACTTTTTGGACCAGCTGGATGAGAAAGTGCGCGAAAAAAGGCCCAGTTTGCAGAAGAAATCATCTTTCATCATGACAATGCACTTGCTCACAGAGGTGCTTTGGTACCGGCAAAACTGGTCGGATAAAAGTACGATTTATTGGAACATCCACCCTATTCGCCAGATCTAGCTCCATTTGACTTTCATCTGTTCCCAAACCTCCAAAAGTTTCTACGTGGGAAGCGTTTTTTAACAAATGCTGAGGTGATAACATCCGTAGATGGATATTTTGAAGGTCTTCCGGAAAACCACTTCAGAGATGATGTAAATTAATTGAAAAATCAACAAGCGTAAACTAGCATTACTATGAAACTACTTGACATTAAATCCTAGGTATCCGATCTTTTATATCCGTAATTGTACTGGTAGAACTATATGGTTTATTTTATAGCAACCTTTACATGATGCATCTTAAATGCCATGACCTGCTGCCATAACAGCGCTGAATATCTTCTCAAATTTGCAAATAATTAATTGCATGACTCTGCGAAAACCAATTTTTCACATCCCACTACCTTGTATATGCTACGAAAATAAGCCTATTAATAAAATTAAAATCGTATCATAAATATTGTTACTAATAAAATTCTAATTTCTCCGATCATTAAACTAACTTGTTCCTGCGGTACGTAGTAATGTGTACAAGTATGAAATGCGGATTTCAGACAACAGGTAGTGCACCAATGCAGTTTGTGCTATAAAGATTTGACACTGCGCCATTTTTTTGTCATCAACAAGTGTCAGACGCGTACGAGTAATATATTGGAAAAGTGTGTGCATAGTATTGTGTTCAATATGTCGAAATTTATACCGAACAAAGGGCATTCGCGGAGAGCATTAATTTTTTGTTTTCATTTGAATCATACCGATTACTTCAAGAAGCTTATGGTGAACATGCTCCATCGCAAGATACGTGTGACCGATGGTTTCGGCGTTTCAAAAGTGGTGACTTCGATGTTGCAGACAAGAACCGTGGAAAACTGCCAAAAAATTACGAAGATGTGGAATTGCAAGCATTGTTGGACGAAGATGATTCGCAAACACAAAAACAATTTGCCGAGCAATTGGGCGTTAGTCAACAAGCTGTTTCCAATCGGCTACGAGAGATGGGAAAGATTCAGAACACCGGTAGATGGATACCACATGAGTTGAACGACAGGCAAATGGAAAAGCGCAAAAGCACGTGTGACATTTTGCTCGCTCGGTACAAAAGGAAGTCGTTTTTGCATCGTATACTTACACGGGATGAAAAGTGGATTTATTTTGAGAATTCCAAGCGCAAAAAAATCATGGGTAGACCCAGGCGCACCATCCATATCGACCGCAAGACCCAATCGCTTTGGCAGAAAGACGATGCTCTGTGTTTGGTGGGACCAGAGGGGCGTGGTCTATTATGAGCTGAGCTGAGGAAACGGTTAATACTAAACGTTACCAACAACAATTGACCGATTTGAACCGTTCGCTGCTTGAAAAAAGGCCAGAATACCGAAAGATGCAACACAAAGTCATTTTTCTTCAAGCTCCATCACATACGGCAAAACTAGTTCGCGACACCTGGGAAGCACTCAGCTGGGAAGTTCTACCCCATGCGGCTTACTCAACAGACTTGGCTCCTTCTGATTATCACTTTTTTGCATTCATAGGTCACGCACTTGCTAAGCAACGCTTTGGTTCATACGAAGATGTGAAAAAATGACTCGATGAATGGTTCGCAGCAAAAGGGGAAGATTTTTACTGGCGTGGTATTCACAAATTACCCGAAAGATGGGAAAAATGTATAACAAGCGATGGAACATACTTTGAATAAAGCACTTTTTATCATTCTTCCGAATTTATCATGTTTTTTTAGAAAAAAAATCCGGATTTCATACTTGTACACCTGGTAGATGTCCAAATTATGGTTATGGCTAGGTCGCAGGTTGGGTGACTTTTCATTTGATAATCTAGGCGTTCCCTAAATTGTATGAACCTGTAAAGAAACTTACATGCGAACATATGAAACATTGAACATATGAAAATATATGAAATATATGAAACATGATGAAAACAACATAAGAAAAATTTTAAATCGATATGTTTTAATTTAAAATATAGCCAGCAATAAATATCATGAAGAGTACTTTCCTTAATAGTGCCAATCTCTTGTTTTTTACCTACATACGAAGAAACACTGTATTTTTTTTCTCTATTGTATTTATTACGTCAATCAGCAGCCCTTATATTTTTTTCTGACCTTAAAACTTTGATACAAAATCGAAACGCATCTGTTGAGTTCTAATTGCCGTTTAGGTTAACGCTCATTAAAAACGTTTATAAGAAGGGATATTCCCATATTGCAGTCAAAGATGCCCTATGTTGTCTTCAGACAGCGTATCATAAAGCGTATTTTGATGAAGATAGACAACAAAAAGGCTTTTGGCGCTGACGGAATACCTGCCATAGTTCTCAAAAACTGTGCAAGGGAACTAACACCAGTTTTCTGTAGACTTTTCAGCCTATCCTACAGAAAAGGAATATTTCCGTCCTGCTGGAAATATGCCACGGTTCAGCCGATACCTAAAAAAGGCAAGAAGACCTTGCCAAATAACTACCGACCATCGCACTGCTTTCAATAATATTGAAGGTCATGGAAAAGATTATCAATCAGCATCTTCTAAAACATCTTGAACGATTCAATATTATTAGCGATCACTAATATGGCTTTCGTAAACATAGATCAACAGGAGATCTTCTAACTTATGTAACACATGTTTGGAACAACGCAATTGAACACTTTAGAGAATCTCGAGCGGTTGCTCTTGACATATCCAAGGCATTAGACCGTGTTTGGCACGATGGACTGTTGGCTAAGCTAGGCTCTTGTGGTCTGTCTGAAAAGTTCCTTTTTCTTTCCAACAATTTGTTGAAATTTATAAGTATTTTGATATTTGTTTTATGAAATAATAATGGATGGAAATGTTTTACAACTAATTCAGATCATTAAAACTAAAAAAACAACTTAAAAAATATTAATAGAAAAAGAACGAGCAGGTAGTGATTTAAACAAAATCTTTTTAATTTTAAAAATTATATTTACTAAGAATTGAAAAATAAAGAACATTTTGTACAAAAGATGTTTTAAACCTTAACCTTTTGTTGTTCTGAGATTTAAGAATATTGGAAAATTTTTATTGTTCCTTATCAATAAAAGGGGAACTTTCGAAGACCAAAAATTAATTTCTTTATTGGGGTAATATCTCTAATATGAACCTTACAAAATAGTTCTTGATCCAATATCAAATAATGTTTTATTGGAATTAACGTACAATCTTAGTAAGCTTCTATAACAAACGTGCTTAAATTACTTAAGGAAGTAGTTCACATTTTTAAATTTTCGCCGTTCAGTTGACAATTATTTTTTTTAAGTTTCCGTAGGTTTGTTCACAATACGGGTGGTAATAATATTTCATCATCACCACAAGCCCACTACACACACTGCCGGGTAAAGGATTCCCCTATATGTCTCCACTGACGCCTGTTTTGTGCCTTCAACTGCCAGTTTTTTTACCAGTTATTTTACTACTCAGACCGGGAATCCAATCTACAGCTTTGCAGACGACAGTACGATTGTCTCTTCATTCACTTTGAACACTCGGACATTGGCTGCTCAGGCGAATATCCGCAGACAGCAGGAGGTCGTTCAACTTAACAAAGACCCGAAAGAAATTCTATCTTGGGGTGACAGCAACCAAGTGGAATTTAACGCTACAAAAACCCAGGCGGCAGTTTTTTCTAAAAAAGTTAACATTGCTGAACCCGACATAATTGTGTCGGGGCACTCCATTCCCCTAGCATCGTCGCTCAATTTGTGGGCATTAGTATGGGAGCAAATATGTCCTAGCATGAACATGTTGCAGGCATAGCAAGAACAGGTTCTCAAAAGTTGGGAATTTATATCGAACCAGAAAGCTTTACACTCCACAACAACTGTTAATTCTTTACAAAGCTCAAATTCGACCAACTATCTCTCCATATTTGGGGCTCCGCTCCCAAACATACACTGCATTTGTTGGATTCTGTTCAGAGAAAAGCTGTTCGTCTGATTGGAGACCCGGAACTGACTGGGCCTTGATTCGCTGGAACATCGAAGAACGGTTGGCGACTTGAGTCTGTTCTACAAGTATTTTCATGGAAAGTGTTCGAAGGATGTAGCCCGCTTAATTCCTCCCAAAGCGGTGCATGTTAGAAATACACGTCGGGCTGATGCTTCACATCCATATGAGGTTCAGCTTTTACTCCGCGTACAACGCTTTTCAAGCACTCTTTTATATGGAGAACATTATCCCTTTTTAATAATTTGCCCACCGAGTACAATTTACAGCGATTCAAGAACAACGTGATTCGCTTTTTTTCCGCACACATGCCGCTTCTGGAGCGCTTTAGGGACTTCCCTGAAGTACGTGTGCTAGACCCATAATAATATATATATATATATATATATATATATATATATATATATATATATATATATATATATATATATATATATATATATATATATATATATATATATATATATATATATATATATATATATATATATATATATATATATATATATATATATATATATATATATATATATATATATATATATATATATATTATATATATATATATATATATATATATATATATATATATATATATATATATATATATATATATATATATATATATATATAAATCACCACTACACCAAACACTTTATTTTTGCACTCGACGCACGTTTCGTTAATCATGTTAGCTTAACGCTGTTGGCGAAACGCTCGTCGAGAGGAAAAATAAAGTAATTGGTGTAGTGGTGATATATACTGAGTAGTGTCATTATGCCAAAGATTCCACATTTCCAACATACCAGTTACCTTGGTTATATCATCCACCCATCTTTTTGGTGGACGGCCAGGTGTGCGTTTTAGGGTTCTAGGGTGCCATTCCAGAATTTTCCTTACCCACCTGTTAACAGTAATTCTTGTCACGTGCTCCGCTCAGTTCCATTTTAACCCTGCTATGGTTTGGACTACATCAGCAACCTTCGTCTTTCGTCTTATTTCGCTGTTTCTAACTCGGTCACGAAGTGAGATACCTAGCAGACGTTTCTCCACGGCGCGTTAGGTCACTCGGAGTTTTTCGGCAGACTTTTCAGTTAGTGCTGTTACTAACATGGCGTAGATTAAAACTGTCCACCCAAGAAGGTACGTCTCTCATCTTCGGTCGTCTGATTCCTTTTTCGAAGTGCATGTATAATTTCTTGAGTTGGAATAATCGGTATTTCCTCTGACTTCACCTTTCTGGTACATTGCGAATCTGGCTCAGGAATCTCGGAAGTGTATAGTTTTTTGTAGTATTTTTTTTACCATTTTTAGTAATTCATGTTTGTTTGCAATTTCTTCGCCAGTGCCTATTCTGAGTTTTTTTGTTTTGTACCCTCTGATAACTTTTTCCGTAACACACGATATCGTATTTGCAATAAAGGTTGCATAAATAATTACATATAAAGTATTTCGTATTTATTAGAAAAGTTTCGATGCTCGAACCTTGATGAGGGTGAGAATATGCAAAGTTTAGATCACACAAAGATTCGCTTCGAAAGACTCTTAATAGAAGCTTATACAACTTTTTATAATGTTTATAATCACATGTTTCCTTAAATAACGTTTCCTTTAAACTTTAAGATGGTTTATTTTTCCGAGGTTCCTGCAAGCCTACAAAGGCCTATTTAAAACAGGTAATTTATTTGCAAATTCCAAACTTCTTGACTGCAATATAGACATAGATATTCACAACGCGAAATCTATATCGATTTAGTAATTTTCTCAAACTCCAGGATAAAATGGATACTTGATTCAACGTAGAAACTGCTTAATCATTCCTTATTGAAGTTTATAACATACTAAAAATTCTGTTGATATTGGCAATATCGGTTTTGAATAATTTCTCGTCTAAAATACTTATTGTTTAGTGTTTAACAAACACCTTCAACAATGAGCACGTAAAAGTTGAAACAAATTAGTACATAATTCAGGTAATTAGTAGCTGGAGCTTATTACAGAAGTTTCAATGGAAAATCAAAAGAAAAACAAAAGGCAAAAAAGCCGTCAATCGTAGAGTATAGTTTTGACAACATTTCTTCATTTTTAATGTTCCGTACGAACAACTTATGGCAGCACTTCGGTGTCCGTCTGTCTTCCATCTGCCTGTCGCTCTCTCTTCGAAAGTATTTGACGTAGAAAGCTGAAATTTGACACAAATATAGGAAGTGATGGCCGAATCAGAGCCGCGTAGTTTTGAAAGTTAAATTTTGACCTAAGGGTTTTGGGGGTGAAATCGGTAAAAAAAATACAGGTCATCGAGTAGGGTGTCAAATAAAAGCTTGTGAAAATACGACTTCAAAAATATATATGGTGTAATACTCACGCACACTTTTCTTTATTTTATTTTTAAAAAATCGTTGTCCACCCCCCCTATCTCGAAAAGTACTGATCAAAATGTTTCAAAAAATTCTAGTCTAAATAAAGTATAAATTGTGCGAGTACGTTACATTTGATAATTTTTCTGGTAAAAAAAGCATGAAAACTCTGTTCCTCGACACAATGGTGAAGGTTGTGTTAATGTACTCTCAAGTATATTATTGGTTGCTCGTCGCTACTGTATCAACACAAAAGAATTTTATTTTACTACCTAAATATTTGTTTATGATTAAACAAATATTTACGTAGTAAATACTTGTTTTACACTCTTATTAGTAGATTCTAGATTGAGCTAGACTGATTTATTAGCTATTAGCTAGCTAACATGGACTACATCAGCGACCTGCGTCTTTCGTCTTATTTCGCTGTTTCTAACTCGGTCACGAAGTGACATACCTAGCAGACGTCTCTCCATGGCGCGTTGGGTTACTAGGAGTTTTTCGGCAAACTTTTCAGTTAGTGGTGTTATTTCCATGCCGTAGATTAAAACTGGAAGGAAACATTGGTTAAATACCTTTCTTTTAAAAAATATTGGGATGTTGCTCTTCAACGTTTGACTCAACTTTCCGAAAACAGTCCATCCCAACGAGATACGTCTCTCAACTTCAATCGTCTGATTCCTTTTTCAAAGTGCATATATAATTTCTTGAGTTCGTATAATCGGTATTTCTTCTGAACCCACGTTTTTGACAACAGTTTTTTTTTTATGGGGATGTCCCTAAAGCGGTATGTGTGCGGAAAAAGCGATTCACGTTGTTCTTGAATCGCTGTAAATTGTACTCGGTGGAACACGCAGCGCTGGGCAAATTATTCCAAAGGGATGATGTTCTCCATATAAAAGACTGCTTAAAAAGCGTTGTACGAGGAATAACAAGCTGAACCTCATACGGATGTGAAGTATCAGCGCGAAGTGTATTTCTAACATGCACCACTCTGGAAGGAATTAAACGGGCCACATCCTCCGAACACTTTCCATGAAAATACTTGTAGAATAGGCTTAAGTCGTCAACCGTTCTTCGATGTTCCAGCGAATCAAGGCCGCCAGTCAGTTCCGGGTCTCCAATCAGACGAACAGCTCTTCTCTGAATAGAATCCAAGAAATGTAGTGTATGTTTGGGAGTGGAGCCCCAAACATAGTAGCAGTATTCCATAGTTGGTCGAATTTGAGCTTTGTAAAGAATTAACAGTTGTTGTGGAGTGTAAAGCTTTCTGGTTCGAAATAATATTCCCAACTTTTGAGAAGCCCTCCTTGCTATGCCCGCAACATGCTCATGCCAGGACATATTTGCTCTAAAATTAACGCCTAACAAATTAACTGACGATGTTAGAGAAATGAACTGCCCCGCCATAACTATGTCGAGTTCAGCAACGTTAACTTTTTTAGAAAAAGCTGCCGCCTGGGTTTTTGTAGCGTTAAATTCCACTTGGTTACTGTCACGCCAAGATAGAATTTCTTCTAGGTCTTTGTTAAGTTGAACAACTTCCCGCTGAGCAACCGATGTCCGAGCGTTCAAAGTGAATGAAGAAATAAGCGTACTGTCATCTGCAAAGCTGTGGATTGGATTTCTGGTCTTTTCCAGCAGATCCTTAATGTAAATGAGAAAGAGAGTAGGAGATCGTATGGAGCCTTGGGGAACACCGGCGTTGACAGTGAAGGTGTTAAGAAGAAATCCGTCGACCGCCACTCGTAAAGAACGCTCACTGAGGAAACATAAGAGCCACAAACAGAACTTTTGGGACATACCACAAGAACGTAGCTTAGCCAACAGCCCATCGTGCCAAACACGGTCGAATGCCTTGGATATGTCAAGAACAACCGCTCGAGATTCTCCAAAGTGTTCAATAGCGTTGTTCCAAACATGTGTTACATAAGTCAGAAGATCTCCTGTTGATCTGTGTTTACGAAAGCCATATTGGTGATCGCTAATAATGTTGAATTCTTCAAGATATTTTAGAAGATGTTGATTGATAGCCTTTTCCATGACTTTCGATATTATTGAAAGCAGTGCGACTGGTCGGTAGTTATTTGGTCTGATACAACCTATCTCAAAAAGTGCTATTCAAAAATTTTTTAAAAAATTTTAGTCTAAATAAAGTATAAATAGTGCGAAAATAATCACGAGTGCATTATATTTGATATTTTTTTTGGTATAAAAAGTATGAAAACTTTGTTCCTCGACACAATGGTGGAGGTTGAGTTAATATACTCTCAAGTATATTATTGGTTGCTCTTCGCTACTGTATCAACACAAAAGAATTTTATTTTACTTCCTAAATATTTGTGTATAACTAAATAAATATTTAGGTAGTAAATATTTGTTATGCATACATATCGGATTTTAAGATATATACATGTCAGGACCTAATTAACTTAGACTAGGTGAAAATTCTACTTTATTTTAAAATCCAACTTGCACTTGACCGGTTTTTTAAGTATGTTGTCAAAATTTTCCAAGATACTGAATATACACACATATGTGTATGTGTACTGAATATACACATACGTATATTACTTACAATTCTCCATCTTTTGACTTGGGTGATCGAATGCCAGAAGAAAGGCTTGAAGAAATGGGATTGCAGTCTCTAAAAAGGTTGCGTTACAGAACACAACATTAGAGTACATTTTTTACTTAAATGTAAGCGATAAGTTGTCTTGTAGATGGAAATACTTCTAGAAATATTTTAGACTATATTGTACACATCGTTGTGGAATCTTAGCCCCATATTTTTAAATAAGTCGGTATAATCACTTTTTTTCCTAGCATTTAGAATATATACAATTTTACTATAAGCTGTCTAATATTAAGCTGAATAGATGATGGTACCGAAGGTATTATACGAGGCTGGTTTGAAAAGTCCGTGCAAAAATAAAAACTACTTATGTGTTTGGGGTAAACCTTTTTTATTTTTCGACATAGTCTCCTTTTAGGCTTATACACTTCGTCCAACGATGTTCTAGTTTGTTCATCCCTTCCGAATAATAGGATTTGTCCAAGTCTGCAAAATATCCATTAGTGTCTGCAATCACCTCCTCGTTTGAATAAAATCTTTGTCCCGCCAGCCATTTCTTCAAATTGGGGAACAAATAGTAGTCCGAGGGAGCCAAGTCTGGAGAATAGGGGGGATGTGAAGCGAGTTGGAATCCTATTTCCATTAATTTTGCGAACACAACTGCTGAGGTGTGTGCTGGTGCGTTGTCGTGATGGAAAAGGATTTTCTTGTGGGCCAATCGCGAGCGTTTTTCTTGCAGCTCGGTTTTCAAACGGTCCAATAACGATGAATAATATTCATCTGTAATAGTTTTACCCTTTTCCAGATAGTCGATGAGGATTATCCCTTACGAATCCCAAAAGACAGTCGCCATAAACTTTCCGGCCGAAGGAACGGTCTTCACCTTTTTTGGTGCAGATTCCCCCTTGGTAACCCATTGTTTAGATTGTTGTTTGGTCTCAGGAGTATAGTAATGTATCCATGTTTCATCCACAGTGACGAAATGACGCTTAAAGTCCTCCGGATTCTTCTGGAACAGCTGCAAACCATCCTTGCAACACTTCACACGATTCCGTTTTTGGTCAAGCGTGAGCAATCGCGGCACCCATCTTGCGGATAGCTTTCTTATGTCCAAATGCAAAATATTTTGTACCCGTTCAGTCGAGATGCCCACAGCACTAGCAATCTCACGCACCTTAACTCTTCTGTCATCCATCACCATATCATGGATTAGATCAATGATTTCTGGAGTCGTAACTTCCACAGGCCGTCCAGAACGTTCAGCGTCACTTGTGCCCATATGGCCAGTCCGAAAATTTTGAAACCACTTATAAACTGTTCTAATCGAAGGTGCAGAGTCACCATAATGTTTATCAAGCTTCTCTTTAGTCTCCTGAGGCGTTTTGCCTTTCATAAAGTAATGTTAAATCACCACACGAAATTCTTTTTCGTCCATTTCTTGAAAATCACTCGACTTCCTTGATTCACACGAATGCCAAACACAAAGAAATAGACCAATATGGCTGAAACTTGGTGTGCGTTCATTCAAGAGATGCTACTAACTAAACATGACCTCGATACGCGCCGGTGGTGCCATCTCTCGGACTTTGCACGGACTTTTCAAACCAGCCTCGTAATACATATTAGGGATAGCAGTGATCAGATTTCATTGGTAGAACAGCTGCAGAGGCATTGAAGTATATGCAAAATGCTTCTGGTGACGATTGTTCGGTTGTCTTATTTAATGCTTTAAAGAAGGACGGGAGTTACTCAAGGAAGATGTAAGGACGGGACGTTTGAGCTTTTATTCGGCTGATGCAATGACAGGGCATTTCAGCGTCTGTTCGGCTGACGTAGTCATTACGAAGATTCGGGATCATCTGCAAGCCGACCGACATATCTCATGTAGAATAATTGTGTAGAAGCTAAACATCTCTAGAACATGTATTCGCGGGACTATCCGTTACATTTTAATGTGTACGAAATATGTTTTCCACAGTTTCACGCCCTAACTCAATCACAACGCGTAGTTGCCAATTTCCACTTCACTGAAATAAAAAATGTAGATGGATTTTTTAATGAGAAATTATCATAAGTAATGAGACGTGGTGTTATGAATACGGCAAAACGGCGAAGAGCGCAATCGATCGGTAGTGGTTCGACGAGATGGCAGAAAGTGCGACAGACGAAGTCAAAAGCACAGTCAATAATCATCATATTTTCTGACTCTCAAGGATTTATCCACAAAGAATTTGCTTGGGTGTCATGAAGTGGCTTTGCATTGTTGGATCAAGAAAGATTTCAATAGTTTTAGGGACTGTTAAGGTGCACAGTTGTTGTAACATATATCGGCCGCACTTCTTTGAAATACCCTGTATACTCAAAAATAATTTTAAACTGTGCACCTTAACATTCCCTAAAACTATTGAATTTAACATTTTTTCATCATTCCCGAAACAAATGAGATAATGAACTCTATTGTTGACTCACCTTGTACATACAGCTGGAATATAAGTGCAGTTGTTGGCCTAGAAATAAGTTTTTGTGCTTTACTGATTTGATTTTTTGTTATTTTCTCTAATTTTTGTTATGTCTCTGGAAACATGTCTACTAGTGTTTCACCGTCCAATCTTGTGTAACCTTTAAGTAATATAAACAAATAATGCTATTTAAAAAAAACTTACTAAAAATTACGTTCCAAAAACCAAAAATATCAAAAATGTGACTAGCCTAGGAGTTATTTAATAGTAGTACGTTTATATGTTATGTGGGCAATTTCAGAAGTGCAAGCAGGCTAATCTCAAAAGGTCATTCCTGGAGAACGACAATGACACTAGTTATTATGACCTTTTCTAGTTCTACTTAATCCTATATATTGTTCTACTTTGTATACAAGTCTCAACACATTTATATTAAGGCTTGATCAGTCATCTTACAGCTATTTTGCACAGTATTATTAAAAATCGAACCTAATAACGTGCATAATGACATAGATATTAATAAATAATAGAGGCATTACACTAATCATTAATTTAATTTTCTATATTTCTATTTTAATAAGTATAATTATATACAGGGTGGCCCAAAATTACCGAAGGGGTTTGAATTCCTTATAACTTTTTTATTATAATTTTGTTTTTTATTTCTTTTCAGTATTTTGTAAAGAAGATCTGGGGAATTTAAATGGAACAGTACACAATTGAACAACGTGCCCAAATCGTTGAACTTTATTTTTCAAATCAACGGTCCATTGTTTTGACTCAGCGTGCATATCGCCGTTATTTTAATGTGCGGGGACCCTCAGAGTCAACAATAAACCGTCTGGTTGGAAATTTTCGACAACAAGGGGCAGTAAGGAACCTTCCTGGTGCCGGCAGACGACGAACGGTGCACACGAATGACAATATTGAACGGGTACAGGAGAGTATTCGGGAAGATGGAGAAACATCAACCAGGAGACGTTCGACACAACTTGGCCTCTCACGAGGGTCGCTGCAGAGAATTTTGCAAACAATAAGAATGTTTCCATACAAAATTCAGCTTGTCCAAGAATTGAAACCGACAGATTACCAGCAACGACTTGATTATGCAATTTATTTCCGGCAAAAAGCAGAAGAAAATCATTATTTTATTCATAATTTAATTATGAGCGACGAAGCCCATTTCCAATTAAATGGGTTCGTTAATAGGCAAAACTGCAGGATATGGGCTACGGAAAATCCAAGAGTAGTTCAACAGCGACAATTACACCCACTTAAGTGTACTGTTTGGTGCGGTGTTTCGTCGGAAAGGATAATTGACCCATATTTTTTTGAAAATGAACACGGCGTCGCCGTTTTCATCACTGGTGTTCGAAATCGGACAATGTTGGAAAATTTTTTAAGGCCAGCTGTGGAAAACCATCCGCACGTATGGTTCCAACAGGATGGAGCCACAGCGCACACTTCGAGGGACATAATGGCTCTTTTACGCGACATCTTTGGTGAACGAATTATTTCGCGTACAAGCGATTTTAATTGGCCTCCGCGTTCACCGGATTTAACCGCTCCAGACTTTCTCCTTTGGGGTTATTTGAAAGGAAAAGTCTATATTAATAAGCCTAGAACTGTCCAGCAATTAAAAAACAATATACGCGACGAAATCAACAACATAACACCTGAAGTTTTGCGAAAGGTTATGGAAAATGTTTTGGAAAGAGCACGAATATGCGAAGCAGAAAATGGCCACCGAGCCATGCGAGATATAATTTTTCATAATTAAATTAAAAATATTCTCCATTAATATACTGTATTTTAAAAAAAAGTTATAATTATGTCTTAAATAAAAAGTTATAATGAACTCAAACCCCTTCGGTAATTTGGGGCCACCCTGTATGATCAGCTATGAAAATTAATATATGCAAGTGGCAACACTTTGACAATATAAAAAATGATAGGTTATCATTCCATTTTATTGCGGCATTACCATGGATGTAGTATCCTCAGGACGCGTTGAACATCGACCAGGGTTCTAATTTAGACCATTGTTTTCTACCTGTTTTTACTGCACGTATTAATGTATTTAATGAATAATTGATTTAGCTGAAATTGATTGTATAAATAACGTGATTCGGTTTATATATGTCTGTGCTCTTAGCCCTTTCTGCTAAAATATATTGATTCATAAATCACTGTATTAGGGAAACAAATATTCTTTATTGCACAGTCCTGGAAGAAATTAAACGAGATTCATTTCTTTAATGCTCCTAAGGCCCAAGGTTTCTGGTGAGTTCTGTGTCCCTGTCATAATCAGGCTTTGCGGGACCAAATGGTCTCCACACACGACATACTGGGGGCAATCTCCGTCTCGCTCGGCTCTTAATTTTTTTAAGACCGACTTTATGAGTCTCAGCAAAATGTTGAGTAACTCTTTTTAACGTCAGTCTTTTCAGGTTCAGGCGGCCTCCCAGCAACAGCATGCCTTTACAACCATGCCCGGCCCTAAGAGTCTGCCATCAACTATTTTTGTTTTAGTTTCTTTTTTAATGGAAAATAGTTTTTACGAAGTTAGACTAAAAAGGTGGATATTTGTTATGTCCAAAAAGTACTGTTATAAGTTATAAAACGTTGATTTGTTTTAGTATGACATTCTAAAAGACTCTCATCAATTCAAAAAGATTTTCCTGAGTTTGTATAAGTTTAAATTATTATTACAGTTTGGGAACTAGGTACACGTAGTATACTTTAAAACTGCCTTTGGACTTCATGAAAGGAAAGTGACAATGCAAAAAAATGAAAAAAAAATAAAAATTTTAGAAAAAGGTAAAAGGCTTTTAAGTTAAATGTTTTAACAACTGAGAATTTTTTAATTTCAAAACGTTAACCAATGAAACTACTACTAGACAGTTTTAGCTTCCATTTTTTCCGGTTCTCCTTGACATGAATGTGCCAGTCTCTTTTTTAACATGTAAACTATTAAACGTTTTTCTCAAAAAAACCTGTACTGCATTTAAGTTACTATAAAATTATCCATTATGATAATAACTCCTGTAAAAAGTAGTATTTTCTCTTTTTTTGAACATAATAATTTTACTATCATTTTTCAAAATAAACTACGCGTTTCCCCAAGACATAAATAAAATATAACAATAAAGCCCTTTATTCGGGTTTCATGCGGCGTTATGGTTATGTCTCACCACAGTACAATGAGTTTCCCTTCTTGCATAACATTTGAGTGTAAAATAATAATAAAATGCCAGATTTACAACTATAAGTGTTCTTAAATTGGCTTCCTTTGAACGAGAATGCATAATTTATTACCTTATTTCATACAAAAGACTTATAAATAAAGTCTTTTTAGTTCCGAGTTTATCTGGAAAACTAATAATTCTTAACCTTTCAGGGGTCGCGCTAAAATTCTTAACGCCAGTGGTCGCTGCGGACTCTCAGTCCATACTTAGAAAATATACGTGTTTTTAATATAAATTTATTAAAATTATAAGGTTGCTGTAATAAAACACGTTGTAGATAGAAATCAGTATATTATATAGTAATAATATTATAAAATATTTATAGTAACAGCTAAAGTTCCAACACATTCTACTAACTTAGGAACTACAGTAGGAACCATATTATAAAGCCTAACTACAAAAAAATATAATGAAAAAAAATCAAGATTATTAAATCTTATAATATTAGTTGCCCCAATTCGCCATTTCTAAACATTCTGGGCAAATTAGTAGAGCATGTTCCAAACATAGATATGTGTGACACTTCCTACATAAATATCGGGTGGCACGATTTTTTTTTTCTGTCACACATAACACATCGCCCTCTTTGATTTGCCGGCGGATCTTCTTGCTGAGCTACCGGTTCTAATCCAAGAATCTCGCCAATCCTTACCTTGATCGATCTTGGTATATTTGTTAAAGAAGAGCGAATTCTTAACTGGTCACTTATTAACTCAAAAGATAGTTTTCGCAAAAATTCTCTCCTTAAAATGTTTTTGTCTATATCATTGGCCTTGTAAATAACTAGAGAATTTATTCCTGCAACGTTTAACATTGAACAAAAAATTACCATTGGCCACCTTCGGGTACCACGTACACAATTATAAGCAGCGCAAAGTTTGTCCACCGTATCCACTCCTCCCTTTGTTTGATTGTAGGTAGTTATTATGTCTGGTTTACCTGTTTCAGTGTCAATAATGTCATCATGGTGTAAGCTTGACGCGAGCAAAACATTTTTCTTCTTTTTTGGAATGTAGGATAAGATAGTGCAGTTATCATGGAATGCAAACATTGACGACTTTTCAGGACGATTTACTGGGCTGCAAAATTCAATGGGAAGTTCCCTTTTATTCTTTCTAATCGTTCCTACAAGAGTCATTCTAAAATTCTTTTTTAGGTTTTCTATCAACTTAAGACTAGTGAAAAAATTATCAGTAGTTACATTCCGTCCAGTTCCCCTTATAGATTCACACATTCTTTCCACAACAGCATCTGGAGAATTATTTATTTCCCAAGGACCAGCTGATTGTTTACCAACATATACTTCCATGTTGCAAGTATAAAAAACCTTTGAATCGCAGAGGGCATAAATCTTAATGCCATATTTGCTCGGTTTATTGCGAATATATTGACGAAATATACATCTACCTCTAAAAGCCTCCAGTTTCTCGTCAACTGTTACGTAATGGAAAGGTGTGAATGCAGTTTTACATTTCTCTACGAAAATGTCAAAAATATCTCGAATCGCCGCCAACCTGTCTAGAGACTTCCTAGCTTCACGGGTTTCAAGATCATCAAATCTTATATGTCGCATTAGAAAACGAAATCTTTGTAACGACATCGTAAGTCTAAATATCTCAACCCCAGTGCCATCAACTCTCCAAAGATCTTCAGCATTGAGGTGATTACTCTTCATAACTCCCGCCAAATATAAGAGACCTATCAGTGCTTGTAGTTCAAGAATATTTGTTGTTTTTGCATCACGTTCACGGGAATATTTATCTTGAACAGCCTGAATATGCTTGTTTGTATTATCTACAATAACCTGAAGAACATTCTCAGGAAAAAAGTACTGCCATATCGCCAATCGTGTTCTTAGATTTTTTACAGTTTCTTTTGGACCAGGTAGGTGGGTAATCAAATTTTCCGATCGGGTTCTTACATTTCTTGGGTTGCAATATTTTCTCCATTTCGTCGATTGATCCTTTCCGATAAAAAATGGACCGTCAATTTGCAGAATTTCCTCTTCATTGTCTGAAATATCCTGCTCAATATCTGTTTCGTGTTCTTCGCACTCCACAGCATCCACTTCATCTTCATCGGAGTCATCTAAGGGTGCTTCTTCTTCGTCAGATGATTCTAAACATGATTTCATTAGTTCATGCAGCCGTTCTTGCTCTTTTTCATAGGATGCCATACTAAAACATATTTTTAATATTAAACAATTACAAAAAAGTACCAAATGAAACATACCTTGGCAAAAGTAGAGCAGCTAATTTCTAAATATATTTGTCACCTCACTGGTCGCTGCGGATTCTCAGTCCGCAAGCACGAATTATTGGAGAAAATACAAAACTATATGCCTGCTCACTCGACCGTCGACTGAAATACGCTGTTAAGGAAAGGTACTGAGAAGCGCGACACTTAGAGGGGGTATCCTTGAAATTATCGTCGATCACAAACCGGTGCGGAGCGACAGTCCGCGCGCGACCACTGAAAGGTTAAGTCAGTGTCAGTATCAGTGTACCCTAGGTAGTAAGAAATTTTGGAAACTACCCAAAGTAGTAGATCATTAAAATCGATAAAAAAAAGCCATACGCGTTTACAAAATTATGATAAGTACTTGGCTCACGGCAGTTTTTCTCAACATTTTAGTATTTACGTCACAACTTTCTGTATCAGCGCGGTCTTGTTACAGCGATGTTGCTATCCCCATAAATTGGAATTATATGTATTTTTTATTGCTGCTGAAAAATGTCTATAATCCTAAAATTTCCCCGTATAGTTAAACTGCCCCCATCACTAGCTTCGACAAGAAGTTCCGATTCTTCTCAAACGTACTAGATGTACACTGACAGTAAAAAAGTTTTAGTTCTATCTCTCCCTATAGTCGTAAAGACTAACAATTATCGAGCATAGAACTATAAACGAATCGACAGGTATAGACGTGTAACTTAAATTAATTTAAAATCTTTAGAAGGCGTAAGAAATTCACATGTCATAATTTTATTAGTACAGCTCTGGATAAAATCAGCATACTTAAGAAATACCTTATATTCACGGACCTTCAGTTTCTCACTCTGCAAAACTTTTGCTTCCTAATTACTGGTTGTCTAAAATGTACATGGAATTACAAGGTCTTATAGAAAATAATTTCTTCATTTGTGATGTGGGAAAATTTTATATTCGGCCCAAATTAATATCAAACAAACAATAAAATATGCATAATTAAATCTGATATTTACTAGAGCTGAACTGAATTACAAGGAGAGGTAACTGTTTGTTATTTGTCCAAATAATAGTTCATAGCCAGTAGATTAATAGGCCTGAAGAGTTTCTTGTTGGTAAACTTAAATCTTACTAATGGCAAAAATTCGGTATTAAAAAATACTTTTCTGTGAACGAGAACCATTACTTGCGCAAAATTTCTTCAATCAACATCCATTCAAATAGTATAAAGTATATTTGGAGATTATTCTGCTTAAAAACTGAAGTCCATCTCTGCTGGTATTAACATATGGCACTGAAACGTGGGCTTTAAATAAAAGTATAATAAATAAACTCCAGGTATCCCAAAGAGCAATGGAGAGTAGAATGCTAAATATTATGTGATATTTGGAGATTATCCTGGTTAAAAAACTGCAGTCCATCTCTCTACGAAATAATTTTACTTGACGTCGGATTTTCGATATATCTGACGACATGAAGCAATAACTTTTATTTTATCTACGCTATAGATTTTTCTCAATTCAGCTTCATGAAGCAACATATAATAATAAGGGCAGTATACTTAACTGTTCCATTTTACGATGGATTAGTTTAGGAGGGAGGTATTGGAAGAATTTTTAATTAATTCAAACAGACACATCGAAACAAATTTTGTCTCTCTTTGCAAAAGGAATTGGTGCAGAATATTCAACGCTACTTTATTATCGTAAAACAAGGTGGTTATCACGTGAGAAAGTTTTACGGCGTGTTTAGGAATTAACAGGGGAAATCAAATTTTTTTTGTAAGATTTAAATAATCATCAAGCAGATTTATTCCGAGGTTTCTTATTTTAGCTAAAATTAAGCTACTTGATCAACATATCTGAAGAATTAAGTTTATTAGATTCTCAACTTTAAAGAACTGGTACCCACATTTTTGACATGAGCGACAGAGCTAACATTTTTTGTAGAAAACTAGAATCCAGGCATACAGTGTGAACATATAGACCTAAAGAGCAATATATCAAATTTGATTGGTAGTTATTGAGCATTATACATAGGTCTATATTAACTGAAAATTTTAGAAGTTATTTTATAATCGACAACATTTATAAGCAAAAAATCACTCTTTAAATTTTGGGCCGGACTTTGTACTGAATGAAATCATTCTTCTTGCACTTTCACCATTTTTAGTGTTCCTTACGGAACACTTATAAGATCACTTTGGTGTCTGTCTGTCTGTCTGTCTGTCACACCCGATTTTCTCCGAAACTATTTGATATAGAAAGTTGAAATTTGATACTAATATAGGAATTAATGGCCTCATCAGAGCCGTGTAGTTTTGAAAGTTAAATTTTGACTTAAGGGGTTAGTTTTGGGGGGTGAAATCGGAAGTGAAAAAAAAAAAATTTTTTACTAAGTCATCGAGTATGGTGTCAAATGAAAGCTTGTGAAAACAGGAGTAAAATATATATATATATATATATATATATATATATATATATATATATATATATATATATATATATTAGGGTGACCGCAAAAATCGATGTCGGAATTTTGTTCGTCTGGACCCCACAAAACGATTCCCCTTTCCAGATATTGAGATAGCCGATATTTGAGCTCGATTAAACGACGTTAACCCGTGCCGCTCGTCGCTCGAAGTTTGAAAAAATCCAAATTTTTGGCCAAAAAGCTGACATATGGAGCCATAACTCCAGAACGGTAAATAATAGAAACACGCTTAATATCTCAAAAGAAAGCTAATGTTGTTCTTCAAAATTTATATTCTATACATAATTGTTGTTATTTTAAGTCAAACCGAGCTACAACAGCCTTTAGCCCCAAAAACGTGACCTGGTACCAGTAGGAGCCAGTTTGGGAGTATTCTAAGAATTTTACGGGTTTTTACCTAATGTGTCTCGGAATTAACATTTTTTTGTTAAAAAGTATTTTGGAACTCAATTTTCAAACATAAAGAGCCTTTTCTTCAAATTTAATCTTTTATTATATGGGGATTACCTGACTAGTTTACCAAAGAAAGACCCGTTTGACAGGTAAAAAGGAGGGTGAATCTAATTTCCATTTTAGGGATGGTGATTTTACTTCAGCGTACAACCGACCTTTTATTTATTCAGTTTAGTTTCTAAAGTGCCTTTGAGCTGGTTAGATCGAACAATTATCTAGTGAAGATATTTTAACGTTTTTTTTTTTTAATTTTCCAAGTGTGTGTGTTATTGTTTTTATAACTATTATAGTATTATTTTAAAAGACATTTGAAAACATTTTATTAAAATTAAAGTTTGCAATATATTTTGTTTCATTTTCCAAGCTAACTGTTATTTACCTATTGGCCTCTGAAATTGCATCCACATCAGGTGTACAAAGCTGGACCAAGGATAAAATATTTCTTGTGGGCTATCCCATTCACCAGATCACCGGTTGTAAACTACCCTCAAATCGTCAAGTTTTGTGTGCTTTATTTTATAATTTACGTACTGTGAAATTAACTGTAAGAGAATCAGCAAAACTTACAATACGAGAAGTGTTCATTTTTTCGGAGAAAGCTCGAATCCCGACTAAACATGAGCAAGATGCAATTACTAAGCTGGAAAAACTTCACGCCGAGTGGAGAACTCTTCAAAAAGACCGGAAGAAAACATCGAACAAATTTAAACAGTTTGTTGAAAAGTTGGATGATCTCTTTGATATTGCTCAACAAGATGCCTTGGCTCTGATGAAATCGGAAGAAGATAAGGCGTTTCTCGTGAAACAGAGGCAGAAGGGCCGCCCAGGTTCCATGACTGGAGTGGATCTCAAGTTGTCTCGAGTTGAAGAAATCAAGGTGCAAAAGAAACTTGCAAAAATGAACCGACAAATCCAAGAAGCAACTTTTGATATTGGTGAGTTTTTTTTTATTATTAGTATTCTAAAAAATAGATAAACAAATAAGTAAATAGTTTCATTATAATTGAAAGAAAATTGTACATGAGAGCATGATTTGGCATCTTTATGATTGAGTTTATATTTTTTAAATAATACCTTTTGATAATTAGAAGTAGGTAATTTAGTACCTATGTATTATTACTATTCTGCTAAAATGACAAGTTTTTATAGTCTTTTTTTTCTCTTTCTTTTGTTGCTTCATAGAGACGGATGATGAAGACAAGTTCGAAGAAGGAGAAGAAGACACTGAAGAGGACAGCATCTACCAGGAACTTGAGAGCTTGGAGGAAATGGACATCCCTGAAGAAGCTGCAGAAGATCCAGGACCATCTGAGAGCAAGAGGATGAAAGTTTCATTTGCAAGGGGCGTTTTAAAGAGATTTTAAACATGAAATTGTCCATTTTATTAGCTACTCTAGAAGCACTAAACCTTGACCCTCTTGAGTACAAAGTCTCGAAAACTTTATTACATGATAGAAGGCAAATGTTCAGAGAACAGTATAATAAAAAAATTTTTGATAAAGTAAACATTCCTGAAAAAGAGCCCGTAGTTGTCCATTGGGACGGTAAACTTTTACCGGGTGTTTTAAAAAATGAACAATGTGAGCAAATAGCTATAGCTATTTCATATGGCGAAAAGGAACAGCTGCTGGGAGTTCCTGTAACAGCAAACAGCTCTGGAGAGGAGCAAACCGTAGCCGTATATGAATGCCTACATGAATGGGGTCTTCTCAACACCATCAAGGCGATGTGCTTCGACACTACAGCATCCAACACGGGAAGACTCAAAGGAGCATGCGTCATACGGGAGCAAATGTTAGGAAGAGAATTATTATACCTAGCTTGCCGTCACCATATCTTGGAAATTCTGTTAAGAGGCGTATTCGACACAAAAATGGGATCAACCACTGGACCTCATCCAGACATTTTCAAGAGATTCCTCACTGCGTGGCCCAAGATAGACAAAGGAAAATACGACACAGGTATCAGTGACAATCTAATACAAAAGCAGCTAACTCCAGAAGTAATTGCAAATGTTACTGCTGAATTCGAGACCAAATTAACTGAGAGCCACCCCAGAGATGACTACAAGGAGCTATTGCAGTTGGTTCTCGTATTTGTTGGATCACTAGACGGCAATGTTGTGGGTTTTAGAACTCCAGGAGCCACTCATCACGCTAGGTGGATGGCAAAGGCTATTTACTGCTTAAAAATGTTAATTTTTCGTCGTAAATTTAAGATGTCTAAAGAAGAAGAAAGTTCTGTGCGTGCCATTTCTGTTTTCCTAGTTAAAATTTATTGTAAAGCTTGGTTCCATGCTCCAAAAGCTCATCTTGCACCAAAGCAAGATTTAGGTATTTTGCATAGTCTGTTAGACTATAAAGAATGTGACAACGACATTGCAGAAATAGCCCTGACCAAATTTTCGAACAATTTGTGGTATTTGAATGCAAAGTTGGTGGGATTATCGTTTTTTGATCCCAACATTACAGACGATGAAAAGTTGTTAATGGCTAATAAATTGCTCAGTAGCACAGATGAACCATCACAGCACGCTAGGGTTGTAAATCCAAAAATTAGGAAAGAAAACTTAAAAGAGGTAGTTGATGGAGGATTGGTAAATTTACCTACCAAAGAAATGTTTACATTCTTTGACCAATTTAATATAAAAAACAGATTTCCTAAGACAACATCCAAACACCTGGCCTCAAAATAATGACTTCCAAGAAGGATTGAAATTTGTCAAAACATTAAAAGTAGTTAATGATATGGCTGAGCGTGGTGTTAAATTAATAACCGACTTTAACGACCTTTTGACAAAAAATGAAGACCAAAAGCAATATGTCCTGCAAGTTGTAAGTAAATGCAGAGCATTATATCCTGACGTTTCAAAAACTACTTTAACAAAAGCTCTAGACTAGATTAGATAACTATGTAAAATTATCAACTCATGTAGGTACTACGTCTGTATCTTTTCTGTGTCTGTTTTGTATGTATTATATACCTAATTTTTATATTTTAAAATAAAAAATGTCATTAGACTTATCAGTATTACTTGTTTTTTTATTATATTTCTACTTTAAACTCAAAATATACCAAAAAAAAGCAAAATTTATCACTTAATAACAAAATATACGAAGTATGCTCCTAGTGGTACCAGGTCACGTTTTTGGGGCTAAAGGCTGTTGTAACTCGGTTTGACTTAAAATAACAACAATTATGTATAGATTATAAATCTTGAAGAACAATATTAGCTTTCTTTTGAGATATTAAGCGTGTTTCTATTATTTACCGTTCTGGAGTTATGGCTCCATATGTCAGCTTTTTGGCCAAAAATTTGGATTTTTTCAAACTTTGAGCGACGAGCGGCACGGGTTAACGTCGTTTAATCGAGCTCAAATTTCGGCTATCTCAATATCTGGAAAGGGGAATCGTTTTGTGTGGTCCAGACGAACAAGATTCCGACATTTTTTTTCCCCCTCTATGAGATCCGGTCACTCTAATATATATATATATATATATACAGTAATACCCCGCTTTACGCGAGGGATACGTTCCGAAAAAAATCGCGTTAACTGAAATTCGCGTATATCGAGGTTTATGATTAAACATAGTCAAAATTTAATACAAAAAAATACAAATCATTTTAATCAATCACTTTAATTCTAAGAACACTTTATGCAATACATACTCTTATTTTTTACGGAAAAATACATCTATTGTCTTTTGGGTAACGTTTTGTTTACGTTCTTGTAAAATACGTTCATAACACCCAACACTGTTTTTAATTGTTTGACACACGGTCAAGACACGGTCATCATTATTGTCTATACTCTGCAATATGTCCAAACCTGAATAAATTGTTGAAAGTGCATTTTGTATTTCCCCTGAAGATAAAACTTTCTCTTCTACTTGTTCTTCCTCATCGTAGATAGGATTATTCTGTAACTCGATCAGATCTTCATTGCTAATAGGATCGTCGTGCGTTGCTACAAGTTCTACGAGATCTTCTACCGTGACATCTTCAAGTTCAGACCCCTCAATCATTGCAGCAATGTCTTCAAGCACTTGTCTCTGCATCTGGACAATTCTTCTAGGTGCTTCCACTACATCTGGCCAAAGATTACGCCACACCCCATTCATACAACTCATTTTAACTTCCTTCCAAGCCTCTTCTATGTTGTGAATAGACTTCATAATGTTGTATGACTTCCACCACTCTCGCATAGACTGTCTTCCTTCCCCGTCAGTTTCATGAATTAGTTGGCTAAAAGTGCGGCGATGGTAATAAGCTTTGAAGTTTGCTATTGCTCCCTGGTCCATAGGTTGTAATATTGACGTAGTGTTTGGTGGAAGGAACTTTACGTACACTTTTAAGTCTCTGGGCGTATCAAGTGAGGTTGGATGTCCTGGGGCATTGTCTAAGAGTAATATAACTTTAGGTTCAAGCCCATTTCTGTCACAGTATGATTTGACTGATGGGCAAAAACTATTAGAATACCATTCTTGAAAAATTTCCCGTGTAACCCACGCCTTTCTGTTTGATCGCCACACAACTGGTAGACTTGTCTTGTCTGTGCCTCGCATTGCACGGGGTGTTTCTGAATGGTACACTAGTAAAGGTTTCAGTTTGAAATCACCAGTGGCATTACCACCCAGCAGAAGTGTTAGTCGATCTTTCGCAGCTTTGAAACCACTGGCTTGACGTTCTTCCTTAGAAATGAATGTTCGAGATGGCATTTTTTTCCAGTAAAGTGCGGTCTCATCAACATTGAAGATGAGACAAGCAGGAATTTTCTCTCGTCTAACGAAGTCTTGAAACTTGTCTGGAAACTCAGCTGCAGCTTGAATGTCCGCGCTGGCCGCCTCGCCTGTTATGTGGATATTGTGAAGATTAGAACGCTGCTTGAACCGATGGAAACAGCCTCTGCTGGCAGCAAAAGTCGGAGTGGCACTCCCTTCTCCTTCTTTTGTTTTCAGCATCTCATACAAAGATTTTGCTTTTGTGCATATGAGATCTTGACTTAGTGGTGTGTTCTTCTTATTCAAATCTTCGATCCAGACTGACAGTAATTTCTCCATTCTTTCTAAGATAGATGATCTCGAACGAGAAAGTTTTGTTGCACTTATAGGTGTTGAACCTTCGCTGGAGATTTTAATTTTTTCCCGATTTTTATAAATCGTTCTCACAGTCGATTCTGAGAGTCCAAAATCTCTCCCAACAATTGTTGCTTTGCCTCCATTTTCCATTCTTCTTAACACTTTCATCTTCAATTCCAAAGTGACGCTTTTACGCTCTTTTTTCTTTACAGGCGGCATTTTTAACGTAGGGTTAAATTATGTATGTATGTATCTCCAATAAATATTAAAACAAAACTGCCAGCCGACCGAACTAACATTACGGAACAAATGAACACACGAAACGAACGAGGAAATCCCCATAGAACAAAGTCGAAGGACAGGGAATTCCCAATTCTTCAAAGAGAATATTCAGAGAAAGCGGGGATCCCCCGCGACCATAGAGAAGTTAATGACTACATGAGCGCGAAATTTGAAATTCGCGTTATAGTGAAACCGCGCGTAACGGGGTCGCGCTAAGCGGGGTATTACTGTATATATATATATATATATATATATATATATATATATATATATATACATGTATATATATATATATATGTGTGTATATATATATATATATATATATATATATATATATATATATATATATATATATATATATATGTATATATATATATATGTATATATATATATATATATATATATATATATATATATATATATATGTGTGTATATATATATATATATATATATATATATATATATATATATATATATATATATATATATAATGTAATATTTGCGCGCACTTTTCTTTGTATTATTTTTAAAAAATCGCGAAAAATCACTGTCCCCCCGCCTTATTTCGAAAAGTACTTATCAAAAAATTTTGAAAAAATTCTGGAATATTCTCCACGGGGTGTAGATTGAACGAAAATTATCACAAGAGCATTACCTTTAATAATTTATCTGGTATATGAAAAAACAAAAATTTCAAGGTCATCAGTTTTCATTAAAGATTGGAAGCAAACTTTGTTGAAAACTCATTTAGGGTGTGTTTTGTGAAGTCACAGATCATTTTATACCTCCGTAACAATTTTTTTTATTTTAAAAGCAATTAACGTACGGAATACTAATTGCGCAAGTTCAACTTACACTTGACCGGTTATAAAATCGAGATACCTGCAGTAACTGCTTTGAAGATAAAATACTAGACTTACAGTAGTTAAACATTGACGGAAGAGTTAAATTATCAATTTTAAATTTAATACCTCTCATGAAAAGCGTTGCTCCATAAACTTAAGAAAGTAACTATTAATTTTTAGTAAAGCTGATGAAGACAGTTTATTTGACGTTTACGTATATATCTATTTTTAGTTGTAACTAAACATACTTGTGTGGCTAAAAATTGGGAACGAATAGCATGAAACAAAAGACGTTTAAACATTATGAGAACTACGGTAACAAACCTCGAAAGTTTTAGGCTACTGTAGAATCTGTATGTTAAAAACCGTTAGGTATATAAAAAAAGTTTTACTAGCTTTCTATAAACACTCTAATCCAATACTCAGTAAACTTTCGACAGAAACTTAAATTGCTTTTAAAACTAATCATTTTTTTTTTCGTTAAAGCTATACCCTTTAGTTAAAATAGCTCCACCCCTTCTGCTTTTACTTTACTTTATCTACATATTCAATTAACAATTCTACTTTAAAATGTATATCGTTTCTACAATAGACTAGTAATTTATTTTAAATAGTGTTATACGAGTTTTATTGTAATTTTAAAAAGAGTATATGAAAAATGCATAGGTTGAAGAAACTTCATTAAATAGGGAGACAATATTATTTTTATCTCGTATTCTCCAATTGATTTCTTTTGTCGGAAGTTTCACCTTCACTTCAATGAGGAAAGAATGCGCTTAGTAAACCCACCTTCCATCTGCTAGAGCTGCAGACCTTCGATTTTGCAACTATCAGGTGCTCGGCGAGTAAACTCACTGGGAAAATATGCCGTTTAAAGTGAGCTGAACTAACGCAGTAGTGTTAGACACAAAGGTTATTTTGTTCATTGAATTTTTCTCTCTCTATATCCCAGTTCCTCATGAAATAGATGTGTCTCTTAGTTAACTATATTTGTGTTGTCTCCCATAATTGAATGTGGGAAGTAATTAGTAGTATACAAGAATTATTTATGCTTCTCTAAATCATATGTAATTCTGGTGATCTCTTAAGATAAATGTAAAAGCGTATTGCATAAGTAGGATAGTCCTAGTTTCATCTGTAGGTAGCCTCTCAATTGTCTTATTTGTGCTTCATATATCACTAGAATTGAAACTGGAAAAAAATGGAATTATACTCGATTCTGCGAGAAGGAAATACTATCTCAACTAAATTATTTACGATGGCCCTTGAAGACGTCTTTAAGGAGTTAAATTCGCATGAGTAGGGCATCAATACCGACGACACTAGACTGAGTCACCTTAGGTTTGCAGACGACATAGTAGTGATAGCTAATAACACCAGTAACCTACAGTAAATGTTGAACCAGCTGAATGTACTCTCTGCAAGAGTGAGTCTTAAAATGAATTTAATTCGGCGCCAATGAGGTGAAAATAATTACGCGGATGATGACACCGGTCATTATGACCCGGAATTTATCGATAAATTTTCACAAAATTAAAGGAGAATTTTAATATGTATTTATGAAATAAGGGTTCTTTGTATATGTGGTAAAATAAAGATAATACTAATATATTCTATAAATCAAACTTTTTTTAGCTTTCTCAATAACACATGCAAAATCAACTTTGATACTTTATTTTTGGTAAAGTATTCTAAATAATAATACGAATCAATAATTTTATACACTAAATCTTATATACTAAAAGAGAGATCACTCGAACTTTTGATAGTAACAATAATAAGAAATCAGTCTTCTACTTCCTCATTCAGAGACATGGAACTACTGCAATTATTGCAGTACGGAATCAAATGTTCTGGGCATATATAAATCTGGCATGCATTACAAGTATGAGATGTTTTCTTATCCTTTTTGGACGGACATATTTGAGATCTCTTTCGAGTTCCTGGAACCTTTTGGAGAGTTCACCTACGAAATCTGCGATTTTTTTGTGCAATTGTCGAGGTAAATTCACACATGTCCTTCGGACTTGTAAATGCTCGTTTATCATAGCGAATCCCAGGTTTTTTTAGGAAATGTCGCCTTTTCGTGCGGGAGTCATTATTATTAGCCCGATATATTATGTTAGCATTTATGCCCGATATATTCAGCATTGCAAAGAAAATCGTCAATGGCAATCGTTTTGAGTTTCTGCTGACGTTGTAAATTGCACAAATAGCACGGTAAAATCCAGCAATGTACGAAAGACCTATGTACGCTTTCAATTTACTTATTTCGGCTTCATCCATATATCTATGATCACTCAAATCTACACACGATGCTCTCCTATTTTGTATATGTGATTTAGTATATGTTTGAATCTTACACAGCATGTCATGGGTTATGAATAAGTTCCAGCATTCTGATACAATTTTGGCTCCTTGAGCAACACATTTTACACCAAGGGATTCGGATATTATATTTTCGGTCGTGCTGGTGCTTCTTGCCACATCGTTCCATCCTTTCCTTTGAAAAACTGTCGATATAGTTAATTTCGTAAGTCCGTATTCGTATCGCTTGCATTTTGTTCAGTTTCGCTACTGTTACTACATTCGGATAAGTGGTCTTGAATGTTGACGTCCGAAGCAGCATTTGATTCTTCTTCGTCGGATTCTGACTCTTCTAACACTGCCAAAATTCTCTCCGGGTGGTTTCTCAGTGCCATTTTCGCCAAAAAAAAAAAAAGAAAAAGGTGAATTAACAACAAACAATAAACAAATGAAAGTAAGTCATGAATGTACTCCGCCACCGATGACACTGAGTCATATTTACCAATTTTGTATGTATCTCGCTCCACCAGCGGTTCGGGTAGAGTGAGAATGTATCTTCAACTACACAAACGTTCAAATTGCATGGCTGGCGTAAAAAAATATGTCCGTGTTAAATCCCCTCGGGTCAATATGACCCAGCGTCATTGGCGCCCAGTTACAAAAAAAAAATAAATGTATGAGCCCTGAAGATACCAACATACAAATAGGAAATAACTCCATAGAACGCGTCGACGAGTATATCTACTTAGGTCACACTATTAAGATCGGAAAGGAGAACCAGTATGCAGAAATTACCAAGTGTATAAGGCTGGCATGGGCAGCTTTTGGGAAACTAGAACATATCTTAAAAAGTACTACAATACCCATAAACCTAGAAACTAAAGTCTGCAATTCCTGTGTTCTATCGGCTAGCTTATATGGACTGGAAACGATGTGTCTCACTAAAGCATTTGTTAAAAAGCTCGTGATTTCACAGAGAGCTATGGAGAGAAGCATGCTTGGTATCCTCCTTAAGGATAGAATTCATAACCACCAGATGTGGAGACGAACCAAAGTCACTGACATAACTCTCGAGGCAGCAAAGATGAAGTGACGATGGACAGGTCATCTGGTTAGATCATCCGGAGAGAGATGGGTGTATAGGATCATGGAATGGAGACCCAAAGAAACAGGAAGAAGCGTTGGAAGTCCACAGAAACGATGGGTCGATGATATAAAAGTATTAGCGGGCAAGCAGTGGTTAAAGGTGGCAAAAGACAGTGAAGCATGGAAGCGATTGTAAGAGACGTCCAGGGGTGGACAGACTTAGGTTGAAAAGAAGAAAAAGATATTAGATTTTGTCCAGTTTGTGAATACAAGGAATAGAATCTTGGAAAAATATTAAATTTTAGTGCATATATTAGTGTCGCTACTCATAAAACAATTTGCTCTGCGACAGAGTTGAATAATAATTGACAATTTTTGACTGCTGAACTGAAATAAGAGTGTATATTATGTGTATAAATTATTTATATTTTATTTAATGTTACTATATTATTAGGTTTAAGGGCATGTTTGTGGAATGCTTGATTTTTCTTACCTGTCATTCCCCAATAGGTAAATGTTCTTTAAAACTCGTTAGAATTATTCAATCTTGTCATAATTATTACAACTTATCCCATATATCACATTTTCTCACATCCGTTGATTTTATTCTTTGGAAGTGTTGAGATATTTTTAAAGTTGTCTGATGCCTTATAACGTAAGAGCTACCTTATTAAATACTTTATGGAATTTCATATTTTATATTTTGAGTTATATAGTATTAAAACATATTTTAGTATATATAACATATATGTATATATATATATATATATATATATATATATATATATATATATATATATATATATATATATATATTAGCCGACAAGGCAATAGCATGAGTCCAACACGATTTAATTTAATAATGGACAAAATAATAAATAATGTAAATGAGATCAATAGCGGATACAGAACTCTAAAAATATTGTGCTTTGCTGATGATGCAATATTACAGCAGAAAATAAAGATGGCTTACAGCGACTAATACATCGTCGCTAAACCACAGCAGAAACTTACAACATGAGAATATCAGGGAAAAAACAAAATCATTGGTGTTACAGATAAAAACTGCATTATATGTACATTAGCCGTCTGCAACAAAACAGTAGCACAGAACATGCACTTCACATACCTGAGGGTACAGCTATCTAGCTCAAAAAATCTATAACAAGAAGTACTTAATCAGATAAATAAAGCATCAAGAATATCTTGTTGTTTGAGGGACTTAATAAAGAAAAATGCCTACATGTTTACAGAAATCTAGGTGCGTATATATAGAATCGTGGTAAGACCGGTTCTAACGTATGCAGCAGAAAGATCTAAAACAAAGAGCCTCATTAGAACTACAGAAATGAAAACATTGCACGTTATCAAAGGAATAACCCTGAGAGGTACGAAGCCCAACTATACGAGAAGAACTCAAGATTCAAGACATCGTCCGTTTCGTCAGATCAAGACGTCTATATTAAAGGGATCGCGTAAGTAGGATGCCGGCTGATGGCTGGTCAAGATAGGCAAAAAATGAGAAACCAGAGACAAGGGGACCACCTGGTCAACCACCAAAAACATGGCACGAAAGCTGAACGTCTACGTCACAAGAGGCTTAAAAACAGGCAAACCAAGACCTTGTCTTATAAGAAGAAGGAGGTATTTTATCCAAATTTTTGTCTATTTATTAACCTTTTATTTTTTAGCTTTCCGTCATAACGATTGATCCTCGCTATTCAATGGAATTTATTTATGAATATCTATTTAGGTCATAACACATTTCACGGCATATTTGATTTTGATATGTGCTAAATTGTTTTTGATAAGTGAAAACGTTTGAAGTCAGTCAGTTGTAAAAACAAAAATGAAATTTAGCCTAATTTAGGTTAGAAAATTTTAAGGAGTTATTTATTTCTTTGAAGCCAGTTTTTAGGTAATTTAAATTTATTGTTAGGAACAGATTGTACTTGTGACTATTGTTGAGCTTTTAGATGATAGTTACTTTTAATTTTGACAAAGAAATCAGCCAATCTTTCTATTTGCAGGTCACTGGGTATGATTCTGTTGGGTGTATATCTAAGGGCATCTAGGATTTTGAGGATTTTAATTTGAAATATTGGAATTTGTTTATATTTACTTACTTTGGAAGATAAATTATAGATTTAGAAAAGTAAACGACCTGAGTTTAATCTTCTAATTTTTTCGTCCACATTTCTAGTTGATTAATAATCCATAAAAGACCTATTAACGCTGGATCATCAGCGAAAAGATATAAGCTTGTTAAAATGGAGCCAGAGGTGAACCCTGTGGAAGTCTTACCTTAATTAATTTAGTTGTAGGCAGTTTATCTTCAATAGATACTAAAAAGAATTTGTTTCAAGGAAAGAAGTTATATAATTTGGAAAGCTGTGCCTGATCAATTTAATAATTAAACCTCCGTACCAAACTCTACCAAAAGCTTTACTAATGTTGTAATATTTTGTTAAATCCTGTAGCGGTAAATCTGGTGGACTGATGTGCCGTACAGTAATTCGCTCTAAATTCAAATTCTTCAAGTGATGAAATATTTCTGTCGACTCTAAAATTATTTATTTTAATCAGAAGAAATTTTTCCAGTACTTTACCAAGACCAGATAATAACCTTATTGTTCCTTAGTTATTAGCCAGTCGTATATTTTATTTACTTCTGGGGATTAAAATAACATTGTTTTCACCATATGGATGGAAAGTAGCCAAAATTAAAAATGGTGCTCGAAATTTGAAAAATGTCTCTAGTAATATTACTTGGTGAGACTTTGTGGGCAGTGGTTTATGCAAAGTGAGACCAATCTGTTGAAATAAAGTCAGTAATCGAAAAAGCTCACGCCTCTTTTAATGGAATGAGAAGACTATTTAAATTTGTCACTCCGACTAAAAGTTAAACTAGCCAAGTAATACGTATTCACTGTTGTGCTATACAGTGTAGAATCGTGGACGATGACGGAAACATTAATGAATAATGTTGAAGCCCTTAAGATGTGAGTGTACCATTAGATTCTGAAGATTTCGTGGACCGAACATATCACCAACTTAGAACTTCTACGCCGAATAGGCAATGACAAAGGAAATTGTACTCACAATTAAAGAGTGAAAGCTTGAATATCTTGGCCACGTCATAAGGCATAATAAATACCATTTCCTGCAGCTGGTAATACAGGGAAAGATAGACAGCAAATAAGGTCCAGGGAGAAGAAGACATTCTTTGCTAGATAACTTAAGACAATGGTTCGGACTTACGTCTATTCAGCTATTTCGAAGCGCCGTCAAAAAGGTCAGGATTGCCACGTTAATAGCTAACGTCCGAAACGGTTAGGGCACTGGAAGAAAAAGAAGTATTTTAAAGTTTCGTTTGTAATTCCATCTAGGCCAAAAGCTTTTTTAATATCTCAATTTTTTTAAATATCTTTAAAATTCTTTAGTAAAATAAGTAAATTTTCAGGAGGATGGTGTCGTAGTTTTGTATATAGTAATTATTCTATTTATTTTGGTTTATTTAAGTCACAGACGGAATTTTCATTAAACCGTTCATATAGAAAATGTGCAAAAATCTCAGATTTTAGACAGGAATGAGTTACTCTTATTACGGCCTAAAATCTGCCAAAATGTATTGTTTTTAGATCTGGTAAAAGATTTCGACAACATACAAACAGAATTATCTTATATGTTCAAGTAATTGGTTAAAATATTCAATGACTAAATGACAAATCGAAAGTTTAATATTTTATAATGAATTGAATACTTAAAGTATTTTTCCTGTGAATGTCATATTTTAATTTGTTACTATTTTAGTAACTGAATCATTCAGGAAATTATCCTTTATTATCAATTTTACCAGAAATTTTACTGGAGTCTCTGGAGCGTTTTAAGTTAAAAACAAAATTAACTTTCGGTAAGATACAACGAATTGTACCAAATACGCACACCTAGTACTCAATCGGAGGCTGACACAGCAGCCACAAGCCGACAGAGTGGTTGGCACAGCCAACACTAAAGGCAGGCAGCGAGATTTGCGAGGAATCAACCTCAGACCTTATGTGGTTTAACGTAAAACAACTGAAAATAGGCAAAAAGCCCATATTTCAGCAGTCTACCCACTGTTCTCTTATTCGTCCATCTATCCCGAGACGCGTTTCGCCGTGTCACGGCTCATCAGTCGGGCTAGGATCGACGAAGAAGAGAACAGAATTTTAAGTACTTTATTCCGGCACTTACGGAACACAACGGTAAGATACAACGAATTGTACCAAATACGCACACCTAGTACTCAATCGGAGGCTGACACAGCAGCCACAAGCCGACAGAGTGGTTGGCACAGCCAACACTAAAGGCAGGCAGCGAGATTTGCGAGTAATCAACCTCAGACCTTATGTGGTTTAACGTAAAACAACTGAAAATAGGCAAAAAGCCCACATTTCAGCAGTCTACCCACTGTTCTCTTATTCGTCCATCCATCCCGAGACGCGTTTCGCCGTATCACGGCTACAATTCGTTGTATCTTACCGTTGTGTTCCGTAAGTGCCAGAATAAAGTACTTAAAATTATGTTCTCTTCTTCGTCGATCCTAGCCCGACTGATGAGCCGTGATACGGCGAAACGCGTCTCGGGATGGATGGACGAAAAAAAAGAGAACAGTGGGGTAGACTGCTGAAATATGGGCTTTTTGCCTATTTTCAGTTGTTTTACGTTAAACCACATAAGGTCTGAGGTTGATTCCTCGCAAATCTCGCTGCCTGCTTTAGTGTTGGCTTTGCCAACCACTCTGTCGGCTTGTGGCTGCTGTGTCAGCCTCCGATTGAGTACTAGGTGTGCGTATTTGGTACAATTCGTTGTATCTTACCGTTGTGTTCCGTAAGTGCCGGAATAAAGTACTTAAAATTCTGTTCTCTTCTTCGTCGATCCTAGCCGACTGATGAGCCGTGATACGCCGAAACGGGTCTCGGGATGGATGGACGAATAAGAGAGAACAGTGGGTAGACTGCTGAAATATGGGCTTTTTGCCTATTTTCAGTTGTTTTATGTTAAAATTAACTTTATTTGGTTTATCATATAAAAATCGTAAATATTTCACCGCATGCTATTTCAATGTGTGTTGCTAGGTTAAAACACTGGTGTCTCTTTTGTTTTTGTTTTCTTAAAGTACTTAATAATATGGCAAAATAAATCAGTGAAATGTCGACATAGAAACATAAATATAAAAGTCTCCACTTTTGCTCGTTGTGACGTTATGTATATGTCCCATTATACGCAAACCGGATTTCCCCTTTTGCATTACAGCAGACTAGAAAATAGCATTAACATGCCATACTTACCTTCATAAAAATCTTGAAATGGCCTCCCGAGTATCAGAGAGAAATATTTGGCGCAATTTATTGTGGTTACGGTCTAAAAAACTATGACAATTTTTAGAGAAGCTGGGAAAGTTGCTACAATGGTGTTTTGAAAGTTATCCATCTAGCCATGAAAATATCATTGTTCAAAAAAAATGCTTAACATTTACTGTAGCTGTTCTAAGTATTAGTAAATAAGTAGTAAATTTTATATGAGCTCGTCATGTTTTGTAGCTTTTACAATTTTTTCTTCCGAAAAATAAGTGAAAGTAATATGGAACATTGCAGAGTGATAAAGTTTCTTACAAAGAGAGAAATGGACCAAAGATTATCAATGAAAGAGTGTTCCAGATGTACGGTAATGACGGCCTATCTTATTTTCAAGCTCAAGTTTGCCCACACAGTTTCGATCAAATGCTGGGACTAGTGTAAGCAACCGGATACAGATATGCATGGATGCTGAAACGGCTAAGTAAGTGAAATGCGAACTTCCGGCTGCCAACAGAATTAGGTTTCTCACTTTTGGTAGAGAAACCGTGTTACCAGAAAACCTGCAAAACATATCGCCAAATAAAATAATTCGCTTTATTAGGAAGCGGAACCCATTTGGTGAAATATAAAAGATAAGTGTCAGTCGCAATAGATCAAAGAATAGCAGTGGATGTATACAAAATTGGTCAATGTTTGAATTTTCTAATCTGCAGGACCTCAAAGGAGTTAGATAATTTCTTAATCTTGTTTGAACTGGTCTTCTAGTTTGCCTCACATGAGCCGTTCTAAGAAGGTATTTAATAAGGTTGCCTAACGTTAATGTGTAAGTCATCAGATAATTTGAATAAGATCTTGGCAGTTGGAAATTTACGAAAATGAAAGAATTAGAATATATGCGAGAAGTTAATAAAGTTGAGCAAACTAGAGGGTCGTTGTAAAAAAGAAGAAAGAACATTTAACTCATTTGAGCTACGGTAGATCAAAAAAATCAAGCATTGCTGAACATGCGCTTGAACATATTCACAGAGGAACATTAGTTAATTTAATTTTATCGCTAATGGTAATAATTAGACCGTCATTTCAATAAATTAATCTGGTTTGTTTAATGCCGTTCCTCATTAGCCGCGTCCACACTAACCGAGCACGGCTCGCGAGCCACGCTCGGGCTTCCTGCTCGCGAGCCGTGACACCCGAGGCAAATTTGAAAAGTTGCGAGCGTGCTTCGCGAGCCAAGGTGAGCCGGTTTGAGCATTCAGTTTCGCTCCGTATAACGATGGAAAACCACGTGTTATTAGCTGCTACGGCGCTTATGTTGTCTAGATATATAGTAAAAAAAAGAAAACAGAAACGAAAACTCTGGATTAAAAACTTGTACCAAAACCGAAACCAATACGGTAACAATTTGTTAAAGGAACTAACAATCGACCATTCAGTCTCAAATTTTACACGCATGTCTGCGGGAGACATTGAATATCTGTGCTCCTTAGTGGCTGTGAAAATACAAAAATGTGACACTAACTACAGAGAGGCAATAACTGTATCAGAAAGAGTGCTGATAACATTGAGATACTTGGCAACAGGAGACTCCTATACCAGCCTTCAATATCTTTTTAGAGGATCAAAAACAATGTATATCAACTATAGTTCCAGAAACGTGTGATGCAATTATAGAGGTCCTGAGTGATTACGTTAAGGTAATTAAAAATCATGGTAATTAAGTAATCAAATTATTTATTTATCTGCCTCATATTTATATAACAGAGCTGTCTTCAAAATTAAAGTCGGATGTTTGTGCAGGAGTAGCAGGAGTAAATTGTGTGTTCTGCAGATTTTCACCGGAAGTTATGGTTGACGTGGTACTAGCGTCTGATCCGGGTTGCTCATACTATTCTTGTGTACAATATCCTGGTCTATACATCTGATATTTTCCCATGTCAGCTTCGTGAATAATAGTATTAATAGCATTTTTAACACATGATTGAGTGTAAAGATCGTATTTTCTAAGTTCATGTGCGATATGATTACCAAATGCTAAACATGAATCACTCATGGAAATTGAGGTTTTCTGAATTATGTCAAAAGTGTTTTTCAATATACTGTCAAGAGAATCATTTTGTGCATTCGTATTCATACGTCTTTTCTTTCGCGATGGTTGTTGTGGCGATGGCGCGGGTTGTTGTGGCGATGGCGTGGGTTGTTGTAGCGATGGCGCGGGTTGTTGTGGCGATGGCGCGGGTTGTTGTGGCGATGGCGCGGGTTGTTGTGGCGATGGCTCGGGGTTGTGGGGATGGCTCAGGTTGTGGGGATGGCTCGGATTGTTGTGGGGATGGCTCGGGTTGTTGTGGCGATGGCGCAGGTTGTTGTGATGGTCCTGGTTGTTTGAGAAGGTTCGCTCTGTAAAAATAATGTTTATTTTTTATTTGCAGACACCGTCCACAGAAGTAGAATGGCTAGCAGTATCAAATGAATTTGAGATTAAATGGAACTTCCCGCATGTTATAGGGGCTATGGACGGGGAAACACGTTACCCTTCAAAGACCCATCAATATAAGTACTGATTACGACAATTATAAGAATTTACCTAGTATAGTGCTCTTCGCCCTAGTAGATGCTAATTACAAATTCTTGTTTGTTAATGTCGGAAGTAAAGGGCGTATTTCCTACGGCGGAGTTTTTTAAAAAATACGAGTTTATATCGAAAATTAGAAAACTGTCAACTGAACATTCCTGAAGCACAAATACTACAAATACCGTACGTAATGAAAATACCATATTTCATATTGGGTGACAAAGCTTTTATGCTTAATAAATATACTATGAAACCATTTGAAGGTAATCCAGAGGCAGGTTCCAAAGAAAGAGTGTTTAATTACCGACTTAGCAGAGCTCGCAGAGTCGTTGAAAATGCCTTTGGTATTTTAAGTTCAATCTATAGAGTCCTTAGGAAACCTATTCTGCTAGAGCCAGAAAAAGCTACAAAAGTTGTCTTAGCAACTGTGTATTTATATAATTACTTACGAAGAAATAACTATTCTATTCCACCAGAATATTATGATAGAGAAGTGGATGGTTTATTTATTCCTGGTCAATGGAGAAACAATATTCCATCTACAGCACTATTACCTCTAACGGCCATTCCGCGCAGGGGTAATGCTAGTGCTAAAGATATTCGTCTACATTTATCAACACATTTTGTAACAAATGGAATAATTCCATTGCAGCATCAATATTAATGTTTAACTAATTTTGAAAATAAACATAAATAAAAGACTTACGTTATCTATTCCGCCATCTTGTGTAATTCCTGTGTCATTTTTATTTGACATAAAGTCAAAATATTTGAAACCAAACCACTTCGATATATAAATTTCGTCGGCGCCTGTAAAATAATGTAGACGTATAATTAGGTATATAGTTAATAAAAACCTATACTATAAATGACTGTTATTATTTTATATTTAAGGTCCCAATTACCATCCCCATGATAATTAGATTGGTTAATTTGACACTTACTATAGTTAAATAAAGGAATCGTTACCTGAACCAGTGATAATACTTCTTTTCTCCCTTGACTTTTTGCGTCGGTATGAACCTGTCAACGAGTCAAGTTTCTTTTTCAACTCAGGTACAGGTAACTTAAATTCCTTAGCGATCTTTCTCCAGCAATCTTCTCGTTTGTTTTTATTTAAATGATCTGGATCTTTCGAATCCCACAACATTTTAAAACTTCCATGAAGTTGTATTAAGCGAATACTGTCTTCTTTATCCATTTTTAATTCACTGGCTCGCGAGCGTCGTTACGTCCGTCCACACCGCGCGATCTGCTCAGACTGAGGCGCCTTTGAGCATCGGCAAAAATCGATAAATTATGGCTCGCGGTCGAGCGGCGCTCGGCCGAGGCAACGTGTGCCCGAGGCAGCCCGAGCCGCGTCCAGACCGACCGAGCACGGCAGGAATTGGCTCGCAAGGCGGCCTCGCGAGCCAATGCCTCGGCCTGTGTGGACGCGGCTATTGACGTTTGATTTTGCACGTAAAATAACTGAATATGCATTTAGAGTGCCAACTTTACTCGGTGAACATTTACAAATTTGCATTAAAATATTTTCTTTATATTCTATTTTTATGTCAATTAACTGACCGCAGCATTACATAATTTATGTAATGCAATTCAAAAGCATTTTTTCACTCGCCTCTTTTGCACTCTATTCACTTTCAGTTACGAAACAAATAAGTTATCGAAATTATCAGTTTTGACGTTATCATTAAAATATATCCTATTACAACACCTATTGAGAAAGCGAACGTGTTGGCTGAACTCTTTGCTTACATTCTACTGTTCTTTTTCAAGGAAAAAAACATCATCACCTACTACACAGATAGCGTATCATAAAAACGTATTTTAATGAAGTTAGACACCAAAAAAGCGTCTGTGGCTGACGGAATACCTGCCATAGTACTCAAAAAATGCGCGAGAGATCTAATACCAGTTTTCTGTAGACTTTTTAGACTTTTTAACTTATCCTACAGAAAGGGAATATTTCTTTCCTACTGAACATACCCCAGAGTTCAGCCGATACTCAAAAAAGGCAAGAAGACCTTGCCAAACAACTACCGACCAGTCGCACTGCTTTCAGTAATAACGAAAGTCATGGAAAAGGCTATCAATCTGCATCTTCTAAAATATCTTGAAGGATTCAATATTATTAGCGGCCATCAATATGGTTTTCGTAGACACAGATCAACAGGAGACCTGCTAACTTATGTAACACATGTTTGGAACAACGCGATTGAACACTGTAGAGCATCTCGAACGGTTGCTCTTGATATATCCAAGATATTCGACCGTGTTTGGTACGCTAGATTCTCGGCTAAGCTACGCTCTTCTGGTATATCTGAAACGTTCTGTTTATGGCTCACAAGTTTCCTCAAACAGTGTTCTTTATGAGTGACAATCGACGGGTTTCTTTCTGACACTTTCACTATCAACGCCGGTGTGTCCCAGAGCTCGATCCTATCTCCTACTCTCTTTCTCATTTATATTAATGATCTGCTGGAGAAAATCTACTGCTTTGCCGATGACAGTATGCTTTTTTTCATCCATTCACTTTGAATGCTCGAACATCCTCTACTCATGCAAATATCCGCAGATAGCAGGAGATCGTTCAACTTAACAAAGACTTGGAAAAAATTCTATCCTGGGGTGACAGTAACGAAGTAGAATTTAAAGCTACACAAACTCAGGCTACAGTTTTTTCTAAAAAAGTTAACATTACTGAACCCGACATAGTTATGTCGGAGCACTCCATTCCTTTAGCATCGTCACTCAATTTGATGGCCGCTAATTTTGCGAGCAATATGTCTTGGCATGGACATGTTGCAAACATAGCAAAGAGAGCTTCTCAAAAGCTGGGAATATTATATCGAACTAGAAAGCTTTACACTCCACAACAACTGCTAATTCTGTACAAAGCTCAAATTCGACAAACGATGGAATACTGCCCGCATGTTTGTGGCTCTGCTCCAAATGTTCTTCTCTTTGCTCTGCATTTGTTGGATTCTATTCAGGAAAGAGCTGTTCGCCTGATTGGAGACCCGGAACGGTTGGCGTTCTACAAGTATTTTCATGGAAAGTGTTCGATGGATGTAGCCCGATTAATTCCTCCCAGAGCGGTGCTTGCTAGAAGTACACGTCACGCTAATACTTCACATCCGTGAGGTTCAGCTTGTTACTCCTCATATATCCCTTTTCAAGTAGCCTTTTATATGGCGAACATCATCCCTTTGGAATAATTTGCCCTGGCGTAAAATTTACAGTGATTCAAGACCAACGTGAATCGTTTTTTCCGCACACGTGTCGCTCCTGTAGCGCTTTAGGGATTTCTCTGCAGCACGAGTATCTATAAAAAAAAAAATTGTTAACAATATTAGTAAAACCTATGCTTTGAGGGCACGAACGAAAAAGTTTGCTATGGCAATTTAAATTAAATAAAATTGAGCCCAAAATTAATTTAAACTTAAAATGTTACAACGTTACATTCAAAACAAAACTGAACGAATTCATTTCAATATTTGTAAGCATTTTCATAACACACACTCAAAGTAACAATTTTTTCAGTTACGTATTCAGAAAGCATAAAGAAATAACGAAAAGCGACACCATACACTACACCATACAGAAATAACGATAATGTCACATACACTTAACCACTGAAAAGGCTTATTTACTCGTTCACAGGTACCTTTATTTCAACTTTCAGTCAGTTTTGTAGGTTAAATACATCTTCGTGTATTAAGGCATACTCTTAGCCTAACCAGGGTAACTAAGCACCTAAGAGAACAAATCTTAGCCAATTAGCTCAGCTCCTCCTAAGTCTTTTCACTTTCGAGAGGCTATACTCAATAAATGGATTGAACTATCATCTATCACTATTCTCGATTCTGTACTTCATGCGGTAACTTCTCGGTTAATTGTTTTAACTGATCCAGCCAACGTGAAGGTGATCTACCCCTGCAGCGCTTGCCTTCAACCCTCCCCTGTATGACCTGTGATTTCAGCTCATGTCTTCTGCTAAGGTGGCTAAAATACCTCAAGTACATCTGGTTTATAAGCGAGTTCAGTCTTTTAGTAATTTTTAGTTCTTGTAAACTAGACTGGTTAGTTCGATATTCTACCCACGATATCCTGAGAATCCGATAATATACCCACATCTCAAATACAGTAATTTTATTTCTATCAGTTTTCTTTATCGTCTATGTTTCCGATGCATATGTTGACATCGGAAATATAAAGCGTTCTGGTGTGCCTTAACTTAGTCGATCGCGAGATACTCGGGTCTTTCCATATTTTGCCTAATTTCGTGGTTATACAGAGAGCAATTGAGAGTCTCCTACGTATTTCTGAGTGACACTGGCCGGTATTGGTTATTAGAGACCCAAGGTATTGATAGTATGATAGTAGATATTGAGGTTGATTATCATTCATTCTGCTAATGATCATTATTTTTGTTTTGTTGTTTACTTCTAATCCGCAGCTTTTACTGCTCCTTGTCAGTCTTTGCATAATAAACTCTAATTCACTTTCATTTGCTGTTACAATCAAGGTGTTATCTTCACAGCGTAAGTCCTGTACGCGTTTTCCTTCGACGGCCATACCACCATTTCAGTTATTTAAAACTTCGTTGTAAATATTGAACAGTAGTGGCGAAAGAATGCATCCTTGCCGGACACCAGTTTTCTTGGTGAAGTTTTCTGTGTAAATGTTATTAACACGCACTTTGATAATATTGAATTCGCAAATCCTTTGTATTAACTTTAATAAGTGCGGTGGAGTTTCCATTTCTTTCAGAATCGACCATAGTTTCGGCAGTCTCTCCCTGTCAGATGCTTTCGGATAGTCGACGAAACAGAGATAAATTTTGATAATATATTTTCTTCCTTTCTCATTTGACGCACATTCAAAATTTGCACCCGTGTGCCCTTTGGTGGTATAACTCCTCTTTATTCTTCTGATATTTATGGCAATAGATACGACTTGAGACGCTCATTCAGTATGGTTAGCAAGAGAGATCAAGGAGACAGTCCTATAGTTGGTACATTTTGTAGGGGAGCCCTTTTGGTATATCGGCAATAATATTGACTCTCTAGTTCCCAGGCCATTCGCAGGTATTCCACAGAATACTATCATGTAGTAAATTGACCCCATGCTGCTCCCCCATAGCTGGTATCTGGGCCTGGTGCCTTTCGATTTTTGAGTTTTGCAAAGGCATTTTCTACTTCTGTTCTCAGAAGGCGGACGCATGGACAGGATCAGAAGAGTCTTTATATAGTTCTTCGTAGTATTCTTCGCAAATCTTTGAAATTAATTAATTTTTGGTCCCTCACAATCTCATCTTCCTCATTTTCAATGGCCTTTGTTTGGGATTTGAATTCTCGTGCTAAATATTTTATTTTTTATAAAGATCGTCTAGCTCATTCTGAGCTGAATGTTATTCGACGTCACTACATATACTGTTTTTGTAGATGTTTTTGTCTCTTCTGCAGAGATTTGTTCTTATACGTCTTCTTTTTTCTATTTCTTTTATTGTTTTTTCTGTGTTTCCTTTGAACCCTCTCTGTAACTGTACTTATCTCAGGTACGTATGTAATCCAGCTTCTAGACTCTCTAGCTCAACATTAATTGAAGTTGACGCCTTCAACAAGAGCTGGTGGTACTATTTTTTTTTTGATTTCTAAAATTTTTAGTTTCTTTTTGGACAGAGAGTCTATGATATCCGTCTGCAGCTACATTATTAACGTATATTAATCCTTTAGTCTAATAAAAAAGATATTTTATTATTAAATATAATAAAGCACTGAAAACTCAATCGAATGTTGCAAACTGAATACTTTTTAACAGTTGTCGTTTTAATTAGCTCTTTTGGATTTTCCTTCTTTTCTTTTATTACCCAATGTTAAAGCGGAAACATTCTGGAAATGCGGAATAACGGGTAATATAACGAAATAATATTATCTGAAACAACCTCGTCGACATAAAGCCAGGTTAGAACTTTCCATTTATGTAAATTTGCATTTTAAAGGTTATTTTATTGCTAGTTGCAAAGCAGGAAAGAATATCTAAGACATTAAATCTCGATAGATGGCTCAAATAAATTCTTAACTATATAAGTTTCTGGGAAATATTCATACGTATACCTGTAATAAAAAGACATTCTAGTCTAAATTGGCTTTTTTTGATAAACTATTTTATGGATGTAATTCGTATAGTAGCAGGAATAAACCTGAAAATGCTAAGTACGAACCGATAACGCTGCTACCTCCCTCTTCACTTGCTGTAGGTTTAGTACAAATTTGAACTCCCTACACTTGTTTCACAACTGTTGAAACTGTTGGAAGCTGAATTGGAATTGTATTTCTGACGTTCGTCATACGTGAATACTGACTGGCAAAATTGAGGAAAGCTGTGCTATCAAAGTTTATGTTAGACCTGACTAATTGACTACTAGAGCTAATAGAACCTTATAAAGGGTTATGAGGAACATTTTCTACACAGATATTCAGATAGCACAAGGTTTTTAGAGAGTCGAGAATAAAAGACTACATGCGGAAAGATCTTTAACCTCAGAAATATATAAGTACTTTCGTGATGTTAGGGCATCTACTAACGTTGAGAATCATTAGAAGACAGTTAAATTGTAACATTTTCTTGTCCATCAGATTTTCAACCAGGATTTGAACATGATATAAATATGAAATAAAATTGTTCCAAAAGATCTTATAACTAAGCAGAAGACCAACCGGATAAATGTGTGTCTTGATCCTCTGTATCAACTAGAGAGAGAGCCAGAATTCTTAATTTGCGAAACATAGGTTATAAATCGTGACTTTTCTAATAAAACCCTGAAATAAAATTCAAAATTCGAGGGTGACAAACTATAAACTCTTCTAGTCCCAATAAAGCTAACTGAAAGCCAATTCCATGGTATATAAGAAATTTGTGTCTTTCGAACAAACTGTCAATCAGGCGTTTCCTCGGAAGGTTCTTAAACAGCTAGATAAGATGCGTCACTTTTGCGAGGCATTGCACTAACTTGGATACATATTTTGAAATGTTTAGAACCAAAATGGCGAAGGTCTGCCTTCCGTATAGATATATTTATAGAATTAAAGCTAATGTTAACTTTCATATTTAAGTTATGTAATCAAAAATAAAGAAGTAGAATAATAAATTACCGCCGCCTGATTTTGAAAAAGCAAATAACTTTCAAAAATATAATACCTACTTTACTTTACAGTAACAATAAACTAAGAATTTTTATAATTTTTAATAATTTGTTTTGTAGATTCTAATTTCTTCCGTTATTTCTTCGAACTTGTTTTTTTTTTAAACAGTTTAAGCGTTAACAAAATTAATGATGTTTATTTCAAAGTTTCCTAAAAATGAGACTAAAAGAAAACAGTGGAGAGGTAATTTGAACATATTATATGAACGATTATCAGAAAGAAAACAAAAGTATACTTACATTTGTGTAGGGATCATTTCATATGACTGATAAATACGTCAATTATGATGAAGCTACTAAGAAAACTGAAAAAAGAACAGGTACAAGTATAAATTAAGAAATCTATTAAGACGTGTGTAGTGGTAGGGAGTTCAACATAGGAGCCTTCCTATGTTTTGACGACTATACTAAGGCTTTTGACTCCGTGAAATTGACCCTACTCTACATTACTTCAAAAGATAGAGGTTCCTCTCAGTTCCTTCTTAGAAAAAACTCTACATGGAGCAGGCCAAATAGCCCTAGACTGAGAGATCTGTAAGGATCAAGTGCGAAGAATCAGCTCGTGAGTGGTCACCACGCCCTGTCAAGGGAGGAGGAGGAGGAGGCGTGGTAATACTTACTTACATTTTTGATTGACATAAGATAAAGGAAATGTATTACTTCGTTTCATATTTGCTTCCAGTAGCTGACCGTAATTTAAGGTAAGTCTACTTTTTTTTAAACTTTAACTCCTTTCTTTAAACTAGTAATAATCTTATCAATATTTAATCCAATGGACATCATTTAATATTGTTTTTATAGCTTTACTGTAGATCAGAGAAACTTCCATCGAAAGCAAATAATGACAAGCCAGTCAAGAGTAATAGTGAAATTATTAAAGAAAATTAACAAGAAAAATAAAAAATAAGACATATTTTAATTTTTTTTTTATAACTAAAACTTTTCTCATTTATAGATCCAGAAGTTTATATAGTTCAGATTTAGAATCAGGAATAATACCAGTTCAAGCTTCGAGTTTTGAAACTTTGTAACCTTCTGAAATTGAAGTTGAATTGAAAGTTGAGGAAGAAGCTTTAGAAGTATATGGTTATTTAAATTTCTTGTGTTAAAATAAAACATAATTTAAATTGATAAATGTTAAAAAAAATTAAACGAAATTAAGGATTTAATTGCATTTTTTTAAAATATTGGATTGTTTGCTTCTGTTTGCTTTGTATCCAGAAGCAAAAACAGTAAGTGAAAGTACTAAAATTTCAGCTTTAGTAACTGCAGATATTTTAAAGATTCCTATGACAAAGGCTAAAGGGTTTCTTTAATATGACTACACTTGTATAGATAAATTTTAAAAAAAATCACTTTTCCCGTTCAGAAATATTGAACTTACCTATTAATATTATTTCTAAAGCAAACAATAATGAGTATCGTTGCTAAATTTGTAAAGATATCCCATTTATTAATTCATGGTTACGGTTTGGTTTAATATCTACTTCGGTATTATATTGTAGGGTAAAGATGCGCAACAAATTTCTTTTGTAGCCTGTTGAGAACTCATTATTTATTGATAATGTTCTAGGTTTAGTCAGCCTAGATTGTTAGGAGATTTCCCCGAAATACTGATCCAAACAACAGCGCAGAGAAGTTGGGAACTGACAAAAAAACGTATTCCTTCTCAAAAAAAGAGAATATTAAGACTGCAGTAAAGTCGCTTTAAATTTTTATTGTTATATTCTTAGATTATAAGACCCTAATTAAAAATTAGGTTAAGAAGGCAATTTTCGGTTACCGGTATATCTAAAACATAAATTTTTCTTAGAGATTTGCTTTACACTATCCATAATGTAAATAAAAATTGTCCATTATCATTTTGTTTTATTAAACCGGTTCCTTTGAGTACTTGATTGACTGTTAGGGAAATTCAACTTTATAGATTTAACGTTAATTTCCTAAACTCTGATTAATGGTGTCCAGGTTTTAAATGAGTTATTAACTAAATTACCGAATATAACAACTATAATTTTTGAAGTTGTCTTCTATTTAAAAACGAGCCGCCTATGACATTTGGGTCCTAACGTAAAACAACACCCCCTTCACAGCTGGCCGATATTTATTGATACAAACATAATATTTACACGGACTCTAACTTATACATGTCATTGCATATCACAGTCTATATTCTTAAATTTTTGAGTAATAATAAACTTTCTTATAGTTTTATTATCCCTCACTCTTTATTATTATTTCTCAAACTCAAAAACTCTTACAACCAACGAGCTGAATAGCACTCCACCAGTATTGCTATATAACGAGTTCATCAATTTGGTGATTTGTACCTGCCCAAAGCAACTCCTTTAAAAGAGGAGACTCCGACTTGTAAAACAAATTAACTAGATTGAGAAATAATGTTTTGTTCTAGTATAAGGAGATCATAACAACCATTAACCGAATAACCGTATTCAGAGAAGAGATGTTCGTCTGATTGGAGACTCGGAACTGACCGACGGCCTTGATTCGCTGGAACGTCGAAGACCGGTTGGCAACTTGAGCCTATTCTACAAGTCTTTTCATGGAAAGTGTGGAAGGATATAGTCCGCTTACAACACTTTTCAAGCGATCTTTTATATGGAGAACATCATTCCTTTGGAATAATTTGCCCAGGGCTGTGTTTGCCCCCGAGTACAATTTACACCGATTCATGAACAACATGAATCGCTTTTGCCGCACACGTGTCTCTCCTGTAGCGCTTTAGGGACTTCCCTGCAGCACATGTGCTAGACCCTTAAAAAAAAGTGATAATGCCCAAGGAGATTTCGGCGAAACGTTTGCGGCTCAGCAGTCAAAACAATACGAATTAGCTGATGCACTGGTAACATATTTCTCCATCTGTGAATCTCTAAGCACTATATATATATATATATATATATATATATATATATATATATATATATATATATATATATATATATATATATATATATATATATATATATAATATATATATATATATATATATATATATATATATATATATATATATATATATATATATATATATATATTAGTGCTTAGAGATTCACAGATGGAGAATTATGTTACCAGTGCATCAGCTAATTCGTATTGTTTTGACTGCTGAGCCGCAAACGTTTCGCCGAAATCTCCTTGGGCATTATCACTTTTTTTTAAGGGTCTAGCACATGTGCTGCAGGGAAGTCCCTAAAGCGCTACAGGGAGAGACACGTGTGCGGCAAAAGCGATTCATGTTGTTCATGAATCGGTGTAAATTGTACTCGGGGGCAAACACAGCCCTGGGCAAATTATTCCAAAGGAATGATGTTCTCCATATAAAAGATCGCTTGAAAAGTGTTGTAAGCGGACTATATCCTTCCACACTTTCCATGAAAAGACTTGTAGAATAGGCTCAAGTTGCCAACCGGTCTTCGACGTTCCAGCGAATCAAGGCCGTCGGTCAGTTCCGAGTCTCCAATCAGACGAACATCTCTTCTCTGAATACGGTTATTCGGTTAATGGTTGTTATGATCTCCTTATACTAGAACAAAACATTATTTCTCAATCTAGTTAATTTGTTTTACAAGTCGGAGTCTCCTCTTTTAAAGGAGTTGCTTTGGGCAGGTACAAATCACCAAATTGATGAACTCGTTATATAGCAATACTGGTGGTGGAGTGCTATTCAGCTCGTTGGTTGTAAGAGTTTTTGAGTTTGAGAAATAATAATAAAGAGTGAGGGATAATAAAACTATAAGAAAGTTTATTATTACTCAAAAATTTAAGAATATAGACTGTGATATGCAATGACATGTATAAAGTTAGAGTCCGTGTAAATATTATGTTTGTATCAATAAATATCGGCCAGCTGTGAAGGGGGTGTTGTTTACGTTAGGACCCAAATGTCATAGGCGGCTCGTTTTTAAATAGAAGACAACTTCAAAAATTATAGTTGTTATATTCGGTAATTTAGTTAATAACTCATTTAAAACCTGGACACCATTAATCAGAGTTTAGGAAATTAACGTTAAATCTATAAAGTTGAATTTCCCTAACAGTCAATCAAGTACTCAAAGGAACCGGTTTAATAAAACAAAATGATAATGGACAATTTTTATTTACATTATGGATAGTGTAAAGCAAATCTCTAAGAAAAATTTATGTTTTAGATATACCGGTAACCGAAAATTGCCTTCTTAACCTAATTTTTAATTAGGGTCTTATAATCTAAGAATATAACAATAAAAATTTAAAGCGACTTTACTGCAGTCTTAATATTCTCTTTTTTTTGAGAAGGAATACGTTTTTTTGTCAGTTCCCAACTTCTCTGCGCTGTTGTTTGGATCAGTATTTCGGGGAAATCTCCTAACAATCTAGGCTGACTAAACCTAGAACATTATCAATAAATAATGAGTTCTCAACAGGCTACAAAAGAAATTTGTTGCGCATCTTTACCCTACAATATAATACCGAAGTAGATATTAAACCAAACCGTAACCATGAATTAATAAATGGGATATCTTTACAAATTTAGCAACGATACTCATTATTGTTTGCTTTAGAAATAATATTAATAGGTAAGTTCAATATTTCTGAACGGGAAAAGTGATTTTTTTAAAATTTATCTATACAAGTGTAGTCATATTAAAGAAACCCTTTAGCCTTTGTCATAGGAATCTCTAAAATATCTGCAGTTACTAAAGCTGAAGTTTTAGTACTTTCACTTACTGTTTTTGCTTCTGGATACAAAGCAAACAGAAGCAAAAATCCAATATTTAAAAATAATGCAATTAAGTGCTTAATTTCGTTTAATTTTTTTTAACATTTATCAATTTAAATTATGTTTTATTTTAACACAAGAAATTTAAATAACCATATACTTCTAAAGCTTCTTCCTCAACTTTCAATTCAACTTCAATTTCAGAAGGTTACAAAGTTTCAAAACTCGAAGCTTGAACTGGTATTATTCCTGATTCTAAATCTGAACTATATAAACTTCTGGATCTATAAATGAGAAAAGTTTTAGTTATAAAAAAAAAATTAAAATATGTCTTATTTTTTATTTTTCTTGTTAATTTTCTTTAATAATTTCACTATTACTCTTGGCTGGCTTGTCATTATTTGCTTTCGATGGAAGTTTCTCTGATCTACAGTAAAGCTATAAAAACAATATTAAATGATGTCCATTGGATTAAATATTGATAAGATTATTACTAGTTTAAAGAAAGGAGTTAAAGTTTAAAACAAAGTAGACTTACCTTAAATTACGGTCAGCTACTGGAAGCAAATATGAAACGAAGTAATACATTTTCTTTATCTTATGTCAATCAAAAATGTAAGTAAGTATTACCAAGCCTCCTCCTCCTCCCTTGACAGGGCGTGGTGACCACTCACGAGCTGATTCTTCGCACTTGATCCTTACAGATCTATCAGTCTAGGGCTATTTGGCCTGCTCCATGTATAGTTTTTTTCTAAGAAGGAACTGAGAGGAACCTCTATCTTTTGAAGTAATGTAGAGTAGGATCAATTTCACGGAGTCAAAAGCCTTAGTATAGTCGACAAACCATAGGAAGGTTCCTATGTTGAACTCCCTACCACTACACACGTCTTAATAGATTTCTTAATTTATACTTGTACCTGTTCTTTTTTCAGTTTTCTTAGTAGCTTCATCATAATTGACGTATTTATCAGTCATATGAAATGATCCCTACACAAATGTAAGTATACTTTTGTTTTCTTTCTGATAATCGTTCATATAATATGTTCAAATTACCTCTCCACTGTTTTCTTTTAGTCTCATTTTTAGGAAACTTTGAAATAAACATCATTAATTTGTTAACACTTAAACTGTTTAAAAAAAAACAAGTTCGAAGAAATAACGGAAAAAAAATTAGAATCTACAAAACAAATTAAAAAAGGCATTAGATAAATTATAAAAATTATATTCTATTAGTTTATTGTTACTGTAAAGTAAAGTAGGTATTATATTTTTGAAAGTTATTTGCTTTTTCAAAATCAGGCGGCTGTAATTTATTATTCTACTTCTTTATTTTTGATTACATAACTTAAGTATGAAAGTTAACATTAGCTTTAATAGCTTTAATTCTATAAATATTTCTATACGGAAGGCAGGACCTTTGCCATTTTGGTTTTAAACATTTCAAAATATGTATCCAAGTTAGTGCAATGCCTCGCAAAAGTGACGCATCTTATCTAATAATATATATATATATATATATATATATATATATATATATATATATATATATATATATATATATATATATATATATTGTAACATTAATTTTTTCCTGGATTTTAAGACCATGCAATGTTACTGATTTTTCACTTCAAATTGTATTTATTTTTATTTTAAAACATCGACCGGTATATTAAACAAAAGTTTCAGGACATTCAGTATATACTGTGTGGTGCGGGTTGCTGATCGAACCTACCGCCAGGCCGCGATTGGCGAAATGTTTGACCCGGAGTTTTGATTGGAGCGTCCGGATATTACCGGCAAAAATCGCACGATTATTTAAGGGCCTGAGAAACTACCAGCGGGCTTTTTTTCGATCGAGCCGCAGACCAGGCAGTACCGTCTAGCCGAGAGGCTATTTTCCATCTAGCCGAAGTAGGCTAATTTTCTTCAGAAGCCGCTAAGTAAAAGTACCAGTTTCGACAATAAAAGCTGTAGTGAGCTTTCTAAGTGTTAGAAAAAGTGTGAAATCGGGCGAAGTCCATCACAGCAGGACTGAAAAACAGTAAGTCAACAAAACTCCCTCCAATAGACTTATTTGAGAGTAGTGCATTAACAGCGACGTATAACAGACAAAAAAGTGAAGTGTAAAAACACGATGTCTCGCCTTCGGGGGTTGTAAAAGTTTAAAGTTTTTAAATGTAACAACTACTATTTAGGCTAGAATTTTTTGGTATAACTGTAAAGGTTAGAACTTTTTATTTTCATTTTAAAAAAAACATGAATAAATTCTTTTTTTGTTGATTAAAGCTAGTGTCTCACTGAATATTTATTTTTCTTTCAGGATCAGTTGTGCTAGACTAATTTCTTTTTAGTAATATCCATAAAACACTTCAGTTTTTTCTCATTTTTCTTAGCTGAAGTTAAAACCGTTTCTATTTTAAAATGAGTGGTGCCCAAAAAAAAAGTCGTACAACTGAGGTTTCTTTAAAAATAGAATTAAATTCCAAAAAAAGACGTACAAAAATTATCTCTTACCCATATCTCTCTACCAAGGAAAACTGAGCTAGTATTTCTTTAATTTCTTTAGTTCTTTTAAAATCAGGTCTCACTCAATTCATTATCAGAAATTAAAGCGGGGCTGCAAGAAAATTGTGCTCAAGCTTGGGGCGTCCAGTATTTAAAAATGTTACAAAATGACGCAGTCTACATGGGGCGAAAAATAAAGCAAAATTAGCACACCTTACAAAATTGCGCTCAAGCGTGGGACAAACAACTTCTCACAGGGTACGGAAAAAGATGCCTCAAACTGAGGACAGTTTAGCATGTCATAAAAAGACGTAGCATAAAAAATAGCGCTGTCAACGCGGGGCTTTTGGAATTTTATTTTTTAAAAAAAGGGTTCAGTGTACTAGCTTTCGAACAAAATAAAAGCTCTAACTTTGCAGATATTTTATTTCATAATATTTATTAAACGAAACTACACTATAGCAGTAAGACAAAAGCAGGAAATTTGTAGAATTTTTTATTTCAATTTATCTGATATAGATATTTGAATTTTTTGTTGTTGACTCTAAGATAAGAGATTCCTACTTTTTTCTTAAAAGCTGGCTTTATAGTTCAGATTGGCAGATGTGTTGGTCGACTTTAATTTTGCATTGTTGATTTATTTTGCGGATAACCGAACAAAAAACTGTTCTTTTTTCTCACCTATATTTCGCATGAATATTAAAAATACTTTGCTGATATACGAAACGATATTTAGAGATTTTTTATAGGAAATTCTTAAGATAAATTGGTAAAGGAATGTTAATACAAGGCGATACTTAGAAATTTTTTTTTTTTGAAATTGTCGAAGATTTTTTTTAATGTTTGGTAAAGAAGTTTACATATTTTAAGTGCCTTCACGTATTTTTTATTTAGACTATTAGGGGAGCACAGGAGAAATATTTTTATGATTTTTTAAAACAATTCTTTTTAAATTGTATTCATTTATCATGGAAGCTTTAAATTTTAAAGTCAATCACTTACTGGAAAATGAATTCGACTATGAACTGAAAATCCGTCGTACTTTCTCAGAACGTCCGGTCGCGGATAAAAGAAAGATTCTAACTAGGATCTTAAGTAAAGAAATACTCCAATAAATCAGATTGGACTAAATAGTTACAAAAAGTTTCTGATTTTTTTAAAAGTCTAATATAAAAATTCTCCTTCTTAAGTTAAAACTCCTGCTCCTCCAAATGGTCACATGTCTCCTTTATTCGTGCATAAATATTTAGATAATGGACCGCATATAAAGATATATCTATTAGGTGCCCATTTTTCAGCTTTACTTTACTCTGGTGCAAATGCCTCCGTTTTAGGTCAGAATGGTATAAGAATTTTAAGTCGTTTAAGTATAAAAATATGCCACGTCAAAAATAGAAGTGTTACCACTGCAGATGGCAGCCGTCTAAAAGTTTTAGGTACGGTTGAGTTGCCGCTAGTCTGCAATGGTCATTGTTTAGTAATTTCTGCTTTAGTAGTACCTTCTCTATCACATACTTTGGTTTTAGGATGTGATTTCGCACAAAAATTCGGAATTTTTGTAAATTTTAAAGATAATTCGTGGTATCCACAGTCCCTAGAAGTCAACTCTCAAACAAGTTTTAAAGATTGTTATTCAGAAAACTCTTTAGAAAACCTTTTCTCGCGTCTATGTACCCTAGATGATCTCTCGCGGACGGAACGCTTGAAGGCAGAAAAAGTAATAAGCTCTTTCAATGAAATAAGTAGTAAAGATAGGTTAGGCCGAACGAATAAAATCACCATGTCTATAGATACGGCTGATGCCAGTCCTGTAAAGACAAGGCCCTTCGCCATGTCTCCGTATATGTCAAAGGTATTAAATAAGGGGTTAGACGAAATGTTGACACTCGGAGTGACATCGTCTAAGCTATGACGGAAGAAAGCTCAACGAGGTCAGCAAATTTGATAACTATCCATTACCGAGCATCGACAGAATTTTGACATCACTCAGGAATGCTAAGTATGTATCTTCGATAGATCTTAGGAAGGCTTTCTGGCAAATTCCTTTAGACAAATCCTCTAAGGAAAAGACCGCTTTTGCAGTAGTAGGCCGAGGTCTATTTCAGTTCGTCACTATGCCGTTAGGTCTAAAGAACGCTGCTCAAACTCAGCAACGTTTAGTAGACGCTATATTTGGTCCGAAATATGAGCCACATATTTTTACCTATCTCGATGATATTTTAGTAACATCGGAAGACTTCGAATCGCATATTCGCTTACTTAAAGAAGTAAAAGATAAATTGAAAGAGGCCGGACTGACGATAAATTTGAGCAAATGTGATTTTTTAAAAACTTCTCTAAAGTTTTTAGGCTATATTGTAGGCTCAAATTCTTTGCGTACCGATCCGGATAAAGTAGCAAGCATGGTTAATTATGCGAGACCTACTAATACTACGGAAGTTAAGCGCTTCGTAGGAATGTGTTCGTGGTACAGACGTTTTATCGAGAATTTTTCTACCTTGTTGTCGCCTATTAATGATCTTTTGAAAGGACGAAAAAAAAGGACAATCGATAGAATGGACAAAGGCAGCTGAAGAATCTTTTATAAAGATTAAAGAGCTATTGGTTTCAGCTCCCATTTTATCCCAACCAGACTTTTCCCAACAGTTTTATATTTCTAGTGATGCTTCTAATACCGGTTTAGGGGGCGTCCTAACACAGAAAATCAATGGTGAGGAAAGAGTGATAGCGTATGCCAGTAGAACTTTGTCAAAGGCTGAACGTAACTATTCGGTTGTTGAAAAAGAATGTTTAGCAGTACTCTTTAACATCGAAAAGTTTCGACCTTACATCGAAGGTGTTCCTTTCACGGTCATAACAGATCATTATAGTTTATTGTGGCTTGATTCTATTAAAAACCCTAGTGGCAAACTAGCGCGTTGGGCGATTAGGCTGAGACAACATACGTTTAATTTAATTCATAGAAAAGGAGTCCACAATGTTATTCCTGACGCTTTGTCAAGAATCCGAGATCATACAGTGGACGAAAACAGTCTTAATGCACAGATTGGCGTAAGAATTGATACAGTTGATATAGATCGTATAGATGGCCAAAAATGCGTTTTTGATATCTTAAAGTTTGTGAGGACTTGTGAAGTATGTGGAGCGCAGAAATCTCCAAATGCACTACCTATGGGACTGATGGGAAAAGAGAAAACGGTTAATTACCCTTTTCAAGTCATAGCAGCTGATCTAGTAGGTCCATTTCCACGTTCAAAACAAGGAAATAGATGACTTTTCGTAATTTCTTGCTGGTTAACAAAGTATACCGTGCTATTTCCTTTGAAAAGCTCTAAAGCCGAATGCTTTTTGAAAATTTTAGAAAACGATATTTTTCTAATCCACGGAGTTTCATCGCTTTCGATATGCGATAACGGTACTCAGTTTACTTCTGAGTGTCTTAAGAGCTTAAGTGAGACATATAGTTTTAACATACGTTTCAATCCCGTGTGCCCTCTACAATATAATTTCGTTCAAAATAATATTCGTTGATTCACGTGATAATTCGGGATAAAGGAATTTCAAAGATTCAAACACGAAGTAACCGGGTTTACACCGTCTTTCTTAGTTTACGGCAGACATATACCTCTATCTGGATCATATTATAAAAATTTAGATTTGGATGTCAATGTTGACAGCGAAATAATTCCGGGTAACAGGGGTGCGTACGCCGAAAATTTAAAGGGTTTAAAAGATATTTTCACCGACGTGCGTAGTAGGATACATAAGGCTTATGAACGGAACAGTAAGTCTTACAACCTTAGAAAAAGGGGATTTTTCCTTTAAGATAGGTGACCACGTTTGGCGAAAAAATAAAATTCTTTCCAGTGCAGCAGATAAATTCACATCTAAGTTGGTACCTAAGTATGTGCATTGCGTGATTAGAGAAAAGATTTCAGATTTAGTTTATGGGTTTAGTTAATTTAGATGGGACTAAAATAGGACGATGGCATATTAAAGACTTAAAACCATTCAACGGACCTAACCCTAATTAAAGTTTGTCAGAAGAAGAATAATTTATATTTACATTATCTTAATTGCTTAAATTTTTTTTTGATGTTGCTCTGTAGAGGTGACGACCTCGTTTTTTTTGACTGTTGTAAAAGTTGAGCAGAGAATAGCTTACTTTTATAGTTAATGCTAAGGTTTTGGGTATTGGCCATATCCCAAACTTAGGTTGATTGTGGTTGATGTTTAACATCGACTCAGTTTTGCGAGCTTGCGAAGGAGTCACACTCAGGATATATCATAAGACTGGTATGTCGGTGGTCGCGGGATTTGATTTGCTTATGACCCCAAATAATATCCAGTTCTTGACACTTGGAAGCGAAATTTTGATTAGAGGCAATCCAAGGTGATCTTGAGTTAGGACAAGCGCAAGATGTAGCTCGTGTGTGGTATGATGTAGAGTCAAAATTATGAGCAGTTTCAAAGTTTGTTACCCGAGTGGGTGTATTTCTATTACCTTAGTGGTATATGTTGGGTGCAATTAAGAGTAAATTGATTTGGTTTATCCAGTAAGTCTAAGACTTGGATTATTTTGATTTAGATCTTCTTCTGAATTGACAAACTGAGGGTATTTTCGATTTTTTTCAGAGCCGTTTAAACGTTACCTTTGAGTCAATAATTTTTTTTAAAAAATTTTTTTGCATGGACTCATAGGCGTATGTTGAGTTTTTTCGGTTTACTATCAGATGGATAGAAAATTGAAGTTCTGCAGGAGAACTAAAGGCTGATCATTTACAGGAGATGAGAGCAGAGTAAGACAGTCGTTTCACAAAGAAATGATCAAAATCTGATACCGAGATGAGAACCTTGTCAAGAGAGGCTAAGCGCAGTGAAGGAAGATTCCTAACCGAATTTTTTAGATTTCCAAGAGGTAACCTAGAAGTTTGGGCTGACAGAAAACGGTTATGCCTGATACCTGTAGCAGTTTCTTCTAGAGGCTATTGTCTAGGGAGACGATTAACACCATGATCGAATATTTTAGCTGTCAACGATGTTTTCTTCTTGTTTCTGATTAAGCTGGAAAAGCTCTTGTCGTCTTCAAAAGTTTTGTTGCGTCGCCACCAAAAATTTGAGAAATTTTTGCTTCAGGTAGCTTTTTAAGCTCATTTTCGTTTTTTTAAAATTTCGTTAGAAGCTTGGTTAAGTCAACCTTGTAAACCTTTTAGGTTGTATCCCATGAGTTATCTGTTTTTACAGGCTGTGATGCACCGGGTGCTAACAGATGCCGTTACGACGTTTGGCAGGGAGTTAGTCTTCCTGAGGAACAGACTGATTGGAAGGGTAGTCTATGGGGGGTGAACGTTTGACCTTTGGGACCTTTAGGGGTTTTGTTACCCAATGGTTATTTCTATTTGAGCCAAAGGAGAGCCTAGCTACTGTAGTCGACCTCAGCTCCAATTAGCCTATTAGTGGTGACAGGCTGTTGGCAGTAGTGTGTTTCGGAACACCCTATTGATTAAATTTTTTTTTGACTTATGGTGGTGTGGTAGACACCGTTTTAGTTTAGTGGATACTATAATCTACTCCCTTTTGTTGTGTGGACTCCAGGGTCACCAATTCTGTATTTTATTGTCTCCACCATTCAGTATATCGTGGTGAGGTGTTTGTCTCCTGTTATGTGGGATGGATTGAATGTTTTTCGTTGTTGTTCTAGGGCGAGACCAGTACACGAGGGTTCTTCATGCAACTTGAAGAGGCGCAATGCTGGTTAAGTTTTATATTTCCGTGTAGCCACCCTGAAGAATGACGGAGGGCGTTTTTTCCGGCTCATGTTTCTAGGCAGATTTGTCACTTTGGTGCGATGTGCCGAAAATTAGCTTTTGCTACGAGCTTTCACCAAGCTCAGTATGGAGTTACCATAACCAAGAGTTTGGGATTTGAACTCCTGTATATATTTCTGTACATATTTCTGTATATATTTCAGTGTATGTTGGTTGCCTGAGGGCATGTGCTCAAAATGCGAGATTTTGAGTCGTTTTGCTTATGGACTCCCATATATAGGATTATGACTTTAGGGAGGTCCTATTTCGAGACTTGCTGTCTCACATAGTTGTGCTGGGAATGTTTCCTTGAATGTTAGTTGCGCGCGGACTAATCATTCTGTTCTTAGTGAACATTGCATTTTGAAGCAGGATCATTCAGTTTGGTGAATTTTAGCTTTTATAGCTATTCACTGTGTTTAGAGTGAATTTTAGCTTTTATAGCTATTCACTGCGCCTATAGTGATATAGTTAGCTTTTATAGCTGCTCTCACTATGTTAATGGCGAGATTGTTCTTTTAGAACGCAGACTTTGTGTAGTCGAGGACTATTTACAGAGTGTTTTCTTGGCGAGGAGCCGAGGCTTTTTTCTGGCGATGTACCAGAATGTTTTCTTGGCGAGGAGCCGAGGTGTTTTCTGGCGATCAACCAGAGCGTTTTTTCCCTGGCGACTTTAGCATGTCTGGATGTCTTAGGACGTCGACATTGCGTTATAGAGTGCGATTATCTGGCGATACCAGAGTGTTTTGTTGGCGATAAGCTGACGTGTTTTCTGGCGATCAACCAGAGCGTTTTCCCTAGCGATTTTAGCATGTCTAGATGTCTTAGGACGTCGACATTGCGCGATAGAGTGCGATTATTTTCCGAGTGCGACTAGTAGTGATACTAGATTTGGAATGTTCTCTTAGCGATGAGCTAGAGCATGGATGGCGATTTTTCCCGAGCGTTTGTCTGGATATTTATCCAGATATTATTTTTTTTTTGTTTTGGCCTAGTGCTAAATGGTCTGACAAGACTTTTTCTTTTTTAGTGTAAGTGTTTGCACTAGAATCATTTTTTTATTTTTTTTTCTTTATTTAAGAATTTCATAAATTTCTTTTGCTGAAATAAAAAATTTTCAGACAATCCTTAAAAGATTTTAAGGGGGGTGTTCATATTTTATTTCAGTTCACTTTTTTTTTGATTTAGACAAGAGTCTAGACAGTTATTTTTTTGTTTTGGTAACAATAACAGAGCTGATTCTTTTATATAAGAAGACCGCGATTGTTACTTTGAACAGGTATTTCTTATGTTCATGCAAGGATTTTTATTTGCTTTTTGATGTACTTAACCTTAGTGCTTAATTAAGTTAAGTCTAGTTATAAGATTCTTGTGTACATGCAAAAATTTTCATTTGGTTTTCATTGTACTTAATATTAGTGCTTAATAGAATTAAGTCTAGTAGTAAGGACCGAAGTTTGTAATTTTGTTGTTTTAAGTTCTGACCTTAGTATTAAGTGATAGTGTACCACTTTGTACCTTTTCATCAGTAGCCTTAGTTTAATAGACTAGTGTAGTCTATTTCTTTTTGGAAGGGGGTAAATGTAACATTCATTTTTTCCTGGATTTTAAGACCATGCAATGTTACTGATTTTTCACTTCAAATTGTATTTATTTTTATTTTAAAACATCGACCGGTATATTAAACAAAAGTTTCAGGACATTCAGTATATACTGTGTGGTGCGGGTTGCTGATCGAACCTACCGCCAGGCCGCGATTGGCGAAATGTTTGACCCGGAGTTTTGATTGGAGCGTCCGGATATTACCGGCAAAAATCGCACGATTATTTAAGGGCCTGAGAAACTACCAGCAGGGCTTTTTTTCGATCGAGCCGCAGACCAGGCAGTACCGTCTAGCCGAGAGGCTATTTTCCATCTAGCCGAAGTAGGCTAATTTTCTTCAGAAGCCGCTAAGTAAAAGTACCAGTTTCGACAATAAAAGCTGTAGTGAGCTTTCTAAGTGTTAAGAAAAAGTGTGAAATGGGGCGAAGTCCATCACAGCAGGACTGAAAAACAGTAAGTCAACAAAACTCCCTCCAATAGACTTATTTGAGAGTAGTGCATTAACAGCGACGTATAACAGACAAAAAAGTGAAGTGTAAAACACGATGTCTCGCCTTCGGGGGTTGTAAAAGTTTTAAAGTTTAAATGTAACAACTACTATTTAGGCTAGAATTTTTTGGTATAACTGTAAAGGTTAGAACTTTTTATTTTCATTTTAAAAACATGAATAAATTCTTTTTTTGTTGATTAAAGCTAGTGTCTCACTGAATATTTATTTTTCTTTTCAGGATCAGTTGTGCTAGACTAATTTCTTTTTAGTAATATCCATAAAACACTTCAGTTTTTTCTCATTTTTCTTAGCTGAAGTTAAACCGTTTCTATTTTAAAATGAGTGGTGCCCAAAAAAAAAGTCGTACAACTGAGGTTTCTTTAAAAATAGAATTAAATTCCAAAAAGACGTACAAAAATTATCTCTTACCCATATCTCTCTACCAAGGGAAAACTGAGCTAGTATTTCTTTAATTTCTTTAGTTCTTTTAAAATCAGGTCTCACTCAATTCATTATCAGAAATTAAAGCGGGGGCTGCAAGAAAATTGTGCTCAAGCTTGGGGCGTCCAGTATTTAAAAATGTTACAAAATGACGCAGTCTACATGGGGCGAAAAATAAAGCAAAATTAGCACACCTTACAAAATTGCGCTCAAGCGTGGGACAAACAACTTCTCACAGGGTACGGAAAAAGATGCCTCAAACTGAGGACAGTTTAGCATGTCATAAACAGACGTAGCATATATATAGATGTAGTAGTGGTTTTTCGGGTATCCCGTGTTTACATCCCGTCCATCAAGGGACTTCAAGCTAACATCGGATACCCGAAAAAACCACTAGTACATTTCACACCCGTGAGAACATTCATCAAAACATATATATATATATATATATATATATATATATATATATATATTATATATATATATATATATATATATATATATATATATATATATATATATATATATATATATATATATATATATATATATATATATATATATATATATATGTATATACATATATATATATATATATATATATATATATATATATATATATATATATATATATATATTATATATACATATAATTATCCATCGGCTGTCCTCATCCACTGCTGGATATATATCCTCAAAGAATTTCCTAATCTCTGTCCTGAGCGGCGTTAACCCAGTTTCCTACCACTCTTTTGATGTCATCTTCCTTTTGCCTTGTCTCGGTCTCCATTCTATTAGTCTTCTACACCATCGATTAAAATCCCTTCGGGCTATATGGCTTGCTCATGTCCATTTAGATTGCGTAATTTTTTGGATAATATCTATTAATTTTGTTCGTTTTCTGATAGTTATGTTTGTTATTCTATCCTTCCTTATAATATCCAGCATAGCTCTCTCCATTGCCCGTTGCGATACTCTCAATTTGTTTGCTGACTGTTTTGTTAATGAGAGTGTCTCAGCGCCATATGTGATTACCTGCAGAAAGCTTTGTTCATAAACTTTCTTTGTTAAGCTCATTGGTAAATTACCTTGCAGCGTATCTCTCAGCTTCCCAAAAGCCGTCCATCCCAAACCCACACGACGACGGTGTATCTCACAGGTTTGGTTATCTTTGTCAATTTGTAATTCATGACCCACACTTGCAATTCTGGACGTGTTCCACCTCGCTTTCCTTAAATTTCATATTACTATTCGTAACTAGATTAGTCATAAACTTATATAAAAAGGTTTCATTGCTAAAAAAAATCTCAAAACCTTTCAAATAGTGTTCCCTACATAGGTCACTCAGGTTGGTTTTAGTTAATATATTTTCTAATTTTACTCATATTAATAAATATTTTCTACTAAAGAAGAAATTGTTTAGATCGATTCAGTGAGAGTAATTACTTATTTTTTTTTAATTTTCAGGATATAATGTAGTCTGTAAGCTAGCTTGGAATCTATTTCATGTTCATGAAAAATTTCAAAATCCGTTCATTCATTTCTTGTATAAAGTTGGATTAGGCAAGCGGCATAATAAAATCGATTAACGGTTGTTATGGTCTCCTTAAACGTGATAATCAAAAACAAACCATTTTTTACAAGTCAGAGTATCCTCTTTTAAAAGAGATTGCTTAAACGTACCTTAGCCAACCGAGGTAAAAAGTGAACTCAATATGTATCTGAACATCACGACGCGACATTAGATTTAACGAAATAATATTAACCAAAGGAGCCTTGTCATTGGGTCTTAGGAATTTCCATTTATGTAAATTTGCTCTCTTATCGTATTACAAAAATTGAAACACTAAATTTGCTGAAGCGAAACAATTTTAATACTGAGTAAATAATAATTGTTTTACTATATATATATATATATATTATATATATATATATATATATATATATATATATATATATATAACATATATATATATATATATATATATATATATATATATATATATATATATATATATATATATATATATATATATATATGACAAAATAGATGCTTGTACTGCACTCTGTCGGTGAATTATTTAAAGTCTATCCGAACAGAGCACAAAGCGGCCAGATCACAACTGACGCTTAATTGTACAAAAGCATCTCTCAGGCTTCCCGCCTGAAGGCATAGATGGCGCATTGGTGAAGTAACCAAAGCAAATTGAAAATTCGCACTTGGTGCTTCCCAAAAGTGTTCTCTGTATTTGCTAGACCATCCCAGCTGGGCTAGGTCCAGCAAACACACAGAACACCATTCAGACCTTATCCCGGTACTGACGGAAAACTATGACAAAAATAGATGCTTGTACTGCACTCTGTTCGAATAGACTTTAAATAAGTCACCGACAGAGTGCAAAACAAGCATCTATTTTGTCATAGTTTTCCGTCAGTATATATATATATATATATATATATATATATATATATATATATATATATATATATATATATATATATATACATGTGGCGCGTTTTTTAAATAAGTACTGTTTTGAAATTGAAATATGAGGTTCGTTCCAACCCGCATCAGAAACAGTTTCTTACAGTCGGGATTCTGCGCAGTAAGTTAATTGCATTCCAACCAAAGTTACTAACGGTTAGCAAACTATTAGTTTTATGTTCCAACTAAATTTCAAACCTGTTTGAAAATTATCAGAACAGTTTGTGGGTTATCTTCTAACCAATAATTTGGCGCATGAGTATTGCAACTATTTTGATTTTGCTTGCAACATAACCTATAATCCGACAAAGTGGAAGTTTTGAATAAAAGTATTTTAAAAAGGCTTGTATTGCTTGGACACCACGAAAGTCGTCAGAACATCTCACAAATTCCAACATTTGGAGTGATTTAGTAATTATACCGTTAATATATAAGGTTGGATCTATTTACACATTAACCTCATCACATACTTTCTAGATCCATTTTGACTTTTATGCTTAGCCCTGTAAATAAAAAAAAATTATGGTTATTTAAAGCAAGATTCAAAGATTCGACCGGCCTAAGTTTGTTAGGTTATATTTATTCACACGACAACTAAATTATCAGCTGTTCCAACTATCCATACAAAAATTAATGAGAAGTCAATATTTTACAGACATGCGCGATGCATGCAAATTGCTGGAAATGTGCTTCTGATTTAAGGTTGGAACGAACCTATAGCCAAGTTTACATTTATTTGTCCACGTTTAAAATGGCTCAGACCTTTGAAAATCCTGCGCAATTCGTTTCTTAAATGCAAAAGACATGAAACCGAATGAAATTTGTCGGAAGATTGGATAACGCTACAAGCGATGGAATGGTTAAAAAGTGATCCAGAGCATTTAAAGATCGCCGTACAAACGTGACTTGGTACGGAAAGTTGATGAAAACGTTCGAGAAAAAAGACTCTTTCCGATTTCATCATTATTTAATGTGATTACCTAGGTTAAACGGTTACTACGGTTAAATTATCGGAAATTTTGGTCACGCTGGGCACCAAACATGTTGACTGAGTACCGAAGGTGATAAGCCAAATTGTCAGTGGTGACGAAATCCAGGTTGCTCACGTTACAAATCAGATCAACAGTTCATTCATTCAACATTCATCATTCATTCAACATCCCAGTAAATGCTGAGACATATTGTAAGACCTTAAATAAACTGCGTCGTGTATTCCAAACGAAAAGGCGTGGCATGCTCAGTAGAGGAATCGTTTTGCTTCCTGACAATGCTTGTCCACACTTTATTCATCGAACCCAAGATCGTATAGCATCATATGACTGAAGCAACTTAATCACCCCTATATGGTCCTGGTCTAGCTCGTAGTGATCACTAGTTATTCGTGGACTTAAAGAGGCATGCCAAAAATGGCCGTGCTGCATTGCTTAGCAAACCAGGATGGAATAGAGAAGTTGATATTCCGATACAAGTACCTTAATATGGTCGGAAGTCCGCCTGTTCGTGTAAAAATAAAAGTAGAAGTTCCCTAGCACACTTGTAGGCGTAAAAGAAACATAGAATTGGTCTTCCTCACACTAGAATAGCTTGATCCAAGTACTACTGCTCGACTTTTTGAAAATTGTTGGGACCTTATAGTGAAATATTAACTATAAAAAAAGTTGAACGGTTTAAGGTATTCATTTATAAATCACACCAAAAGGTCCTTTTTACATAATCTTTTCAGTAGTAACAATGTAATTAATAAAAAAAAAATAACGCTTGACTCTAAGATCACTTTCGACCTATTACCCTTTCCTTTATATCTTTAAGCCTTGTTATTATTAACTACAAATAATTATTCTCCTTATGTAGTAGCGAGTGGGTACTCCTCTACAATCCCGGTAGGGGATAGATCTACTTCAGGGACGCGAGCCTTGGTTCTCTCTCAACACCTACTCCAGGGAGAAATTATGTCCAACCCTCGTTCTCAACTGAACACTTAGCTATCCCCCACTCTTATGACCTGACATGATGGAGGGCAGCAGTATACATCATTAATGGCGTGAAGCTATGAGAACGTATTCTTCTAACCGGTTCTGAACCAGGTTTCCATGGGCGTAAGGAACTACAATGTAGAAGGAACCAGGAGCCCACTACATTATAACATCCTGTGAACCATGCCATGATGACTAGTTAAGAGAGAAAGGTAGTTTGTTATGGCACTTCGACTGACGATCGGCGTCATTTGAGTTCCAGGCATAATGATGATAAATGTAAGACTGGCTGTGAGACGGTAGGAAAACAGGCTTCTCGTAGAAATCAAGCTACTGGAATGCAGAGCGGCAGCAAGAAAAGACGTAAGACAACTACTCTGGAACTTGGAACGTCCGAGGCCTGAATGAAATCAGAAAACTGTTTATGGTTAAGATGGAATTGAAGCGTGCCAATATTAACATCTGTGGATTGAGCGAAATCCACTTGAAAGATAGTGGCAATTTCAATACAAGCGATTAATAGAGTCTAATTCTCTGGAGATCGGGAGCTACCCTTCTGTGGAGTTACTTTTATGATAACCAAAAAACTAATCTTTATGGTCATTGGATATAAACCAATAAATGAACATATCATTTCTAGAACACTAAATACAAAGCCAGTGAAGACTATAATTATATCGGGTCTTCCATTAAGGACTTGACAACTTTTTTTTTGAAATAAATAGCAACCCAGTTGAGACATTTCGAAAATTTTACTATCGGCTTGAAGTACAATCAAATCATTTATGTATAAAATTCGACTTCATTCATATGTCCACCACGGGCACGTTTGCAGCGGTCGATTCGTTGAACCCAATTTTCGATGACTCGGCCACACATTTCGACGGAAACGGCCCGCTATCTCTCTTTCAATATTGGCTCTGTGCTCTTCTAACGACGCAGGCTTGTTAGCATAGACCAATGATTTAACGTACCCCCATAAAAAGAAGTCTAGAGGTGTTAAATCACACGATCTAGGCGGCCATTCGACAGGACCATTTCTCGATATAACACGTTCACCGAATTTAGATTGCAGTAAGTCGATTGTTACTCCCGCTGTGTGGCTTGTTGAAAACCACATATCATTAATGTCTAGCCCATGCAATTGATCAAAGAAATAACGTTGCAACAAGCCTCTGTAGCGATCTCCATTGACTGTGAAACGTGACACATGAGAGTTTTCACCTGGACTAATAACGCATATTCTGTTTGTTGACGAAGCCGTTTATCCAAAAATGCGCTTCATCACTAAAGATGATTTTGCGATGAAATTGGTCATCTTCTTCCAACATTTCTAGAGCCCAATTGGAGAACGTTACGTCGCTTTAACTTATAAGGGTGCAGGCCAAGATCCTTCCTCAAAATTCGCCATAGTGTGGTTCTGAGCGATGCCGTGAAATCGACTGTTTTGGTTCGTTTGAGATGGACGCTTGAACGGCAGCAATATTCTGGCCACTTCGACCAACCCGTTGTCTCACTGGCACGGGAAACATCCAGCAGCGAATATGTTCACTAAAATTTTTTCACTAGACTATGAATTGCTTGTCTACTGGGACGAGAATTACGACCAAAAATTGGCGTTAACACTCTTAAAGTTGCAGTCACCGACTCCAAATTTTGGTACTAAATTTTAATTATTTGTAAACGTTGTTCGTTCGTGTACTTCCACCATGATGAAAATGTTGACTTTACTGAATGTTTTGACGTTGACAGTTCGGTGATTGGATTAAGGGAGCGTTTCACAGTGAAATTTCAAAGTTGTCAAGTCCCAAATGGAAGACCCTTTACATTTACATAAGCAAAGAGGGATGATATCATGGAGAATTTTTATACTAAGTTGAATGAAATTGTTGCTGAGGCACCTAACGGACAGGCATTAATTATTTTTTTTTTGTTATGGGTTGTAGCGTACGTGCTGCAGGGAAATCCCCAAAACGCTATAGGAGTTGACACATGCGTGGAAAAAAGGGATTCACCTTGGTCTTGAATCGCTGTAGATGGTACTCGGTGGGAAAACACAGTCCTGGGCAAATTATTCCAAAGGGATGAGGTTCTCCATATAAAAGACTGCTTGAAAAGAGTTGTACGAGGAGTAACAAGCTGAACCTCAAACAGATGTGACGTATTAGTGCGACGTGTATTTCTAGCAGCACCGCTCTGAGAAGAATTGAGGCGGGGCTACATTCATCAAACACTTTCCATGGAAATACTTGTAGAATAGACTCAAGTCACCAACCGTTCTTCGACGTTCCAACGAATCTGGCCGGCGGCCAGTTCCGGGTCTCTAGTCAGGCGAACAGCTTTTCTCTGAATAGAATCCAATAAATGTAGTGTATGTTTGGGAGCAGAGCTCCAAACATGGGAGCAGTATTCATAGTTGGTCGAATTTGAGCTTTTTTAGGGAATTAACAGTTGTTGTGGAGTGTATTTAAAGCTTTCTAGCTCGAAATAATATTCCCAACTTTCGAAAAAGTTCTCTTTGCTATGCTTGCAACATGTTCATGCCAAGACATATTTGCTCCCAAATTAACGCCCAACAAATTGAGTGACTATGCTAGAGGAATGGAGTGCCCCGACATAACTATGTCGGTTTTTAGCAATGTTGTATTTTTTAGAAAAAAACTGCCGCTTGGAGTATTTTTGTAGCGGTAAATTCCATTTGGTTACAGTCACTCCAAGATAGAATTTCTTCCGGGTCTTTATTAAGTTGAACGA
>CM032449.1:138665849-138755849 GCA_019049505.1 Pachyrhynchus sulphureomaculatus
CCAAAAAAGCTTCTGGCGCTGACGGAATACCTGCCATAGTTCTCAAAAAACTGTACAAGGGTAACTAACACACATTTTCTGTCACCTATCCTACAGAAAGGGAATATTTCCTTTCCTGCTGGAAATGTGCCCACAGTTCAGCCGATACCTAAAAAAGGCAAGAAGACCTTGCCAAATAACTACCGACCAATCACATTGCTTTCAATAATATCGAAAGTCTGGAAAAGGCTATCAATCAGCATCTTCTTAAAATTTCTTGAAGGATTCAACATTATTAGCGATCTTCTGACTTATGGTAACACACGTTTGGAACAACGCAATTGAACACTTTGGAGAATCTCGAGCGGTTGCTCTTGACATATTCAAGGCATTCGACCGCGTTTGGCACGATGGGCTGTTGGCTGAGCTACGCTGTTATGGTATATCTGAAAAGTTCTGTTTGTGGCTCTCATGTTTCCTCAGAGAGCGTTCTTTACGAGTGGCAGTCGAAACGGATTTCTTTCTAACACCTTCACTATCCAAGCCGTTGTACATCAAGGCTCCATACTGTCTCCTACTCTCTCATTTACATTAATGGGGTCTGGCTGGGAAAAAACCGAGAATCAAATCATACAGCTTTGCAGATGACATTACGCTTATCTCTTCATTCACGTTGAATGCTTGGGACATCGGACTACTCAGACGAATATCAGGAGGGTCAGACAGCAAGAAGTCATTCAAACTTAACAAAAGACCTGGAAGAAATTCTGTATTGGGGTGACAGTAGCCCCCAAAGACTGGGAATTTTATCGCTGCAAAAACCTATAGGCGGCATGTTTTTTCTAAAAAAGTTAACGTGCTGAACCCGACATAGTTATGTTCAGAAAGCTTCACACTCCACAACAACTGTTAATTCTTACAAGCTCAAATTCGACCAACTATGGATACTGCTCCCATGTTTGGGCTCCGCTCCTAAACCATACACTGCATTTGTTGGATTTCTATTCAGAGAAGAGCTGTTCGTCTGATTGGAGACCCGGAACTGACCGGCGGCCTTGATTAGCTGGAACATCGAAGAACGGTTGGCGACTTGAGCCTATTCTATAAGTATTTTCATGGAAAGTGTTCGAGGGATGTGACCCGCTTAATTCCTCCCAGAGCGGTGCATATTAGAAAGTACACGTCGCCCTAATGCTTCACATTCGTATAAGGTTCAGCTTGTTACTCCTCGTACAACGCTTTTCAAACAGTCTTTTATATGGAGAAATCATCCCTTTGGAATAATTTGCCCAGGACTGTGTTTTGCAACCGAGTACAATTTACGGCGATTCAAGAACAAACGTGAATCGCTTTCTCCTCCGCACACGTGTCGCTCCTGTAGCGCTTTAAGGATTTCCCTGCAGCACGTGTGCTAGACAAATTATATATATATCTATATATATATATATATATATATATATATATATATATATGTATATGTATATATTTGTATACATATATATAACTATATATATATATATATATATATATATATAATATATATATATATATATATATATATATATATAATATGTATATATTTATATATACATGTTTTATTGGAAATTACAGAAAATTCCCATACAGCCACTCAACAGCTTTGCCTATACCACAACATAAGTAAAGGTACCTTAAGTCGTATACTGAATGAAGAAACATTGCATTCATACAAACCCATTCTAATTGCAAGAATTATCTGAAGATGAGTATGACAGACGCGTTGAATTTTGCGAATCCATGATGGAACGAATTAACCATGATCCTAACCTAATTCATAATATTGTTTTTTGTGACGGACACATTTTGTCTTAACGGAAGAGTTAATAGGCATAACTGCCGGTACTGGTCTACTGAGAATACCACTAGATAACCGACAGTTATCCCCAAAGACTACAAAAGATAAACGTGTGGGCAGGGATTTATGGACGTCACATAATTTTTTATCCATAGAAATCTTACCTGACAGCGGTATTTACAGTTACTCCAAGAACAAGTTCTTCCAGCTTGTGCAGGTCTTTTTCCCGATGAGAATAACTTGGATAGCCCTAACAGGAATCTGTGGTATCAACGGGACGGAGCACCTCCTCACTATGAAATCAATATTAGTTGATGCGATTTTTCCTAATCGATGGATAGGCAGAAGAGGTGCTGTAGAATAGCCTGCAAGGATTCCGACCTTACGCCACTCGATTTTTTTTTATGAGGTCATTTGAAAACCAAAGTTCACCGAAAGTCGATCTGAAACTGTAGGAGATTTACAACAAAGAATTCAATATGAAGTAGTCCAGATCACCCCGGATTCTCTGCAAAAACTCTGTTCAGACTGTTTATGACAGATTGGGTCATTGCCTCGCTGTTAACGGTAGGTATTTTGAGCAATTGTTCCTTAAAATAAACCTAGAGTATTTATTAATAGTTTTTTATCTTTTTTATTTTAAATTTCAAATGACAATAATTCCAAAACAGTTCAATTTAGACATTGGTATGTTAGACAAATAATATCTAGAATTTTTAGTAAGACTCAAAAATAAAAGAATATACAGGCTTTCAATTTAAGAAAAATCAAGATGGCGTAATTTCTGCGAACTGACAGTTCAAAACATTTTATTTTTGTAACGCAGCATATGCACCGTATAATACCCTATAACTTTTATTTAAACATTTTTTTGTTACACTGATTAATAAATACTGCTCAAATGTTTGGGGCTCTACTCCTTGATTTCTTGGAACCTCAAAGAACGGCAGGCGATTCGAGCCTATCCTATAAGAACTTTAATGAAAATTGTTTGATGGATATAACGGAGTTAAGTCCTCCCAAAGCGGTGCTCGATAGAATGTATGAGGTTCAGCTTATCACTCCGCGTACAACCCTTTTCAAAACAGTCTTTTTTACTAGGGATCTCATCCCTTTAAAATAATTTGCCTCCCACCGAGTAAAATTTAATGTGATTCAAGACAAACGCGAATCTCTTTTTCACCACACATTTTGCCCATAAAAAATAAAATACTAATCTGTGATTTAAAAATGTTTGGTTATCATCCGAATGGATTCCTACTCTAGTTCTACTTATTTTCGTCTCCACTTGAATTATATTCTATATTAATATTTACCAGCCAGTTATTCGGTCTACTATCGTCACTTTTTTCTTCATCCAGTAGAATCTTTTCTCTATTCTACGCCCTATTTTCATTTCTGCTTTTTCGAGTACTGGTTTTGTTTTTGATGTTTTGCATTGTGTATCTTCTGTGTACGTTAGTCTCACTTTAATTGTGATTTTGTAAATCGTACAGTCCGTTCAGAAGTTAGGTGTTTCTTACAATATTACACCTTTTGATAGTTTATTTTATCGTCTATTTTATCTTAAATTACTTGATTTCGCACTTTTACCTTCACCAATTCTCGATATATCTATGTCAATATATCATCTTTTGTTGTATATTTTTTTTCGTCAGCAATAGGCATTCATCTTAAGGATTTTTTTTTAACATGTCGATATTTTTCGTTTAAAAAATTTTTTTGCTACTCCTGAAAGTTGTTATCGTTCTCTGCTATCGGTGCACAGCGTCATCAACATAGCACAATATTTTTATTTCTTTATCTCTCAATCCATAACGCGCGTCTCAATTTACGAAGTTCTGTAAAAAGAAAAAGTAGTGAACTCATGGAGTCTTCTTGATGAATTCTATCTCTAGTGTCTCTTTGGAGTTTATTTACGATATAATTTCCTCAGTAAAGGAGATTGCCATATTGTACAGTATATGTCTTTGGTAAAAGAGATGTACTATGTCTTCTAGTTGTACTGTATCAAATGTTTTTTTAAGTCAGGAAAACATTGAAACCATGGACTGTTTTAGCCTCTTAATTTTTCGATAATTTGACCTATGATATCGATTTAAGAATTTCCTTATCAGGTTGACTGTGTTTATTTTTGAATTTTTGAAACAGTAGTACTATCTTAGCCTGAAATTTGTTTATTAGAATTTATAGTAAAAATTATAACTGAATGTCGGAAGTCGGGCTGATCACAAAGCTACGGAAATTTAACATTTATACTCATAATGCAGACTGGAAGTAACGTAATTTTCTACTATTTGTTCTAAAATTTCTTCGCAAATAAGAACTAAGTTCTTTATTTTTCATAAGTTTATATAAAAGTCTATATTAAGAATATATTGTAGAGATGGAAAAATTGTTTTAATAAACTTTGTACCTATAATATTATTAAATAATTTTTTGTAATATTATTAATGTATATTGTTTGGACTTAGTGATATATTCTTGGTTCTTTCAAATTATATTCGATTGTGGATTTAACGATTTACAATGACATTTTCGTGTTATTTAAAAAAAAAAAACCTGAGATGGCATCTTATAGAATTAGATTATTTATCTCACTTGAGTTCGTAAGCATACAAAAGGAAACTTTGTGACATTTCTTGTCGTTAGCTTTAAGACTTTAAAATACCTTAAATAATTAGTTTGAACCAGAAATTTCGAGGACTTTTAAATGAGAAATCATTATTTTCGGAAATAGATTTTTAGTACGGAACGCTTATAAGATCACTTCGATGACTGTCCGCCTGTCCGTCTGTCTGTCCGCCCATCTGTCTCTCCATCCGTCTGTCTGTCACACACCCGATTTTCTCCGAAACTATTTGACATGGAAAGTTGAAATATCGTACTAATATAGGAATTGATAGCCTCATCAAAGCTGTGTACTTTTGAAAGTTAAATTTTGACTTAAAGGGTTAGTTTCGGGGGGTGAAATCGAAAGTGAAAAAAAAAATTTTTTACTAGGTCATCGAGTGGGGTGTCAAAATACGAATTCAAAAATATATATAATGTAATACTTGCGTACACTTTTCTTTGTATTATTTTTAAAAAATTGCGAAAAATCGCTGTCTCCCCCTTGTCATGATGTTTGATCAAAAAATTTTGAAAAAATTCCGGAATATTTTCAACAAAGTGTGGATTGAACTAAAATTATCACGAGTGCATTACCTTTAATAATTTTTCTGGTTTATAAAAAAAAAACAAAAATTTCATGGTCATCAGTTTTCAGTAAAGATCGGAAACAAACCTAGTTGAAAATTTATTTGGATTTTTTGAAATCACTGGTAATTTTATACTTCCGAAACAAGAATTTTTATTTTAAAGCAATAAACGTATGGAACACTAACTGCGCAAGTTCAACTTGCACTTGACCGGTTTCTTTCAAATTGAAATTACTCTCGAACGTTTTTTACCTAAATAAACAAAAATAAATCTATAGAGATCTCTACTTTTTAAAATTAGAATACTGAACGTGTCTGGATATTATTAGAAAAAATGAGGAGGCAAAAAAATTCTATGAATTTAGGCGTTTTTGCATAAAACGAGACCCCTCTCTCGTAATTGTTAAGAAGTCACAAAGGAAAAAAAACGAAAATTATTAAAAGAAACGTCATATTTTTTCCTTTTAATAATTTTTCTCACTTTTTCCCATTTCTAAGAAAATTTATTCTTAATACAAAAATTTGGATGAGAAATGACTTGATGTTTTCAAATAAAACCGTAAAGAACTCTTGTTACAATTAATTTAAAATCCGGTAATTTATCGCTTTGGGCAAAATTTGAGATACTCAAAAAGTTTAAATTTAAAATTAAATCAATTTAGGAGTCAAGTATAAAACAGGTAACAAAGCTAATTGGAAAGAAAAATTCGCATATAGCTGAGAGATGAAAAAATATATTAATATCAGTCGAGAAAAAATTATAAAGAAATATTAAAAACACGGTAATTAAAGCTATCTCGACGATTGTGTAATATTATAAACCAATGAAATCACAGTCATAACAAAATATTATCAATCCACAAAGAGTACTGTAAAATGAAACAGGATGATAACTTAGATTATTTAACGATGCGAACTGCAAAAGCATTCGAAAATTATCAAGGAGTCGGTGATGCCACCACGTCACTTAACAGGCCAATTAATCACGAACAATTCGAGAATTTTACGAGAGAAACGGAAGTTCAAGAAAAAAGAAAAAATAAACATAAATGAAATAATTGATGAACTGTTCAAGAAAAACCAAAAGATATAGGAATAAAAAATAGCACACATACTAATAGCCCACTGTTTCGATAAAAGACCTATGTAGAATTTAAAGATTTGAAAATAAAATAACTTCAGACTTTAGTAAGCTGCTCAAATACGGTGGAGGAAAACTGTTAATACACACAACTCAACACCAACAATTAACAAATTTAATTAACATCTTTATCTAAAATGAAGTTTTGCTGTTCAAAGGTACCATCACACTACGGAGAATGAAAAATCTCCTAGCTAGGACTCCAAAACTAACACAAAAGAAAGCAGTGCAGGGATCAATGCCCAAGAAATAATAGAGATTTAAATCAGAAAGGTTTTGCATAGACCGGTTCCATCATAAAACAGACAGCGTTTTCATGTGTCTTTGACCTATAAAAATTTTCGACCCAGTATAACTAGAAGACATAGACTTCTCTACCATAGAAAACAGTATTTTAATTAAAATAAAAAGTCAGTTAACTATAACTCCTTCCGAAGTTAAATATGAAGTGTTAACACTTTTTGGAGTTAAGTAGTCAAATTCACTAATAATTAACCAGGTTAAAATTAACAGAGTAATGATAATTCGAAAGACCTTTGCCAACATCAACAAATCGCGAGAATAGAGGACAATAAGTGGTGGTGAAGAATCAGACTGTGAAAATAATTATACTAACAGAATTTTTGAACTACTCCTTTTATTTTATTGACCGAAATTGTACCCAACAAATGACTATATTACTCATGTTGATTCATTCGCGAGTCATCGCTGAAAACCAACCTGGGGATTTATAATATATCTATTTTCTATCCATGGGAGAGCGGTTGCCCCAATTAACTGATGAACATTTGAGGAGACCTTAAGATGCAAATTTACAGAAGAACAATGAAAAAAATTTCACCACTTTAACTTTTTAAAGAAATAGAAAATAATTAGAAAAGTTCAGAGACTGAGGAGTTATAGAATAGAAGTTAAAGAAATAAATACACTAAGATTTGTTGACTACTGCGTGTTAATAGAAGAGATCTAAGATATTGTTCAGAGTTTACTTTAGCAATTTAAATAAACAGAAAAAGGATATTGCTTGACAATAATTGCGGTAAAAACAGAATGAACGACAATATCGGAAACACTAACAAGATGTAACCCTATGGATGACGAATAAATTATATAAGAAATAAAGTATAAATATCTCCACCCAGATATATCGAGTTTTGGTGATATCGATACAACTATCGATACTCTCAATACTCGAAAAAACTAAAATGAAAATAGTGCGCGCAAATACATATATAAATATATATATATATATATATATATATATATATATTATATATATATATATATATATATATATATATATATATATATATATATATATATATATATATATACATATATATATATATATATATATATATATATATATATATTAATTTATATATATATATATATATATATATATATTTATATATATATGTATAATATATATATATATATATATATATATATATATATTTATATATATATATTATATATTATTATATATATATATAATCTATATATATATATTTATATATATATATATAATGTATATAGATATATTAATATATCATATATATATATATATAATATATATATATATATATATATAGAGTATATATATATATATATATAATATATATATATTATATATATATTATATATATATTACAGAATAGGAAAAACATAATATGTACAACAATATAATCATCATCATCGTCATTAGCTTATTCCATCCTTAGTCGGATGTAAGCTTCCCCAAGTTGTCTCCAATGAAATCTGTTGTTTGCTTTTAACATCCAATCGTGTCCCGCTAATCTTTTTATGTCGTCCGTCCATCTTATCTGTGGGCTACCTCTGCATATTTTAAGTTCTCTAGGGCTCCATTCACCCACACAGCGTGTCCATCTGTTATCATTGGTCCTTGCCCTGCCCAATTCCACCTTAATATACATATTCGTGGTATTACATCTGTCATTTCTGATCTTCGTCGCATCTCGATGTTAGGAATACGATCTTGGAGTCTAACATTTAATATTCGTCTCTCCATTGCTCTTTGGGTTACCTGGAGTTTATTGATTATACTTTTATTTAAAGCTCACGTTTCAGGGCCATATGTTAATCCCGGCAGTACTTGATCGAACACCCTGGCTTTTATTGTATTTGGGATGTCCAATTTAAATATAAATTGCAAGCTTCCGAATGAAGACCAAGCTAACGGGACTCTTTTATCCAAGACAACCTTTAAATTATTTTTTGATATTTCGATGTTTTGTCCTAAATACATGAATGTTTGTACCTTTCCTCTTCTTTCACCTTCTATTAATAGTTCCTGTTGTTCAAATATTTGGTTTTGATGAGGTTTATTTTTAGACCTATTTCTCGAGACTTGTTATTTAATTCCATCAGCATTTCTTGTAATTCTTCTTTTGAGTTGATATTATCTGCGAACCTTAAGTGATTTAATCGTTCACCGTCCATTAGTATTCCTCTATTTTCCCATTTTAGTGATTTAAACATGTCTTCTAGCGTCAACGTGGACAGCTTTGGGGATATTGAGTCGCTTTGTCTAATTCGTTTTTGATTTTTGATTTCATTTGTATTGTCTTCAAGCACTATTTGTAATATGGCATTTTTATATATGTATTCAAGAAGAGTTGTGTCTCTTTCGTCGACTCTGTTGTTACTTAAAGAATACTACCCATATCTCAACCGAATCAAATGCGTTTTCGTAGTAAAACCATTGCTATCCACAGGCATTCATTTGGTTTTGTCCACTAGTAATCTAATTGTTTGAAGATGGTCCAAAATGCTTTACCCCCATCTAAATCCCCATCGTTTGGTTCACTTAGTTGATAACTGTCAAATTTTTCGTTAATCGATACGTTATGATTCTAATGAGGATTTCGTATATTACCGTTAACAGGCTACCAGCCTGTAATCCTCCTTTCTAAAAATAAGCACAATCGACGCGTTTACCCAAGATGTTGATATTTTACTTTCTATAAGGCACCTGTTAAGAACTTAAAGAGATTGCATTAACGGTGCCCCTCTATACTTTATCATTTCTATAGTTATTTCATCGTTCCTCGTTCTTTGTTGATGTGCATATGTTGTATGGCGTTCATTATTTCACGGGATTGTTACATCAGGAATTTTTTTCAGATCCCTTTTTCTTACTATCACTCTATCTTCTTCCCCAGGCAGTGGCGATATTTTCGTGTCATATAGTGTTTGATAACGCAACAATAATATAGTGCATATAATTATAAACAAAAATAACAACTTAGCTCAAAACTACATTTATTTCACTGAAATTCTCATATAATGAATAAAAACGATTTTCCGGGTGCCCCTGTTGAGGTGCTATAGCTCGGTAACGAAGAGATGGAACAAAATTTTATATGATTTTTTAACCTTTCAGTGACCCTGCTTACTCGACCCTAAATGGTTCATCATAACTTTCAGCACACCTTGAATAGGTAAACTTAAATTATCTACTTAGATAACATAAGGGACAAAGTATTTAATAGAAAAATCGAATGGCACCAAATGGATGGAAAAACATAAATATACTTCGAAAACGCTAGAGTGACAATTTTAACTTATTATATGTTAATGTATTATATGTTAATATCCTAATAAACAGGCAACCGTACCTGTTCCTGTGCTCAACTTTAGTGATTTACTTGTAACCCTGAAATATTCTTTTGGTATTATTTACCCTTGATCCTTCTGTGACAAATTTAAAGAGAACAAAAATATAAAAGACCGAGCTACCGCTTTAAATCTCTTATTAGGTCTCATTAGGGCTAAAATATCCATTGACATAAAACAAGAGACGTGTAATACAAATTGCGCAACAATAGAATTGAAAATGTAGAGAAAAGTCAAGATCAAAAAATATAAAGTATTTGCCTTTAAGTAATCCAAAAGCGGTTACAGCAGCATGGGAAACAAACTTTTCTTTAATTTAAAATTCCTTGAAAGTAAATTTACTATTTTCAGATAAAACTACTACAGTTGTACAATTTTCTCTTTGTGTTGGCTTTTATCTTGTTTGAGCTTTTACTTTTTGATTCTTTGTAACTTCTACATGTAACTGCTTTCCGGAAATACGATCAATTCTGATAAATTTACTTACGAACAAAATGTACTAACTTTTTGGTCGATGTTGGATGAACCATGTCTATGGTGATTTATTTTTCATTGCTTATGCACTAGAAAATAAAATAAACATACATTTTTTGACTTATGTATTTGGATTTTTTTCTTTTGTATTAAATAAGGTTGACTTGCGTCACCTGTGATGTAGATCCTTCTCGAAAATTTCTATCCTTTAGGATTTTCTATTGTTTCTATAAATCAGTTACTCTCTACTTAATTTTTTATTGTCGATCATATGGTTTGACTTACATGTTAAACTCTGGGTGCTATATGGCTGTCGTTACTCAAATATAATGGTTCATTTACTCGGCTATAAGTCTTACTAACTCTACTAGTACTTGCACTAATACTTATACCGGGGGTATAAAGTTAATTATAGTGGATGATTGCTTTGCCAACATAATCTACAGTCTGTCGAAGAAGAAATTAAAATTAAATGCTGTTCGTTGGTAAGCGCATTATTTGAGAACGGTTGGACCGATTTCACTAATTTTAAAAAAAAATGTTCGTAAGAGTCCGAATTCGGGAAAAACTGAAAGTGCTTTTTTCTATGAGAGTTTTGTAAGAACTCAAGACCTTAACCGATTCGAACGATGGATATGCGTAATTCTTTTTTTTTGTTTTGTCTCTTATGGTCCTGAAAAACTTGGGACAATTACAAAAGAAAGTCGGAAAATTCGGACAAACTGCAAAAATCATAATTTTTGTATGCACTTTCGATCATAACTGACGATAGGAACGACATATTTGGTTGATTCTTTGTTATTTTGTTCGTTATGCTCCCGGGATGGGAATAACTTGATTGAATGTTTTCAACTAAAAAAAAAATGTGGAAGATCTGGAGAAAAATCTGGAAAAATGAATGCCTAAATCAAAATAAAATTACATTTGTTTTTACTTTTGTGTTGTTTCGCGATCTGTTCAACAGGTGTAGTTATTTTATTTCTATTCCAATTTATTTCGCTAAGTGCGCAAATGTCGTTTGACAGCTGATTGTCAAATTGTAAATCAAGCCAATCGGTTACATAGTGACGAAAAATTGATTTACCATAGTTGTTTATTTTCGATTAAATTGTGATTCTGTTGTAAATTCATCGCAATCGTTTCATGAAAAGAATTAAGTTTCGTCGTTTTATCTCAAACAAATTTACAGATTTACTTACGAAATACGCTGAGTTTTGAAGTGACTAATGGTTATACAGTAACAACAAAGTTAATCAATTGTGCATTTTCAGTTGAATTGTTATTTTTCGCATCGCACATTGTGTCACAATCGACACAATTGAATTGAATTGACACAATTTAATCGCATTGCATTGTCGAGAATAAGACGGAGCAATTTAGGTCGCAGAACTCGCAATGCTACAAAACAAACGAATTTTCGATCCAATCAAACTGCAGAGCAACGTAAAGAGCGAAATGAAAATGAACGGAATCGATTATCATAAACATGTTCAGCACGTACACAAGAAGAAAGAGAAAATGCAAAACGAAGATGATATGCATCGAATAAGACATCATCGGTCAGTAGTAGAAACCAATAGTGCGACAATGAATTTGAATGATCGTGCAACCAGACAAACTAATGTTTCGTTGAATACTCATCGAGCTGCATTCCATTACAACGTGACAGTTGATTACAGTGCAGACCAATCCGTTGCTATTGGATCGATGTGCGTTGTATGTCCACATTGTAAGGCATTGAAATACAGAAATGAAATCTCTGGATTGTGTTGCGCACGTGGCAAAGTTAAATTGGTGCCATTGGTCCCGCCACCAGAGCCATTGCGCTCATTGGTTTCTGGAACAGGAACAGATTCCACACACGCTTGCAGTTTCCGGTGCGGATTGCATTCGCAATAACAATAAACAAATCACAAGGGCAGTCATTAAGTGTTTGCAGCATTAACCTTGAAAATCCATGCCTCTCGCATGGTCAATTGTATGTCACCTGTTTCCGTGTCGCAAAAACATCAGCTTTGTTTGTTTAAGCGCCAGACAACAAAACAAAAAAATATGTGTGTATCATAAGCATTGCAATGAACGAAATGGTGATGCCATAGCAAACTAATCAAAACAAAGCATTTCTTGGTTTCGATTGTTTACTTGAACATCGATCTTGCAGTCGAAATCTAAATGTAAATAAAACACCTTGAGATTCATAGTGATTTCAAATTTAATGGAAGAAAATAAATCAATTGGTTGGCATGAAATTATGACAATTGTGACTTAAATTTTAGAATAAAGCCGCATGGTTCCAAGTTGATCACATTTCAGGCACATCACATATTTCCAGCATTTCAGCGGTGTACTGCCGATAGAATTCATCTCACATGTAAAATTTCCCACTGGCGTACTTCTGATTGTACTCCTCCTCAAATTGAATATCCATGACCACAATCGTTAATAGATACAATGATCACTCAGAAATACGTCTTTTTCTCATTTTTACTTTGTTTATATATTTCCAATAGCTTTTCACAAATTCACACAACGATTACAAACAAATTTATTGAAATTTGGACAGGACAACGTCTGTCGGGTCAGCTATATATATATATATATATATATATATATATATATATATATATATATATATATATTAATATATATTTATATAATATATATATATATATATATATATATATATATATATATATATATATATATATATATATATATATATATATATATATATATATATATATATATATATATATATATATATATATATATATATTTATATGTATATATATATATATATATATATATATATATATATATATATATATATATATATATATATATATATATATATATTATGTATAAAGAGTGCTAAGAAATTCACTGCATATATTGAAACGGGTGACTCGTGAAGTCATGTAGAAGCTCATTCAATATATTTTTTTTTTTCATATTCGAAGATTGTTGAAAAATTAAAAAAAAAAGGAGCAAAACTTCGTTTTATCAAATCATTTGCAACATCAACCCGCCCATAAAAAGCCGACATTGAAAAGAAATAATTCCTTGGCAAGCCGGAAAACAACTGGCGGCCCCTAGAGAGTTGATTTAAATAATCGTAAATAAAAATACATTTTCGTCTATAAACATATTTAATGTTGATGAAAGTGAATTTTCCACTTTTCAAACGCAAACAGTTTTAGACGAAAAAGGAAGAAACAAATAGGCGCAATCACAAGCTGAGAAAGAGGCCTTGTGTTGTGCCAGTGTGGATGGACAGTTTGTGCAACCAATGCTTATATTCAAAATGAGAGGGTTTTGTCCATTCCAGACACTAGCTATATTAACTCAAACGTATTTGTAAAATGGATTAAACATTTTTTAAGCGTCGTAAAACCAACCCTTGAAAATAAAGTGTTATTTCCACTTGATGGAAATACAACGCATAAGAAGAACCTGGCAGCATTGAACATAGCAAAAGCTAATGGGTAATAATGTCATAACTGTCAGGCCTAACTACCCACCGGCTTCAGCCAATGGAAGTCAAGTAACGGAATATCAAAGTGCAAGTTTATTTGCAGAAGCCCACTAAAGAGCTGCTATCATTGACACCATTGTAAACAGATTTAAAGCGGCTGGAGTTTCGCCCATGGACAAAAACGTCTTTCCTGAACATTTGTTTAAAGCTGTTGAAAATATAAATGATGTCTCTGTCTCAAACAAACTCAAGTAATGAAAGCAGATCGATGTTATAAGACGCTTTTATTATTAATAATAATGAAAACAAGCTTTAAACAAAAATTAAATCTATGCCAAATACTACAACAAATACTGTACCAAAAACTGTGCAAATTACTTCAAGTTCTCACAAAGATATGTTTGGAGTAAGACAGGAAGATTCCATGACTATTTGTAGTAGCATTAGAAAAGTTTTTAAAGAAACATAAGCTAAATCATCTGCGTTATGCTGATGATGTAGTACTAATAACAAATAATGATGACATACCAGAACTGATTTCTTAAGTACAAAACAAATCAGAGAACGTAGTCCGCGAAGCTTGAAAAAAGAGGGCAGAACACTAGAATACGTAGAAGAATAGGCTAAATGATAAAATGTGGAAAAGCAAATCGAACAGCAGAAGTACAGAGAAGAATTAGAATGGCATGGGCAGCATTTGACAAACAAGAAAGCTACTAAGCAAGAAAAGAATTCCTGTTCTCACTTACGCAGCCAAACATGGATATTGACTAAGGAGGTGATTGAGGGACAGAATGAGAAAAGAAGGTATAAAACAGAAAACCAAAGTGTAAGAGAACAGATAGCCGGTTTGAAATGCAGATGGGAAAGTCAGGCAATGAGACAACCAGATGAGAGATGGAATAAAAGAATTCAAGAATGGAGGCTGTGGTTAGGACAAAGATCCAGAGGAAGGCTTCAAACAAGTTGGAAGGATAACCTGAAAAGAATGTATATAAATGTTACATATTTTAATATATATATATATATATATATATATATATATATATATATATATATATATATATATATATATATATATATATATATTATAGGGTGCCCCATATGTATGGAATAGTGATTCCACAGCAATTATTAATCAGTGTATCAGAAAAATGTTTAAATAAAAGTTATAGGGTGTTATATGGCGCACATGCTGACGTTAACAATAAACTATCAGTTCGAATAAATTACGCCATCTTTCTTTTTTATATGAAAAGCCCTGTTGTCTATTTTATTTTTGAGTCCTATTAAAAATTCTAGATAGTATTTGTGTAACATACCATATGTCTTAATTAAACTGTTTTGGAATTATTGTCATTTGAAATTTAAAATAAAAAAAAGACAAAAAAAAAACTATTAATACTCTAGGTTTACTTCTAAGGTAACAATTGCTCAAAATGTCTACCGTTAACAGCGAGGCAATGACCCAATCTATCATAAACAGCCTGAACAGAGTTTTACAGAGAATCCGGGGTAACGTGTGCTACCTCATATTGAATTCTTTGTTGTAAATCTTCAACAGTTTCAGGTCGACTTCGGTAAACTTTGGTTTTCAAATGACCCCATAAAAAAAAAATCGATTGGCGTAAGGTTGGGACTCCTTATAGGCCATTCTACAGCACCTCTTCTGCCTATCCATCAATTAGGAAAAATCGCATCCAAATATCTATGAACATTGATTTCATAGTGAGGAGGTACTCCGTTCTGTTGATACCGCAGATCCCTGTTAGGGCTATCCAAGTTATTTTCATCGGGAAAAAGACCTGCACAAGTTGGAATTACTTGCGCTTGGAGTAACTGTAAATACAGCTGTCCTGTAAGATTTCCATCGACAAAAAAGGGATCAATGATATGACGGCCACAAATCCCTGCCCACACGTTTATGTTTGTGGTCTTTGAGAGTGACTGTCGATTATCCAGTGGGGATTCTCAGTAGATCAGTACAGGCAGTTATGCCTGTTCACTCTTCCGTTAAGACAAAATGTGGCCTCGTCAGAAAAACAATATTGTGAATTAGGTTAGGAACATTATTGATTCGTTCCATCATGACCTCGCAAAATTCAGCGCGTCTATCGCAGTCGTTTTCAGATAATCCTTGCAATAGAATAGATTTGTATGGATGCAATTTTTCTTCAATCAGTATACGACTTAAGGTACCTTTACTTAAGTTGTGGTCTAGGCAAAGCTCACAAGTGGCTATATGGGGATTTTCTGTAATTTCCAATAAAGTATCTAACTTTTTTATCATCGCTTGTTTTAACTTTTGGAGGTCCAAATTTAGAACGATCTTTAACGTGGCCTGATTGTCTAAATTGTTCTAAAGTTTTGCTAACTACGGATTGGGTAATAGATTCTCGATTCGGATATTCTGCGTTAAAAAGATCACATACCCCTGTTATGTTCGCCTATGGTCTCCGTAACCAATTATCATTAACAAAGTGATTCTTTCAGTTTCCTTAAAATGTACCATTGTGATATTACGCTCAAATTGCAGTTTCACAAAATACAGCCATGCAGTTTTCATCAATAAATCATTTTTTGACGCGTTAAGTCGTTACCTGACAGTAAATGTTTGACACAAGCCAGCTTCATTTTTTTTTTTAAATTTGATCTCCTTAATTTCAAATATCAATATTTCCAAAACAGTTCAATTTAGACATATGGTATGTTAAACAAATAATATCTAGAATTTTTAGTAGGACTCAAAAATGAAATAATATATTTTATATTTAAAAAAAATTAAGATGTAGTTTCATCGAATAAATAAATATATATATATATATATATATATATATATATATATATATTATATATATATATATATATATATATATATATTATATATATATTTATATATATATATATATATATATATATATATATATATATATATATATATATTTATATATATATATATATATATATATATATATATATATATATATATATATATATATATATTTATATATATATATATATATATATATATATATATATATATATATATATATATATTTACATATATTATATATATATATATATATATATATATATATATATATATATATATATATATATAATTATATTTAAATATATATATATATATATATATATATATATATATATATATATATATATAAATAGATAGATAGATAGATATATATCAAAACTCGTAATTGTCAAATTAAACACGTTTTCAAGTCTTTTAATGAATCATGCAGCAAATATTTAAATAGATCATTAAGTTTAAAGGTTTTACGAATATATCCATGATAATTTTATCATCTTATGAATAATCCATTTTTTAACATGACTTTCTAAATATCTAGCCTGAAAATTAAATGTTAAGATGTATAGTATTTTTATCATAAGATTAAATCCTTAAAAGTACATGATGTATCCCAAAGAAAAGCCTCTTCTTCGAGATTAGACGAAGCCTGCCTTTGATAAATGCTTAACTGTTTATACCAGATCCCTTACAAACATTTGGAGAAGCCTAATATAAATAATCTGCTTTGCGGCGTAGAGGCAAGTGTGTTAAAAATTATTTGCCAGAGACGGTGATGGTTATAATCCGCTATCTGATAATTAACTGAGCTAGTTTAACCGCTGTTAACGGTAAATGTATATTTTACAATAACTGATAAGGCAAAATATTACTATGATTATTATGAGGTAGGTCCTAGGGTGCCATTTTAGGGGGAGCAAATAAGATTTTGTTGAAGACGATATTTTAAGCAATACTGAAAGAAAAACGTAATGATTTTAATTAATTATATATTTTTGTAGAAATAATTTAACGTGAACTATCCTGCAAGTCTAATTAGTGATAATATTAATCGCAATAATGAGCATGATAAATTTGTATCAAGAGTTAAGAATACGGAATCATATTTAAGTATTTTAATTATAACACTATAATAACTTTTATTTGACTAACCTCAGTTTTTAGTATTCCGTACGAAACACTTATAAGATCACTTCGGTGTTTGTCTGTCCGTCCGTCCGTCTGTCTGTCTGTCTGTCTGTCTGTCTGTCTGTCGGTCTGTCTGTCTGTCTGTCTGTCTGTCTGTCTGTCCGTCTGTCACACCCGATTTCTCCGAAACTATTTGTCATAGAATGTTGAAATTTGGTAGTAATATAGGAATTGATGGCCTCATCAGAGCCATGTAGTTTTGAAAGTTAAATTTTGACTTAAGGGGTTAGTTTTGGGAGGTGAAATCGGAAGTGAAAAAAAAAAATTTTTTACTAAGTCATCGAGTATGGTGTCAAATGAAAGCTTGTGAAAATAGGAGTAAAATATATATATATATATATATATATATATATATATATATATATATATATATATATATATATATATATATATATAAATTTTTTTACTAATTTATATATATATATATATATATATATATATATATATATATATATATATATATATATATATATATATATATATAAAATTTTTTTACTAGGTAATCGAGTGTGGTGTCAAATGAAAGCTTGTGAAAACAGGAGTAAAAAATATATACGTAATGTAATACTTGCGCGCACTTTTCTTTGTATTATTTTTAAAAAATCGCGAAAAATCGCTGTCCACCCGCCTTATCTCGGAAAGTACTTATCAAAAAATTTTGAAAAAATTCTGGAAAATTCTTCACGGGGTGTAGATTGAACGAAAATTATCACGACTGCATTACCTGTAATAATTTATCTGGTATATAAAGAAAACAGAAATTTCAAGGTCATCAATTTTCAGTAAAGATTGGAAATAAACTTTGTTGAAAACTTATTTGGGATGTTTTTTATGAAGTCACTGATCATTTTATATCACCGTAACATAAATTTTGACTTAAGGGATTCGTTTTGAGAGGTGAAATCGGAAGTGAAAAAAAAATTTTTTTACTAGGTCATCGAGTGTGGTGTCAAATGAAAGCTTGTGAAAACACGAGTAAAATATATATATATAATGTAATACTTACGCACACTTTTCTTCATATTATTTTTAAAAAATCGTGAAAAATCGCTGTCCCCTACCTTATCTCGAAAGGTACTGACAAAAAATTTTGAAAAAATCCTGGAATATTCTCCACGGGGTATAGATTGAACGAAAATTATCATTACCTTTAATAATCTATCTGGTATATAAAAAATCAAAATTTCAAGGTCACCAGTTTTCAGTAAAGAGTGGAAACAAACTTTGTTGAAAACTCATTTGGGGTGTGTTTTTGTGAAGTCACTGATCATTTTATAACACCCTAACAAAATTTTTTATTTTAAAAAACAATCAACGTACGGAACACTAATTGTGCAAGTTCAACTTGCACTTGACCGGTTATTTTTTATTATAGCAGCATATTAAGTTTGAAAAAAACCAAAATATTTAACTTTGGAATGTCATTTTGAATCAACGACTATTGACCTGACAAATATTAATTTAATTTTATCCTAAATCTTTGTAATTATAACAAGAAAGGATAGGTTTTGTTATGTCTGGAGAATTAATTTTTGAAAACCAGCAATGAAATTTGACGCCTTTAACTATCAAGTGTATTTCGGTTTTCCTGTTCGTCACATCTGTAGAATAACCTATGTTAGACTTCTTACAGGAATAAGGGATATCAACGTATATCCATTACTGCACTAGTGATTTCGACAAAATCCAAGGATTATGTAGGTGTTAGTTATTTTTGGTCAATTAACGTGTCTAAACAATAAAAATAAAACATATTATTAAATATCCAGCCCTACTATGCAAAAAAAATAGTTCTTCATAATTGTGAATACCCTGGATTACCTCGATCATTGTCTCCTAAACTAATAGAAACCGAAAAATTATAATCCTTAGTTAACACGACGAATCGGAGCTTAGAAACTTTTGAAGGGTTACATCGGGTGCAAAATCTAAATCCTCTCAAGAAGGCTGCCTAGGACTGTATTGTTTGGCAACCATAATCTAGAAAATTATGAAGTTTGAGTTATTGAATTTTTAACTTCTTACGAAACTTCGTGATGATATAGGTCGTTAAAAATACACTTCATAGATTATCACCTGGAATTATTTTCAAAAAATCTAGATGTTGTTAGCGACGAACATGCCTGATATAATCTTTTTGAAGTTATTTTATTGTTAAATATACCTAACGCTATAGATATATATATATATATATATATATATATATATATATATATATATATATATATATATATATATATATATATATATATATAAAAAAACCGGTTAAATTCTGTAGATCAGGGTAATAATAATACAAGGGTCCAACAGCTTCAGTCGCATCTCGCATTTTGACCGCCATGTTTTTGTTTCCTTCCGAGAATTCTCGTGAATAGCTCTGTCTCTTATTATTGTTCACGTGGTTGATAACTGTCTAATTTGTTCGTTAATCTATATGTTGTGATTCTAGTGAGGATTTTGTATAATACCGAAAACAGGCTGATGGGTCTGTAATTCTCCAATTTAAATTTGTTCCCCAATCAAGGTATTTACCCAAGGTGTTGGTATTTTAATTTCTTTTAGGCACCTGTTAAATAGAGCTTGAAGAGATTGTATTATCAATGTCCCTCCATCCTTTATCATTTCTATAGTTATTTCATCGTCCCCTGGTTCTTTGTTGTTGTGCATATGTTGTATGGCGTTCATTATTTCATCCATTGTTATATCAGGAATTTCAGTCTATTTCCTTCTTTTTTCCCGGGCGGTGGCGATATTGTCGTGTCATATAGTGTTTGATAATATTTCTCTGTAGCTTCCTTTATTTCTTTAATTTGTGCGATCTCTTGGTTATCGTTATTTATAAGTTTTATTATTTGATGTCTCCATTCATTCGTTTGTTTGTTTAGGTTTCAAAGTTTTTCCCTCTTTCAAAGTTTCTTCTATTTTCGAGTTTCTGTACTGTCTGACGTCTGATCTTTTTCTTTATATTTTTATCTATTTCTGCCAATTCTGATCTGCAATTTGTAGGATCATTTCTTAATAGTCGTCTCTGTTTCATGAGATTTTGTGTCTCTTTACTTAATTTTTGTGTTTTTTCTTTTTACGATGTTGCTATTTGTTTTGTAGTTATGAGTAGGCTGTTGGCGTATTTCGTTGATCCATGTTTGTGCTGGTCTTCCTTTCTTTCCTCTATTCAATGGAATATATTCAAATGCCCTTTCTGGCCATCTAGTATCGAGTACTCTTTTCACGTGCCCGTACCAAATTAACTGTCTGATTTCTAATCTTTCTGCTGTTGTATGTATTGTTCCTATCCGTCTTTTAATTTCTTCATTTTGAACGTGTTCCTTTCTAGATATTCTACAAGATCTCCTTAAACAATCCATTTTAATCGGGTCTATCCTTTGCTTATCTTTCTTTTTTGTCATCCGGTAGCATTCTGATCTATACGTCAATATCGGCTCTACAATAATCCTGTAGATTGCCAGTTTTTTTTTCATTTTTATTATCCGGCTTGACCAAAGTAAAGAGTTTAGAATCCATACGCATTTTTTACTCTGTTAAGTCCTGTACTTTATCTCTCTCTAATGATCCTTTGTTGGAAATTGCACTTCCCACGTACCCAAATTCCTTACATCGTGTTATTTTCCCTAATTTCAAATCTGTTCCTTGTTCCCCATCCTCACTCACCCTAAGATACTCTGTCTTCTTCATATTTATGTTCAAGCCAACGTACCAGCGTACGAGTGTAATATATTAAAAAAGGTTAATAAACAACTTCCGTTTATACATTACTCAAAATGCTAAAACATTATCAAGTTCTAGTCTTAATATATAAAACACTCATCAAGACCTTACTGTTAACTTTAAAAATCCCAGCATAGTGAACCACAGGCAAAAATCGCGCTAAAGAAAATTCAAACTCCAAAATAAAGAATAATATTATTGTGAAAATCTTAAACTGTAAGCTCAGTACTATGATCCATAGAGATATAAAAGTCTAAACCTTTACCAAATATTGCGACGACCAATATCGCCACCACACTCACATACACGCAAGAATTTGACCAGCAAAATCATCAACTTACCATCCTAATAATAGCAGAAAGCTAACCAGGAATTTTCCATAAAAGAGGCATAAAGCTAAACCAAAACCCAAATCAAGGTATTTGCGCACGGAATGATATGAAAAGACTACCTGATTTAGAAGCATATAGAAGATCCGCTTGATGGAAAAGATAATCATGAATAAAATAAAAGGAGAGGAGAGTTTAATTAATTTTACAACCAACTACTATCATTTGAAATATATGTATGTTTCTAAATATAGTTCTTGTGGATTCGTCCTGTATCGATGGAAAAAAGTGATGCTGACATCTCGCCGATCATCTTGTTGGCTTCTTCAGAGCTTGTTCCGAGAACTGACTTCTCTGAAATATAGCATAAAACTTATTAATTCCGCTTGCATTCGTCTTTTTTATATTAGTAGGCTGGGGTAGGAGGTAGACAGGACTTCATAGATGATCTGTTTCCAGATTGTGTAACGATTAAGGTTTTTTTGGGATATTTAGATATTTTAATAGATTCACGAATTTTCTTAGAATAGAAAAAGGAATTTATTGCAAGGATCTTTGATTGGTCAAAAATAATCTAGTATCTTGTCTCATGCTGGTATTGTGCAAGAGCTAAAGTGAAAATGTTACGAAGCTCTGCCCTTTGATGTTCTTTAGTGCTAGTACATATTTTCCTTCTCGTTTCGCCGATATAGGGTTCACCATAGCCAGTGAGATAGTGTAGACTCTAGCTGTGGTAAAACCTATATCCGCGAAACTAGCAGAAAAATATATATTAAAATTAAAGAACATTAAAGGGTCTATGTACACTTCAGCTCTTGCAGAATACCAGCTTGAGAGAGGTCACCAGAATCTCTTCGACCCATCAAAGATCTTTGCAGCAAATTTATTTTTCGATACTAGGAAATACCTGAACATTCCAACAATCTTAAACGTGAAACTGGTCCTTACCTCTCATCAATCGGGTAACTTATCATCCGTGAAACCACCTCCACCCATAATACATAGACATTAACAAACCAGAAATGTAAAAGGAGTATAGGGTTTTCCCAGCTCACAAGGAGTTTTAGTGGGTATGCCAACCCTTCAGGTTGGAGAGCCCCACATACCTGTAGCACTTTGGGGCACCCTTACGGTGACGCCTACTGCTCCAGCCATAAGGCGGATTTCTTCCTGTAAAAAAAAATAATAAAAAATAAAATTGCGTGTGCAATCGAAATTAATCAGTTCCGTGCTAGGTACCAAAGAAGTCAAAATTTCTGAAGAAGCCGGCAGGGGATCAGCAAAATGTCAGCATCACTTTTTCAATCGACACCGGAAAAATCTAAAAGAATTGTACCTACAAGCTCTGTTTCCTGTGAAAATTTCTTGCCAATACACCAATATATATATATATATATATATATATATATATATATATATATATATATATATATATATATATATATATATATATATACGTATATATATATATATATATATATATATATATATATATATATATATATATATATATATATATATATATATACATATGAAATAATGATGCCACATCATTTATTAACCGGTATATCAAAAAAATATTTAAGTAAAAGTTATAGGGTGTTATACGACGCACATGCTGACTTTAACAATAAAATATTTTGATCTGTCTGTTCGAAGAAATTCTGCCTTCTTAAATTTTTTTAAATGGAAAACCCTGTATATTATTTTATTTATAAGTTCCACTAGAAATTCTAGATATTATTTGTCTAACATTATATATATATATCTAAATTAAGATCAAATAAAAAAAAAAAATTAGGCAGCCTTGTGTCAAATATTTACTGTCAGATAACGACTTAACGCGTCAAGAAATGATTTACTGACGAAAACATTTACTGCTGGATTTTGTGAAACTGCAATTTGAGCGTAATATCTTAACGGTACATTTAACAGAAACTAAAAGAATCTCTTTGTTAATGATGGTTGGTTACGGAGACCGTAGGAGAACACAACATTAGGTGTGTGATGTTTTTAACGCAGAATATCCGAATTGAGAACCTATTACCCAATCCTTAGTTAGCAAAACATTAAAACGATTTAGACAATCAGATCATGTTAAGGATCGTTCTAAATCTGGACCCTCAAAAGTTAAAACAAGCGATGATATAAAGTTAGATGTTTTTTGGAAATTATAGAAAAATTCCCTTACAGCCACTTTGCCTAGACCATAACGTAAGTAAATATACCTTAAGTCGTATACTGAATGAAGAAAAATTTCATCCATACAAACCCATTCTATTGCAAGAATTATCTGAATATGACTACGACAGACGCGTTAAATTTTGTGAGGTCATGATGGAACGAATCAATAATGATCCTAACCTAATTCATGATATTGTTTTTTCTGACGAGGCCACATTTTGTCTTAAAGGAAGAATTAACAGGCATAACTGCCGGTACAGGTCTACTGAGAATCCCCACTGGATAATCGAAAGTCATTATAAGAGACTATAAAAGATAAACGTTGGAACAGGGATTTGTGGACGTCATATCATTGCTCCCTTTTTTATCGATGGAAATCTCAGAGGATAGCGGTATTTACAGTTACTCAAAGCGCAAGTTATTCCAACTTGTGCAGGTCTATTTCCCGATGAAATTAATTTGGATACCTCAAATAGAAATCTGTGGTATCAACAGGACGGAGCACCTCCTCACTATGAAATCAATGTTCGTAGATATTTGGATGCGATTTTTCCTAATTGAAGGATAGGCAGAAGAGTCCCAACCTTACGCCACTGGATTTTTTTTTTAGAGTCTTTTGAAGACCAAAGTTTACCGAAGTCGACCTGAAATTGTAAAAGATTTACAACAAATAATTCATTATGAAGTGGCACAGATCACCCCGGATTATTTGCAAAACTCTGTTCATGCTGTTTATAACAGATTGTGTCATTGCCTTGCTGTTAACCGTAGGCATTTTAAGCAATTGTTACTTTAAAAATAAACCTAGAGTATTTATTAACAGTTTTTTTGTCTTTTTTTTTTTTTAAATTTCAAATGACAATAATTCCAAAACAGTTCAACCTAGACATACGGTATGTTAGACAAATAATATCTAGAATTTTTAGTAGGACTCAAAAATAAAATAATATGCAAGATTTTTCATTTAAATAAAAACAAGATTGCGTAATTTCTTCCAACTGACCATTCAAAATATGTTATTGTCAACTTCAACACGTGCGCCGTATAACAACCTATAACTTTTATTTAAACATTTTTCTTCATACACTGATTATTAAATGCTGTGGAATCATTAGTCTATATATATGAGGCATCCTGTATATATGTTTATATTTCATAATATTCAGTTATTGTATTTTTTCTCAATAAAAAATAGGGCCCTGTGGCTATATTTTCGTATTATATTTCTTCAAAGTAAGACTCTAATACATTCTTGTATGATTTTTAAGCCTAAATAAAAACGCAAATAAACGTATTAACTAGGTAAATATTTTAGGGATGAAAATGTTTGAAGTACAAAATAGTAAAATTGCATTAACTAATCATCGTTTTAATTTATTTTAATAAATAATACCGGTCAAGTGTAAGTTGGTCTTGCGCAATTAGTGTTCCAAACCGTGATTGCCTTGAAAATAAAAAAAAAATTTCGACTTCACAACTACAAAACCCACCGCAAACGAGTTTTCGACAAAGTTTGTTTCCGATATTTATTGAAAACTAATAACCTTGAATTTTTTTTATATAACAGATAAATTATCAAAGGTAATACACGCGTGATAATTTTCCTTCAATTTACCCCTTGTGGAGAATGAAAAATGACAAAGAAATCATCTGTTGCATTATATAACTTCCTAAAAATAATTATATCTAACCTTTACGTTTCTTCACTCTTCCAAGCGAGTGGTAAAATATAGATCACTGCTAAGGACGACGTTTCCGTGATGAGCTTTTAGTTTATGAGAATGTAAAAGATTTTGATTTCGGATTTGTAGGACTTCAGTAACGTCAAATTTGTGCGTGATGTGTATTTTAAAGAGGCAATATGATGCATCCGTAAATAAGATATTGGTAAATATTAGCATTCATATATTTTATTCATAGAGTATCTTGCAGACGTAGGTATTAAGGAAGACTACGTTTCAATGAACTTCTAAGTACATTACCGATGATAGTTGTTGTAATGAGAGGGCGGGATTCTTGCGAATTGACGTTCTGTATCTGCATTACTTCCTAAAAAAAAAAAAAAAAAAGGACATTTTTGGTCTATCTGCCTGCTTAAAGCCAAACCAGTTTTATAAAACCTTTGCATCTATTTTTTATTAAGTTTAATATTCACGGCTTCATTTTGGCTATGTGATAATGAATGTATTGCAGAATTGTTCTACAAGCGCAATATCGTAATTCGTCTTTGGTCTTTACTGTCATTCACAAGTAAAGTGAAGTTATTTTTTTCAATTTGGTTTCATTTACGTTTTATTGGAATGTATCGTTAAAATTTCTAAATATTCTTCATAGGTGTAAGAATGAAAATGTCGTAGGAGTATATTAAGCGCATCCTAAAAATTATTCGGAACTCGTTCCCTAATATATTCGAAAATATGGTTGGTACACAAGTCAAATAATGTAACTTTAAATATTTGTAGCCCGTAATGATAACGTAGTCAAATTATAGATTATACTTCATTCAAAAAATTATATACGGGATGTTTCAGAAAAAGAGCATTTCTTTTTATTGATTTCATTTGAAAATTCGCCAATAGAAGACGTCGACTTGTACAAGTTTACTTACTTAATCCTTATGCCTTTCTACCCCTGGAGGAGTGTAAGGCCCGTGGAGTTGAGTTATTCTATATCTGTCTTTTCCATATTTCGTTCTATATCCTTCATCCTGTTTAAATTGCCGATTACCTCTTTTGTTTATTCTGTATTAGTTTCTTCTGTTTGTATGAGTTCTGTATCTTGTTTCGGTATTATGTCTCTATGTTGATTTTTGTATGCTTTTCCTTCTAATTTTTTGCATCCTTTCCTTTCTGTTTCAGTGATTCCTATATAGTGCATTTGTTGTTCTTCTGTCAGTTTATCCTCTTTTCCATTTATACCTCTTTTATTCCGTGTTCTCAATCTAAAAACTAGATAATTATTTCCCATATCTTTCTTCCTAACTTTTTCTTTCATTATCTTCTTATTTGTATTCATTTTACTAGTCCTCTCTTCCGTATCCTTTATCTTTGCCAGGGTTGCCAGTTTTTTGACTTGATGGTCGAAGTATTCTTTATTTGTTCTTTCAGTTTTTCTTCCTCAATGTCTCAATCCCGATATTACAATATTATTCCTTACGTTGTCTTTTTCCAGTCTTCTCATCTTCAAATCCATCCTCCTCGTATTTTCTCTAATTATCTTATTTCCCTCTTTCAATACTTCATTCTCCTTTCTTAGTTCCTTCAATTCTTGTTGGTATCTCTTCGGATCTTGTTTTATATCCTTTATATCTGACATTAACTCTCTGATCATTTCTATCAAATCGTCTATCTTATCTACTCTTTCGTTTTTCTCTTTCTGTGGTGGTCTTATCAGCTTTTTACTCTTCTTGAATAATCCCATTGGAACTTCTTTTTCTTCTACTCTTTCTCTTTTCGAGTCTCCTGAGGTATAATCATCGCTATTCATTGTTCTTTCTGTTATAAAAACTTTACGTGTGTTCCTCGTATATTCCATTCTCAAACACGGGAGAAAAAGAAAAAAATTGTTGTTTACATTTCTTATCACCGTAAACAGTAAAACGATCAATGTCCTCGCTTATAGTTTCGTTAGCTTCATAGAATTTCACAAAATTATTCTCATAAATCTCCAAATTTTTTCACTTATTGTCTTAATCTAACACTACACTCTAGACTAGTCTCTCGTTTGCAATCGACAACATAATTAAATAGATCTAAACACTACCGTAATAATGCTCGTTGAACGAGTTGACTATTGCCGAGCGTTCGATTCACGTGTACACACATTGCAATCCGAAACTCAAGAGAGAATGAAAATGTAGGAATATATTAAGCGCATCCTATAAATTATTCGGAATTCGTTCCGTTATATTTTCGAAAATATGATTGGTACACAATACAAGTCAAAAAATGTAACTTTAAGTATTTGTAGCCCGTAATGATAATATAGTGAAATTACAGATTATATTTCATTTAAAAAATTATATATGGGATGTTTCACAAAAAAAGCATTTGTTTTTATTGATTTCATTTTAAAATTCTCCAACAGAAGACGTCGACTTGTATAAGTATTAGAGATTAATATAGATACCATTATTTGTACCCATATACTAGATATATCTAGTTGTCCATTATTGAAGGTTTTCAAGAAATTCTTTTACTAACAGAAAACTATTACATTAGTGTTGAAGGAAATCTTGCACGATAGATAGAAGAGAAATCTTGCTTCTTGGAATTAGTTCGTGTCATTTTCGGAGTAACTTTCCAACCTTTCCGATGACGCTATTCCATATTCTGGTTTCGAAGTGTAAAATTCCTGAAGATATCTCCTACAGTCGTAGGCAAAACATCAGACAGTTACTCTGAATTGACACAGTCAAACGTCAAGAACCACAGTTTCTCTTATTGCATAGGTGATATAAGATAGCATTGGTACTAGAGCTACTATACCAATATCTTTATGTAATAAATTGAAAATATACTTTTCTACTGAGAAAACACTTACTTGCATAAGCGATTTAGGTCAATATATCTAATATTATCGTTCTTAAAAGTTATACACAAGAAACGGCTAACAGAAAAAGAAATTGAAAGATTTAAAAAAAAATCCGTTTTTCTACTTACGTTTCACAAGTAAGTAGTGATAGGTCTATGGGTACTAGATAAGTCATATTGGATAGAAAAATATACAGAATGATAAACTTTCATAAACAATGATTTACAAGGTAACCAACCAGTTCCATTGCTGGTGTGTTGGTTGGTTGTAGGCGGGGTAGGCGATTGTGCCAATTTGTGCAATGCAGCCTTTTGTCTTATTGTGCTCCCTTCTTTTCGTTACATGAGCTTCGTTCCTTTGAGATGATTTATTAGCTTCTGTCCAAGCTCTTCATTTGATAATTCATCGCCGCGATGTAGACCGCAAAGAGTTTATGTCTGTTCCTAGTTAAAGCAGCACACTCATTTAACACGTAGGGTGTTTTTAGTTCGATACATAGATGTCGCCCTTTTCAAAAAATCTATACGATTTTTAGGAATTACCAACCTTCAAACGATACGTGTCAAAATTTAGTGACGCTACTTTTGATATTTTCAAAACAATGAAAAAAATCGAATTTCTTGTGTTGGTTAAACACTATTTTTTGATGGGAGAAATACCGTTCAAGCAAGCAATGGCTTGGTAAATGGACGTCCAAATGAGGTGGTTACACAGAAAAATATAAAAAAAATCCATGTTGGTCATATTTTGCATGAATATTTAGGCAAGTGAAAGCTCTGTTCGAAATGGGTACCGCGTTTGCTCACAGTGAACCGAAAACATGTTAACGAGTCTGAGCGCTGTTTGGACCCGTTTAAGCGCAATAAAAAGGATTTTTTCATGTCATATGTGACAATGGATGAAACATGGATCCACCACTACACAACTGAATCAAATCGGCAGTGAACAACAGCCGGTGAAAGCAGCCCGAAGCGACCAAAGACACAACAGCCGGGTGGAAAGGTTTTGGCCTCTACATTTTGGTATGCGCGTGAAATGATTTTCATCGACTCTGCTGAGAAGGGAAAAACCATCAATAGCGAATATTATATAAAGATATTGGTGCGTTTGCAAGCAGAAATCGGATAGGAACGTCCCCAAATGAACAACAAAAAAGTGCCCTTTCATCAAGACAATGCACCGTGTCACAAATCAATGGTTACAATAACAAAATTGCATGAATTGAATTTCGAATTACTTTCTCATCCACCGTATTCTTCAGATTTGGCCCCCAACCACTATTATCTATTTGTAGACCTCAAAAAAAATGCTCGCGGGAAAGAGATTTTGCTCCAATGAAGAAGTTATCGCCGAAACTGAGGCCTATTTTGAGGGTAAAGACAAATCCTTCTACAAGAAATGTATAAAAATGTTAGAAAAGCATTGGATTGATGGTATCACTGTTGAAGGAGACTATATTGACGAATGAAGTCGAATTTTGTAAAAAAAATGTATTTCAAGTAGCTAGATCAAAAACTTTTTAGCCTACGTGTTAGGATGTGCATACAGGTTCTTTTCTCTTCAGCACATAGTCTACGTGCCATGGGACTATTGTGGATACCCATTTTTGTTATCATTTCCTCAGACGGCAGTGGCCATTGATCAGTTCTACCACTCTTTTGTTCTAGGTCCTTGTAACAGAAAGGACGTCAGTTAATAGTTTCTTTTAGGGGCCTCCATTCTATCGAACAATATTCGAATCGACTAGAGGAGTAAACTGCCTTGATAACATTTTATTGGACTCGGGAATGGAACTTTGCTTGGCGGTCGTCTTCGAGCTGGGATTTTCTCACCACATAGATCAGACGGTTGCCTTTTTAGTGGACGAGAAAGAAGCGGGTTTCATAGAGAGCATAACAACTTGCAGACCAGTAACACAGAGGGGTATGTTAGAGTTTTTTCGTAGAGTGTCTGAGTGTGACTGGCATTTTGTGAATGCAAGAGATATGGATGTTGATACAAAGTTTGATTTTTTTTATTGAAGTTATGGGGCATATTTACAGTCTTTTCCTGAAAAATCTTATGGTATTCTACAGATAAGGCAAAATTAGTTGGTTTAATGAAGATCTAAAAACATGGTTTGAAGGTCGTTGGCCAGATGTTGTGAGCAAACGATCTAGATGTTGCTGATATGACGATCTATTGACTGTCATTTTTACCATATGTTGTGGTATCCCAAACGGTGGTTCTGGATCCTTGTAGGGTTTTGTAGCTCCGAATCTTGGTAATTCGTCCACTTTTGCATTACTTTTATCCCCTATTGTCTTGGAGTATACAGTAGTTCAACCCGGTTATTCCTGGACATAGTCACATTAACACTCCATGGTGATCTTGAAGTTGGCCTGATAAGCATGTAAAGCAGAGCAGCTTGGTCTAAGAGAATGTATATTTCTTGGTTACGATAGTCCCGTCTAATGTTCTTGTGAACACATGCTTCTATTGAGTAAATTTCTGCCTGGAACATTATTGCCCTAGTGAAATGCTGAAACTCTACTTTGTTAAATATATGTCAGCGCCTACTCCGCTCAACGTAGATATAGTTTCATTGGAAACATATTAGGACGGCAACTGGACTGTTGAAAAACCATGTGGACTTACATAAGGAAAACATAACTTGTAAAATGTATGTTAAAGACAAAAAACTCCTTTTCACTATTCTTTCGAACTTCCAGCACTTACTTAATACTAAATTTCATAAGAATGCTTATTAATTCGGGTTTATTAGTTCGAAAAAGAAATCTTACGCTTACGCCTGACACGATAATAACCTGTAAGGCTGCGTCAAGACCTAATAATTTCTATCTATTCTATAGTTTCACTAATCAGTTAATTGCTAAGTTCTATATCGAAACGTAAAAATACAAAATATTTTTAATAAACTCCTGTATTAATATTTCTTTCTAGTAATTACAAATCCTTTCAAGAGCGTAACAACCAATCTTTCTTTAATTTAAAATCCTTCAGAATAAAAACTGATCATTTCCAATTTTGTCTTATCTGTTCGCTCAGCTATATTAAGAAAAATTGTGTTTTTATATTTTTTAATTTTATGTTGTACTAGTAGTTACGGACGTTTAATTTTATTTAATTTAAAGTCGCTGATTTTTCATTCTTGATTTGTTTTATTTGATTTTCTATGTAAAATTGGAATAATTAGAGAAATATACAAGAGTTATTTTAAGTTTCAGTAAAAAAAAAATGTTTAGTATTACGACAGGTACACGTTACAAATAACTTTGAAGTTTTAAAATGATTAAAACACTATTTTGTTAGTTTCTTTTGCCAAATATCAGATTGTCGCAAAAGTGCTGAGCCTTTTAGGATCAAAATTGAGACAATCGTTTTTTATATTTTGAAATAAACGTAATAAATGATATTCTGCTGCGCTCTCTTATTGTAGAACTGTGGTTTTTAAGCACAAAATTCTGGCAAGTGGGTTACAAGCAACTGTTTAAATTAACTCAACACCGCTCAGGGAGTTCTATAGAGACCATAACAGACGGTAATCTCAAGTATGTGGTGTCGCGTTGTCATGGTGGAAGATGAGACCCTTTCTGTTCCGGCCGACTTCTTTCCGTCCCTTGATCTAATTTTACCAATTGCTGATAGTAGACGAGAGAATCAATCGTTTGGCGAGCTTACAGCAACTTGTGATGTACAGTTCCCTTTCAATCTTACCAAACACATAGCATCACCTTTCTGGTGCCAATTCAGGCTTATTCATCGTTTGTGGAGCTTCATCCCTTTTCAACCACAATCTTTTTGCGCATTATTATCTTTCGTCATTCACTTTTCATCACACGTTTCAGAAATAGCTCGATTTAGTTACGTTTTTGTAGAGATTCACATATGGAAATTCGATAGAGTACATTTTTTAGCGTAGAATCATGTGGCGCGCAAACATCGTGCTTCATTTTGTTCCTAGCTATCTCTAAATGGTCTAAAACTGTTTGGTGACAGTTTTAGATCATTTTTCTGGGCAATATCATGGCTACTTACGTGATCTCTTGCCCAATTTTGTCAAAGTTCTGTCAACTTTTTCTGTTACTGGTTGACCAGTGCGAGGAGCATTTTTGGACATCGAAATTTCTAAAACAAAAGCGACTAAGCTATCGTTTGGCTGTTGCGCCTAATAACGTATGTTGACTATAAATAGCACAAATTTCTACATAGATCTGCACAGCTTTTATGCCTTAATCGAAATAAAATTTTGCAGACATTTTACTCATCTTCAAGGTGCTCTAAATTAAGTCTGAATAAACGACTTCCAAGAGTTCTTGCACATCTACTACTGCTAAATGCCAGCTTCCAGCTGACGCTACGTATGACTCGATATTTCCTGAGACATAGGACACTAAAGTTATCTGACGAGAAAAAGGCTTAATATTTTTCGACAACTCTTTATAAATATATTTGTAAAATAATAAGTTAATAAAAAAAAATTTGTAAACGTTATCATTAAAAAGAAAATCGAATTTATATATTACAAATACATTTCATAGGCTGACATTAAATAATCAATTTAAAAAAATCAAGGCTTTAGTATGCCATTGAGTGTTCAAGAAATTAACATCTTTATGAGTGTAACTTTTAAAAGAGGCTACGCAAACGACTATTTCAAAGAGCAGAAAACAGTATTTTTACAGGGGTGTACACAAATCCTAACACCGCCGTTTAACCCAGCATGACGAAGAACATCGTAGTAGAGGGAGGTCATAGCTCTTTTAAGAGGTTTCTTTTAAAGGATATCTTTTCTTTTTCTTCTTCTTCAGCCCGTCGCCATCCACTCCTAAAGGTAGGCCTCCTCCATCGCTGCATCCACGTTGCACCTGCATGCCCTTCGATATCATCCCGCCATTGTAGTTGGGGACATCCTGCGCTCCGTGCAGATATTCTTGGACGCCCACACAGAAGGCGTTTTGAACATTTGTCGTTAGGATTTCGAGTCATATATCCCGGCCACTGCCATTTTAATCTTGCTGCTCTCCTGACCATATCGGTGATCCCAGTCCTAGCTCCGATGTCCTCATTCCTTACTCAGTCCCTTAGACTAATGCAAAGTATCGTTCTCTCCGTCGATCTCTGCCTTGTTCTCGACTTGTTAGCACTTCTTTGAGACAGAATTAAGAGATATAAAAAATTATATTATACAATCTTAGGTTTTTTTACCTGACAGCTAAAGATAACTCTAAAAAATGAACGTATTTCTCAGTGATCAACTCCGTTGTTCATAGAGCTATATCAAGCTTTTAGCCACAATCTCTTCAATCAGAACTAAAATATCTTACTTCCGTTCCTCAATCAAATAATTTCCACCACTAAGATATAAACCTCTCTATTCAAAAACATACATTTTCCCAGGTGTCTCCGAAGGCTAGAAGTCGAGCAGTTTGATTTCTTGACATTGTAGCCATTCCATACATTATGGATGTCACAGATTGCATTAAAAAAAACCTTTAAAATCATGAAACATGCAACATTGTTTAAGAGCCAAGAAAATACAACAATGGACAGTTACACTTTTAAAGACCTCTTTATTTGAAAAAATCGCATTTTTTTGATACTGTAAACAAATGGTCATAAATAAGATGTTTATAACAACCAGAATTTCCTAATACAACAATACCTATAAAAAAAGACAATTATTCCGGTCAAACTATAGTCTGTTTCGATTGATATTGTTAATCTCACTAAATTTTGGTTACTCTTAACAAGTTTCCCTCGGTCTTTTGTTTACGGTATTGTTAAAAGGCGTTTTTCTTAACTACAAATGCTCATACGTAATTTAGAGTAATAATATTCTTATTTGTTCGTATTTTCAGATCAATTTAACATAGACAAATTGAATTTAATTTAATTTATGTTTATTGTAAATTGTTGACAGTGGCTAAACCTCGCACTAAGTGTACCAGAACGTGATGGTTTTATTTCTAATTTCATTAACTATGTAGAACTTTTCAAAAATTAATTAATGAAACATATATATTAATACGAGTGGTAAATTATTTAAATTAATCTAGTAATTAAGGGAGAATAAACTTTTAAAATTTTCATAAAAGGCATATTATAATTAATTTAGGTGAATTGGACAATTAACTCCTTTTTCTCTTTAATAAAGAAAGCTAAATTTAACTTTATTCTTGTATTGAAACTTCAAACCGTCTGGCCAAATTATTACTTCTTTTTGTTCGGTCTTACTTTTTTTACGAATTTGGCTATTGAATTATTAATTTTAAATTTTATATAAACTTATTATCAAATCATCATTTGAAATATTCTTTTTTTTGTTAAAAATTTTGTCAAGAAACTTAGATTTTATCCGTTAATAGGAGATATTTATTTAATAAGGTTTGGTTTTTTTAAAAGTCAGCAGATATTCGAGTTTTCTTCTAATTATCTGTTGTAATTTCCAGGTCTTTGTTCAAGAGTTCTAGCACTCTCTAGTTGGTAGTATACTCTGCACAAGATATTCTAAGCATGCGCCTGTAGAACCATATCTCAAATGCTTCCAACCTTTTACATGATGCCTTAGTTACGGTCTAAGACTCCGTCCCATACAGAAGCACCGGAAAAACGTAGTATTTGAAAAGTTTTATTTTGGTTTTTAAACTGAGAGCATGACTTCTGAACACTTTAGCCATTTTTATATAGGCTGCTCTCGCTTTTTCTATTTTGCATCAAATCTGCAGTAAGTGGTAAGATTCTTCGTTTACTGTGGTACGCAAGTAGCAAAAAGTATTGGCTCTATCAAGCTTTTTATTTGTCAATATAGAGTTGTTCTTGCCTTGATGAGTTTTTGCTGATGATCATGTCTTTAGTCTTTTTTTGTATTTATATCTATTCCGTATTCTCGACTGACCGATGTTATTCTGTCCATCAGCATTTGTAGGTCCTGTGAGTGGTCTACGAATATTATAGTGTCACCAATGAATCCACTATTGTTAATTCTGCTTCCATTAAGGTTTATTCCTGCTGATATATCGTGGAGTGCACTGCTAAATATTTCTTCTGCGTATACATTATATAACAGTGGTGACAAGATACATCCTGGCGTACGCCACGTTGGATTTCTGTTTTCTGATATTTCCTGTTTGACTCTGATATGAGCCGTTTGTTCCCAGTAGAGCTTCTTTTAATGTGAAGAATAGCGCTGGGTATTTGTGGTCCTCCTGAATCTAAACTGAGTGTATCCCATGTATTCTGCATAAACGGTATATAGTTTTTTGGTGTATAATCTTCAGACAAATTTTTAATAGATGACTCATATTGTTCTGCAGTCGCTGTAGGTTTTTAGGAACTGTTTTCTTGGGCATGATTATGAATGTGGAATTAAGCCATTCAGAAGGAACCCATCTGGTATTGTATCTTTTGTTGAATAAGTTAGTGAGCCTTCGTATGTCGTTGTCATCTAGTATGTCAATTTTAATAATTTTTCGTGTGTTTCCTCGGAGTCAGGGGACTTCTCATCTTTTATTAGAGAGATTGCTTTCCTAACTTCTTCTTTTGGTATAGGTGGGCCAGTAACTCATTTCTTTAAAGGTGTGTCTGTTCTCTCGTCTCTAAAAAGGCTCTATATAAACTGTTGTCACACTTCCATTGTTGTTTGTTTGTCTGTAATCCAACGTCCGTGTTTGCCAACTAGGTTTGTTGGAACTCGTAGTTTATATAATCCTGCTGCTTCCTTGACTTTTTTGTGAAGATTGAAATTATCGTTTTTTCCTTTCCAGTTCTTATATCTTTTTGCATTTATTACGTAGCCATGTTTCTTTCGCTTGTCTTATGGCTCTGCGTATATCGTTTTGTATGTTGTTGTCCTCGGTTTTGTTTATTTGTGCTCATCTATGTCTTTCCATAAGTTCTAGTATGTGACCAGTCATCCAAAATTTATTTTGTTTATTTTGTTCTTCTTTAAGATACTCGCGTGTATCTGACGCTATGACGGTTTTGAATGTTACCAATTCCTCTTCGATTTCTTCGCTCATGTCTTTTTGGTTTCGGGTTTCCTCAATATGTTCTTTCGTGTCTTCCTATTTTAGTTTTTCCATAGTCCCTGCTGTCAGTTGTTTCCTCCTTATTATTTTCTTCAATCTGAAGCTGTAAATCAGCAGGGTATGGTCGAAATTTATGTCTGCACCTGGAAATGGTTTTGTCCACCGGAAATCGTTTGTTAACCAGGAACAAGTCTATTGGGTTGAGTATTACGTTATATAGTTTATCTGTTGGTGATTTGCATGCATATAACTTTCGTGGAGAGAGTTGGAAAAAGGTGTTCAGTGACACTGGTTGATCTTCTTCTGTGATTGTGTTGAGTCGATCCCCATTTTCATTTCTTATGCCCAGTCGGCGAGGTCCTATGAGCTGTCCTCTTCTTCCCTTTCCGATCTTGGAGTTGAAGTTTCCCCTTACAGTTAATATTTCCTTTTTGTGCAGTGCGTCTATTATTTTAGTTATATAATTCTTCTACCTAATCGTCACTTGTACGATGTTTAGTTTTATTGGACTAGTATTTATCTGCTCTAACCTGAACTTACTAATGCACATTTTACTGCATTTGACTAACTATGTCATTATTTTTATGCTTCAAACTCAATAACAAAGAAAGTGTTTTCCGGAAGCAGTTAAAAAGTTTATAATTAGAAGCGTATTAAATAGATGCTGTACAGGCTAAAACTTAGATAAAATACATAACATAAAATATTAATTCTCGTATTTAATTAAGTCAACTGTAATAAAAATGAATCGCCACTGAATATCGGCAAAGCCAATCAAATACTTGCATTGCCACTTTGCAATATTTAATTTTGCAGCACGTTTTACGAGATAAACAAGATTTATTGTTTTTGGCAGATGACGAAGTGTCATCACATATCGCAAGTAGGCCCCCAGCTGATGCTAGTGCCGTCGCAATATTTTTTTTAATGAGGCAGCAATTTGATTTTATAAATTTTTAAAGGTGTTAAAATGGTAACGCGGGGAGTAACCCATTTCAATATATTAAACTATCTTAATAAAACCGTATAATATATAAAAGTTAGTAATGCATTTTTTTAATCTGAATTTTATTCTTAATATTCTCAAGCTTTCGTTTGTGTTCACAAACTTCTTCTGGAGATAGAATGTATCAGTAATTTCTCTCCAAAACTAACGCTAACAACGTAAAACCTAAACATGACAGCAAAAATAATTCGCAAACAGACATCAAACACATAATTAGAATTTTAAATTGACTAGATGATCAAAGATTCTTTTTAAAAATTTTTATAGAGACTTCTGTCAAATAGTAATTTAGTTATGTCACGTTTAAATTGGGTCTCTATAATAATTTTTAAAAAAATCTTTGATCATCTAGTCAACTTAAAAATCTAATTATGTGTTTGATGTTGAAGTTTTAGGTTGTTAGCGCTAGTTTCGGAGAAAAATTACTGATACACTCTATCTCCAGAAAAAGTTTGTAAACACAAACGAAAGCTTGAGAATATTAAGAATAAAATTCAGTTTAAAAAAATGCATTACTAACTTTTAGTTGCACTCTCAACCCAAAAGAGCAATCACGGTTGTTACTTTATATATATAATATAATATTAATTAATATATTCTATATATATATATATATATATATATATATATATATATATATATATATATATATCTATATCTATATATATATATATATATATATATATATATATATATATATATATATATAAATATATATATATATATATATATATATATATATATATATATATATATATATATATATATATGTATATATTGTAACATTCATTTTTTCCTAGATTTTAAGAGTATGTAATGTTACTGATTTTTCGCTTTATATTGTACTTCTTTTCATCTTTGTATCGAGCAGTGTATTTCAGCAGAATTTTCTAGCCGTGCAGTGCGGGTTTCCGACCGAATCTATCGAATTCATAGTACGCCGGGATTGGTCAAATGTTTGTTTCCGGAGTTTGGTTCCGGCGTCGCCATTTTAGAGACGTAGTTCTCACGGCTTATTTAAGGGTCCGGAGAACGCACATCTAGGCTTACTTCCACCAAGCCGCCGTGAAGGCTTACTTCCACCAAGCCGTCGTGAAGGCTTATTTCCATCGAGCCGCCGAGAGGGCTTTTTTTTCATCGAGCCGCCGAGAAGGCTTATTCTCATCAAGCCGCAGCCAGGCTTTGCCCATCAAGCCGCAGTAGAGGCTTCTGGCAATATTTACGAGAGCCAAATTAAGTACGAGTTTTTAACGTAAAGCCGTAGTGGGCTTTGTGTGTGTTTTCTACATGGAGTAGCCGAAGTAGGCTCTTCTCATAAGTGATGGAATGTGTGAAATCGGTTTTGTGTTCAATTTAAGGCCAAGAAGCCCGTAGGAAAACCGTAAGTCACCAGAACATACATCAGTAGATCTATTTCCCGCAAATAAGTGTTTTAACAGCAATTTGAACTGATAAATCGTGAAGTGAATATCACGACTCTTCGATTTCGGGTGTAGTAAAGTTTTAGAAATAAGACGCCTGATTTAGGAACTCTACTAATAATAACTACTTGTTAGGCTAGAATTTTTGTAATTCCTAAAACTGCAAGGGTTGGAACTTTTATTTTAAAATCATGAATAAATTTTCTTTTTGTTGGTTAAAGCTAGTGTTTCACTGTACACCTATCTTTCTTTTCAGGATAAGAAGGGTTGTACCAAACTGATTCTTTTTTTTAACTGTATAACGCTTCAGTGTTTTTTTCATTTTTTTAGCTGAAGTTAGATCCTTTCTATTTTAAAATGAATGGTGCCCAAAAAATATGGTACAACTAAAGTTTTTTAATCATAAAAAAATATAATTCCAAAAAGACGTACAACAATTATCTCTTACCCATATTTCTCTACCAAGGAAAACTGAGCTAGTGTTTGTTTAATTTCTTTAGTTCTTTTAAAATCTTTATTCACTCAATTCATTCTCAGAAATTAAAAAGGGGCTGCAAGAAAATTGCGCTCAAGCGTGGGACAAACAACTTTTCACAGGGTACAAAAAAGATGCCTCCTGCCTGAGGGCAAGTTCCCAAGTTACAAAATTGGTATCGTGGTGGCCCCACGTTGGGCGCCACCACGATATACTGAAAGGTGGAGACAATAAAATACGGAAATGGTGACCCTGGTGTCCACCAACAAAAGGGAGTAGATTATAGCATCCACTAAACTAAAACGGTGTCTACCACACCACCATAAGTCAAAAAAAATTTAATCAATAGGGTGTTCCGAAACACACTACTGCCAACAGCCTGTCACCACAAATAGGCTAATTGGAGCTGAGGTCGACTACAGTAGCTAGGCTCTCCTTTGGCTCAAATAGAAATAACCATTGAGTAACAAAACCTCTAAAGGTCCCAAAGGTCAAACGTGCGCCCCCCATAGACTACCCTTCCAATCAGTCTGTTCCTCAGGAAGACTAACTCCCTGCCAAACGTCGTAACGGCATCTGTTAGCACCCGGTGCATCACAGCCTGTAAAAACAGATAACTCATGGGATACAACCTAAAAGGTTTACAAGGTTAACTTAACCAAGCTTCTAACGGAAATTTCCAAAAAACGAAAATGAGCTTAAAAAGCTACATGAAGCAAAAATTTCTCAATATTTCGGTGGCAATGCAACAAAACTTTTGAAGACGACAAGAGCTTTTCCAGCTTAATCAGAAACAAGAAGAAAACATCGTTGACAGCTAAAATATTCGATCATGGTGTTAATCGTCTTCCTAGACAATAGCCTCTAGAAGAAACTGCTACAGGTATCAGGCATAACCGTTTTCTGTCAGCCCAAACTTCTAGATTACCTCTTGGAAATCTAAAAATTCGGTTAGGAATCTTCCTTCACTGCGCTTAGCCACTCTTGACAAGGTTCTCATCTCGGTATCAGATTTTGATCATTTCTTTGTGAAACGACTGTCTTACTTTGCTCTCATCTCCTGTAAATGATCAACCTTTAGTGCTCCTGCAGGACTTCAATTTCCTATCAATCTGATAGTAGACCGAAAAAACTCATCATACGCCTATGAGTCCATGCAAAAAAATTTTAAAAAATTAGTGACTCAAAGGTAACGTTTAAACGGCCCTGAAAAGAATAGAAAATACCCTCAGTTTGTCAATTCAGAAGAAGATCTAAATCAAAATAATCCAAGTCTTAGACTTACTGGATAAACCAGAATCAATTTACTCTTAATTGCACCCAACATATACCACTAAGGTAATAAAAATACACCCACTCGGGTAACAAACTTTGAAATTGCTCATAAAATCTTTTGACTCAACATCATACTACGCGAGCTCCATCTTGCGCTTGTCCAAACTCAAGATCACTTTGGATTGCCTCTAATCAAAATTTCGCTTCCAAGTGTCAAAAACTGGATATTATTTGGGGTCATAAGCAAATCAAATCCCGCGACCACCGACATACCAGTCTTATGATATATCCTGAGTGTGACTCTTTCGCAAGCTCGCAACAGCTGAGTCGATGCTAAACATTAACCACCATCAACCTAAGTTTGGATATGATCAGTACCCAAAACTTTAGCAAAAAAATTATAAAAGTGAGCTCTACTCTGCTCAACTTTTATAACAGTCAAAAAAAACGAGGTCGTCACCTCTACAGAGCAACATCAAAAAAAAATAAAGTAAAGCAATTAAGATAATGTAAATATAAATTATTCTTCTTCTGACAAACTTTCACTAGGGTTAGGTCCATTGAATGGTTTTAAGTCTTTAATATGCCATTGTCCTACTTTTGTCCCATCTAAATTAACTAAGCCATAAACTAAATCTGAAATCTTTTCTCTAATCACGCAATACACACACTTAGGTACCAACTTAGATGTGAATTTATCAGCTGCACTGGAAAGAATTTTATTTTTTCGCCAAACGTGATCACCTACATTAAAGGAAAAATCCCTTTTTCTAAGGTTGTAAGACTTACTGTTCCGTTCATAAGCCTTGTGTATCCTACTACGCACGTCGGTGAAAATATCTTTTAAACCCTTTAAATTTTCGGCGTACGCACCCCTGTTACCCGGAATTATTTCGCTGTCAACATTGACATCCAAATCTAAATTTTTATAATACGATCCAGATAGAGGTATATGTCTGCCGTAAACTAAGAAAGACGGTGTGAACCCTGTTACTTTCGTGTCTTGCGGTGTACACGGGATTTAAACGGATGTTAAAACCATAAGTTTCACTTAAGCTCTTAAAACTCTTAGAGGTAAACTGAGTACCGTTATCGCATATCAAGAGCGATGGAACACCGTGGATTAGAAAGACATCATTTTCCAAAATTCTCTCTATATATTCTGCTTTAGAGCTTTTCAAAGGAAATAGCATGGTATACTTTGTAAACCAGCAAGAAACCACGAGAAGCCATTTATTTCCCTTCTTTGAACGTGGAAATGGGCCTACTAGATCAGCTGCTATGACTTGAAAAGGGTAATTAACCGTTCTCTCTTTTCCCATCAGTCCCCATAGGTAGTGTATTTGGAGATTTCTGCGCTCCACATACTTCACAAGTCCTCACAAACTTTAAGATATCATAACGCATTTTTGGCCAATAACACTGTTCCTGAACCCTGTCAAGAGTTTCATAAAAACCAAAAAGACCAGAAGTAGGAGGAGTGTGACACAAGTCTATAATTTCCTCTCTCTGTGGTTTAGGAACTAGTATTTTCCACTCGGGTACATTAACTTTTAAAGGCAACTGGTTTGGGATAAACTTGTACACGAAATCATTTTCCACCTTCCACTGCGGAAAATTTTGAGGAAATTCTTTAACTTGCTGCCGTAAATTGTCGTACCATGGATCAATGCGATCTATATCAACTGTATCAATTCTTACGCCAATCTGTGCATTAAGACTGTTTTCGTCCACTGTATGATCTGGGATTCTTGACAAAGCGTCAGGAATAACATTGTGGACTCCTATTCTATGAATTTAATTAAATGTATATTGTCTCAGCCTAATCGCCCAACGCGCTAGTTTGCCACTAGGGTTTTTAATAGAATTAAGCCACAATAAACTATAATGATCTGTTATGACCGTGAAAGGAACACCTTCTATGTAAAGTCGAAACTTTTCGATGTTAAAGAGTACTGCTAAACATTCCCCTTCAACAACCGAACAGTTACGTTCAGCCCTTGATAAAGTTCTACTGGCATACGCTATCACTCTTTCCTCACCATTGATTTTCTGTGTTAGGACGCCCCCTAAACCGGTATTAGAAGCATCACTAGAAATATAAAACTGTTGGGAAAAATTTGGTTGGGATAAAATGGGAGCTGAAACCAATAGCTCTTTAATCTTTATAAAAGATTCTTCTGCTGCCTTTGTCCAATCTATCGATTGTCCTTTTTTTCGTCCTTTCAAAAGATCATTAATAGGCGACAACAGGGTAGAAAAATTCTCGATAAAACGTCTATACCATGAACACATTCCTACGAAGCGCTTAACTTCCGTAGTATTAGTAAGTCTCGCATAATTAACCATGCTTGCTACTTTATCCGGATCGGTACGCAAGGAATTTGAGCCTACAATATAGCCTAAAAACTTTAGAGAAGTTTTGAAAAAATCACATTTGCTCAAATTTATCGTCAGTCCGGCCTCTTTCAATTTATCTTTTACTTCTTTAAGTAAGCGAATATGCGATTCGAAGTCTTCCGATGTTACTAAAATATCACCGAGATAGGTAAAAATATGTGGCTCATATTTCGGACCAAATATAGCGTCCACTAAACGTTGCTGAGTTTGAGCAGCGTTCTTTAGACCAAACGGCATAGTGACGAACTGAAATAGACCTCGGCCTACTACTGCAAAAGCGGTCTTTTCCTTAGAGGATTTGTCCAAAGGAATTTCCCAGAAAGCCTTTCTAAGGTCTATCGAGGATACATACTTAGCATTCCTGAGTGATGTCAAAATTCTGTCGATGTTCGGTAATGGATAGTTATCAAATTTGCTGACCTCGTTGAGCTTTCTTCCGTCAAAGCATAGACGATATCACTCCGAGTTTCAACATTTCGTCTAACTCCTTATTTAATACTTTTGACATGTACGGAGACATGGCGATAGGCCTTGTCTTTACAGGACTGGCATCAGCCGTATCTATAGACATGGTGATTTTATTCGTTCGGCCTAACCTATCTTTACTACTTATTTCATTGAAAGAGCTTATTACTTTTTCTGCCTTTAAGCGTTCCGTCCGCGAGAGATCATCTAGGGTACATAGACGCGAGAAAAGGTTTTCTAAAGAACTTTCTGAATAACAATCTTTAAAACTTGTATTAGAATCGACTTCTAGGGACTGTGGATACCACGAATTATCTTTAAAATTTGCTAAAATTCCGAATTTTTGTGCAAAATCACATCCTAAAACCAAAGTATGTGATAGAGAAGGTACTACTAGAGCAGAGATTACTAAACAATGACCATTGCAGACTAGCGGCAACTCAACCGTACCTAAAACTTTTAGACGGCTGCCATCTGCAGTGGTAACACTTCTATTTTTGACATGGCATATTTTTATACTTAAACGACTTAAAATTTTAATACCATTCTGACCTACAACGGAGGCATTTGCACCAGAGTCAAATAAAGCCGAGAAATGGACACCTAATGGATTTATCTTTATATGCGGTCTATTATCTAAATATTTATGCACGAATAAAGGAGACATGTGACCATTTGGAGAAGCAGGAGTTTTAACTTGAGAAGGAGAACTTTTATTAGACTTAAAAAAAATCTGAAACTTTTTGTAACTATTTAGTCCAATCTGATCTATTGGAATATTTCTTTACTTAAGATCCTCGTTAGAATCTTTCTTTTATCCGCGACCGGACGTTCTGAGAAAGTACGACGGATTTTCAGTTCATAGTCTAATTCATATTTCAGTAGGTGATTGACTTTAAAATTGAAGGCTTCCATGATAAATGTATTTAGATTATAAAATTTAAAAGAATTGTTTAAAAAGTCGTGAAAATATTTCTCCTGTGCTCCCAATAGTCAAAATAAAATCATGTAAAGGCAACCAAAATATGTAAACTTCTTTACCAAACATTTAAAAAATCTTCAACAATTTCAAAAAAATTTCTAAGTATCGCCTTGTATTAAAATTCCTTTACTAAATATCTTAAGAATTTCCTATAAAAAAATCTCTAAATACCGTTTCGTATCAGCAAAGTATTTTTAATATTCATGCAAAACATAGGTGAGAAAAAACGTACAGTTTTTTCTTCAGTTAGCCGCAAAATAAATCCAACAGTGCAAAATTAAAGTAGACCAGCACATCCGCCAATCTGAACTATAAAGGTAGCTTTTAAGGAAAAAAAGCAGGGATCACTTAAATTAGAGTCAATTAACAAAATTCAAATATCTATACCAACATCAGATAAATTGAAATAAATAATTCTACAAATTTCCTGCTTTTGTCTTATTGCTATAGTGTAGTTTCGTTTAATAAACCTTATGAAATAAAAAATATCTGAAAAGTTAGAGCTTTTACTTTGTTCGAAAGCTAGTACACTGAACCCTTTAAAAAATAAAATTCCAAAAGCCCCGCGTTGACAGCGTCATTTTGTAACTTGGGAACTTGCCCTCAGGCAGGAGGCATCTTTTTTTGTACCCTGTGAAAAGTTGTTTGTCCCACGCTTGAGCGCAATTTTCTTGCAGCCCCTTTTTAATTTCTGAGAATGAATTGAGTGAATAAAGATTTTAAAAGAACTAAAGAAATTAAACAAACACTAGCTCAGTTTTCCTTGGCAGAGAAATATGGGTAAGAGATAATTGTTGTACGTCTTTTTGGAATTATTTTTTTTATGATTAAAAACTTTAGTTGTACCATATTTTTTTGGGCACCATTCATTTTAAAATAGAAAGGATCTAACTTCAGCTAAAAAAATGAAAAAACACTGAAGTGTTATACAGTTAAAAAAAAGAATCAGTTTGGTACAACCCTTCTTATCCTGAAAAGAAAGATAGGTGTACAGTGAAACACTAGCTTTAACCAACAAAAAGAAAATTTATTCATGATTTTAAAATAAAAGTTCCAACCCTTGCAGTTTTAGGAATTACAAAAATTCTAGCCTAACAAGTAGTTATTATTAGTAGAGTTCCTAAATCAGGCGTCTTATTTCTAAAACTTTACTACACCCGAAATCGAAGAGTCGTGATATTCACTTCACGATTTATCAGTTCAAATTGCTGTTAAAACACTTATTTGCGGGAAATAGATCTACTGATGTATGTTCTGGTGACTTACGGTTTTCCTACGGGCTTCTTGGCCTTAAATTGAACACAAAACCGATTTCACACATTCCATCACTTATGAGAAGAGCCTACTTCGGCTACTCCATGTAGAAAACACACACAAAGCCCACTACGGCTTTACGTTAAAAACTCGTACTTAATTTGGCTCTCGTAAATATTGCCAGAAGCCTCTACTGCGGCTTGATGGGCAAAGCCTGGCTGCGGCTTGATGAGAATAAGCCTTCTCGGCGGCTCGATGAAAAAAAGCCCTCTCGGCGGCTCGATGGAAATAAGCCTTCACGACGGCTTGGTGGAAGTAAGCCTTCACGGCGGCTTGGTGGAAGTAAGCCTAGATGTGCGTTCTCTGGACCCTTAAATAAGCCGTGAGAACTACGTCTCTAAAATGGCGACGCCGGAACCAAACTCCGGAAACAAACATTTGACCAATCCCGGCGTACTATGAATTCGATAGATTCGGTCGGAAACCCGCACTGCACGGCTAGAAAATTCTGCTGAAATACACTGCTCGATACAAAGATGAAAAGAAGTACAATATAAAGCGAAAAATCAGTAACATTACATACTCTTAAAATCTAGGAAAAAATGAATGTTACAATATAAATATATATATATATATATATATATATATATATATATATATATATATATACATGTATATATGTATATATGTATATATATATATATATATATATATATATATATAGATATGTATATATATATATATATATATATATATATATATATATATATATATATATATACTCGTATATATATATATATATATATATATATATATATATATATATATATATATATATATATATACATGTATATATGTATATATATATATATATATATATATATTATATATATATATATATATATATATATATATATATATATATATATATATATACGAGTATATATATATATATATATATATATATATATATATATATATATATATATATGTATATATATATATGTATATATATATATGTATATATATATATATATATATATATATATATATATATATATATATATATATTTATATATTAGGAAAATCCAAGGATTGTTATTTACTCAAATAAGTAGGGTATGTGAAAAAATTTTTATAGCATAATTTGTGACGTCGTCGTATTCAAGTGATTGTTGAACAGTTCCAGGGCCCTTATCGACGGATCGAGAAAGGAAATTTAAAGAGAGATTCGGCCGGTCAAGAAGATTCGGAAAAGCTACTTTTTTGGTACTCGTGGCGTACTGTCGACGCGCTTGGCATGTTCAATGAAGCTGCCTGTGAAACGTTGGAAAACTATTGTTTTACCCGGAATAAAGATGTTCAGGGTAAGATGCAAGCACAGAAAATGTTAATAGAACTAGGAATTTTGTCAGTTCTTCGAAAACTGCCTGTTTTGTGAGCGATCCACTATTGGGGTCGATTTTTTGAGTAATTCTAGTAGTCGTCATAGGCAGGTCGACTACTGGACGTCTGGTGTTTTCGTTTTTTCCAATAGTCGACCATCACAAAATTATGGATTTCCAGGTGTTCCATGTTGAGAACAGATATTTGATTGTGGAGGAAATCTGGGAAAAACCCATCATAAACTAATCGAGATTTTAAGTATGGGAAATTTATTCCTTTATGGTCGCTGACCATAGGGCAATAAATGAATGGGTTTTTCAGTTTTTTCCACTAATCTCAAGCGCGCGAGCTGCAGTCCACTTGGGCCCTAGATGTGCTGAGCATCCCATGTGCATTTTTTACCTGCAAAAAAGGAGATCATAAAAAATAGAAAAAGGATAGGGAAACAGTTTTCCGCCGATGCTTCTTATTTAGCCCTCTCCAAATTATTGGACGACAATTACTACATTTAGATGAACCGGGTGCCTATTTGAATTTTATTATCAATTTTGAATTAATAATTCTAGGAGATTTATTCTTCTTTTATTTATATATTTCTATTATTATTCTAGAGAATAATGATTTCTCTAGTGTTAATGTTCGTATTCTACCCGACGATTCGATGGAGGTTGATGAGCCCGTAGAGCCTATAACCACACAGCCAGGTAAACCTGTTCTCTCATACCTCTTGCATTTTTCAAATTGATAAGATATATTTACGAACTTTCAAGTTGAACTTAATTTTTGTATCAGAATTAAGTTCTCCAGAAATGATTATCCAAGAAAAAAACATCTGACACAAGCATTTCTTCACATCTCTGTTCTCAGTCCTATTTGCGCAAATCATAAACGCAAGCTAAAAAGAAATTCTCTGCTATTTTATCAAAAGCATGACGTGAATCTATAGATGGGGTGGGGAAGAAAGAGGCAATTAAAATTGCGAAGCAGGAGAAGGAGAAGGAAAAAAAGGAACAAGCTGCAGCTGCTGAAATTGAAAGAAAGAAACCGCAGGCTCTAAAGCAAGGAAAACTGATGAGAAAAAGAGGCTCCGAGAAGGAAATGTAGTTTTATATTTTTTATTCTAAGTATTTTTAATGTCGTTATTGTATTGACTAGAGTTAAACTCGAAATACTTTAATTCACGGCTATGATTATTGTAATATAAAATATAAAGATAAGTTATGAAAGATACAAAAGGTAAAAATTAACTTTTTTAATGGCATGCTAAAAGTTTATTCGATAACAAAATTCATGTTGTTATTATTCTCTGGAAAAATTGAAAAAATACTGCACTACCTTATTTAGAGCTGTAAATTTCAATTATTCAGCAAGTGGTCGACTACTGGAGCGTAGACATTTCGACTACTGGGATAGAGTGGTCGACAACTGATGCTGTTCCATCCATACATTATTTATTTATTGATTCCACAGAAAAACAATTATATAATCTTTCAAAATGCACTAATATAAAGGAAAGAGTTGAAATTTGTTGTATATGACGGATTTCATTAAAGCTACGATTAACGTAAACTAAACTTTATTCGGTCTCCTACTGGTGCACCTACCCTATATCCATTTTCAAAATTCCTAATTCTCTGAATTTTGCATAATGCAGTAAAATTTATTTGGCAACCATTAAATGGCATGGTTGGTTTACTACTGCAGTTGGTAGAATTCCGCATATAATGTTCTGAATTATTTATTAGTCCGTATTTAACTGCTTACAGTTATAAGCAGGAAGATCAAAATGGATATTTAAGATAAATAAATTATTAAAGTTAAAATTGTCTTTTAAAACCTCAAAACTACAGTCGTACAAACATTTTATGTTACACTAAGAAAAGGGCAACTAAAAACACAACTGAAGTAATTTATTTACATGGATGAAATCGAAGATGGCGAAAATAAGGTCAAGACTTACATAATTATTGTAGGGGTAAGTGTCAAGATTTTGCAAACTTTATTGCCAAACGAGGTACAGAAAGTCAAAATAGAAAAAAATTTTAATATACAGATCCTATTAATTTTGATAATATGTGCAAAATTATTTCGTCATTGGGGATTCAAGTATTTCGCGCCAAGTGTCATGGTAAAGTTATTTACGACATAAATGCGTAAACAATATTTTTTTTTTTACGGTTGCCGAATAAATATGTAATCGTATTGTATAGACATAATGTATCCACCATTTCATGTTATAAAATTGATGCTAAACTTTTTAATGTTTTAGAAAGGAAACTGTTTCAAACTGACGTTTTGACATTACAGTTTTATTTTCTTGACTGGGATCCAAAATAAAAATGTCCTAAATTATTTATCACATCATAAAGGGTAACACAGAACAAGAAAATAAAGTTTTTTGCATTATTTATACAAGAAAAATAAAAAAATTGAAAGTAAAACTTTAACTTAAAGAAAACCTAAAGGAATGAGAAAAAAGGTATGTTTCTGCAGAGACGTTTCTGTAAATAAAGGTAAAAAAAAAGCAGAAAAAAAAAACAAATAATTACTATTTGCATATTTATATAGGGTTATCGAGTTTTATAATAACCACCTATATAACTAAATAACTTAAATAACTTGCATTGATGATGAAAAATTTAAGACTAGTTTTGTTCCTTCTTGTTTGAAATTAACCTCTTGAATTTTTATTAAGTACTACATAAGTTTTTATTTTATTGCACAGCTTTTCATTAGGAGCTGAAATATAACATTTTATAAAGCCATCTTCTTTCAATAAGCTGCAAATTCCACCATAAGAGCAAAGTTATAAGTAGGAATTTATTAGGTGCAATTCCTTAATATACATAAAATTTCATATAAAGAATTACAACGACAATTTTGAGAATTTTTATTTCTCTCCTCAAGGAGACTATTATATCTGCGAAAAAATGATCTTCCGAGATTTTAAACGTTTATTTAAATTTTCACCAGTCTATTTACCAATCTGGAGGTGTATCGGTAAGTTTGTTTATTGGCTAAATACTTCCTTACCATCAAACTGATTGCACGATACTTGGAGTGGGCAAAAAACATATCGTTTGTGAGCAATATCGCTTCTCGGAAAGACAATAAATAAGATAAAGAACTAAAAAATTTTGTGCATTCTGAATGGAATTGTAGAAATTTTTTCTGGTTTTTTTTTGGAAATAACGAATTTATAGCCTTGTTGACTAACAATAAATACATAAAGTGCGACTTTGTGTATTATGGAAGAGCAAGCACTGGCTGTCTTGACCACATTGTTCAGGTCAAACATAATCAATTTTACTCAGCAATACTTAGTAATAATATTTGCCACTGATAGTTTGATCAGTTGAAGCAAATTCACGATAAATAATACTTGTGCTATAGTAGAAAGATAACAATTAACAATTTTTTGATGGAATTTTGATTCAGTTTTAACATCCCTTTATTGTTCGAAGGTTACTTACATTTCTCAACTATTATAAATACAGTGTCATTAGGAATTATTAAATCATCATTGATGATTAGGCCTTATATATGTATATATATATATATATATATATATATATATATATATATATATATATATATATATATATATATATATATATATATATATATATATATATATATATTAAAATGTTCTTTTTCCTCTATTTTTAATACATATTTTATTTTTTAGATAAGAACCACGTTTTTTGACCCTTATGTATATCTTAATTTTTTTAAATGAATTGAGGATATTAATACTGGGAGAGAACCAAATTAAAATATCAGCTAGCCCGTTTCATTTGGGAGATATGGAGATCGAGACAATTTTTGTACGTCTTTTGAAGGCGTAAAAAATATAGTTTCTATAGTTGTTTAAATCTAAGTTGTTTAATAACTTTTTATTTTCAGGGCGAACAAGACAATCATCGGCGATGACCTCAGAAACCCTTTGAATAGTATATGGTGCTCGAATTTCTAGTATATTTGTTCTGTTCAAGTTCTCATCAATCATTGCTATACACTTTTCCTTCATTTTGAATATTTTTGTGGCATTTGTACGAGTTTTAAGAGAAATTTAATCACAGCTCCCCGGTCATAATTTCTAAAGTAAAAAACCGGTCAAGTGCAAGTTGAACTTGCACAATTAGTGTTCCGTACGTTGATTGTTTTTAGAATAAAAATTTTTGTTAGGGTGGTATAAAAATGATCAGTGACTTCATAAAAACACACCCCAAATGAGTTTTCAACAAAGTTTGTTTCCAATCTTTACTGAAAACTGGTGACCTTGAAATTTTGTTTTTTTTTTATATACCAAATAAATTATTAAAGGTAATACACTCGTGATAATTTTCGTTCAATCTATACCCCGTGGAGAATATTCCAGGATTTTTTCAAAATTTTTTGATCAATATTTTTCGAGATAAGGTAGGGGACAGCGATTTTTTAAAACTAATACGAAGAAAAGTGTGCGCAAGTATTACATTATATATATATATATATATATATATATATATATATATATATATATATATATATATATATATATATATTTATATATATATATATATATATATATATATTTACTCGTGTTTTTACAAACTTTCATTTGACACCACACTCGATGACCTAGTAAAAAAATTTTTTTTTCACTTCCGATTTCACCCCTCAAAAACGAAACTCTTAAGTCAAAATTTATGTTACGGTGGCATAAAATGATCAGTGACTTCACAAAACACACCCAAATGAGTTTTCAACAAAGTTTGTTTCCAATCTTTACTGAAATCTGATGACCTTGAAATTTTTGTTTTTTTTTATATACCATATAAATTATTAAAGGTAATGCACTCGTGATAATTTTCGTTCAATCTACACCCCGTGGAGAATATTCCAGAATTTTTTTCGAAATTTTTTGATAAGTACTTTTCGAGATAAGGCCCGGGACAGCGATTTTTCACGAATTTTTAAAAATAATACAAAGAAAAGTGCGCGCAAGTATAATATTATATATATATTTTTTACTCGTGTTTTCACAAGCTTTCATTTGACACCACACTCGATGACCTAGTAAAAAAAATTTTTTTTCACTTCCGACTCCACCCCTCAAAACTAACCTCTTAAGTCAAAATTTAATTCTCAAAACTACATGGCTCTGATGAGGCCATCAATTTCCTATATTATTACCAAATTTCACCTTTCTATGTCAAATAGTTTCCGAGAAAATCGGGTGTGACAGACAGACAGACAGACAGACAGACACCGAAGTGATCTTATAAGTGTTCCGTACGGAACACTAAAAATGTTGACTGGTTTAATCAAATATCCTGTCTCAGTCATCAGTTAGTACATAGTATCTTATTTGAAGTTGACTTATTAAACTTAGAGATTACGCCACTAGTTTATGATATAAAGTTCCAGTGTGAAAAACTAATTGTGTGGCCCTGCATAATACAAGAAATGGGGAATTTCTGTTGCATAAGAGTCGCTCTTCTATCAGTAAAGGCTTGCCAAATGTCAATAATTTTAACACTAGAATGGAGAGCGATTTTCTTCTATCCTTGTTTTTCCTTTTGCGAGAATCTTTTAACTTAAAAAACAAAATATGTATATTTAACAAATATAATATAATATAAGTATCTAGATTTGTTATAACCTTTTAGATTTAATTTTGGGGTAAGTTTTCTGTATGAGATATTCGACAGAACAGTACTAACGACAACATAACTTAAATTTAACAAATATATTTTACGATGCGAACGAGGACTGCATAAAAGATTTTGTTAACATACTCGTAAAATACGACAATACTAGTCCAATACGACGTTGCTTGTGACTGGTCGGAAGCCTTTAAGTTCAAGAACTGCATAGGATTGAATATCTAATGTAGTAAAAGTAAATTCAAGGCAAAATGTTTTTCGACGTTTACAACCTTTTTCTTGTTGAGTATTACAGTTACTGCTGGTCACTGCTACTTTAAAAAGTTTATTCGAGGAAGTAGAAGTCATATAAAGCTCATTTTTGTATTCCGTACTAATGCTTTCTGATGTTAAAAGAAAATAGATATTTTAGGTTCAATTTTGGTACAATGTATATAAATATAATGGTTGATGTTACAGACCGAAGAAATTGTTTGGGAATTACTATTTTTACGATGATCATTCCAAAAATCTCGGCTTGACCCAAATATGGCGCCAAGATGACCTGCCTATTATTATTAAGTATTATCTAATAGAAGGCAAGTGGTGAGTAAAGTCTCAGATACGCGTGTTTAGTTGTTTTTTATAGTGATCATTTAAGCAAAAAAGTTTTAACATTTTTCAAATAATGAATAAAATTGAGATATGAGCTGTTATAAAATACTTCGTTTTTAAAGTATTAATTCTTACGAACATCCAAAAAGAGTTAGATGTTTCATTAGATAATCCTTCCTCTTCATTTTCGACAATTAAAAAATGAGCTGCTGAATTTAAACTTGGTCATACATCCGTTCAAGATGGGGGACTCTCGAAAACCTCTACGTTCGATGAGATTGTGACAAAAGTTTACTATAGCATACTAAATGTTCGCCGACTCAAGTACGCGAGCTCGTTGACTTTGTAAAAATCTCGACAGGCTGTGTCCACCACATTTTACACCATATTTTGGGTATAAGGAAGCTTTCCCCTTAAAGGATGCCACGTTAGTTAACAATCGACCCAAAACTCAATCGATAAAACATCTTTAAAGAAACAGACAGACAGACAGACACCGAAGTGATCTTATAAGTGTTCCGTACGGAACACTAAAAAGGAAAAAGTCTCATGGATTTAAGGCTAGGGAATGAGGTGGCCAGTAAGGAGCATCTTCACCTCTTCCGATCCATTTATCTTAGTAACTTTAGCTCAAAACAATTCTCACTTACTTAATGGGTAAGTTTTCCAATAATTTAGGAATAGTTTCACGGATGAAATTCAAGTAAATGTCATCATTAAGTCGATCTGGTAATCTAAATGGCCCGATCAAATAGTTTGCAACAAATCCCATCCAGACGTTAATGCTGAATTCGCGTTGAAACTGCCTTTGTTGCACAGCATGTGGGTTTTCTTCAGCGTAAACATGATTATTACGCATATTTTATACGACGTCAAATGAAGTGTGGTTTGTCTGCGTGCTCGAGTAATTTGTAAAAAATGCAAACGGGATCAAAGATCTGGAGGTGATAGTTCCTGGACGGACTGTATATGAAAAGGGTGAATAATTTGTTGTCTAATGATCCGGTTAGTTGTACTTTTTGATATTCCCGTTTGACGTTCAATTAAATTAGTGCTGATTCCAGGATTATCGTATATAATTGCAAGGATTTCTTCTTTAACATCGGATGCTCTAGCTTGCGAAGGCCGTCCAGCATTATTCCTGATCGGCTTAAATTGTCCAATTTCTCTAAGTCGCCTTTCAATATTGGCAAAAGTCTGATGGTTAGAAGTCCGTCGATGCAGAAATATTTCGTAATATAGTCGAGCACTTTTACGACCGTTACAATTAAAAAAACCAAACACTAAAATAATATCAGTTTACTCACCAAAAGTGTACTCCATAATAATCTACGAGTATATTTAAGACACTGTTGAGCATGAGAAGGAATTAATTTTCGTTAATATTCGTAAAACTTCTTTGATATCTATCAAATATTACTTTCTGTCAGTATTACTACAAGCCAGTTAAGTCATAGAACATATGATATCTTACATCATGACCAGAGTGATTATTGAGCATGGCCAAGTTACTATATAATGTGAAGAAACGCATTTGCGAATTTGACAGTGGAATTAAAAAATGGAAACAAACATCCCACTAGCTCAGAAACTGTTGCTAGGAGCAACATTTAACAAGACAGATTTTTTTAGCCAGGAGAAGGTGGAGAATACGAGTATTTAATTAAAAATAGCATACAGAGTGGTATAAAAAATTTATGACAATTTAAAAGTGCAATAAGTGGCGCCCCTTGCAATTTACAACAATACTGTGAGCTGATTTCGATTTCTCATCTCAGAAAAGCCCTTATCACCTAATTTCGTACAAATAGTACAATTATTAAGGAAGCTACTTATGAAAAACTAAAACAAAAGTATAACTTTGACACCCTGTATCTCAAAAATCATGAATTTTTGGACTAAAGTAAGCTGGGTTAAATGGTCATATTTTCATCCCAGAAATTCATAGTAACTCTATGTATATATCGTATTCTGTAAAGGAAAAAGCCATTTAAAACCAAAATTAATGAGAAGATTGAACTTCCACTTTATTAAACAATGATAGGTGCAAAGGTGAAAAATTATACGTAGGCACCAGTAACCTTAAGGTGCGATGAACTTTAGACTACATGTAACAATTGTAATTTTGACAATGGTCAATGTCAACTTTTTAATAATACTTTAAAATTCTGTTTCATCTAATACAAAGTTGATGGTGATTATAAATTAAATCCCATTCGTACAATTAATGTTAAATAAAAATATCATAGCTTTAGTTACGACAATTAGTGGACATTAGAAACTATACTGGGAATGTGGAATCTTTTGCCCATTGACACTACTCATTATAGATCACCACTACACCAAACACTTTATTTTTGCACTCGACGTGCGTTTCGCTAACCATGTTAGTTTCATCAAGAGAAGTGATTGTCAATCATCGCTTCTGATGAAGCTAAGATGGTTAGCGAAACGCACGTCGAATGCAAAAATAAAGTGTTTGGTGTAGCGGTGATATATACTGAGCAGGAACATTACGACCTATTAAACCTATTATTGCAATTTTATCAAGTTTAAAGCAATGCCAAATGATGTTATATCAACAATTCATATCATATATTAAATCTAGTTATTAAAATTGATGTTAAAGTAAATTAAATTAATAAAAATATCAAGGCTTTAATTAACATAATTAATGAACATTAGGATGTCATTAACCTTTTTGTTGCAACTTTAACATGCTTAAAAAACAAGCCAAACGAAACACTACATATTTATTATTGGTATGCGAAAGTGCTATTATTAACTTTTATAATTTTTTAAAAGTACAACTTCATCAAATGTGACAATTTCTATCCGATATTCTAAGAATTTCTCAAATAATTAAATACCAATCGACAATTTTAATAAGGCGTAAGTTTTTTTACACCCATATAAAATTCATAAAAAGAGCTTCATTAAACTTTCTGATATTTCAACTAAATTTGTTAAAAAAAATTGCCATAATTCTGTTCAATAATGTTTTTTTTTTTTTAATTAAAAACTAATCTTTAAAACATAAGTTAAAAATTTAATTACTCAATGAAATATTTGAAAATGGGCTATAAAAAGAAAAAAAAAACATTTTATTTATCTAAGTTTTTGTTCCCTATAAAATTTAGATAAGCTCGAATTAATTGACTTGGGTCTGTTTCTCGTTATGAGGTGACATTTATTTACTGAACTTAAGATTTACGCCTCGCTTTTCCTATTTTATTACTTTAGCTTCTGGTACTTAAACTACGATACGATAAATTTTACTGTTAGTTTACAGACACTAAAAAATTAAAGGAAAATTCTAGTTAATTAATTAGAAGATTAAGAAATTAAAAAACTAAATTGAAAATTACATAGACCGTAAAATTAAGATACGTAAAGCTACTACACTACATTTAGCAGATATCGAATTTTCGTGTCCAATTTCAAACCAAAAAAATAGAAAAAATAATATAAGATAGGATTTTAAAATTCCATTAATAGATGTGCAAATTAATCCCCAGCGGTTACTTTTATGGATTAAAGAACCTATTCAAATTATTTTTCCTACCCTAGAGTTATTTTAAAGCATCATCTTTTAGCTTTAAAACCAGACATACTGCTTAACCCTACTGTATACATAACTTGAAAAATAAGTTGTAGACACTATATCGCTCTAAAAACAATTGACGCATTAGTTTTGACTTAAACAAACGCAGTTGAGGCGAAGAAAATGATTTGTTTGGCATTGAGTAAAAACATGCGCTTACGAAAGATGGATCTAATCTAGTAGTTTCGAGAGCGAAATTTAAACTGTTAGTATAGAAAGATATACAGGTGTAACAAAACGTCGCCGCAAGACGAAGCCGGCTCACTACCGTTGTTGAGTTTCTTGGAGTCTCCGCCCAAGGAAACGTAGTATTATATGTATCAATAATACGGACAAATATATGCGGCATCTCTAAAAACTAGATGGGGCACATTTTTAATGACCTCACGGTAGCCGGTCAGCTTCATGTTGCGGAGACGGTTTATTTCACTAGTTGGTCTTTCTATAGCTGGAGCCATACTTTCTGTACTTTTGATTTTGTCATAAAAAGTTAAAGACAAAGAATTGTAGGAAATTGTAAACGGGCATCACTACCAAATTGACCTAGAACTTACAAATGTACTCTCATTGCTTTTAACGTCTACATAAGCTATACCAGGGGTTTCGATGTGTCTTTTATGAGTTTACTCTTATAAACCAAAGCAGATATATCACTTTTGCTCTTTTCTAGCTCTCCGGATTTAGGTGAAAATACTTTTTGCATTTCTGAATGGCATTGTTTTCGAAAAGGAGATCCAATTTGAATAGATTCTGTAGTCAATGAAAGGTAGGTATCGCGAGTTAATTCGTGCCTATAATATTTTTAGAATAAAGTCACCCTTGTCCCATTTTAATTTATTGCAAAAAATATTATAGCGACGGGTTACGAGATATATAGAGTTCAACATAGGAAGACGATTTTCTGAATATTTTCAGTTGGTGTATGAGAGAACAGAATCGCACTGTATAGTTTTTTTCGGTATCATTTTTAGGACAAGATCTTAAGACGCATTTACACAGTTCACTTTTGGTGGTCATCCGGAATGACTAACTCAAAGTGATTGCCAAATGAACTGCGTAAATAGCAAATCATTCAAAGTGATCATTCCGGATGACAAATGAACAAAGTTGAGCCATGTTCAAGTTTCGTTCACTTTTAGTGATTCACTGGGATGACTCAGCAATAGCGGATCATGTAAACAAGAAATAAACAATGTGTCTCTTATCAGTTTGTTAAGCACTGCTTGTTTTAGTCACTGTGAGTTGTTTATTTCGTCTAGGCATTTTTATAAGATTTTATTAAGAAGATGGTTTCAAGTGGACAGAGAAGTTGTGTTCTTAAGATTGTTAGTGTTTGTGGAATAGTAAATCTTAAGCGTATAAAATCGAAAATAAAAGAGATTAAACCTTAGAGAACATGATTACAGAATTAACTTTTCTGAACTTGACAACAAAAGATATCATCGTAGTATCTTGTTTCTCAATTAATGGTGTAAGTTTCGTAAGCAGATCTTAAAATTTGGGGTTCAGTCATGCTAAGATGATTTTTAAACATGCCATTATCCTCTTAAGCCCACTCTGTTTGCAAGGATGCTGTGGCCCCTACAATGTAACGGAGCAAAATCCATTTTTTCATCCACTAACGTCTTTTTAGTGTTCCGTACGGAACACTTATAAGATCACTTCGGTGTCTGTCTGTCTGTCTGTCACACCCGATTTTCTCCGAAACTATTTGACATAGAAAGGTGAAATTTGGTAGTAATATAGGAATTGATGGCCTTATCAGAGCCATGTAGTTTTGAGAATTAAATTTTGACTTAAGGGGTTAGTTTTGGGGGATGAAGTCGGAAGTGAAAAAAAATTTTTTTAACTAGGTCATCGAGTGTGGTGTCAAATGAAAGCTTGTGAAAACACGAGTAAAAAATATATACATAATATTGTACTTGCGCGCACTTTTCTTTGTATTATTTTTAAAAATTCGCGAAAAATCGCTGTCCCGGGCCTTATCTCGAAAATACTTATCAAAAAATTTCGAAAAAATTCTGGAATATTCTCCACGGGGTGTAGATTGAACGAAAATTATCACGAGTGCATTACCTTTAATAGTTTATATTGTATAATAAAAAAACAAAAATTTCAAGGTCATCAGATTTCAGTAAAGATTGGAAACAAACTTTGTTGAAAACTCATTTGGGGTGTGTTTTGTGAAGTCACTGATCATTTTATACCACCGTAACATAAGTTTTGACTTAAGGGGTTCGTTTTGAGGGGTGAAATCGGAAGTGAAAAAAAATTTTTTTACTAGGTCATCGAGTGTGGTGTCAAATGAAAGCTTGTAAAAACACGAGTAAAATATATATATATATATATATATATATATATATATATATATATATATATATATATATATATATATATATATATATATAATGTAATACTTGCGCACACTTTTCTTCGTATTAGTTTTAAAAAATCGCTGTCCCCTACCTTATATATATATATATATATATATATATATATATATATATATATATATATACATATATATATATATATATATATATATATATATATATATATATATATATATATATATACATATACATATATATATATATATATATATATATATATATATATATATATATATATACATATATATATATATATATATATATATATATATATAAATATATATATATATATATATAAATATATAGTGTAATACTTGCGCACACTTTTTCTTCGTATTACTTTTAAAAAAATCGCTGTCCCCCCACCTTATCTCGAAAAGTACAGATCAAAAAATTTTGAAAAAAGTCTGGAATATTCTCCACGGGTATAGATTGAACGAAAATTATCACGAGTGCATTACCTTTAATAATTTATTTGGTATATAAAAAAAAACAAAATTTCAAGGTCACCAGTTTTCAGTAAAGATTGGAAACAAACTTTGTTGAAAACTCATTTGGGGTGTGTTTTGTGAAGTCACTGATCATTTTATACCACCCTAACAAAAATTTTTATTTTAAAAACAATCAACGTACGGAACACTAATTGTGCAAGTTCAACTTGCACTTGACCGTTTTTTCTATTAATTTTTTTAATTAAGTAATTTTTTACTTCATATGCTAAGTAGGTGCAAATGATATTTACCCCATTAGCGACAAGTTCATTTGTTGCCAGATTAATGTGAACTTGTCAATTCATTTTGGATGGTGCGTCTAAACAACAAGTGATTTCGCTTTTTGTTTCACTCCGAGTGAATTATCCCGAATGATCATGAAAAGTGAACTGTCTTAATGCGCCTTTAGCTATTAGAATTTTTTGTGAATTTGGGTTTCGTCATTCCTAATTTTCGATATACTAATTTGCTAAATGTGCTTTTAGTCATAATTTGGAAACGGATTTAAGAATCGTAATGAAACTTTGTAGTCAAAAAACTAGTCGTATTTAGAGTCTAAATTTCTTTGTGCTTGATATGTTCCAATAATGCGTATTTATATATATATATATATATATATATATATATATATATAATATATATAATATAAATATATATATATATATATATAATATATATATATATATATATATATTTATATATATATATATATATATATATATATATATATATATTTATATATATATATATATATATATATATATATATATTTATATATATATATATATATATATATATATATATATATATATATATATATATATATATATTTATATTATATATATATATACATATATAGTGAGTCCAAAATATCTTCATACATCACTTGCTTTATGTCAATACCGGGATATGTACTATGGCAATAAAAAGTAACTTGTCTTTTTTTTTTTTTTTATGGGTCTAGCACACGTGCTGCAGGGATGTCCCTAAAGCGTTTCAGGAGCGGCATGTGTGCGGAAAAAGCGATTCACTTTGTTCTTGAATCGCTGTAAATTGTACTCGGTGGGAAACATAGCGCTGGGCAAATCATTCCAAAGGGATGACGTTCTCCATATAAAAGACTGCTTGAAAAGCGTTGTACGCGGAGTAACAAGCTGAACCTCATACGGATGTGAAGCACCAGCGCGACGTGTATTTCTAACTTGCACCGCTTTGGGAGGAATTAAGCGGGCTACATCCTTCGAACACTTTCCATGACTGTATTACCTGCTGAAGTTTGTTGATAAAAGAGTTTGTCAAATATGTTATGTAAAAATATTGTAACATGTTCACCCAGACTTGCAACCTACCCTGTTTACAATATTACCGGCAAAAATATTAAATACTCCTCTGACTAAAAAAATTTCATTTTTATTCCTGTGTTAGTTTCCTTTTTCTTTCGATTTTTTACTTGGAATTTTATTTAAGACCTCGTAATATGTGGCCAAGATACAATAATTCCCTTATCGTTGATTATATGGTTAACCCACTAGACCTCCAGGAGTCTTCTTAGGCGCATTTTAAATATCTTTATGCTGTTGACTGTCTTGAACTTAAGCTTCCAGGTCTCTGCTTAACAGAGTAATATTGGCCACACGTAAAATTTATTTACTCCAAGTATAAGACTGTGGAGTATATAAGAGCCATGTGTTTTTTAATTTCCTTAGGGCATTTCGGCTTATCGTTCAGCATGATATCCAGGTAGATAAATTTGTTTACTTTTTTAAACTCAGTGGTCATTTATAAGAAATTGTGTTTCATCATAAGATTGTCGACTTATTTGTATCAGTTTGTCTTGCTGAGAACACATGAGAGCACACCCTTTAATTTTAGCATATTCATGTTGTTTATAGTTCCTTTTAAGCCCGGGATATTCTCCGCGATGCTATGACAATATGCAGCCGATTAATTTTACAATCTATGTTTTCTATATACAGTGAGTCTTGAAGCCAAAGCGTTGGTCTTTACGTATATATATATATATATATATATATATATATATATATATATATATATATATATATATATATATATATATATAAATGTATATATATATATATATATATATATATATATATATATATATATATAAATATATATATATATATATATATATATATATATATATATATATATATTTACATATATATATATATATATATATATATATATATATATATATATATATATATATATATATATATAATATGTATTATTTTGGTGCTCTTTTCATCCATTTGCATTACAAGGTTTGTAAGAGCTGATTATAGAATATATTGTCCAATGTCTTTTGGTTATCCATGAAACATACAAACACATTTTTTTTTAAAGTAACATTTCTGTATTAGCCTCTGCATTTAGAAAGGAGTTTGTTCTATACCCAAACTATTTTTAAATCTGCATTGGGTTTCGTCTGTTGCATCTTGGTGCTTTTTTGTATTGACTATTTTCATGGTGTATGTGGCTTATCAGGCTCATAAATTGATATTTTTTGCATGTTTTTATATTAGATTTTTTTAGGATAGCGGAAAAGTTAGACGTTAGTTAGTCTGCAGGTGTAAATCCTGTGCTATAAATTACTTCGAAATTTAGTTGATAATATCTCGCATATACATATATATATATATATATATATATATATATATATATATATATATATATATATATATATACATATACATATACAAAATCCGAAAACAATGATTTATTTTAATACTACATATAGATAGTGAAAAAGCTCTGAATTATTTTCAGTTGTTATTGATTATTATAATTTTTACAAACAATATAAGTTTTAGGTCAATTTTTCTTGAAAAATTCATAACTCGGAAACTGATATTTTTCTGAAAATTCTAGTTGAGACCAAAATGGCCAGAAACATTATGAATTTACAAAAAAAATATTGCATAATGAAAAAAATCTATTATATATACAAATTGAAATTTAATAAGGTTCTAAACCACTTATCGCCAATAGGTTTGATTCCGTAGATGAGCCAATGTTTTCTGCAGAAAACGAAAAAAAAAATCTTTTGGCCCCCATCTGACCTTCAAATGACGTTAGTTTTTATGCGCGAAGGCACTGCGTTGAGCGTGGCGTGGCGCAGTGCAAAGCGGTGTGGCGCAGCATAGTGTTATTAGACGCATGTATAATTTAAGATAATCGAATGTTTATATAAATATTAAGCATTAACAAACGATTACTTAATTAGACATTTTTATGGAATTTATATTGTTTAGGAAACCTTCAACAAAAAAATATATAGTAATTGATAAATCTTGTCGTAATATTAAATTAATGGGTTACATCATAACTAACAAATCTATCATCTTTAGAATAAATTTTACAACACAATGTCTTTTCACTAATTGGCACGTAACTGTGAAATTGACGTGTGTTTGGAATTGATTGTGCTCGCTTAAAACCAGTTTTCAGGAATTTAACATGAGTTTCATGTTGCAGTTTTGTACAATATTCAACTTTTATATTCTTAAAAAACTTTCCCCATATATACAGATCTTCGGCATTGAGAATTTTCGGACCATTAATTTCACGTAAACTTCGCAAACATGCTTGGCGTTTTACGGTACCGTCACACGCACCTTTATCGTGCGAAGTAGTAAAAAAATGCCGCTCCGCTTCTACAATAATATATATCTTATGCTTTAATAAATTAAAAAAATTGAATTTATTTTTGTACTGGGCACCAGATCAATCCGAAAAATAGGATATTTTTTTTACACTTTGACAACCGTGATTTTCGTTTATATATAGAGTAGCAAATTTATTTAACAAGAAATTATTCAAGTACATAAAAGAAAAAATGTATTCGAAAAATGATAAATTTGTTAATTATGTTGTAACCCATTAATTTAACGTTACAACGACAAGATTTCTCAATTAATATATATCTTTTTGGTGAAGGTTTCTTAAAAAATGTATTTTCCGAAGAAAATTAAACCATTTCTAGTTAAAGACTTACTGTGTTTGTTAACCCTTAATATTTATATAAACATGTGATTTTCTTGAATTACATATGCGTCTAATAACACTATGCGCCACGCTCTTTTGCACTGCGCCACGGCACGCTCAACACGGTGCCTTCGCTCATAAAAACTAAAACCATTTGAAGGTCAAATTTTTTTTTTCTGATTTTCTGCAGGTAACATTGACGCATCTACGGAATCAAACCTATTGTCGATAAGTGGTTAAGAACCTTATTAAATTTCAATCTGTTTGTAATAAAGTGTTTGTCATTAAAAAAAATTTCATTATGCCATTTTTTTTTAATTCATAATGTTTGTGGCCATTTTAGTCTCAACTAGGAGATTCATAAAAAAAATCCAGGTTACGAATTTTTGAAAAAAAATTGACCTAAAACTTGTATTGTTTATCAACATCAACTGAAAATATTTCAGAGTTTGTTAACTACCTATATGTTGTACTAAAATAAATCATTGTTCTTTAATTTCCGAAAAGTCGGGGCGGAGGTATTCCGTTTCACGAAGTTTCACCCAGTCAGTCTAAAAAGTCTCTATACACCACCTCCTTTCTATACTTTTTTTCTGTTAAGTTTAACTAATTCATTGGAACTATGAGAAAACATGTTTAAATTAAAATTTGAAAGTTAACCAATGAGGATTAGTATTAAAAACAACTACGGAATAATTTATTTAGAAGCTACATCATTGTTATAAATATATAAACAAAATTAATGTTAAAAAAGTTACAATTACCAATAATAGTTTGACGGAGTTTAACGGAAAATAACAACTTCCAATATTTAGTGGAATCGACGTTGGCCTTGATAATCTCTTGTAACCTTTTTGTCATGCTTGCAACCAGCTTTCTAGTAACTTCTGCTGGCATATTCTCCCATTCGTTCAACATTCAGTTTTTAAATTCTTCTCTATTTGAAACATTATGTTTGCGAACGCGCTGTTTAAGTTCCTCCCATAAATGCTCGATGGGGTTGACATCGGGTGATTGAGGAGGTGTATGAAGTTGCTATCGTACATTATGGATCGTTCATTCACGCACCACGTTTGCGGTATATTTTCGGATCATTGTCCTGTTGGAAAATGTATCTTTTTTCGAGTGCTAATTTTTGGACACTTTCTCTTAAATTGTCTCTCAACATGTTCAGATAAACATGCTGATTCATGGTACCATTAACAAAATGTAAATTTCCAACTCCTCCAGCGGACATGCATCCCCAAAGTAGAACAGTGCCACCCCCTTGTCTTATCGTGGAACAAACGTTTTTAATATAGAATGCGGTGTTCTTCTCTCTCCAAACTTTAGTTCTGCCATCAGATCCAAAAAGATTATTTTTAGTTTCATCACTAAAGATTACGGATTCCCGAAATTGAAGAAGTTTAGTAACGTATTCCCTAGCAAAAGCTAACCACTCTTTGCGATTAGCTTCCGAAATTAACGGCTTCTTCCTGGCTGCACACCCCTTATAACCTGCCCTGTGTAAATAATTTCTTACTGTTTATGAACAAACATTTTTCGAAAATAGTTTCCGTACTTCTTCTTTTAATTTTGGTGCACTTTTCTTAGGATCTAAAATTATTTGTCTAACAATACTAGCCTCTTCACGTGGAGTCAGTTTCTTGAGACGACCGGAGCGTGGTCGAATTTTATAGGAACTCGTTAATTTATACTGGTTTACAATGTACTGAACAGTAGCATGCGACTTTTTAATAAGTTTTCCTATATTTCTGTACGATTTTCCATCTTTCCACAAATCAATTATGATCTTTAGAACTTAAAATGGAATTTCACATTTTCTCCCGCTCATTTTTAATATTACTTGAAAACCCACTGCAAAATTACTAGCAACAGGTGACAGATTATAAAGTGTGGCCGAAAATTATTCATTTGTTTTCAGTTTAGTGAGCAATAGATAGCTTGATAAAATGCGGCTGATTATAACGTGTTTTTTTCAATGCAGTTCTTGAGTGTATGGAAACTTTTTTGATATTAATTTTGTTTACATTTTTATAACGATGATAACTAAAATGTTCCGTAGTTGTTTTTAATACTAATCCTCGTTGGTTAAGTCTCAAATATTAATTTAAACATTCCAATTAATTAGTTAAACATAATAGAAAAATAGTATAGAAATAAAAAGTGGTTATATTTTATAACTAAAAACTTCGAGACTAAAGAAATGATAAAATGAAAAATTCACCTTCACTCTGCCACTGGTAAACAAAACAAATGTGAGATACCATGTTGCCGTAGTTTAACTAGAAGTTCCATGATAAATTCTGTATAAAAATGTTAAAAATTGCAAATTTTTAAATATAAAAAAATTATTTTAGCTTTCCAGAAATCAACTACACTTAAAGTTTTTCTTTTAAAAGCTATATTATAAATAAAATTCTATCCAACGATGAACTGTAACAAAATTCAATACACTAAACTAAATATTTAATATTTTGAAAATAACTTAATAATGCTACTAACGGCTGCAAATAAGTCAGGAAAAAATGCACTACGCCCTACAAGCGAGTGGTATAAAAAGTATTTATTTAAATATCGGCCACAACATGTAAACCGTTGATTTTATTTGCTTATTCTAAAATAACTAGAGGGTTATTCCGAGATCAACAGCGATTTTTTTTTATAAAAAAGGCCTTTTAAAAAGTTAATAGTAGTATTTTTATAATTCAGTTTTTAATTATAAATGTTTTTAAACCAATAATACTCGTAAACGGCAACTGTCAGAACTCGCTGACCGAAATTGGACAGATGATTGTTTGCATGCTTTAAAGTTAGCAACGAAATGATTTGAATATCCAGCGAGTTTCAGTTTTAAAGAACAGACTACACATAATTAGTTCAAAAGTTGATGCTTAATCATTATCTGATTCAAATTTTAGATACAAAAGGAGGTAAGATACTCACGAAGCAAAGGTTAAATATGAAATAAAATATTATCAAATACACACAGAGTATTTCTTTCACCTTAATCTTAATGCACCGTATAACTTCTGAGATGCTTTAACTAACACTTTTACATTTTAGCATACTGAACCCTTAATAAAGGTATCAGCAACCACTATTCTAAAATTATATAAAAAAATATATAGAAAATTAATTCCATCATGAGTCTGATGTAAGCTGTACTCCTTGGGACATTTTAACTAGTGGTTATACAGGTTTTGAACCCTTGATAAGGTTACTAGAAAATCATAAATAAAATTTAAAAGATACCCAGAATTTGTTCCATTTCGACTTTGACAAATGTGATACCTATAAAGACACAAGAATGTTACTTCATAATAAAAATTTTTAATTGAGGATAGGATCTTATAAAGGGTTTAAGATGCAAAGCTGTATAATCACTAGTTAAAATAAATCAGAGAGTATAACCTACATCAGACTTAATGTGGAACAAATTGCCTATGGGTATTTTGTTGATTTTTTAATGGTTTTAGAATAAGGAAGGTTGGCACCCTTATTAGAGGTGTGTACATTTTTCAATTTTTTGATTTTATATTTAACTTTTGCTTCATGAGTACTTTACACCCCTACCAAGGGTTAAGGGAAACTTTTAACTGAAATTCCAAAATCAAAACTCTACTGTGTGTAAAATTTTAATCTAATAGAGGTTAAGTATCAATAGTGATTAAAGCCCAACCCGTGAACTTATTATGTGTAACCTCTATAAATTGGAAATCAGTTGGGACTTCGTTACTAGCTTCACGTTTGCACCGATCAGAGATTTCCAACACTTTTCAGCTCTTTTTTTTCTTTTTATTATGAACAAGTCGAAAATATCATTTTAACAGTTCAAAGGAAGAAGGAAAAATTAACTTACCAATAAAGTCTAAACAATAAGAAAAGATACGAACGACGGAACTACTAGAGCGGTAGCGTCCAATTCCAATCTTGAAATAGAAAATATTTTCATTTTTTAGTATTTTCAAATTTAAGCTCATAGAAGCCTAATTTTCCAAAATCTTGTAATTGAAGAAGTAAGAGTCAAAAATTACATCGTTAAACAGATTACTTGTACTAGTGAAAAATTTATATAAACACCAATTTAAACTCTGTAAAATGTAAATTTCTCCTGACGTTATTATAGCTGGAAAAAGAAGAAAGCTGTGCAAAATAATAAAAGCTTACCCAGCAACATTTTATAATTCTTTCTATTTCAGACCAAGAGAAAAAAGACTTTCAAAAATTTCCTGTTCACTCCTTCGCATTCGTAGAATTCATTTTGTATTGCTAACTTTTATTATAAATGATTATTATGAGAAAGTTTTTACTGTCTCGAGAAAGGCCATTGCAACCTGGAGTTAATTTCTCTCTCTTTCTCTCTCCTTCTCTCTCTCTGTCTCTCTCTCTCTCTCTCTCTCTCTCTTCTCTCTCTCTCTCTTTCTCTCTCCCTCTCCCCCTCTAATAGCCTTTCCGTATCCACTCCTGGATATAAGTCTTTCCTTCATTTTTCCAGAGTTCTCAACCTTGAGCTAGTTGGTGCCAGTTGTGTTATCCTAACCTTAATATAGCATTTTGGTGATCTTCCAGTACTTCTTTTGTGCTCTCTCGACCTCCACTGTATTACGCTTTTTGTCCATCTAGTATTCTCTTGCCGATTCCCATAACCAACCCATCTCCATTTGATCTCCGCGACTTTGCCCACAACATCTGCTACTCATGTCCTTCTTCTTTTTTCCTCGGTCCGGATGTGATATCTTAAATGAATCCCTAACATGGCTCTTTCTGTAGCTCGTTGTATTGTTGTCAAACGATTGGCTGGTTGAACTGTCAGCGTCAGGGTGGAGTTAATTTAAAAACTAATATATCTTCTTTCTTTTTGATAACCATATATTTCGTTATAGTCTATGCGTTTTAGTCTGCTTAGACTATTATCAGACCTAATCATAAGCTAAGGAGGATCTGGTTAGATGTTTAAAGGGTTTAATTAACCTAACTTAGAGGTAATAAGTCCAAAATTAAAAAAGTGAACTTCCAAGCATATCTATGTTCATCGGGAGTTTCTAGATAGTTTTAATTTCAGATACATTACATCCCTATCCTTTATATATACTTACTACGTAGGCTATAGGTAATTGTAATGAACGACTTTAAAAAAAAGAAAGGTAGGACTTTAATAATAATAATAAATATTGCGCTGTTTGTGCACCTTAAATATGCAAAAAAAATAAAAATGAAATGAATATTAAATAGGTTCGACAACGTTAAAATTACACTACACATAGAGTCAATATAAAACCAAAATTTTATTAGATACCTTCGCGATTTTATTTGTATTGTGTTGCTAGTGCTACCTCGGTATGAGTTTCTTTTGCAACTTAGTTCTCTAAGTAATTATTTTTTGTTTTCTTTCTTTCACCAATAAAAATAAACAAAATGTTGTGAGTTGTTGACTAATTAAGTTGCAAAACAAAATTAATTCTTATTATCCCGAAAAGTTTTTTTCTATGAACTCATCTTACATTTCCATACTTTGTTATTACTTTGGTCACTTTAGCTTATAAAATTATTCAGTAAACGACACTTCTGCCACGAAAAGTTTAAGTACTGAAGTAATGTCGTTCTTCGTAACTTTAACGCTGGCTAAAGAAAGTTTTTCTTTTTTCTGTATAATGAGAAATAGGGATGATGTCATTGCTTGCTATTTTTCTTTAAAATCTTCTGGTAAATAGTATTTTACCCAGTTTTTAATTATAGGTTAATTTTTTTTTTCCTTAATACTTATTATTTTTTTTTTCAAATGATATAACTCATCTATAATAAAAATATGATTAGGAAATCGACTAAAAATATTTTCGTCAATTTTAAATTTTGTTTGTGTTAATACCCATTGAGTCCCGAACATGTCTTTAGGTTTGAGAAACTTCTTAAATAGTGGACATGTCTATAGTACAAATGAAGAAAATGGAGAAATATGGAAAGCTTCAATATCACCACTTATCAACAAAGTTGTACATTGGAGTAGTCTTAACCCATTATGAAAAAAATTTTCAGAAGAAATATTTTGTGGCTTATTGGACGAATTTAACATCAGAAAAAAGTATTGGTCGGACTTTCTGGTGATAACGTTTGTTCACTAAATAGATAAAATCTGGACAGTTACGCTGAGGGACAAGCTTACAATATCGGTCACTCTCTTTCGTCGTCCTTCATACATAGCGGGCATTCAGCATTTCTACGTTTACCTAATCATATATATGTGATGACTTGCTCTCGGTAGATTATACAGACCTGCTAGGGTCCTCAAGTATTTCCTGTTGAACTGAAGTAGCTCATGTGTCTTCATGTGGTGTAATGTGAGTTGAAGATTTAAATGTTGTCGTGGTTAAAAGAAATACAAATTAAAGTTAAACAATTTCAAAGTCTGTTATGTGTTGTTCTTCAATTGGAATATTCCTTAACTTCACATTCAACGTAAAAATATTTAACTTTTGGGGAGATATCACAAAGAAGTAGTTACAAGTATTGTTGTCCGGAAATGATCTTGAAGTTTGCGATGTATGTGATTTTCCGAAAAAACTTGTGTACAGAGTGAAGCTCAACTTGGAAGTCAAAAAAGAATTCGCACTTTAAATTCTAAATTATAAATTTCACCAATATTTATTATTCCATACTTTGAACTATTTAGAACAAGTGTGTGAAATGTTATCTCAATCCATAGAAACTCAACATTGCAGAATGATTTTTTTAGAATTTGAGTTTCCGCAAAAAAAATTTTGTTAATAACTGACCTAAAAAACACGATAATTCACTTTGCTCCTCACACCTCCATTTTTGCTTTCGGCTACCTTTAAACTTTCCTGCAACGAGGTGCTGGTAGATAAGGGGCGTGGGATATATGCTCGGTCATCGGTTAAAATAGTTGCATCTTGGCTGACAATTTTTCTCACGAGTCACGTAATTTTTGAAATTTTAGATGATGTTATAACGAAAAATCGAGTTTTAAATAACGTAAGCTCTTAATTACACTCGTGAGAATGGGAGATTTAGACCTAATAATCTAAGTTATTTTCTGACTTTATTTAACACTGCTTGATCTTGCATATATAAAAAATCAATATAGGATATTTTCAGTACATTTCCGTGCTAAACTTTATTTGTAAATATGTATTTATGCTAAAAAGAAAAATATTGTAAAAATATGTATAAATGATTCATTTAATCATGAAAATTCATTTGTCCGTATAATTGTTACTGTTCCAGTAGGTCTACTTTATTTAACTTAATTCTAGTCATCGTTATAACTGTAGCCTTATTTCAGTATTTTCAACAGAGTTTTCCTTGTCGAGGGTAATCGTAAAATTTTATTTTACCACAAAGTAAAACAAGCTCTAATTATTTTAAAAATACTAGTTAGAAGCTAAAATTAATTTTAAACTCCAAAGTTCTCTAGAGTTTCAAAGCGCAATGACTTCTAAAGGTAAAGAGTATTCCGCTCTTTGTGAATTAATTTTTCACTAAAATATAGGAATGGAACATTATTTTAATTATTGTAAATGAAATACTCTATTAATACTCATAAATAAAATTAAAAATTCCTTCTTGGTCAGATCTTGGAACTATCAGCATAATTTTTTAAAAATATCTACAAAAATATCAAAGAACGTTGTTAAAAAATAGTTTTGAATTTAATTCGATTTCCTGAAACTATTATTATTATAAACAATTTAGGTATATAGTGCAGTAAAAAAAGGATTTGAAAGTTTAGGTACAGCAATATTATGATTTTATCCTCTTTGGAGTATCACCAGGAGAATTGTCCTGAATTTTGAACCTCAAAAAACTTTTGCCCTTTTGTTTATAAACAACTGAAGTTTTGAAAACGCGTTTTTTGAGCTTAAAGTGCGAATAACTCCGTCGGATCGAAACAAAAAAAAACAAACTCTTCATGATGAATTTTTAAACAAATTCTTGTTAGTTCTTAGTCGCTCAAGTGCGTCCATAACCTACAAAATTGAAGAAACCGGCAAAAAAACTGTTTTTTTTTTCATTTTATTGTACAGGCCGACTAAGTGAACCGATCGGCTTGAAACTTCCAGGCAAAGTATGCCTTTTTTATAGCAAAAATACCCAGAAATTTTGGTTCAAAATTATTGAATCCAGTGGGCAAAATTGAATTTATTATTTAAAATTTTAATTGCCCACCATTTTATGCCTGTGGTCTAAAATGGACTTTTTTTCAAAATTCAGGTCTTGATGCCGGCTTTCCAATGCCATTAAAAAAAAATTGTGGAGTCATTTTAACCGTCTTTTTTTACATTTATTTATTAATTACATAACAACAAATGTTCGCTCGATCATTTTAAAAAAGAAATTGAAAAATGGTTATCACATCTGGTAGAGAATCGCGAGACATTTATTTAAAAAAGAAATTAATTTTCGTTAACAATTTTTTTCTCAAAATGTCAGTGGCGGTTATTTGATTAATAAACAAATATATAAAAAAAAAACTATTATGTGACTCCGAAAAAAAAAAATTAAATAATGGCATCGGAAAGCTGACGTCGAGACCAAAATTTTGATAAAAAAGGTCCATTTTGGACTAAATGATATATAATGGCGGGCAATTCAAATTTTAAACAACAAATTCAATTGTGTCCACTAGGTTCAAAATTTTTGCACCAAATTTGAAGGTATTTTTGCTATAACAAAAAGCATATTTTCTGAAAGTTTCAAGCCGATCGGTTCACTTAGATGACCTGTATAATAAAATGAAAAAAAAACAGTTTTTTCAATTTTGTAGGTTATGTATACATTTGAGGGATCTAAGACCAACGAGGATTTGTTGGAAATTTCATTATTAATAGTTTAGTTTCTTATTTGTCTCGATCTGACTGGTATAACTGGAGTTATTCATATTTTAAGCTCAAAAATGCGCTTTGAAAATTTAAATCGTTTTTTAAACAGTAACGTAAGTTTTTCAGGGTCCAAAACTCAAGATAAAACGCGTGGTGATACCTCAGAGAGGATAAAATCATAATATTTCTGTATCTAAACTATGCCATCATTATTTTGACCTTTTTTTACTGCACTAATAATACAGATTAGACTTTGTCACAATTTGTTTACATATGATGTACATTGTGTACATGAATAAAACTTATAGGTATAATTTTAATGGATGTCCCTCATGCCAATTAAAATAGTGATTTGAACCACTCATGTCAATTAAAATAGTGATTTAAATCACTTTTTCAATAAACACATGAGAAATTTAAAAAAAGTTTTCCCTAAGGGCCTTGAAACCTACGAAAATTTCCTATAAAAAAAAAAGAATGCACTTGTTTTTGTGTATGATAAATATGTTGCTTTGTAAATTATAATTGTTTCAAATCTGATATGCATATTTTTGTTAGTTACTTGAAAAATAACAGAAGATTTACAAATACATTTTTGATTAAATTACTTTCGGAAATTTGTATTGAACTAATATCTATTTTAAATTAAGTAAATTTGTTGACCTGAACTAGAAGAAAAAAACCTATTGTTAACGCGTATTAAGTCAGGGGAAGGGCGAAATGAGTAGTGGTCAATAAATTTAATGGATAATTGGATTTTTCCTTCTTTTTTGTTAAAATATTCAGCAAATTTTAGACATTTTTTATAAATATATTTATAATAAACAGGTAAGAGTGGACGGAGTCGAGAACTAGATTACATAGGGCAGTATTACATGGTCTCTGGAGTAGAGGAACCTGAAAATAAGTGATGCTTTTGTTAATTCAAACCTCATTGAACCGATAAGTGACGAGATTAAAATAATTATCTTAAAAAAATACATATTCAATGAAGTTATGCTTTTACTTCAGCCTTAATGGTTGCAAGGGACGTAGGTTACAGGTGATAGCTTTGAATACGAGGCTGGTTTGAAAAGTCCGTGCAAAGTCCGAGAGATGGCACCACTGGCGCGTATCGAGGTCATGTTTAGTTAGTAGCATCTCTTGAATGAACGCACACCAAGTTTCAGCCATATTGGTCTATTTCTTTGTGTTTGGCATTCGTGTGAATCAAGGAAGTCGAGTGATTTTCAAGAAATGGACGAAAAAGAATTTCGTGTGGTGATTAAACATTACTTTATGAAAGGCAAAACGCCTCAGGAGATTAAAGAGAAGCTTGATAAACATTATGGTCACTCTGCACCTTCGATTAGAACAGTTTATAAGTAGTTTCAAAATTTTCGGACTGGCCATATGGGCACAAGTGACGCTGAACGTTCTGGACGGCCTGTGGAGGTTACGACCCCAGAAATCATTGATCAAATCCATGATATGGTGATGGATAACAGAAGAATTAAGGTGCGTGAGATTGCTAGTGCTGTGGGCATCTCGACTGAACGGGTACATAATATTTTGCATAAACATTTGGACATGAGAAAGCTATCCGCAAGATGGGTGCCGCGATTGCTCACGTTTGACCAAAAAAGGAATCGTGTGAAGTGTTGCAAGGATGGTTTGCAGCTGTTTCAGAAGAATCCGGAGAACTTTAAGCGTCGTTTCGTCACTGTGGATGAAACATGGATACATTACTATACTCCTGAGACCAAACAACAATCTAAACAATGGGTTACCAAGGGGGGAATCTGCACCAAAAAAGGCGAAGACCGTTCCTTCGGCCGGAAAGGTTATGGCGACTGTCTTTTGGGATTCGCAAGGGATAGTCCTCATCGACTATCTGGAAAAGGGTAAAACTATTACAGGTGAATATTATTCATCGTTATTGGACCGTTTGAAAACCGAGCTGCAAGAAAAACGTCCGCGATTGGCCCACAAGAAAGTCCTTTTCCATCACGACAACGCACCAGCATACACCTCAGCAGTTGTGGTCGCAAAATTAATGGAAATAGGATTCCAACTCGTTTCACATCCCCCCTATTCTCCAGACTTGGCTCCCTCGGACTACTATTTGTTCCCCAATTTGAAGAAATGGCTGGCGGGACAAAGATTTTATTCAAACGAGGAGGTGATTGCAGACGCTAATGGATATTTTGCAGACTTGGACAAATCCTATTATTCGGAAGGGATAAAACAAACTAGAACAGCGTTGGACGAAGTGTATAAGCCTAAAAGGAGACTATGTAGAAAAATAAAAAAGGTTTACCCCAAACACATAAGTAGTTTTTATTTTTGCACGGACTTTTCAAACCAGCATTCGCACACGTGAATATATAACACGATATACAGCAGTATATCGTGTTATATATTCACGAGTTTGAAATCTAAGCATGCCAAAATCATGTTACTTTTTTGTTATTATTTTTAACCTAAACTTATATAATATTTAGGGGACACTGGAAAGTGATTTAAAATGATACGAGAAACAAAATGGTTTAATAGGATTATGTAATATTTTTTATTTTATTTATTTTTAACGTTACTTAACTATTTTTAATGACGTATAGGGGTTTCAGTGAGGAGGAAGTGAAAGGAACGGGTGGCTTTTAATATGCCATGTATCCTTTTAAGGGGACTGCAAGTAAAGAAGCTTACAAACTATGCCAATTTTTATTATTTCCAACTGTAGCTGAAACGCTTTACAAGAGAACTAGAATTTAATTAACATAGTGACCTAAAAATTTCGATTAACTTTCTGACTAGACGAAATATTTAAAAAATTGTGTTTAGATTTTTATGGTATTAAATTAGAATATTTTTAAAAATAAGTTTTTGAAACTATTAGCATTTTAAAAAAGAAGAAGTTAATCTAAATTAGATCATCAATTTTTCAATAAAATTTCAAAATTTGTATTTTTTTCAGGTTCGCTGAATTTTTACAAGAATTTTCAACTGCTTACGGCTTCGGGTGAGTAAATTACTTTTAATATATTCTTATATAATACATTTTCAGTTACTATTAAGTATTTTGAAACTTTTATTTACTCGTAATTTGTTTTGACCCGATTACCAAAATATCTTCTAAATTGTTGTAAATTTAGTGATCGTGAGATTTCTGACAAATAATCAGAGATATGGAAGGTAGAACAGTCACCGACCTGCCTGGAATCATTGACCTTTGGAAGGATTACTGTCAAGAACTTTTTGTTCCTCAATTCGTGAACGACTGCATTGTCGACCATGAAGCCGCAGAAGAACAAAGGTTAAAGAACAGAAAAGCAGCAAGTACTGACGAGATAACTGCGCAAATAATAAAGATGATAGGAGAACCCGTCGGGACTATGCTATATCGACTGTATAATGTGGTATGGAAGACTGGAAGATGGCCGAAAGACTGGTGTGAAGTTGCAATTATACCCTTGCATAAGAAAGGATCCCCTTTGGATTGAAACAACTGTAGAACAATCGCTGTAGTGTCACACGCTGCTAAGGTATTTCGCTATATCCTAAATGAAAGACTCCAAACTTTTCTATTGCCGCAAATATCTACCGAACAAACAGGAGGGACTAGAGAATAAATTCTCAATATACGCAAGATAATAGAAAAGGTCAGTCATTCCAAATAACAACCTATATCTGTTTTATAGACTACTCTAAAGCTTTCGACTGCATACAATCAAATAAACTCTTGTCGATTCTATTAAGCATACATCTTCTATACCTTATCCGATCCCTGTATGAGAACATAAATGTCAGAATTAAACTGAATAATTCTTTGTCTAATCCCTTTAACGTAGAAGTGTCAGGTAGGACTGTATTCTGTCACCCTTTTTAACATATATGAGGTCGGTTTTGGATGGCTGTAGCGGGGTTGTGACAATCGGTGGAAAAAAGTTAAGTAACCTTAGATATGCGATTGATGCTGTTATACTTGCAACTTCAATATAAAACCTAGAATCAATTATGGAGCGCCTGGAAATCACTAGCAAAAACTATTAATTGATAATTAATAGAGCGCAAACCAAAGTAATGATTGTTAGTCGTAATGAAGATCTGTCATATAACATATAAATAAAATTAATAGTTTCACTATTATAGAACATTTCAACTATTTGGGATCTCTCATAACCAATAATGTTGGTTGTAAAGCGAAAGTAACTCGACGACCAAACTCAGTAAGATCTGGAAAGATCCAGCTGTCACAATAAACACACAGTTAATATGGCTGTCTAGCTTTATACCCATAGCAACTTACGCATCGCAAATAAAGACCATTAAACAACAAGCTGACAAAAGACGAATCGATGTGTTTGATATATGACACACGTAAGCACGAGTCAAATCAGGTCGTGCAAGATCGAGATGCCTGGAGAATGATTGTTGAAGCAGCAACTGCATAGTGTTACCGATACTCCTATTGGGGTGAAAGAATTGAGAGCGAGAGCTTTCTGAAATTACTAGTAAACTCTGATATTACTGCTCTCTAACATATTAGACACAAATGACTTCTACTTCTAGAAGAGTAAATATTTAGTAAAAAAAAAATTGTATAGAAAAAATCTGAACACCCTGATAAACGGAGAAAAAAGAACAAAAGTCGTTCTCATTGGTTCAAATATCTGTGAATTGATCTAATTTCAGATGTTATAACGTAGTATGACCAAATTAATATCGCATCAACCAATTTTATCTAGATATCCCTGCAAAAGGGCAAGTTGTACTGGAACTAACTAATTTCTTGGGTTTTAAATATGTTAAATATTCACCTTTAAGTATTACCCAACCTATTAAAATAAATAATGTAACCGACAATGAAAGTCATACTCCAGATAAACTTTAATTTTGTTTGTTTAATTGATGGTAGAGCTCTCTCCCAAATTTTTTTAACACTTCTAGAAACTATGCTACAATGAATAAACTGGGAAAAGATGGGGCTTAACATTAACGGTGAAGAGTTAAATCACCTTTATTTTGCCGACGACATTGTCTTAATAACAGACTATATGCAAGAAGCACAAACTATGCTAGACAGGCTTCAAGAAGCTTCAGGAAGAATTGGCTTGAAAATCAATTTATCGAAGACCCAATTTATGACAAATCTTGTATTAAACGATACTATAAAAACTTAATAACGTGGAAATCGAGCAGGTATACCTATATAAACACCTACGACATGAAGTCACCATAGGACGAGACAACAAGAAATTCATCAGTGAATAGGTATTTCCTGAGCAGCAAATGGCAAATTGGGCAATATCTTCTGATGTATTTAAAAAGAAAAGTTTTTGACAGATGTGTACTATCCGTTCTTACGTATATAGGCGATACTCTTACACTGACGAAGAAAAATATCAACAAAATCTGTTATGCAAAAAAAAATGGAGAGGTCAATGTTAGGCGTTACTCTTAGAGATCACGTCCCAAATCACATTATCATGGAAATAACGGGGCTACAAGACGAAGTCAAATTCATTCTACATCTTAAATGGAACTGGGCTGGGCATGTTGCTAGGTTTAAGGACGGACGATGGACAAAAAAAGCCTATCGAAGTAGAGGTAGACCACTAAGCCGGTGTACTGACGATTTGAAGAGAGTGGCTAAGAGTTGGGTACTAGTGACCCAGAATCGAAAAGGTGGCAAGACTTGAGGGAGGCTTAGGTCCAGCAGTGGACAGTATAAACTGATGATGATGATGTATTTAAATGTATGTTTTAAAAAAGTATTGAAGGAGAAGACATACAGATGTATATTCTTTCCAGTCTAGATATACCAATATGTACGAATATATATATATTAATATATGACGTAATGTTATAAATTTTAAACCATTTACGGACATACGTTTTCAATTTCAATTTTAATTTTCAATTTTTAACTTCTTGTTTAAATCACCGTTTGTCTACTTTTAACAACTTCTCAGATAATATTATTGAGGTATTTGGTTGCAATATTAATTTTGATAAAATTATTTTGATAATAAATAACAAAGCTTTTTAATTAATCTTGAATTAGAAACATGTTGTGTCATAAGACTATTTGAAATGCTAATTTATAATGATTAATAAAGTAACTTTTAATAATATAAATTGATTTTAAAAGTAAATGTAATATGAAAAGTTTAAAAAGATTTATTTTTGTGTAAAGTAATTTAAAGACCAGTAATTATATAGTACTAACAGTAATTATTTATGTAGAAGAAAAAATATAAAATAATAAATAAATAAATCATGTTTTATATCTATCGGGCAAAATCTCGCAGTTCGTTTTTCTTCTGGATCGTTAAAAATTTTTTAAATAATACTGCTGATTAATTGAGATTATAAGTAGTTTTCCACATATGATGAGAACTTCAAGATGTAAATAAAAACAAGGGAAATTATATTTATGGGAAGCTTCTCCAACACAAACGATAGATTTGTGCAAGGTAATTCAAATTAAAGTAAAAAAAAGTCTCACATATTTAGCATTTTCTAATATCGGGTAAAACTTAGATCTCAATCTAACTTTCTAGTAATAAATTACGTTCAATTGCTTATTTACAGGTTCTTATTTTCATTCTTCCTGTTTTTTAATTTCTTACATGTTTAAAGTACTTAATAAAACATAACCGGCCAAGTGCAAGTCGGACTTGCTCAATTAGTGTTCGGTAAGTGATTGCTTCTAAAATAAAAATTTTTGTTAAGGAGGTAAAAAATTATCAATAACTTCACAAAATACACCCCCAAATGAGTATTCAACACAGTTTGTTTCCGGTCTTTGTTGAAGACGATAACCTTGAATTTTTTTTTAATGTATCAGATAAATTATTAAAGATAATTTTTATTCAATCTACACCCTGTGGAGCGTATTCCAAAGTTTTTTCAGTACTTTTCAAGATAAGACGGGAGAGCGATTTTTGGAAATTTTTTATAAATAATACAAAGAAAAATAGATTTATATATTTTCACAAGCTTTCATTTGACATCCCACTCGATGACCTGGCAAATTTTTTTTTCACTTCCGATTTCACCCCCTAAACTAACCCCTTAAGTCAAAACTTAACTCTTAGAACTACATGGCTCTGATAAGGCCATTAATTTCTAAACTTAAGTTAAGTGAACAGTAAAACATTTTTTTTTTCGTTAACTGGTAAACTCCACATTTATTTAAATATATCAACATGTTTTGCTATCACTGTAGTTTTATCAAGATTAAAAAACAAGATGGAAAATTGGTTATATATATATAAGATCCCTAAAGGTAAAATACAATAATGTTGAAAATCCCTAATTATACTATTATAAAGACTTTATATTATAGGTAAAAAATTAATTAAGTACGGTATTATAGAAATATGTTTACAAGAGGTGAATTATTTAATTCTAATTGGTCGTTTTACAAATAATTACTATTTTTAAGTTTATTAATTTCGAGAGATTCAAGCAAATTTAATTTATACCCTTTATTTTCAACATGTAAAATTTCAAAGTTTTTATTAAAATGATATTACGATTCTATTAAATGGTTAACGTAATTTGACTCTGATTTGCTAGTTATAAAAGATGTAAAATGTTCTTTTATTCTTTTTTTTTTAAATTTCTTCCTGTTTGGCCAATATAAGTACAATCGCAATTTTCACAATTAAGTTTATAAACATCTGATTTTTGCTCTTTGTCTGTTTTTGATTTATTATTTTTTATATATTTGCTTAGGGTATCGTTTGTTTTAAATGCTACATTAATATTTAGTTTTTTTTGTTAAGACATTTCTAATTTTATTGCTAGTCTCACAGTTCTAAGGCTTTTTTATATTTTTTCTTTTTTAAAATTTTGTTTACTATATCTACATTATATCCGTTGTTTACTGCAATTTGTTTTATTATGTTTAGTTCTTTAAGAAAATCTATTTCATTTAATGGAATAGATAGTCTATGGATCATGCTATGAAAGGCAGCTAGTTTGTGTTGGATTGGGTGACATGTTTTATTATGTATTGTGTCAGTATGCGATGGTTTGTGGTAAATAGAGAACATATGTTTATTATTATTTTTTGTTATAATTAAGTCTAAGAAGTTTATGCTATTATTAGTTTCTTCTTCTGTAGTGAATTTTTGTGTTAACATGTAAATTATTTATATAATCAGAAAATATTTTGAGTTATCTATCTGTTCCTGTGAAGCAGGCTAAAATATCATCGACATATCTATACCAATAAATGAATTTTTTAAAAAACGGATGTTCACTTATTTTGGATTCTATAGAATTCATGAAAATTTCTGTTAGTAGGAGACTAAGTGGATTACCCATTATGAGGCCTTTATTATTAGTGTATATAATGTTATTAAATCCAAAATAGTTTTGTGTTAAACAAGTCTTAAGTGTAATGAGTATTTCTTGTTTTTTTTAATATAATTAATGTGGTTCGAGTTTAAAAGCTGTTCGACTAGTGTTATAATATCTTGAGGTGGTATATTCGGGAATAAATTGGTTACGTCAAAAGAGATGAGTTTCGTTTTGTTGGGAAGTTGTATATTTTGAATTCTATTAACTAAATCATACGAGTTTTTTATTTGAAACTTAGAAACAAAAATAATATTCTCGTTAATTATTTCTATTAATTTCTTTGACAACTTAAAAGATGGTGCTAAAGTAAAAGAGACTACTGGTCTTATTGGATAATCTTTTTTATGCAATTTCATTAAAGAATATAGTTTTGGTGTTTGTGGGTTCATCAAAGTTAATTTGCTTAAATCTTTATCATCTCATCATCATCTTTATATTCCAGTCATAAATTTCTATGTTAGTACCGAATTTTAACTTTCTACTCCAAATAGTTTCGGAAAAAAATCGAGTGTGACAGAAAAATAGACACACAAATGTTCTTATAAGTGTTCCTATAACACGAAAATTAAAAAATACATATATACATACATATATATATATATATATATATATATATATATATATATATATATATATATATATATATATATATGTATATATGTAATGTGAAAAAAAAAAAATTTAACCTAAAAAAAGTTTATTTTCCTATTTTAAATATTCTGTAATTCCACAGAAGATTTTAATGTAAAATTTATTTCTTTTCGTTATGTCAAAAACTTTTTATATCGATGTTATTATTATTACTAGTTATTTTTAATTGACTTTCTATACTGTCTTTCTTTCCAGCGCCAACATCTTGCGAAGTTAAAATGAAATAATGCAGACGAAAACTTCTTGGCAATTTTTTTTTACAGAAAAGATCTTTTTTTTTGGCAAAAACTTAACAAGAACTTTTATGAATTGCCCAACTTTTTAAATGAAAATTTAACGATCTTACGTCTTTCAGCATAATGCTGGTTGTTGAGTACTGAAAAGCTTTTACTTTGACCATAAAAGAAAATTGAAAAGTTTCAATTGAGAAATTTTCTGGGAACTCATATTTCTACACAATTTATTGAGGGTTACACACCACCAACTTTTAAACGATTTTTATACTTTTGTGTCGAGAAGGTTTACATTTCTTTTGGAGCTAACTGGGTCATGCCTTAGCTGACGGAAATATAACAAAAATTGGTTTTCCTTTCTTGAGATGTACACAGAATATATTTTTAACTTTGATGTTTGCTTCATCGTATACCAACAGTTATCAGTTCTCTCTTATATTCAACAAATTTGTATGTACAATTTTATTTTATTTATTTTGCATTCAAAATAGTTTTTAAATTAATTTTTAAATAATCGGTCAAGTGCAAGTTGAACTTGCGCAATTAGTGTTCCGTATGTTGATTGTTTTTAAAATAAAAATTGCCAGTACCGCCATTGTTTCTGAAAGTAGAATACTCATACGTACGAGCGTTTTATAGAGTTCAAAAAAAGATGTGTGTAAAGAAATCTGAGTTAGATGCTACAGGATGTTCAAAATAAATTTATATATTTCGACTATTTTCAATTGAAAAATCTCAAATTTTTTAAATGGCACACCCTATATGTGCTTATTTTTTTTCTGATAGATTTTACAAAACCCTTCAAATTTTATTAAGTATGTCATATACCTATTTCTAATAGTTTTCGATTTATTTTAAATTTTTCAATTTTTACCCTTGTTTTTAATACACTTACGCTATGACATCATAGTTGCCAAGACAAAACAAAAATGTAGGCATTGTCAAATTTTGACATGTTAATTAAACTAGTAAAAATAGTTTAATTTGTTGTAGTAAGTGACGTATAAAGGTAATAGTTATGGATTTTCCTAAAAAATGAATTAATTGATATGAATATATAATAAAAGACTGTTTTTTAGTCCACCATCCAAAATTTAATTGATATGGTTTATATACTGGGCGAGGCGGGAAAAATTGCCTTTTGGCAGTAAGGCTTTACGGAGCAAAGTACCTTAATAGACGTATACCATCTAGAAAATCTTTTCAGTGCTTAATGGAACGGTTTGATGATAGAGGCAGCGTTGAGTATACAAAACGGAAAGTAGTAAACCAGAATGCTACCAATGAGAAAAAAGAAACGGAGATTTTACTTCATGTTGAAGATACTCTCCAGGTCAGCAGCCATCAACTAGCTGACTTATCTGGCAAATCCCAATCTATGGCTAATCGCACCCACAAGAAAATACAAGTATCATCCCTTTCATATGGAACTACACCCACAACTGCAAGACAGTGATTTTGAACGACGAATAAAAATTTGTACCACAATGAATGGAGCAATAGAGGCCGGTCCAAATGTTTTTATCCAAAATAATGTTTTCTGATGAAGCTACTTTTCGCAGTAATAGTGCAGTTAACAGCCATAACATGCATTATTATTCAACAGTTAATCCATTTTGGGTCCGAGAAGTTCAAAACCAAAATCATTGGTCGCTTAATGTATGGTGTGGAATATTAAATTTTCGAAATATTGGACCATATTTTATCCGCGAACCACTTAACGGGCCTAGATATCTAAATTTTTTGCAGAACGAATTACCCCAGCTACTTGAAGAAGTTGATAACTTTGAAAGGGAACAAATGTGGATTCAACAAGGCGGAGCTCCTGCTCATTTCATTACCACCGGGAAATTAGGGAATTTTTAAACCATCGTTACCCACAAAAATGGATCGGTAGGGATGGATTCATTGAGTGGCCCCCTCTTTTTGTGGGGCTACATCAAAGATTGTGTTTATGTGAATCCCCCTACAATACCAGTAGATACGGAAAATAGGATATGAGATGCGTGCAGGACAATAACGCCCTTTACGCTAAGGAAAGTGAAGGAAAATATAGTAAAACGACTAAACATATGTATTCAAGTAGACGGACATATTTTTGAACATTTATTACGTCATAATAATTAATCGTTAGATAAGTTAAACTATATTAAAATTATTATTAACTATTTGTTTATGTTTTCATAATAGCGTAAGTGTATTAAAAACCAGGGTAAAAATTGAAAAATTCTAAATAAATCGAAAACTACTAGAAATAGGTATATATGACATACTTAATAAAAGTTGGAGGGTTGTGTAAAATCTATCAGAAAAAATAATAATATACAGGGTGTGCCATTTAAAAAGTTTGAGATTTTTCAATTTAAAATAGTCGAAGTGCATAAATTTATTTTGAACACCTTGTAGCATCTAACTCAAATTTCTTTATATATATATATATATATATATATATATATATATATATATATATATATATATCTTTTTTCTCTCATTTCTATAGAACGCTCATACCAATTATGAGTATTCCATCTTCAAAAACAATGGCGCTACTGGCAATTTTTTACGAAACTGAAAACTACTACTAGGTTTAGGTATATAACATTATTAATAAAAAAAGTTATCAAATTTTACGAAGAATTTAAAAATAAATTAGAAAATAGAAAATTCCATTTGAAAAAACATATGTTATATTGGCCATACTTTTTTGAAGCACCCTGTATACTCAAAAATAATTTTAAACTGTGCACTTTAACATTCCCTAAAAACTATTTTATTTAACATTTTTTCGTCATTCCCGAAACAAATAAGATAAGGAACTTTACTATATCGTTGACTCACCCTGTATACGAAAATCGATTTTTTAGATGTGATTAAGGAAATACTGTTTTAAAAATAAAATAATCTTATACTGTATTAGCTTTAATAACGAAAATTGCTTGAAAAAGGTATACAGTTCTAAAGACTGCTGGACATTTAGTCCATTCTTAAACAACTTTATCCAAACTCAAATTAACAAATTGAGTTTACTTTATTCTTCTTTTTGATTTTCCTGATGCTCTTAGATCTATAAACTGAAATAATAAGTTGCACCTTTCTTAAAACTTTGCAGACATTATGTTTTGCATAACAAGATAAAAGTGAGCAATTTCGTTTTATCGCTTGTTTAAAGAGTAAATAAATAAACTTATCTAGTTAAAATAAAGAAAATAATTCTTGTTCCAAAATTTAAACACTTAATAAAAATGAGAAATAGAGAAAAAATATATTGTTCCCTTGTAAATGAATATTATAAAAATATAATGAACTATATAAAAAAATATACCTTTAGTAATTTTTTTCAATCTCTTATTCACTACTGTAATCTATACAGGGTGAGTCAACGATAGAGTAAAGTTCATTATCTCATTTGTTTCGGGAATGACGAAAAAATGTTAAATACTATAGTTTTAGGAAATGTTAAGCTGTACAGTTTAAAATTATTTTTGAGTATACAGAGTAGTTTAAAAAAGTGTGGCCGATATAACATGTTTTTTTTTTTTTAATGGAACATCCTAATTTCTAATTTATTTTTAAATTCTGAGTAAAATTTTATAACGTTTTTATTGATAATGTTATATACCTAAACCTAGTAGTTTTTCTAATAATCCAATTTTTTTAAAAAAATACTAGTTTTCAGTTTTGTAAAAAATTGCCAGTAGCGCCATTGTTTCTGAAGGTGGAATACTCATAATTGGTACGAGCATTCTATAGAGATAAGAAAAAAGATACATGTAAACTAGAATTTTTTAAAAGAAATTGAAATATTAGAAAAACTACTAGGTTTATTAATAAAAGTTATAAAATTTTAGTCAGATTTTAAAAATAAATTAGAAAATAGGATATTCTATTTAAAAAAACATGTTATATCGGCCACACTTTTTTGAAGTATTCTGTATACTCAAAAATACATTTAAACTGTGCACCTTAACATCCCCTAAAACTATTGTATTTAACGTTTTTTTCGTCATTCCCGAAACAAATGAGATAATGAATTTTATTCTGTCGTTGACTCACCATGTACAACTATGACTACAACTTTTCCCAGTAAAAAATTATTCAAGCGTATACTGTGTTCCTAGAAAATAATGACATTTTAGCTTGATGAAAATCCCTTTGCATTTGTCACTAATAAAAACCACAACGCAAACGTATGTAAAGTTTTAGTACAGCTTGTGTTTTCCGAAATTATTCTACATTACTATACAGCAACATCTGTTAACCAAGTTTAGACAAAACGTTTTGTCAACTTTCCGTTTTAATCTTTTGTACTAAAATACAAGGGCGTAAACATAATGTTTGGATGGACTAATTAATGTAATAAAGGAGATCAGCTCGAATTTATATTTCATACCAACTAATATAAATTCGTGCAAATTAGTAGAGTATTTTTTAATAATATGAATGTGCAGGTGTAAGTACGATTTTAACTAAAATTATGATGTTGTGTAGGACGAAACCAAAACATTTATTATTAAACTGATATAAATTTAAAATTCTCTAAAAATTTTGAGAACTGTTAAATTTTCTACCTATTTTAAGCACTTTTAATTTTTTAGTAAATATTCTTATAGGCGCTTGATAACATCTACAACACGAAATAATTCATTGTCAAAAATAAGTGTCAGCTAGATTGCGGGGTGTTTCAGATTGTATGGCAACTAAATCGGTTCTAATTTTTAGTTATAAAGACCCAATTGATTGAAAATGTATAGCCATAGAATTGATCTAATTTTCATTAGATGTTTATATCGAAAAAATCGTTCTAAAACTGTATAGTACCAGACAAGAAAATATGTTTTATGTGCAACTAAAGCTGGCCAAGATGATTAAAAGATGAAAAACCAGATACGAGAGGCCTTCCGCTCGACCACTAAAAAGATGGCACGAAAGCTGGACATTAGATGATTAATATTTTCAACACCTAGTAGTTTTAAGATTTCAATATTTAAGTTATCGGAACCAACAGTCTTTCCATTTTAAGTTTCTTTCAATGCTTTAACTAATTCTTCGTTAAGTACCCCTAGCCCATCCATATAATCATCTAACTCATCTGTTGACTCGTGATCATCATAAAAACCTTCTAATATGTTTTTCATATTTTTTGTATAACTGAATAGATAAAAATAAAAAATTACTTTAAATTTCTAAAAATTATTAACTTTAACTTGATTTTTTCCCCTGAAACTGTTTACTTTCTAACATTTACCACATAAAATATAGAAAAAATCCACTGCACAATTGAAAGTTATGAATTAAATGAACATGACAACTAAATCAGACCATTTCAGTGAATCTTGCTGTAACTATCTAATTCACTAAAAAGGTTAAACCTTTTAAAACTAATCTAATTATATAATAATGTCAAAAATAAGTCAAATTAATAGCCCCCTATCATTAATTTGAAGACAACTGAATCGGGTTCAAGTTTTAGAATCTGTTAGTGAATCTGGCTTTTAAAACATAAATGTTATTGCTAGAAAATGAGCAATAGTCAATGGTTACTAACTAAATTCACTATTGTCATGGAATTATAATATATTAATAATGTTTGCTTACTGGGTATTTCCTAAGGAAGTTCTGACATTACCTTAGTTGCGATAAGAAAATTCTCAAAAAGTTTACTGCTGTAGAAAAATAAAATTAGATATTTGCGAAGTTTCATTTGATTCGACTCACTGGTTCATGAGAAAAAAATTGTGAAATTTGCTGAAAATATATGGGTTGTAATGAAGAATTAATTTGAATAATATAAAGTTTATCAGGTAACGATAAAAGAATGTTATAAAATTTATATAATATGTAATAACGTCTTTAGAAAATACACACCAAATTTCATTCATTTTCACCAGCTAGATTTCTAGCAATAAGCAATAACACTTCATCCTGTGCAATAAAAATAACTAATCTGTAGTTATGGTTATATAGAGGTGGCAGTACAGCAATTGAGCAAAGTTTCAATCATTGAAAATTTAAGCTTGCTTTATGGACAGCAGTTAAGCCTACCTAAAGATTGCATATGTCTATTTTGCAACCTTGCCACATTTATTACTTGTAATATATACGTAACATTTTTTTTAAATAAATAATTAATATATTGGATCTATTCGATAACAATGATAATGAAACGTAAAAGCAATAAAAAAGATGGTCATTGTTTATTGTACTACAATAAAAATAATCGGTAAGCAGAAAACATTAGCTAGTTTTAACTTTAGGACTAACCTAATTTGACAATTGCCGGTTTATTTTGGCAAATGGTAATCAATTAAATTATTAAAGCTTTTAATAAGTAATTGGTGTAATCATGTTAATTTGTTAAACTAATGAAAAAGAAATATTTTTAACGATAAATGCCTTTACCATGCATTTTTATTTTAAGTTTTCTCAGCCAAGATCGATATATTAGAATATGACACTCTCCAGAGAAAAACACTGGTAGAAAATGACAGAGGATTGAAGGTTTTTACGAGAAATAAAAGTCAGAGGAAGGAAATGTAAAAACCGAGAGATGAACAAGGTAACATAATAACAGACAGAAAACACATGCTGGAAATTACAGAACTATTTTATGCAGACCTATATAAATCAAAAGTCGCCAACGAAGTAAATCTGCAAATCAAAAAAAAAAGAAGAAAAAGGGCGTATTACCAATGTAAATTCGGAAGAACTACCAGAAATCGAAATAGAAGAAATTGAATTAGCTTTAAAACAAGTGAAGCATGGCAAAGCTGGAGGAGACAATAACATTCTGCCAGAAATGTTGAAAGAATGTAGGGAAAGAACAAAACAAGAACTACAAAAATTATTCAACAAATGCCTTATACAGGGAAAAATACCAACCGAATGAGAAAATTCTATAACAATACTTATATTTAAGAAAGTTTACCCAACTGATCTTGAGAATTACCTACCCATAAGTTTGCTCTCCCAGGTCTATAAGTTGTTTATGAGAATCGTCACAAACAGACTAGAAAGAAAACTTGAAATCTACCAACCCACAGAACAAGCCGGATTTAGAAAGGAATACAGCACAATAGAACACCTACACATAGTCAGACAGTTAACTGAGAAAAGTATCGAATATAACCTAGATATATGGATGGCTTTTATAGATTTCAAGAAAGCTTTTGATACAGTGGAAACTTGGGCAATAATTGAAGCAGTGAGGAATGCCAGAATTGACCAGAGGTATATAGACCTGATCGAGTACATCTATAACAAAGCTACAATGAGAATAAAAACTAACGAAATAAAAGATAAAATATACAAAAAAATACAACGAGGAGTCAGAAAAGGCAACAAAATTATTCACGGTGGTATTAGAAGATGTTTTCAAGAACATCCACTAGGAAGAGCGAGGAGTCACGATACAGGGCGAAAAATCAAATAACTTGAGATTTGCTGACAATATCGTCATATTTGCACAGGATAATGATGAACTAAAAGAAATGTTAGAAGAACTGAACTTGGAAGCAAAGAAAATTGGCCTCGAAATGAATACAAACAAAATTAAAATAATGACAAACCAACAAACAAATTCAAATACATTAACTATAGAAGGAAAACATATTAATATAGCGGACGTTTACGTATACTTAGGACAAGAAATAACGCTCAAGAAGGATAGTTAAGTTTTAGAAATAAAAAGACGAATAAGACTAAGCTAGACAGCTTACGGAAAACTAAACTATACGAGGCTGGTTTGAAAAGTCCATGCAAAGTCCGAGAGATGGCACCACCGGCGCGTATTGAGGTATGTTTAGTTAGTAGCATCTCTTGAATAAACGCACACCAAGTTTCAGCCATATTGGTCTATTTCTTTGTGTTTGGCATTCGTGTGAACCAAGGAAGTCGAGTGATTTTCAAGAAATGGACGAAAAAGAATTTCGTGTGGTGATTAAACATTACTTTA
>CM032449.1:138760849-138878349 GCA_019049505.1 Pachyrhynchus sulphureomaculatus
TTATCTGTCTATCTGTATTTAATTTCATCAGCATTTCTTGTAATTCTGTTTTTGTGTTGGCGATCAGAGTGACATCATCTGCGAACCTTAAGTGATTTAATCGTTTATCGTCCATTAGTATTCCTTTATTTTCCCACTTTAACGGTTTGAACATGTCTTCTAGAGTCAACGAGCTTTGGGGATATCGAGTCGCCTTGTCTAATTCCCCTTTTAATTTTAATTTTGTTTGTTTTTTCTTCCAGCATTATTTGTGATGTGGCGTTTTTATATAGGTATTTAAGAAGAGTTGTGTATCTTTTATCGACTCTGCTGTTAATTGAGGTGCTAAAGACTGTCCATAACTCGAACCAAATGCTTTTTGGAGATGGTCCAACGTGCTGTATCCCTATCAAAATCCCACTTGTTCACGTGCTTAATAAATCTGTAATTTTTTTGTTAATCTATAATTTATAACTCTAATGAGGATTTTGTATAATACAGATAACAGGCTGATTCTCCAATTTAAATTTGTTTCCCTTTTTAAAAATAAGCACAATCAAGGCATTTACCCAAGGTGAGATTGTATTATCGACGCCCCTCCACACCTTATCATGTCTATAATTATTTTATCGTCCCCTGGTTATTTGTTGTTATGCATATGTTGTAGGGCGTTCATTATTTCATCCGTTGTTACAGCGGGAATTTCTTCAGATCCCACCATAGGTTGATATAGTTTTTTACCTACTTCTCTAAAGATTTTAACAGACTAACAAGAGCACTCTAGCCAAGCTCAGATCACCTGGTTTATTTCATAGATTTGTGCATTTTTCGAGTTATATCTATTACAGCGATCTTAATATGTTCAATATAATGAGTTAACATATCTGTTTTTTGGAGCCTCAACTGAGTGTCTCTAAGTTCCATTCTAGGGTCCCTACTTTTTTTAGTGTTTGTGAATGATGTCCCTTTTATTATGGAGGGCTACACAGGCCGAAAAATTTTTTACCCAGAAACCAGAATCTACTTTCCGAGGTCAAAAAATCTCTGATGGCTCCGGTTTTCAAGATATTCTAACCTAAAATTTCGAAAATCACAGTTTTTCGAGATATTTGAGGTTATGTTACATTGAAAGATAATTTTTTATATGAAACCATTAATGGGGTCCGAAAGAATTACTTTTTTTTTCAAAATGCATTTGGATTTGTCTGGATATCTTTTTTTATCTTTAAGAAATTGTATGTAAAGAGTAGTCAGACTTATTTCTCGATTTTTGGAAAATGAAAGGCATCGAATAAATATAATTCTTCGACGCATTAACTTTTCTATATGTGTATTAGACTCAAAATAAGTCTAATTTGAAACACCCTTCACCATAAATTAACAATCGTTACAAAAGTTAATGTATTTATTCGATGCCTTTCATTTTCCAAAAATCGAGAAATAAATGGAAATACTTAATTTCAACATACGGTTTCTCAAACATGAAAAAAGATATCCGGACAAATCTAAATGTGTTTTGAAGAGGAAGAGTAGTTCTTCTGGACTTCATTAATGGTTTGATAAAAAAAATTACCTCTGGATGTAACATAACCTCAAATATGTTGAAAAACCATGATTTTCGCACTTCTAGGTTAGAATATCTCAAAAACCGGAGCCATCAGAGAAATTCTGACCTCGGATTCGAAATCAGTGCGTCAAAAACGTTCGGAAAAGTGTATTCTGGTTTCTGGGTAAAAGGTTTGGGCAAATTTTGGCGGTCTGTGTTATTAACAAATATTTGCCCATGACCTAAGGCTATAGTTACCAGCAGAGAGACTTAAGATTTGCAACAAATTACAAAACGCTCTCAAAAGAGTTCATAATTGGTATACAGTCAATAAGCTGATGCTGAACGCTAGTAAGTGTTCAGTGATGTCGTTTAATAAATAAGTATGTCCTTTGCTGTATGATTTTTGTGTTGATAGATTTACGTTAGATAAAGTAGAGAATATGCGTGATTTGGTGATTTTAAACTAAATATTTTCGTGCTCACATAGGCAAAAATACAGCTCTACTTAAAATGTTATTTACATCCTTGGTAAGATGCAAATTGGAATATAGTTCTCTGATGTGGTCATTGATTTATAGTACATGCATTATAACAAGTGCAAAAAAATATATCTTTCTTTAAAGAAAATGGCGTATGTCCACAGAGAGAGACCATGCAATATTACTGCTGCGGTTTAATTTTGACAGCCTTCAGAAACGTAAAAAATTTCATTCTATAACATTTCTGTTTAAAATTGTTAAAGGTAGTGCTGATTGGCTTTCTTTATTGGAATAACTCAAGTTTGTTGTGCCTAAAGTAGATCAAGGAAATATTTCTATCTGCCGAGAATCTACGAAGGGATTTAGGCACTTCTTCACAAACGATACCGACTTTTTAATATATTCAGCGGCTGCGGAATGTGTGATTTTAGGCCTCTTTGGATGAGAACAAAAAAAGACTGCCTCGAATCGATGCCCAAACAAGTGACTCATTTTGAATTTTACGTGATTTAGACCAAAGTTCCGAATCGACTAATACTTTTACTAAACGCGTCCTATTCGTCTCTACCGATTTTTTGTTAAATTGCTAGAATCGCATCTACCAAAAATGAATTTTTGCGGACACTTTCTTATTTGACAGACTGTGTAAATGTATGAAGCACTATAAAAAGCTAATCAAAGTAATAGACTTTAACGTTATTTATAAGCTATACTGTAATCTTGTAGTAGAAAAGCATAATTTTCTCGATGAATCCGTAAGACTGGATTCTACGCCATCAGTGCTTTCTAGTAAAAAGTACAATAACATCCAAAAAAACATTTAGTAATAATCTAATTTTATTATCTCTCCAAAATGTTAGTTTGCGTGATAGTTAACAGAAGAGTAATTTATTTTCTTCTTTAGGGAAAAAAAACAAAAATTGCGTGCTAATGAAAAGAAATCTTAATCACAACTGGATTTCACATGATACTGTAATTTTTATACTACCGAGTAAGAAAGATTTGCTTTCAAAGTAGTTGAAATAAAACGAGATAAAACAGCTTCAGCCAATCTTAATCAAAATAAACAATTCAGAACATCATGCTATTTACGTCAGTTCTCTTTTTCAACATTATCTCATTATTTCGTATTAACAGTCCAGTAACAGCCGTTTTTGGGCATAATTTTCTACCACATGGGAGCTTTATTATCCCTCAATGTACATGTCTTAAATAAACAATGTAGTTGGAAAAATTAGGTTTGTGCGTGCTAAATTCAGATAGCGGCAGTTTGCAGTACGAGTAGACATGTTTTAAGTCGACGTTATAGATAGAGTTCTAACAGCTTACGAGTTTTACTGTAATAGTACCACTTTGTTAACGTAGACGTGTACAAAATTATTTTGCTCAAATTTCTACTGAGTAGTGTCAAATTTCTTGACAAATATTTGCAAAACATATTTTTTTTATGCGTCTAGCACACGTGCTCCAGGGAAATCCCTAAAGCGCTCCAGAAACTGCACGTGTGCGGAAAAAACGATTCACGTTGTTCTTGAATGGCTGTAAATTGTACTCGGTGGGAAACACAGCGCTGGGCAAATTATTCCAAAGGGATGATGTTCTCCATATAAAAGACTGCTTAAAAAGCGTTGTACGCGGAGTAACAAGCTGAACCTCATACGGATGTGAAGCACCAGCGCGACGTGTATTTCTAACATGCACCGCTTTGGGAGGAATTAAGCGGGCTACATCCTTCGAACACTTTCCATGAAAATACTTGTAGAACAGAGTCAAGTCGCCAAGCGTTCTTCTATGTTCCAGCGAATCAAGGCCGCCGGTCAATCAGACGGACAGCTCTTCTCTGAACAGAATCCAACAAATGCAGTGTATGTTTGGGAGCGGAACCCCAAACGTGGAAGCAGTATTCCATAGTTGGTCGAATTTGAGCTTTGTAAAGAATTAGCAGTTTGTTGTGGGGTGTAAAGCTTTCTGCTTCGAAATACTATTCCCAACTTTTGGGAAGTTGTAGGATAGGTTAAAAAGTTTATAGGAAACTTAGTTCCCTTGCACAGTTTTTGAGAACTATGCCAGGTATTTCGTCAGCGCCAGAAGCCTTTTTGGTATCTAGCTTCATTAAAATATGCTTTATGATGCGCTGTCTGAAGACAACATCTGGCATCTTTGACTGCAATATGGGAATAGTAGGTGGTGTTTTTCCTTGGAAATCGACAGTATAATGTGAAGCCAAGAGTTCAGCCAACAAGGTCGCTCTCTGAGCAGGTGTGGTTGCAATGGAATTATCTGGCCGTGTGAGTGGTGGTGTGGTGGATTTTGTAAAATTTTGACTAACTGCCTTAGCGACTGCCCAAAATGAACTGGAATTGTTGGGACAAGCGAGAAATTTGTTTCTAATTTGTTGATTGTGCGCCTCCTTGGTTTCGTCGATAATTCCTTTGCATTGTTCCGGGCACGAACAAAGGTGTTACGATTCATGGTGTTAGGATTTTCACGCCACTGTCGGTAGGCAATATGTTTAGAAGCAACATTATTATATATATTTAGAATATTTAGTCGCTTGCTAATGATAGTTGAAATTATACACAAAATTATATGTTCTGCACTAGTTCGGAAAATACCATTTTTTAAAAAATCTATTCTCGATTAATTTGTTTTCGGATGATTTTGCTTCTGGCAACAGTTTGCGAAAAAATATTTACTGATAGAGGCTATAAGATGGTTCAAAAGTGCCTGCCATACTAATAAATTTTTCAGGAAAAAATGGTTTATTACTCACACTAAAGGTAAGCTTTCCCTAGCTTACTGAAAAATACCTACAGGTAGACCTAAGGGTTTGTTGATCCAAAAGTTCCTGCTATACCAATAGAATTATTTACTCGTATGAAAGGTAAGCTTTCTTTTTTTTTGGTTATTTGGTCTAAAAAATATTTCAGTTTGCACTAAGACATTCGATTCTCTTCTGACCATTTTAAAAACCCGACTTCCAATCACGACGGTAATTACTGTCAACCAGTAGATTTGCCCTACAAATACGCTTCTACTGTCAAAATAAGGAAATCTCTTGATTTTCAATACTTATAAGAAAATTAACGATTGCTTAAGATCATCAAGAAACACGATTTCTTGAGCTGTGTTTATAAAAATTCCCTGTTAATATGGCAAAGCGTGTGTAAAAAAACAAGAAGGAAACAAAGTGAATGTTAAGACTCCACAGGATACAGGGCTATGTAAGAGACATTAAAATTCTTACTTTATTAACCAATTTGAATAAATAAAAAATTAGGAATTAATGTAAATTTACAATATTCTTAACAATATTAGCAGAGATACGGATTAGTGTCTACATAATATATGAAAATGATTTGTGCGTCTTGGAATTATTGAAAGTCCTAATCACGAAAACTTAAAATTCTTGAAAATGACAAGCGTTGGCGATACGTCAACGAGTTGCTTAGATCATAAGTAATTAACAAATTCTTGTTAACATGTAATTACCTTAAAAATTTTCATTTTAATAAAAAGTTTGAACAAAACATGTTACCATATCATTCATAAATTTAATTTGTTTATTAGTGTGTAAAAATTTCGAGGTGTTGGTTAGTTTGCATGCATAATATGGTATTATCGGTTAATCTGCATGAATAGTATGGCATTCTCTGCTTCTTTTGCAAGATTCTTTTTAGTTTACAGTTTACTTTACTAAAAAGATTTAACTAAAATTGGTCTAACTAGCTAATTAGATGTTTAGATTAACAATGTCTAATGTCATTTATTGGCTGTGTGGTAGCCCTAGGCTATAACTATTATATAATGATTCGCTAAAAAACTTGTGGATATATATTGGGTCTTAAGATATATACATATCAGGGACCTAACAAACTTAACCTAGATAAGGAATTTTTATATATAATATATAAATGTATTGAAAGTACTTAAGATATTTGAACTTAAGATATTTCATGAACATAAATCTTAAGATTAACTTAAAATTAATTAACTTAAGCTAATTCTAGGCTAGCCGGTCCGAGGGACCTAGAAGTCGGCGTCGGACATGGCGTGGGAGAGCGGGGGCGGTAAGCGTTCCTGAATGTGGGGGTTGGAGTGATGTGTCGCTTTGTCCAGAAATTTGATCTGGGCGTTGCTCATTAATTCCCAGATTGTCGGCATCTGGACGTCAATGTATTCCGTTTATAACTGACAGTAATTCAACTGAAGCTACGAAGTTCTACGGAAAAAATGTATTAAAGTTCTAAAACTAATACCATTTTTAACCCTTGCAAGGTGTTTTTCCTGTCATTTATTCGATATTTTCCCCCAAACACATTTCCTTATATTTACTATATAAATCAAGTATCAAAAACAGAGGCATACTAAACAACTCGAAGTTTTTAATTCTTTGGCAACTATATCTCGTCTATATTTTAGACCTTGTTAGTAATTCCGGCTGTTAACTGACAATATTAATTTTCAAACTGACCCAATTTGATCATTAGAAGTCGAAATTGACAAGAACCTTAGTAAGCTTGCTAAATTTATTAATAAATAAGATACAACAATTTGCAAACCTGGCTGATGTAAACTTAAATTTGAAGGCATATCTGCCCTCTCTCGGGGGCTGTTTAAGGTTACAGATGGATGGAGAAATTGTTCAGCGAGTTGCTAAAAATTATCGGTGGTAGCGCTTAATAGAGTTCTACCCTAAGCATATAAAAATCAGTATGAACTACTAAACTCAATGAAGTCCATTTCTCCGTAGTTTTTGACGTTCTCCCATCTATCAATTCACTTTGGGATGCGTATCGCTGTATAACGGCTCTTCAGCTGAGCTAGAATCGACGGAGAAAGAGAATAAAATTTAAAGGACTTATCGTAGTACTGCACAAAGAGTAAGTAAGATACAACAATTTGCACCTCTAACTGACAGTTTTTATTGATTTTTATATACTTGAGGTAGAACTCTATAAAGGACTGAAAAGCGATAATTGTTAGCAACTCGTTGGGGAATTCCTCTATTTATTTGTGGACTTAAACAACCTCCGACAGAGGGCAGGTACGCTTTCAAAGTTAGACCAGAGATGTAAATTATTGTATCTTACTTTTTTTGGTGTTAGTACTCCGGTAAGTACTTTACTCGTTCTCCGTCGATTCTAGGTCAGCTGCGGAGTCGTAATATGGCGTCACGCTGCCGGGATGGATTGACAGATGTTTAAGCGCTGCCAAGCTGTAATTGTTAGCAACTCGCTGAGTAATTTCTCTAATGGTCTGTGACCTTAAACAGCTCCCGATAGAGGGCAGGCACGCCTTCAAAGTTAGGCTTACTTCAGCAAAACGTGTAACCTGTTGTATCTTAATTCACCTTTGCGCTAGCACCGTTTTAAGTACTTAAAGTTTTGTTATATTTGTCGATCGATTGTATCGAAGCTGAGGAGCTGTGATAGGACGAAATACATTCTAAGATGGATTGATGAGAGAACAGTCAAAAACAGCTGAACTGGATAACTAGAAATTCTAAATTACAGGACAACTAGCTTTCAGATCTTCTTAGTGGATCTGGCACCTATCTTTTTTTCTCATATGGGCTTCAGCAATAAAGTTTTCATGCTTTCGTTTTTCCTAAAGTAAAAAGGCTAACTGATAATAAAAAAGATTATTTAGTGGTTTAAAGAAAAAATAAAAAAATTCACTTAATTCACTATAATAGGTAGTACTATTAAACTGTTATTTATTTTAATTTTTCAAAGAGTAATATAATAATAAATAAAACTAAATAAAAACAATATAAATAATTTTCAGGATTATTAGTCTTGAAACAGGATACAAAATTTGAATGACTAATGATTTTATTGCTTATAAATCAAGCCTTTGTTATCGAAATTCTTCACTTTAGAGTTTCCTTTTTTCTTAAAATAATAAAACTAACTGATAACAAAAAAATCCCGTCTAGTAACTATCATTTTGGGATTATTTAGTGGTTTAAAGGAAAAATCAAAAAATCCACTTAATTCATTGTAATAGGTAGTACTATTAAACTATTTGTTTTTGATCTATCAAAATATTTTTATTATAATGGTTATTATTCTGATGCCGACATATGTACTTAGAAAACAATTTTTCAATTTAACAAATTTGCAATATTTCAGAAGCTGCCTTAGCAACATATCACATTTTACGAGATTAACCGACCAGATGACCCTGTTGACTTGCCCCTTTGTATATTATTTTATATTATAACTAGCTGTGCCTGCGGCTCCGCTCGCGTGGACTTTATTCGCCTTTATCGTCACTGCTTATTCGTTATGTTTATAATATCATATAGTTCAAGGCTTGGTTGCATACTTGTCTGCACTTCTTTTTATCTCCTGTTAGCTTTCCCAGTGCGGGATTTCCATCAATTCCGACTCTTGCTTGCCTGTCTTTCTTCCTTCATCCTTGCCACCTGTCCCAACCATCTTAATCGCTGGCTTCTTATGATTTGGCTGATAAGGGGTTTCGTATATAGGCATTTTAATTCGTATTTTGTTCTTCTCCACAGACCCTCTTCTTCCTTCCTCGGTAGATTCTTCTCAAAGCTTTCCTTTCCCACACCTCCAACGTCTCCTTTTCTCTTGCATTCAGTTTCCACGTTTCGCATCCATATGTCACCGTGGGTCTAACAACTGTCGCATTTCTTCTTTCTTTTGCTTTTCGTGATAAATTCTTTGATTTCAATATTGGATTCTTTGCCCCCAAACATCTCCGTACTTTCGCTATTCTTTCTTGTATCTCCGTCCTTTCTTGTCCACTCTCTGTTATTGTTACTCCCAGACAATTAAATTTGTCTACTTTTTCAAACGTATATCTTTTCCCTAAGTTGTTTATTATATCTAAACTTTTTTTGTTTTTATTATCCTTCTTCTTTGTAATTTCCATGAATTTTGTTTTTTCCTCATTTATCTTTAGTCCTCTCATCCTTCCCCGTTCTTCTATCCTATTTATGGCTTTTTTGAGGTTCTTTTTTGCTCTTGCAATCACTGCTACATCATCTGCATAGACCAAGCATTGACAGGTTTGTTGGTATATCGTTCCATTTGTTTTTATTTCTGACTCTTCTCTAGTACCAAATTAAATAGATATGTCGACACTGGATCCCCCTGTCTCATCCTCTCTTCACCTTAAACTTTTCTGATACTTTGCCCTCAACCAACACTCTATTTTCTGTGTCATTCAGGGTCATTCTCACCATGCGAATTAATTTACTTGGAATTTTTAGTTCTTCCATTATCTTGTAGAGTCCTTCTCTATTTACAGAGTCATATGCTTCTCTGAAATCCATAAAGACCAAGTGTAGTGCAAAATTTTGTTTTAAGCTATTATCTTGGATTTGCTTAATCGAAAATATCTGGTCTGTAACCGATCTATTTTTCCTGAATCCACACTGGTACTATCCCAGAATAGACTCGGCTTTTTCTGCTAGTCTGTTTTTGATAGTCAACACTACTATCTTGTACACGACATCCAGTAAGCTATTGGTCTATAATTAGCACATATAGTTCTTTTCTCCTTTTTTGTATATTGGACAAATGAGCGACTCTCTCCAGCTCACTGGCATCTTTTCTGTTTCCCACATTTCTTGCACCAACCGGCATATTTGATTTTCCAGATCTACTCCTCCAGCTTTGATCAGTTCTGCTGTTATACAATTTCCACCCGGGGCCTTATTTTTTTTGGGTTCTGAGTATTTATCTTATTTCTTCTTTGCAGGGTTTGTTTGTCCCCTCCTGCTCTTCAGTTAATTTTGCTTCCTATTTCTCATTCAAGTAATTTTCATCTCCATTTAGTGTTTCTGTAAAGTATTCCCTCCATCTATTCAGTCTTTCTACCAAGCTTACTGCTAAAGTTCCATCTTTTTTCCTACATATTAGCATTTTGTTTCTGTTTATTCCCTTTGTATTTTATAAAAAAAAAAAACACGTAAATCGGATAAGTGGTTCTTGAGTGCTAAGCGCAGTAATGGATAGACAGACAGACAGAGAGACGTTACGTTTTATATATATTATAGATTTTTTTTGACATATATTAAATTAAGAATTTAAAAAATATCACGTAAATCAGATGAGTGGTTCTCGAATGATAAGCACACTAACGGACAGACAGAGAGACGTTGCGTTTTATATATGGTATATTATATAGAATATTATTATTGTTATATAACCTGGCCAAAGAACATATGTATGAATTAAAAAAAAACACGTAAATCGGATAAGTGGTTCTCGAGTGATAAGCGCACTAACGGACAGACAGACAGACAGAGAGACGTTGCCTTTTATATATATTACAGATATTCTTTGCTACATGATATTGTTCCATATTTAATGGTTTAGGCAGTGTATTGCAAGAAAACGCGCTAGCGGCAAACTTTTTTCCGACTTGATTCACTATTATCGTTACTGCTTATTCCTTATGTTATCTAACGTAATAAAATATAGCCTATAACCTGCCCAGAGAACATATGTATGTTTTAAAAAAAAAGCACGTAAATCGGATAAGTGGTTCTCCCGTGATAAGCGCACTAACGGACGGATAGATAGACAGACATACAGACAGACATACAGACAGACAAACAGAGAGACGTTGCATTTTATATATATTATAGATGTAATAAAATATATATCTAGAACCTGGTCAGAGAACATATGTAAGAATTTTAAAAATCACGTAAATCAGATAAGTGGTTTTCGAGGGATAAGCGCACTAACAGACAGACAGACACACAGAGAAACGTTGCATTTTACATATATTATAGATATAAATTATTATTATTACTATATAACCTGGCCAAAGAATATATGTATGAATTTAAAAAAATACACGTAGATCGGATAAGTGGTTCTCGCGTGATAAACGCACTAATGGACAGACAGACAGAGAAACATTGCATTTTATATATATATATTATAGACTATAGATTATAGATATTCTCTGCTACATAATATTGTTCCAAATTTAATGGTTTAGGCTGGGTATTGCAAGGGAACGCGCGGCAAACTTTTTTCCGACTTCATTCACTATTTTCGTCACAGCTCATTCCCTATTCTACCTATCGTAATAAAATATAGCCTATAACCTGGCCAGAGAACATATGTATGTTTAAAAAAAAAAGTACGTAAATCGGATAAGTGGTTCTCTAGTGATAAGCGCACTAACGGACAGACAGGCAGACAGACAGACAGAGAGACGTTGCTTTTTATATATATTATAGATAATAATTCTTGCAGCAAAAATTTGCTTAAAGATCTTATTCATAGATTATTTCATTTTTAGATTTATATAATCCTTATCATTTGAATTAACAATTTGGAAACAATTTTTTTTGTGATGATTAGTAGAAAAAATATCCTTTTTCTGCAACTGTAAAAATAACAATGTGTGAGTATTAATTTCAGTTTGTAAAGTTTGAACTTGTGTCGTGAAAGTTGCAACGTATCTATGGGATAAAATGCTATATAAAATTTTAGAATTCGATATCTTACTGGTGGCAGCCTAAGTGGTTATTAAACCTCGGTTAAAAGAAACGTGACAATATAATAGGTGTTTCGATTAATAATGTCGAATTTGCTAAGAGATGGTGTTACTAATACGCTTGTTGGTATAGACTACTGACATTTATGGCGTTTTGGAAGCCAGTTCATTATTAATTGTCATTGTGCGAAAAACATAGTTCTTCATAGCATTGAATATGCCGTGATTCGTACTAGAAAAAGATGTTTTGCTGAGAAGTTTAATAACCTTCTTTCATTTGAAGAAAAAAAGTTATCGATTGTTGGTTGAAGCTTACGGTGATTAGGCTCCAACCCAAAAAACTTGGGTACACCCAAGCCAGCCTTCAACATCACAACCAGTGCGCAATATACAGGAAAAGATAGCTTAGCTGTGTATTTGGTGGTATAGTAGAGGAGCTGTGTATTACGAACTGCTGAAACCTGGTGTTGAAACGATTTTTGGCGACCGACACCGACAACAATTGATAAAGTTGAACCGAGCATTGAAGGAAAAATGACCAAAGTACGCCCAAAAACACGATAAAGCCATTTTTTGACATGACAATGCTCGGCCCCATGTTGCAAAATGTGTTAAAAACTATTTGGAAAACATCAAATGGGACGTTCTACCCCACCCCCCATTTCGATCGATGCAGCACGGACTTTCAGAACAACACTTACATTCTTACGAAGAAGTGGAGATTTGGCCTGATGAATGGTTGGCCTCAAAAGATAAAAAGTTGTACTGGTGCGGAATCCATGTTTTGACAGAAAGATGGGGAAAAGTCATAGCTAACGATGGCCAAAACTTTGATTATTAAGGTAATTCATTTTGTGATGAAAATAAACGCTTAAATGTTGCGAAAAAAATCGACATTATTAAATGAGTGATATGACATTTTCATTTTAAGGCAGATAAAAATGAAGTCAAGACACGATTTTTATTAATGTCTGCACTGGAAGAGTGTTTGATTCAAGTACCTGCGTCACATAATAGCCAATATCATTTACATAAAAATATTTTCTTAATTCAGTCATTAGGTATTTTAGAAGTTAATCGGTGCCAAAATTTTTAATCTAATACATTAATTCACATCCAACAGGAACTCGTTCAATTTAACAAAGACCCCGAAGGAATTCGGCCTTGGAGTGATCAAGTAGAATTTAACGCTACTAAAAACCAGTGGGCAGTTCTTTCTAAAAAAAAGTTAACGTTGCTGAACCTGATATTGTTATGTTGGGGCACTCCATTCCTCTAGCTCCATCACTCAGTTTGCTGGACGTTAATTTGGTAGCGAATATGTCTTGGCATGAACATGTTGTACGCAGAGCAAAGAGAGCTTCTCAAAAGCTGTGAATATTATTTCGAACTAGAAAGCTTTACACTTCACAACAGCTGTTAATTCTGTACCAAGCTTAAATCAGACCAACGATGGAATATTGCTCTCATGTTTGGTGCTCTGCTCTTAAACATACATTACATTTGTTGGATTTTATTCCGAAGAGAGTTGTTCGCCGGATTGAAGACCCAGAACTGAATAACAACATTGATTCCCTTGAACATCGAAGGACACACTACTTGACCTCAATATTCAAGGAATCTCAATATGTTATATTTTTTTTTTAATCTTTATTCTTGATTTCTTTATCGATCTGTCTGAGCGGATCTTTAATTGTTTACTATGATTTTTACTAAATTATCAATATATATTGCTTCATCTCCGAAAAACACTTTTTAGGCAACAGAATGAGTCCCAATTTTCAAGGAGCCACAATATATTTTTTTTGATTTTCTATAGATCTGTCTGGGCGAATTTTTGATTATTCTCCATAATTTGAACTTATTTTTCAATAAATATAGTTTATAGCCATTTACACCAAGAACATCAAACCTATCAGAACCCTATGCAGCGAGGAAAATTGATCAGATGAACGTTTCCTAAACTTCAAATTTAACATAACCTAATGAACCGGATTCTAAACCTAACATATCATAATATAGCAAGGACCAATGGAGTCCTGAGTTAAAAGCCTCAGGTTTAGGAAACTTTCATCTGATTATTTTTCCTTTTTGCATAGGGTTATGATAGGTTTGTTTATAGTGTATGTTAAATTGCTAAAAACTATATTTATTGAAAAATGAATTCAAATTATGGCCATTAATCAAAATCTGCCCAAACAAATCGATAGGAACATCAAAAAGGAAGATTATATTAAAAAGATTATTGAGATTCCTTGAAAATTGCGTGCCTGAGACTTATTTCATTGCCTAAACGGATGTTTTTTGAAATAAATGCAATATATTGATAAGTCAGTAAAAATCATGGTAAATAATCAAAAATTTGGCAGAGAAATTAAGAACGAAGATTTAGAAAAAAAACTTACTGAAATTCCTTGAAAATTGCGGCCAGAAAATGAATTTGGGTAAAAACGACGTATATGAAGGACGGTTGGCGAGTTCAGGTCTATTTTACAAGTATTTTCATGGAAAGTAAAGATTGATATACCCCGCTTAATTCCTTCTAAAGAGATGCATACCAGAAATACACTTCGCGCTAATACTTCACATTCGTATGAAGTTCAGCTTGTCAGAACGCTTTTCAAGAAGTCTTTTATATGGAGAACCATATCCCTTTGAAATGATTTGCCCAGGACTATGTTTCCCACGGAGTAGAATTTACTGCGATTCCAAACTAACGTGAGTCGCTTTTTCCGCACACGGCAAACACCTGCAGCACTTTAGGGATTTCCCTGCAACACATGTGCTACACCCATAAAAAAAATCAAATTAAAATTAATCGATATCTGAACCAAATCAGTTTGACGGAACGATGTAATTTGTAACCTCTACGTTACAATAAACTACTCTGGATCTGTACGTTTATTATTTGGAAAGTAAAAAAATATGCTCCAAGTAAGTTAAAGTTAGTCAATTTTTCAAAGAGTAAGGCAAATTACCTAAATAAAAACAACATAAATAATTTTCAGGACTATCAGTCTTGAAACAGGATACAAAATTTGAATGACTAATGATTTTGTTGCTCATAAATCTCGCCTTTGTTATCGAAATTCTTCGCTTTAAAGTTCTGTTTTTGTCGACTTATTTTTTCTTGCCTTAGATTTCTTGAAAAATAACGTTATTCGAAATTTTGGAGATGGCTCCTCAGAAAGATTGTATATTGTTTGATAAAAAATTACTATTAAAATATATTTTAAATATTTATTTCAATAGGTCAACAATTTTTATGATTTAAATCAAAATCAAATTTACGTTTTCTGTATTTTTAATGTCATAATTAAAAATATGTTATAAAATAAAAAAATCTTTAAAATAAATGTTTGAAATTGTATTGCATCATCATTGTTTTCCTAAAATAGTGATTATTTATATAGAAAAATGTTGAAAAAATTTAGATTTTTCAACTTGTTGACAATCTTGTTGTAGAGTTATTGTGTTAAAAACGAATGAGAAGTTCTATCCATTTCGTGAAATTACAAGCACTTTTGTTAAAAATTTTGATAATATATGATTTGAAAATTGTAAGGCAAATATGAATCAAAGAAAAAACAATTTTCATCAATGGTGCAAACGTCGTGAACATAATGAAATGTATCCTAAAAATAAACTATTTCGTCTGATTCAGAAGAGTGAGCGAAAAAAATTGGACAGGCAACAGAAGAATAAAAAGCACAAATAAGGGCGGAAATTCAAAAAATTTTCAAGTATCTAGTATGTATTAGTATAAATCCAAGAATAGCAGTTAGCAGCAATAGCACGTCTACAAAAACAGAGTACAATTGTTTGTTAACAATACCAAAAATGATAATTTACTTGAATATTCCAAATATAAAATGTTTGTTTTGTTAGTTAAATTACCTTTACGAAAATTAATCAACTAGAGGGGTGTGATTTTTGCTACGAAGATCGTAAAGCAAGGAGTTTATCAAAACTTCACCAAAAGAAGAACATAGTACACAAGTACACCGCGAAAACGAAAGGTCCAGCTTTAAAACTGATTTGGTTTGACAGTTAAAGGTCTATACTAACAAGGTGAAAAGTAACTCAACTAAAAGTATGAGACTGCATAGTACAGGATCGAAAATTCTGAAAATTATTATTTTTTATTTTTTATTTTTTTTTATGGGTCTAGCACACGTGCTGCAGGGAAGTCCCTAAAGCGCTCCAGGAGCTGCATGTGTACGGAAAAAGCGATTCGCGTTGTTCTTGAATCGCTGTAAATTGTACTCGGTGAGAAACACAGCGCTGGGCAAATGATTCCAAAGGGATGATGTTCTCCATATAAAAGACTGCTTGAAAAGCGTTGTACGCGGAGTAACAAGCTGAACCTCGGATGTGAAGCACCAGCGTGCAATGTATGTTTGGGCGCGGAGCCCCAAACATCAGAGCAGTATTCCATAGTTGGTCGAATTTAAGCTTTGTAAAGAATTAGCAATTGTTGTGGAGTGTAAAGCTTTCTGGTTCGAAATAATATTCCCAACTTTGAGGAGCTCTCCTTGCTATGCCTGCAACATGTTCATGCCAGGACATATTTGCTCCCAAATTAACGCCCAACAAATTGAGCGACGATGCTAGGGGAATGGAGTGCCCCGACATAACTATGTCGGGTTCAGCAAGGATAACTTTTTTAGAAAAAACTGCCGGCTGGGTTTTTGTAGCGTTAAATTCCACTTGGTTACTGTCACCCCAAGATAGAATTTCTTCCAGGTCTTTGTTAAGTTGAATAACCTCCTGCTGTCTGCAGATATTCGCCTGAGCAGCCGATGTCCGAGCGTTCAACGTGAATAAAGAGACAAGCGTATGTTAGCTCTACAGCCCATCAAAACTGTGCATTTAATCAAATAATTCTAAAGGGCCTTTATTTGTAATTTAGTGCGGTTGCATGATTTTGGTTGACTTAAATTATGCAGTAATATTATAGGAGCCCTACCTTTAGAATCAGTTTGTGAGCGGCGCGAGTTTAGAAATACTCTTGTAAAATCGAAACTATTCATCCAAATGTTACAATTTAAAAAGAGTTTTTATCATGCACAAAGCAAAGAACGCATTTAATTTGATACGGATTTATATTTTCCTTCCTAAATTACTCTCTTTAGATGAGATATTTTGACACGTCTATTTTGAATGTTTTTACTTCGATAATCTGGGTTAACCTCTGTAAGTAAACATATCCTGTCGCGGATCTTTTGTCGAACCATTTAAGGCGAGGAATATTGCCATACATTATTTTCACGTATCTCTCACTATTTATGCAGTGCATGCGAAGATACCTCTACGACGATTGATTTTTTTCCGATTACATCGACATTCATCATCATAGGTCTGCCATTTTACAGAAAATATCCACAAATTATAGACCTAAACCTTTATTATGAAACACTCTATCTATCCCTTAGTGAAACCCGAAGAAAACCCGTTCAGTAGTTACTGAGAAAATCGTGCACAGGCAGATAGATAAGCAGACAGACAAACAAGCAGACAGATGCGGCGGGGGGACTGTTTTATTGTTATTTAATGCTATCCAAATGTTAGGGTAAATGGCCCTCATAAAAAATTATTTTTAGCATACCCCTCCTCGTCTTTTTAGTCGGCCGACCCCTCATTGTCATAATAAGGCCGTTTCTTCTAGTCATATATATTTTTTAACTAAGTTGTATAACTACCAGCTATCGTATCATAGGGCATGTGTAATTTATCAAGCTCAAGGGCGAAGAAATTCTCTATGTATATTTTATAATTTTTTATTTCATATTTAACCCTTGCATTATGAGTACCTTACACCCCTACCAAGAGTTAGAAAGAATTCTTACCTAATTTCTTAAAGTAAAACCCTTCTAAGTTGAACATTTTAATCAAATAATGATTACGTATTAATAGTGATTAAACATCAACGAGTGAACTTATTATGTGTAACCTCTATAAAATGAAAACTCGTTGAGTCTTCGCTGCTAGTTTTATGTTTGCATAGATTAGGGATTCCCAAAATAGTAACTTAAAATACTTAGTTGGAAAACAATAGAATTTGCATTCAGTGACAGTATACCGATATATAAAATGTTTATACAAATAATTAAAATAAAAAAAAACCATGGTAGGAGCATGTCAAAAACTAAAAATTTATCTTATTTTGTGTAATTTGATACGAAATAATACAAAAATTAAGTAAAAGTTTTAAACGGGGTGTTGCTAATAACTAATCAATGAACTATTAGTTCGGGAACACCACCAGGCAAGTAATTAGTAATAAAATACCTCCCACCCTCGAGTTAATGTTATTAGAAATATATATAAATTATATATTATACATTAATAACAATAAAGAAATATAAATAAATTATATATATATATATATATATATATATATATATATATATATATATATATATATATATATATATATATATATATATATATATATGTATAGTATCTAATGACACCAACAACGAAGCATCTATATACTACAATCTTAAAACTACGAATAATAAAACAACAAAAACCTTTTCGTCTTTAAAAATATGATATTAAGGAAATCATGTCAACAAAATCAAGTTAAAATCTGCTGTAAAATAAATCTCGCCAACGTATTTGCTGGCGCCCCACGCCGTTTTCTGCCACTGTCACCAACAAACAGTGCGGGCGTTCGCTCGCTAAAATATAGCCGATCCCAAAAGTCCAGGCTACATACCAGTAGAAGATTTTTTAAATCAGATTGATAGTTTCAGAAATTACCTCCAACAAATAAACAAGCATACAAACATTCCTTCTTTAAGATATTAGTATAGATTATTTGATGCTCTTTACGATATAATATATTATATTGTGGACAAGAAAGTCAACTTAATACTTAGAGGTTTAAGATTCCATAATAACGAGATCGTGTAAGCCGGTTACCAATTTTCATTGTTTCGTTAATTTTTGCTAACTTGTAGAGCTTTTTAGGTAACAAATGGTTAGTTTTTTGTTAATAGTATATCCTGTAATGATTCGAAACTAATTTTGTTACAGTAAAGCTTGACCATTTCTTATACTACACGATAAAGAAACCGACTTATTATTTTACATCGTTGTCAATATATGGTCTTGACAAAATATTTCCAGTTTTTTTTTTTCAATTTGAGGGTTTCTAATTTAGGTTAGTTACAAAACTAAATATCTGGTCTGAGACTACTAAAAAGTAGCAAAAGCTTCTCATGAACATTTTTTTCTAACAAATACACACACATACACATACATGTTGTGATTTTATAGGGCATATTCTTTTTATGTTAGGTAGACCAAGAAGTGAAGGATTTTCTTTTTCTTTGATAAGATTAAAAACCCATTAACCCTTATCAAACAACTTTAAAAACTTCATCACCTAATGACAGCAAAAGCTTAAAAGCTTAGAAAAAAGTTTAATGAACTTATTTAGTTGATAGCATCTAAGTTTAATAAGTTTATATCCTGTGATATTTTATGCATAAAGTGAAATTTAGTTATTCAGTAGATGAAACTTACTACGTAGGTAGGTAAATTTATTGTTGAGAAATAAATTGTTTCGAAAATAAGCAATCAAAGTATACTTTACAACTCCGTAGTTCAGAACTTTGGATAACAATAGAAGAAATCAATTTGGTGACAGTTATTAGTATACATTTTGTAACAGTTATATTTATTTTGGTACTAATATTATTTTATTTTTAACGAAATAATATTTTTCTATTAATCTTAAAAAATTATAAATTACTTTCTTAAAAAGAAAGATATAATTAGTACAATAAATATTTTCTGTTGTCACTCTAAACAAAAAACGAAAATAATGTTTTTAATACGCAATAAATACTTAATAGAAAAGATATTATACGTAAACATACAAAATTAAGCAAAATTTTGAAGTCGGCATAAATCGGGCTTGCTTATAATCATTCAAGTACCAAGAACGAAAGTCGAGAGTCAAAACCCCATCGTACCTCCACAATACTGTATACGCGCCTTATCCACAACGTGGCTGTGAAACGCAGTCAAATATTCATAGGATTGATTCAAATTTCATTTTTAACTTTTGAAATTTACTGCCAAATTTGCCAATTTACGTTCTATTTGTTTTTGATAGAATTTTTTTAATAACAAAGTTCTATGTAACAAGTCTCTTTTTTAAGTGTAAGACTTGAGCCAACTTGAAAATTTTACATTTCAGATGCTTTTTGTTTAGGGAAAATTTTTTTGTCCATTATATTTTCTTTTATAAGAGATTAGGTACTAACCTTTTAATATTGAGACAATATACTTTATTGTATTTTATACGTTATCCGATGTGGGTTTAATTCCCGTTTATTTTTCTTGTTAAAGGAAAGTATTCGTGAGAAAATCACATTCTGAAATTTTCGTTTTTCTTCAAGCTCTAGAGTTCCTAGATTATAAAAAATATGCTCACTCAATTCCGGCAGTCTATCGGTTATATATATATATATATATATATATATATATATATATATATATATATATATTTATATATATATATATATATTGTAACCTGCACAACACACTATCCTCAGTTTGAGGCATCTTTTTTTGTACCCTGTGAGAAGTTGTTTGTCCCACGCTTGAGCGCAATTTTGTTGCCTATGAAAAAGTGTTTAATTGCGCCCCACGTACACTGCGTCATTTTGTACCGTTTGAATATTGGACGCCCCAAGCTTGAGCGCAATTTTCTTGCAGCCCCGCTTTAATTTCTGCTAATGAATTGAGTGGATCCTGATTTTTAAAAAGAACTAAAGAAATTAAACAAACACTAGCTCAGTTTTTTCCTTGGTAGAGAAATATGGGTAAGAGATAATTGTTTTACGTCTTTTTGGAATTATTTTTCTATTTTTAAAGAAACCTCAGCTGTACGACTTTTTGGGCACCATTCATTTTAAAATAGAAAGGATCTAACTTCAGCTGAAAAGATGAAAAAATGCTGAGAGGGTGTACTGTTGGCAAATAAAGAAATCAGTTTGGTACAGCCGTTCTTATCCTGAAAAGTAAGATAGGTATTCAGTGAGACACTAGCTTTAATCAACAAAAAGAAAATTTATTCATGTTTTTAAAAAATAAAAAGTTCTAACCTTTGCAGTTTTACAGGATTACAAAAAATTTTAGCCTAACAGGTAGTTATGACATTTAAATTCTAAACTCTGACTACCCCCGAAGACGAAAAATAGTGCTTTTCACTTTACTTTTTAGTCAGTTCAAATTGCTGTTAAGGCACTACTCAGGAATAAGTCTATGGAAGGATGTTTTGGTAACTTACTGTTTTTATTTCGGCTTCGATGGAACACGACCGATTTCACACTTTTCTAGTAAACACTTAGAGAGCCCACTACGGCTTTTCGTTAAAAAACTTGTGCTTTATTTAGCTCTCATGATTGTTGTTATGAGCCTTTACTGCAGCTCAGTCGAAGGAAGCCTACTTGGCGGCTCCGATGAAAATTAGCCTGGCTGCGGCTTGATGGTACTCAGCCTTCTCGACGGCTAGATGGAAATTAGCCAAGACAGTAGTTCTTCGGACCCTTAAATAAACCGTGCGAACTCTGCCTGTAATATGGCGACGCCGGAACCAAAACTCCGGATACACATTTTTTTCCACCAATCGCGGCGTAGCGGTAGATTCGGTCAGAAACCCGCACAGCACTCTTATATACCGAACGGCTTGGAATCTCTGATTAATATACCGTTCGATACAAAAATGAAAATAAGTACAATTTGAAGTGAAAAATCAGTAACATTACATGGTCTTAAAATCTAGGAAAAAATGAATGTTACATTTACCCCCTTCCAAAAAGAAATAGACTACACTAGTCTATTAAACTTAGGCTACTTATGAAAAGGTACAAAGTGGTACACTATCACTTAATACTAAGGTCAGAACTTAAAACAAAAGTACAAACTTCGGACCTTACTACTAGACTTAATTCAATTAAGCACTAATATTAAGTACAATGAGAACCAAATGAAAATCTTTGCATGATCACAAGAATCTTATAACTAGACTTAACTTAATTAGACACTAAGGTTAAGTACATCAAAAAGCAAATAAAAATCCTTGCATGAACATAAGAAATACCTTTCCAAAATAACAATCGCGGTCTTCTTATATAAAAGAATCAGCTCTGTTATTGTTACCAAAACAAAAAATATAACTTTGTCTAGACTCTTGTCTAAATCAAAAAAAGTGAACTGAAATAAAATATGAACACCCCCCTTAAAATATTTTAAGGATTGTCTGAAAATTTTCTATTTCAGCAAAAGAAATTTATAAAAAATTCTTAAATAAAGAAAAAAAATAAAAAAATGATTCTAGTGCAAACACTTACACTAAAAAAGAAAAAGTCTTGTCAGACCATTTAGCACTAGGCCAAAAAAAAATAATATCTGGATAAATATCCAGACAAACGCTCGGGAAAAATCGCCATCCATGCTCTAGCTCATCGCTAAGAGAACATTCTAAATCTAGTATCACTACTAGTCGCACTCGGAAAATAATCGCACTCTATCGCGCAATGTCGACATCCTAAGACATCTAGACATGCTAAAATCGCTAGGGAAAACGCTCTGGTTGATCGCCAGAAAACACGTCAGCTTATCGCCAACAAAACACTCTGGTATATCGCCAGAAAAAAACTCGGCTCCTCGCCAAGAAAACACTAGGTAAATAGTCCTCCACTACACAAAGCCTGCGTTCTAAAAGAACAATCTCGCCATTAACATAGTGAGCAGCTATAAAAGCTAACAATACCACTATAGGCACAGTGAATAGCTATAAAAGCTAAAATTCACTCTAAACACAGTGAATAGCTATAAAAGCTAAAATTCACCAAACTGAATGATCCTGCTTCAAAAAGCAATGTTCACTAAGAACAGAATGATTAGTCTGCGCACAACTAACATTCAAGGAAACATTCCCAACATAACTATATGAGACAGCAAGTCTCGAAATAGGACCTCCCTAAAGTCATAATCCTAAATATAGGAGTCCATAAGCAAAACGACTCAAAATCTCGCATTTTGAGCACATGCCCTCAGGCAACCAACATTCACCGAAATATATACAGAAATATGTACAGAAATATATACAGAAATACATACAGGAGTTCAAATCCCAAACTCTTGGTTATGATAACTCCATACTGAGCTTGGTGAAAGCTCTTAGCAAAAGCTAATCAAATCTTCGGCACATCGCACCAAAGTGACAAATCTGCCTAGAAACATGAGCCGGAAAAAACGCCCTCCGTCATTCTTCAGGGTGGCTACACAGAGATATAAAACTTAACCAGCATTGCGCTTCTCCAAGTTGCATGAAGAACCCTCGTGTACTGGTCTCGCCCTAGAACAACAACGAAAAACATTCAATCCATCCCACATAACAGGAGACAAACACCTCACCACGATATACTGAATGGTGGAGACAATAAAATACAGAATTGGTGACCCTGGTGTCCACCAACAAAAGGGAGTAGATTATAGCATCCACTAAACTGAAACGGTGTCTACCACACCACCATAAGTCAAAAAAAATTTAATCAATAGGGTGTTCCGAAACACACTACTACCAACAGCCTGTCACCACTAATAGGCTAATTGGAGCTGAGGTCGACTACAGTAGTTAGGCTCTCCTTTGGTTCAAATAGAAATAACCATTGGGTAACAAAACCCCTAAAGGTCCCAAAGGTCAAACGTTCACCCCCCATAGACTACCCTTCCAATCAGTCTGTTCCTCAGGAAGACTAACTCCCTGCCAAACGTCGTAACGGCATCTGTTAGCACCCGGTGCATCACAGCCTGTAAAAACAGATAACTCATGGGATACAACCTAAAAGGTTTACAAGGTTGACTTAACCAAGCTTCTAACGAAATTTTAAAAAAACGAAAAATGAGCTTAAAAAGCTACATGAAGCAAAAATTTCTCAAATTTTCGGTGGCAACGCAACAAAACTTTTGAAGACGAACAAGAGCTTTTCCAGCTTAATCAGAAACAAGAAGAAAACATCGTTGACAGCTAAAAATATTCGATCATGGTGTTAATCGTCTCCCTAGACAATAGCCTCTAAAAGAAACTGCTACAGGTATCAGGCATAACCGTTTTCTGTCAGCCCAAACTTCTAGATTACCTCTTGGAAATCTAAAAATTCGGTTAGGAATCTTCCTTCACTGCGCTTAGCCTCTCTTGACAAGGTTCTCATCTCGGTATCAGATTTTGATCATTTCTTTGTGAAACGACTGTCTTACTCTGCTCTCATCTCCTGTAAATGATCAGCCTTTAGTTCTCCTGCAGAACTTCAATTTTCTATCAATCTGATAGTAAACCGAAAAAACTCAACATATGCCTATGAGTCCATGCAAAAAAAATTTTTAAAAAAAGTTAGTGACTCAAAGGTAACGTTTAAAACGGCTCTGAAAAAAAATAGAAAATACCCTCAGTTTGTCAATTCAGAAGAAGATCTAAATCAAAATAATCCAAGTCTTAGACTTACTGGATAAACCAAAATCAATTTACTCTTAATTGCACCCAACATATACCACTAAGGTAATAAAAATACACCCACTCGGGTAACAAACTTTGAAATTGCTCATAAAAAAAATTTTGACTCTACATCACACTACACGAGCTACATCTTGCGCTTGTCCTAACTCAAGATCACCTTGGATTGCCTCTAATCAAAATTTCGCTTCCAAGTGTCGAGAACTGGATATTATTTTGGGGTCATAAGCAAATCAAATCCCGCGACCACCGATATACCAGTCTTATGATATATCCTGAGTGTGGACTCTTTCGCAAGCTCGCAAAACTGAGTCGATGCTAAACATCAACCACAATCAACCTAAGTTTGGGATATGGCCAATACCCAAAACCTTAGAATTAAACAATAAAAGTAAGCTATTCTCTGCTCAACTTTTTATAACAGTCAAAAAAACGAGGTCGTCACCTCTACAGAGCAACATCAAAAAAAAAATTTAAGCAATTAAGATAATGTAAATATAAATTATTCTTCTTCTGACAAACTTTCACTAGGGTTAGGTCCGTTGAATGGTTTTAAGTCTTTAATATGCCATCGTCCTATTTTAGAGGGGGGGTCCCATCTAAATTAACCAAACCATAAACTAAATCTGAAATCTTTTCTCTAATCACGCAATGCACATACTTACAACTTAGATGTGAATTTATCAGCTGCACTGGAAAGAATTTTATTTTTTCGCCAAACGTGATCACCTATATTAAAGGCAAAATCCCTTTTTCTAAGGTTGTAGGACTTACTGTTCCGTTCATAAGCCTTATGTATCTTACTACGCACGTCGGTGAAAATATCTTTTAAACCCTTTAAATTTTCGGCGTACGCACCCCTGTTACCCGGAATTATTTCGCTGTCAACATTGACATCCAAATCTAACTTTTTATAATGCGATCCAGATAGAGGTATATGTCTGCCGTACTAAGAAAGACGGTGTAAACCCTGTTACTTCGTGTCTTGCGGTGTACACGGGATTAAAACGGATGTTAAAACCATAAGTTTCACTTAAGCTCTTAAAACTCTTAGAGGTAAACTGAGTACCGTTATCGCATATCAAGAGCGATGGAACACCGTGGATTAGAAAGACATTATTTTCCAAAATTCTCTCTATATATCCTGCTTTAGAGCTTTTCAAGGGAAATAGCATGGTATACTTTGTAAACCTGCAAGAAACCACGAGAAGCCATTTATTTCCCTTTTTGAACGTGGGAATGGGCCTACTAGATCAGCTGCTATGACTTGAAAAGGGTAATTAACCGTTTTCTCTTTTCCCCTCAGTCCCATAGGTAGTGCATTTGGAGATTTCTGCGCTCCACATACTTCACAAGTCCTCACAAACTTTACGATGTCAAAACGCATTTTTGGCCAATAATACTGTTCCTGAACCCTGTGAAGAGTTTTTATAAAAGCCAAAATGACCAGAAGTAGGAGGAGTGTGACACATGTCTATAATTTCCTCTCTCTGTGGTTTAGGAACTAGTATTTTCCACTCGGGTACATTAACTTTTAAAAGGCAACTGGTTTGGGATAAATCTGTACACGAAATCATTTTCCACCTTCCACTGCGGAAAATTTTGAGGAAATTCTTTAATTTGCTGCCTTAAATTATCGTACCATGGATCTATACGATCTATGTCTACTGTATCAATTCTTACGCCAATCTCTGCATTAAGACTGTTTTTTTCGTCCGCTGTATGATCTGGGATTCTTGACAAAGCGTCAGGAATAACATTGTGGACTCCTTTTTCTATGAATTAAATTAAATGTATGTTGTCTCAGCCTAATCACCCAACGCGCTAGTTTGCCACTAGGGTTTTTAATAGAATTAAGCCACAATAAACTATAATGATCTGTTATGACCGTGAAAGGAACACCTTCTATGTAAGGTCGAAACTTTTCGATGTTAAAGAGTACTGCTAAACATTCTTTTTCAACAACCGAATAGTTACGTTCAGCCCTTGATAAAGTTCTACTGGCATACGCTATCACTCTTTCCTCACCATTGATTTTCTGTGTTAGGACGCCCCCTAAACCGGTATTAGAAGCATCACTAGAAATATAAAACTGTTGGGAAAAATCTGGTTGGGATAAAATTGGAGCTGAAACCAATAGCTCTTTAATCTTTATAAAAGATTCTTTCGGCTGCCTTTGTCCAATCTATCGATTGTCCTTTTTTTCGTCCTTTCAAAAGATCATTAATAGGCGACAACAAGGTAGAAAAATTCTCGATAAAACGTCTATACCATGAACACATTCCTACGAAGCGCTTAACTTCCGTAGTATTAGTAGGTCTCGCATAATTAACCATGCTTGCTACTTTATCCGGATCGGTACGCAAGGAATTTGAGCCTACAATATAGCCTAAAAACTTTAGAGAAGTTTTGAAAAAATCACATTTGCTCAAATTTATCGTCAGTCCGGCCTCTTTCAATTTATCTTTTACTTCTTTAAGTAAGCGAATATGCGATTCGAAGTCTTCCGATGTTACTAAAATATCATCGAGATAGGTAAAAATATGTGGCTCATATTTCGGACCAAATATAGCGTCTACTAAACGTTGCTGAGTTTGAGCAGCGTTCTTTAGACCAAACGGCATAGTGACGAACTGAAATAGACCTCGGCCTACTACTGCAAAAGCGGTCTTTTCCTTAGAGGATTTGTCCAAAGGAATTTGCCAGAAAGCCTTTCTAAGATCTATCGAAGATACATACTTAGCATTCCTGAGTGATGTCAAAATTCTGTCGATGTTCGGTAATGGGTAGTTATCAAATTTGCTGATCTCGTTGAGCTTTCTTCCGTCATAGCTTAGACGATGTCACTCCGAGTTTCAACATTTCGTCTAACCCCTTATTTAATACTTTTGACATATACGGAGACATGGCGATGGGCCTTGTCTTTACAGGACTGGCATCAGCCGTATCTATAGACATCTGTCGATGTTCGGTAATGGATAGTTATCAAATTTGTTGACCTCGTTGAGCTTTCTTCCGTCATAGCTTAGACGAAGTCACTCCGAGTTTCAACATTTCGTCTAACCCCTTATTTTATTCGTTCGGCCTAACCTATCTTTACTACTTATTTCATTGAAAGAGCTTATTACGTTTTCTGCGTTTAAGCGTTCCGTCCGCGAGAGATCATCTAGGGTACATAGACGCGAGAAAAGGTTTTCTAAAGGACTTTCTGAATAAAAATCTTTAAAACTTGTATGATAATTGACTTCTAGGGACTGTGGATACCACGAATTATTCTTAAAATTTACTAAAATTCCGAATTTTTGTGCAAAATCACATCCTAAAACCAAAGTATGTGATAGAGAAGGTACTACTAGAGTAGAGATTACTAAACAATGACCATTGCAGACTAGCGGCAACTCAACCGTACCTAAAACTTTTAGACGGCTGCCATCTGCAGTGGTAACACTTCTATTTTTGACATGGCATATTTTTATACTTAAACGACTTAAAATTTTAATACCATTCTGACCTATAACGGAGGCATTTGCACCAGAGTCAAATAAAACCGAGAAATGGGCACCTAATAGATTTATCTTTATATGCGGTCTATTATCTAAATATTTATGCACGAATAAAGGAGACATGTGACCATTTGGAGAAGCAGGAGTTTTAACTTGAGAAGGAGAATTTTTATTAGACTTAAAAAAAAATCTGAAACTTTTTGTAACTATTTAGTCCAATCTGATCTATTGGAATATTTCTTTACTTAAGATCCTCGTTAGAATCTTTCTTTTATCCGCGACCGGACGTTCTGAGAAAGTACGACGGATTTTCAGTTCATAGTCTAATTCATTTTCCAGTAGGTGATTGACTTTAAAATTGAAAGCTTCCATGATAAATGTATTTAGATTTAAAAGAATTGTTTAAAAAGTCGTAAAAATATTTTTCCTGTGCTCCGAATAGTCAAAATAAAATCATGTAAAGGCACTTAAAATATGTAAACTTCTTTACTAAACATTTAAAAAATCTTCAACAATTTCAAAAAAAAATTTCTAAGTATCGCCTTGTATTAAAACTCTTTTATTAAATATGTTAAGAATTTCCTATAAAAAAAAAAAAAACTCTCTAAATACCGTTTCGTATCAGCAAAGTATTTTTAATATTCATGCCAAACATCGGTGAGAAAAAAACGTACATTTTTTTCTTCGGTTAATCGCAAAATAAATCTAACAGTGCAAAATTAAAGTAAACCAGCACATCTGCTAATCTGAACTATAAAGCTAGCTGTTAAGAAAAAAGTAGGAATCTCTTATCTTAGAGTCGATTAACAAAATTCAAATATCTATACCACCATCAGATAAATTGAAATAAATAATTCTACAAATTTCCTGCTTTTGTCTTATTGCTATAGTGTAGTTTCGTTTAATAAATATTATGAAATAAAAATATCTGAAAAGATAGAGCTTTTACTTTGTTCGAAAGCTAGTACACTGAACCCTTTTTTAAAAAAATAAAATTCCAAAAGCCCCGCGTTGACAGCGCTATTTTGTAACCTGCACAACACACTATCCTCAGTTTGAGGCATCTTTTTTTTGTACCCTGTGAAAAGTTGTTTGTCCCACTCTTGAGCGCAATTTTGTTGCCTATGAAAAAGTGTTTAATTGCGCCCCACGTACACTGCGTCATTTTGTACCGTTTGAATATTGGACGCCCCAAGCTTGAGCGCAATTTTCTTGCAGCCCCGCTTTAATTTCTGCTAATGAATTGAGTGGATCCTGATTTTTAAAAGAACTAAAGAAATTAAACAAACACTAGCTCAGTTTTCCTTGGTAGAGAAATATGGGTAAGAGATAATTGTTTTACGTCTTTTTGGAATTATTTTCTATTTTTAAAAAACCTCAGCTGTACGACTTTTTGGGCACCATTCATTTTAAAATAGAAAGGATCTAACTTCAGCTAAAAAGATGAAAAAATGCTGAAAGGGTGTACTGTTGGTAAATAAAGAAATCAGTTTGGTACAGCCGTTCTTATCCTGAAAAGTAAGATAGGTATTCAGTGAGATACTAGCTTTAATCAACAAAAAGAAAATTTATTCATGTTTTTTAAAAAATAAAAAGTTCTAACCTTTGCAGTTTTACAGGATTACAAAAAATTTTAGCCTAACAGGTAGTTATGACATTTAAATTCTAAACTCTGACTACCCCCGAAGACGAAAAATAGTGCTTTTCACTTCACTTTTTAGTCAGTTCAAATTGCTGTTAAGGCACTACTCAGGAATAAGTCTATGGAAGGATGTTTTGGTAACTTACTGTTTTTTATTTCGGCTTCGATGGAACACGACCGATTTCACACTTTTCTAGTAAACACTTAGAGAGCCCACTACGGCTTTTCGTTAAAAAACTTGTGCTTTATTTAGCTCTCATGATTGTTGTTATGAGCCTTTACTGCAGCTCAGTCGAAGGAAGCCTACTTGGCGGCTCCGATGAAAATTAGCCTGGCTGCGGCTTGATGGTACTCAGCCTTCTCGACGGCTAGATGGAAATTAGCCAAGACAGTAGTTCTTCGGACCCTTAAATAAACCGTGCGAACTCTGCCTGTAATATGGCGACGCCGGAACCAAAACTCCGGATACACATTTTCCACCAATCGCGGCGTAGCGGTAGATTCGGTCAGAAACCCGCACAGCACTCTTATATACCGAACGGCTTGGAATCTCTGATTAATATACCGTTCGATACAAAAATGAAAATAAGTACAATTTGAAGTGAAAAATCAGTAACATTACATGGTCTTAAAAATCTAGGAAAAAATGAATGTTACAATATATATATATATATATATATATATATATATATATATAATATATATATATATATATATATATATATATATAGATACAAATATATATATATATATATATTATATATATAATATATATAATATAGATACAAATATATATATATATATATATATATATATATATATATATATATATATATATATGTAAAAATGGGTAAAAATTCGTGAAACAGAACAGCTCCGACCCGACTTGTCCGACATCCAAAAACGATGATTTATATATTTTCAGTTGATGATTATTATAATTATTGTAAATAATACAAGTTTTTAGGTCAATTTTTTTTTCAAAAATTCATAACTCGGAAACTAATTTTTTTTAATGAAAATTCTAGTTGAGATCAAAATGGCCAGAAACATTATGAATATCAAAAAAAAAATTGCATAATGAGAAAATCTTTTTATGACAAAAAAATCACTTTATTAGAAACAAATTGAAATTTAATAAGATTCTTAACCACTTATCGACAACAGGTTTGATTCCGTAGATGCGCCAATATTATGTGCAGAAAAGGAAAGAAAAAAAAACTTTCGGCCCTCATTTGACCTTCAAATGGTGTTAGTTTTTATGAGCGAAGATACTGTGTTAAGCTTGGTTTGACGCAGTGTAAAGTGGCGTGGCGCAACGTAGTGTTATTAGTCGCACATATAATTCAAGATAGTCGCATGTTTTTATCAGTATTAAGTGTTAACAAACACAGTAAGTCTTTAATTAGAAATCGTTTAATTTCTAATTAAAGACTTACTGTGTTTGTTAACCCTTAATATTTATAAAAACATACGATTATCTTGAATTATATGTGCGTCTAATAACACTACGTTGCGCCACGCCCCATTGCACTGCGACACACGATGATCAACGCGGTGCCTTCGCTCATAAAAACTAACGTCATTTGAAGGTCAAATGAGGGCCGAAAGTTTTTTTTCACATTTTCTGCAGAAAATATTGGGCATCTACGGAATCAAACTTATTGTCGATAAGTGGTTAAGAACCTTATTAAATTTCAACTTGTTTATAATAAAGCGATTTTTTTCATTTCATTTTTTTTTTTTTTGATATTCATAATGTTTCTGGCCATTTTGGTTTCAACTAGAATTTTAATTAAAAAATCCGTTTCGGAGTTATGAATTTTGGAAAAAAAATTGACCTAAAATTTTATTGTTTATAACAATTATAATAATAATCAACATCAACTGAAAATATTTCAGAGCTTGTTTACTACCTATATGTAGTATTTAAAATAAATCATCGTTTTTTGGATTTCCGAAAAGTCAGGTCGGAGCTGTTCCGTTTCACGAATTTTTACCCATATTTACATATATATATATATATATATATATATATATATATATATATATATATATATATATATATATATTAATAGAAACTAAAAAATTTTGCTGCACGTTTAGATTTGTGGCCTTTCTACTTAAAAATTCCAAAAAAACTCCAGTCAGTTATTGTCGGATTATTTATTGAATAAAGGAAAATGAAATTAATTAAAAACTATTGCACTGATTTGAAAGGCCACTAACCTAAACGTGAGCATAATTTTTAGTTCCTATTAACATTTTTCAATTAACATTTTGCTCTGTATTTAAATTTAAACCCACTTTACTCTTATCTTATAGATTTCCATGTGATGCTGAACTTTTTATCAAAAATAATTTTTTTTTGTAATATGTAAGATAAACTTTTTCTCCATTTGTATAAAATTTGTTTGGGACACACTGTGTATATATATATATATATATATATATATATATATATATATATATACATATATATATATATATATATATATATATATATATATATATTATATATATATATATATGTATCGTGGTATGTCCTCTTCAAGGTTTCTGGAGTCGAGAAATTCAAAAGTTAGGTTTTTTTTAATTATTTTCAATTTTAACATCAGAAAGGGGTGAAAATGGTGGGGGTGGTTAAATAATACATAGTTTCTATAGGATTTTCGTCTTTTTTTCCAGGTTTTTTTCAATATTTTCATTGTCAACGTCTAAAGAAATTAAAAGGGGTGGGGATTATCTTTTTAACAGAATTATGTGGATTTTTCCTGCTTTTGATAAGAGGTAGGTAACTTATTGTATTTACTTTCCCTGCTAACAGGAAGTGTTTTACTCGTGATAAAATAACCCTTCGAAATTCATTTTCTTTTACAGTCTTTTAGATGACGAGAAACATATTTGTTTTACCTTCTAATTTCATATTAAATAATAATCTAACCATACATCACAAAAAGGGATTATTTTTATTTACATAACAAGAAGTTTTTTAACATACCTGACATTTTTTTTACTTGTATCATCCGTAGTTTGTTTGATGTGATTTTAAAAGAGAGCTTTGTAGTTTTTTAATTATTAAATACTTTTTTGGTTATATAATGAAGGTAAATTTCTAATTCTTTTATTAATATTTTACCATAAAGTGGACTGTATACCTTGGTGTTTATTTTAGAACTATATCTTTGCAAGGAAAGCACTGGGTAAATGATTTATCAATTTTTTAATTTTAACATATTTCTTTTTTGTTTTAGTTAAGAACAGTAAGTTAGATACTTAGATATACTTTATTCTCAAATAAAAGGGTAGGGAGTTTGCTAAAAATGGATAGCGCTTTGATAAGTGATGTGGCAAAAAAAATATCGAAATATGAAAGCAGCACAGAGAGAAAAAGAAAGTTGATATGCTGCGTGTTACCCGCCTCCTACCTACATACTCACCTACTGACCTGACTATCCACCTGGTAAGTAGGTAAGCCATATAACCGTCATTTACCGCCATTTAATCGGCCTAAATTTTGTTTGGTTTGTTGAAAAGCTCTTTTTTAGAGACCTTCAGAACTGAAAACTTTCTTGTCTTGAACTCAGTTAAAAATGTGAAGATGACCTGTAAATTAGAACATACAAGCCGTACTTCTTTAAATTCCTTAAATTATAGACAAGTTATTGTTTTTCGATTCTCTAGAAACTTTAAAGTGTATTTTCTATATAGACTTCTAAAAGTATTAAAAAGTTGAAGTTTAATGAAGTCTTTAGATAGTCTCTTAATAAATGGCATGCTGAGTGAAGCTTGAAGAAAAACCCTATTTTAGTTTCCTCTAAAAGCTTTATTTATTTATTTCTATATTTAATCTTTCCTAAACTTTTAATCTTTTTCCTTTGATTTAGTAAAACATTTTCGATAAATCGGTATGTTAATTCACCTAGACGAATAAATTCGAAGGCAATCTTCGATCCCTCATTAAAAGGAAAAGGACCTACGCAGGCAAACGGTAACAATATCCGAAACGGTCAAAAGATTTTACGATTCAGTGGTCAAGTTACAGTTGATTGGATGTTCAAAGGCGGAACCAAACCTGAATTAATTAGCTTACTAGTAGATACTCTTTTAAGTATACACTTTGTGGTTGTTGATTTTGGCTTTGCAGTAAATTATACACGGAAAAAATAGACAAGTAGAGAAACAAACCACAACTGTGAATACTATTGTTACATTTGTGTAATGTATATTGAGAGCTATAAATTAAAGAAAAAAGAATCACAATAAATTACGTTAATATTATCGCCTTATGATTAACTAAATTACTTCAATTTGTTTTTTTGTACCTTTTTCTAGAAGGTAGAAACTATTTGTATTAATTTTTTTATATTGTAACTTCTTTGTTTCTAATATTGAAGAAATTATGTTATGTTGGAGTAACACGCAAAATTATTGTAAATCTTTCCATAATATTACAAAAAGTTGTATACAGTAATTTATATATTTTGTGGCTATCATAGAAACTATAGTATAAAACAATATGTATATAGTAGTAGTAGGACATTTATTTATTAAGATATGCAGAGTTTGCATAATTTGATGTAGTTTTTCACAAGGTAGTTTCTTCTCAAGTTTCATTATCAATTTGTCCCTTAGTATTTTCATCAGTTTCCACCACATCTTTTTCTTGATTCTGAACTTCTCCATTTCACAACACAATGAGAAATATATATATATATATATATATATATATATATATATATATATATATATATATATATATATATATATATACAGTCCCTGGCCAAATTATTAGACGCGCTGCAAGATTTCATGTAAAATATTAATTACCGAGTGATATTGTACCGTTTTATTATTTTAAATTGATTTGTTTTTTATTTTTATATTATCCAATCAATTACCTATTTATTTGACATAAATAAAACAGCATTAATTTAGAAAAGCATAAGTTTATTATGTTTTAAAAAGAAAAGTTAAATTAACGTTTTTAGTAAAAGTCAATATTTAGTTGAGCCACCTTTAGCCGCTATCAAAGCTTTAATTCTGCGCGGCATGCTATCAATGCAAGATTGTACTGTCTCCTGCATTGAGGATGATGATTCCACACATGAATAATCTTTTCTAGGAGCTGGGTTTTGTTGGTAATCACATCTTTAGCCACTTCTCTTTTCATCAGCTCCCACACATTTTCAATGGGGTTCATATCAGGGCCAATCCAACAGAGGGATATTTTTTTCTGCCAAAAAAGCTTTAACAGACCGAGCAGTGTAGCAGGGAGCTCCATCTTGCATGAAAGTGAATGGTTCCCCCATTTGGAAACCATTCTCTGAGCTGCGGAATCAACCGATTTGTGTAATACTTCTTTGTACTGATCTTGCCTCATTATTCCTTTGACGACGTACAGACGTCCAGTGCCCTTGCCGCTGATGACTGACCAAATCATCACTTTGGTGGGATGTTTAACCGTCGGGACGACACAATCAGGATGAAACTTTTCTCCATGACGACGACGCACATACTGAGCTTTATTCTGCAAAATTTCGAATGTGCTTTCGTCACTGAAGCAGACCTGTCAAAAATAGGAAAAATATATAAACTGCCATGTTTATTTGCTTTATTTAACTGAAAATGATAATAATGTATCAATTATTGATTAAATTGCTGTATCTTACCGATCTCCAGAAGTCCACATCTTTGTCTTGCCATTGTTTGGCCCACTTCAGGCGCTTTGCTTTCATTGCAACTGTTAACTTGGGCTTCCTGGCGGGTCGACAGGCCTTAAAATCTAAGTCTTTCAATTTTCTTCGAACAGTGCGCTCAGAAGCATTTACGCTAGCATCCTGGAGTTGTGATTTTATTACCTTTGTGGTAGCAAATCTGTTTTCTACACAAATTTTCTTCAAACATCTCTCTGACCGTGGAGTGAAAAATTGGTTTTCTACCGCATCTTTTCTTTCTTTTCGGGCTTAATTCCTTCCCTGACTCAATTTTCTTTTTTATGCGTCGTACACTAGCTTCAGAAACCTCCAATCTTCGTGATATTTCTCGGTTTGTAAATGTTTTCGCAATCACAAGGGCCTTCACTTCAGCTTTTTTACGTGGTGAAAGATCGCCTTTTCTACCCATAATGAAAATAGTCCAATTACTTTTTTAAAACACTGCATACAAAATAAACTAATAACTGAGTAGTATAAAACTGTTAAACAAACAATCACAGTCCATAAAGCCACAGAAACACGTCCGTACCTGACTCGATTTCGATCGCGACTGATACAGGTTTGTAATTATTTACGTTCATGTATCACTTTGTCAACACAGTGTCGCCATATGTTAAAAATAAATACAAATATGTAGTCTACAACAATTCTTTTAAATAAAAAATCAATAATATTGTAGTTTAAATATACCATTATTGCATAAAAACTCTTAAGAAACATAAAATTACTAAAAAAAATACAGTGCGTCTAATAATTTGGCCAGGGACTGTATATATATAATATATATATATATATATATATATATATATATATATATATATATATATATATATATATATATATATATAAATATATATATATATATATATATATATATATATATATATATATATATATATATATATATATATATATATATATATATACTAATATAGGATTGTAGTTTGGTTTCCTGAGAATTGTTTTGTTGAAGTTATTAATGATAATAAAAGCAATTTTATTAAATTTTTTTATAACAATGACTTCTATACAGTAAAAAACGCTGTTTCTTAAATTTTCCAAAGATAATTTGCGAAATTGTCTTGGTATGGCATTCCTTTCTTCTATTAATAAATATTTATAATAATGAAAGCAATCTATTACTCAAGAACGTTATGCAGGAGTAACTTTAAATCTAAATTCTAGACAGTTTAAAATTGAAGTGATTGCCAAGGCTTTTTTGGTTACTTGTATATCCTGTTTTACAAATCATGTTGTAATACTAGCAACTTTTGGACATATTAATTTTTGGTTACAGTGGATGTATATAGTTTTTTTAACAATTTTGACAGAGACGTTTCACAAAATTTTACGAGAAAATAAATTATTGTTTATTTTAACAACCACTTTTTTTTATTGCTTGGTTCATAAGTCGTTTTTTTTAACGTTAATATTCTTTATGAGACCTACTGTTTTCTGTATTATCCTAAATCAGTAAATAAACTAAAATCAATTAGGTAGTGCTCAAAACTTTTTTAAAACATATTCAAGAGTTTTTAAATGGCTTCAACTCTGTCTCTCTGACTTAGAAGCAAACCGTTCTCAAGCTAAGCTTCGAGTATGTTGCAGGACTACCAATCTTTACAATTATGTAGAAAATTGATCTGTAAGGGTATAAAAATAAGTAAAGTGATTAGCGACCTTTGCTACAACTTGTGAATAAAAGTTGTACCCATATAGTACACAATATTACACAAAAATATGAAACAAGTAAAATTTAAAAAAAAGCTATAAACTGTCACACATATATGCATCTGCAAGAAAGCAACAAATGACAAATCAAATTATATGCGTTGAAATCACAAAATGTATTTCGAAATATCCTACATAGATTGAGAAGCTATTAAAAATATCAAAGTATAAAAAAGTACCTTTTCACATGAATACTACCTATTTACTTTTCCTGACTACTCAGGTGATATACAATAATAATGTACAAATGAACCCAAAAAATTATATAACACTACATTTTGTATATAATTTTCCTTGTTCCTAGTTAAAACATGTTTCTATTTGTTCATAACTTATTTGCAAAATTTTAGAAAGTTAAAAATTGAGAATTTTCAATTTTTCTGATATTTCCTAAATAGATAATCGACGGCATCTGCTAAAATATTTACAGCTTTTCTGAAACCCTTTAAGTTGGTAAAAGAACTTTTCATGGTGTGGTTACTGAGTAGGTAGGCAATGACATAAGAAATTTTCAAATTTTTTTTAACGAGGCTAAGAAATATTTTTTAGTTTTTAATTTCCATCGATTTTTATAAATTCTACCTCAGACTCTTACCTAAATGTTCTGAAAATTTTAAATATCTGTGATCTTTAACATACAGTTTTTTTCTGGGAGCAAATGTTACTTATAATAGAGTGACACCACTTTCTATATAGTGTGCCAGTATGTTCATCGATGCCCGATTAATGTATCTGGGAAGTCAGATCAAATCTTAATTTGGTACATCTCCATTAGGAAAAATTAAGGCTTTAATATTTCATTTCTACATAAATACAGCCAAAATAGGTAATCCAGAAAATTTAATAATTATAACTGGGTGGAAAATCGTGAAACGGAACACCTCCGACCCGACTTTTTGGAAATCGAAAAACAATAATTTATTTTAATACTGCATATAGGTAGTAAACAAGTTCTGAAATATTTTCAGTTGATGTTGATTATTATAACTGTTGTAAACAATGCAATTTTTTTCAAAAATTCATAACTCGGAAACCTTTTTTTTAAATTAAAATTCCAGTTGAGATTAAAATGTCCAGAAAAATTATGAGTTAAAAAAAAAAAACGCTGCATAATGGAAAATTTTTTTTTAATGACAAGAAAATTACTTTATTATAAACAAATTGGAATTTATTAAGGTTCTTAACTACTTATCGACGATAAGTTTGATTTCGTAGATGCTCCAATGTTTCCTGCATAAAATGAAAAAAAATCTTCCTGCCCTTTTTTGACTCTCAAATGCAGTTTTTTGAGCGAAGGTACCGCGTTGAGCGTGGCGTAGTGCGGTGCAAAGCGGCGTGGCGCAAGGTAGTGTTATGAAACGCACATATAATTCAAGAGAATTGCATGTTTATATAAATATTAAGAGTTAACAAACACAGTAATTCTTTAATTAAAGAAATCGTTTAATTTTCACGGGAAAAACATTTTTTAGAAATCTCCAACAAAAAATCTATAGTAATCCAGAAATCTTGTCCTAATGTTAAATTAATGGGTTACATAATAATTAACAAATCTAACATCTTTCGAACAAATTTTAAAACACGTCTTTTCATTAACTGGCACGTAACCGTGGAATTGACGTGTATTTCGAATTGATGATGATGATGTTTTGGTGCCAGCGCGCTTTAACTGCGAGGTTATTTAGCGCCCATAGTTTGGAATTGATTGTACTCGCTTAATACGAGTTCTCAGGAATTTAGCATGAGTTTCGTATTGCAGTTTTGTACAATAATCAAATTTTATATTCTTAAAGAACTTTCGATCCCAAATATACAGATCTTCGGTACTGAGAATTTTCGCACCATCAATTTGACGTAAGCTTGAAAAATATGCTTGGCGTTTTACGGTACTATCTATACTGTCACAAGCACCTTTACCATGCGAAGTAGCGAGAAAATGTCACTCCGCTTCTACATTAAAATCTAACTTAAGCTTTAACAAATTAAAAAAACTGAATTTATTTTTGAATTGGGCACCAGATCCATCCGAAAAATAAAATAATTTAACAAGAGCTTAGTCGCGTACATAAAAGAAAATCACGATTGTCAAAGTGTAAAAAAAAAATATCTTATTTTTGGTTGAATCGAGTGCCCAATATAAAAATAAATTCAGTTTTTCTAATTTTTTAAAGCATATATAAGTTACAGTTTAATGTAGAAGAGGAGTGGCATTTTTTTGCTACTTCGCACGATAAAGGTGCGTAAGACGGTATAAGTGATACCGTAAAACGCCAAACATAATTTGCAAGTTTACGTCAAATTGATGGTGCGAAAATTCTCAATGCCGAAGATCTGTATATTTGGGATTGAAAGTTTTTTAAGGATATAAAAATTTGATTACTGTACAAAACTGCAATATGAAACTCGTGCTAAATTCCTGAAAACTCATTTTAAGCGAGCACAATCAATTCCAAACACACGTCAATTCCATAGTTACGTACAATTTAATGAAAAGACATTGTGTTGTAAAATTTATTCGAAAGATGATAGATTTGTTAGTTATGATGTAACCCATTAATTTAACATTACAACAAGATTTATCAATTACTATAGTTTTTTTTTGCTAAAGGTCTCCTAAAAAATGTATTTTTCCCATGAAAATTAAGTAATTTCGAATTATAGAATTACTGTGTTTGTTAACCCTTAATATTTATATAAACATGCGATTATCTGGATTTATATTGTTACACCACCGCTCAATGCGGTGCGTTCGCTCATAAAAACTAACGCCATTTGAAGATCAAATGAGGGCCGAAAGATTTTTTTTTTTCATTTTCTCCAGAAAACATTGGCTCATCTACGGAATCAAACATATTGTCGATAAGTGGTTAAGAACCTTATTAAATTCCAATTTGTTTATAATAAAGCGATTTTTTTGTCATTAAAAAATTTTTTCCGTTATGCATTTTTTTTTTGAAATTCATAATGTTTCTGACCATTTTGGTCTCAACTAGAGCTTATTCACTACCTATATGTAATATTAAAATAAATCAATGTTTTTGGATTTCCGAAAAGTCGAGTCGAAGGTGTTCCGTTTTAGGAATTTATACCCAACTTGATAAAAACAATTTCAAAAAATCTCTTTCTCTAAATTTCAGTTTTCCAAATTTGAGTAGCAGCCTCAATAGTGTAAACATATGATAATTAATTTACATGTTAATAATGGTTAGTAATTGTGTGGTTTCTGCTTCGGACGCTGTTGTAATAGTTTGGTAACTATGTAAGTATGAAATGTTATAGCCGTATTAAATGATTAAAACAATATTGGTAATGAAGTGCAGGCATAGAACTGCCTTAATTAAGTAAACAGAATCGTGTTCAAATGAAATATTCATCGTATAGATATTGCAATCGATGTACGAGCAATAATGACACTTTTCGACATTTTAAAAATGATGGAGTATTACCATACACATCATAATTATAAGGTCGATGGATAAAAACCCAATGTTTACATGTAAATGGCCGTATATTTTGTAGGAAGTTACAGCTGTTAGTTATACTAGCCTGAAATTTGAACATCTCTCAATAAAATTGTACACTGGTATTCTTCACAACCGAATTAAAATGGAACTCTTTTACACTACATTTATTTGCTCGTAGAGTAAAGAAAGAAGAGTATCATGCAATGATAAAATATTTTTATTTAAAAAAGTAGACGACGGCCCAGTTTGAAAAACTGAAGGAAGTTTATGGGGACTCTGTACCAGCACTCAAAACCATTTGTTACTGGGTGAATGAATTTAAACGTGGCTCTTCGTGCGTTGCACGTTCAGGTTGCAGATGGAAGCTTCTTCTGTAGAAATGATCGATGATATTTATGGTATCGTGATGGCAGATCTTCGCATTAAGCTTCGTGAGATTGTTGAGAAGATGAACATCTCATATAGCATAGGGTAGCATAGGGAGTAAAATCTCATATGGCTGTGCGAAAATTTTAAACGTCAATGGACGAACAATATTATTTGTAAGCATTAGTTTCTAAGAGTTATATATTAATATTTTCAATATTAAACTAAGGCTTAAAAAGAATTATTAATTCTACAACTGGTCTATCTTCGATATTTACTAGTAATTGATCAACTGGCACGATGGACTGTTGGCTAAGCAACGCTCTTATGGTATGTCTGAAACGTTTTGTTTGTGGCTCTCATGTTTCCTCACAGAGCGTTCTTTACGAGTAGCAGTCGACGAATTTCTTTCTAAGACCTTCACTATCAACGCCGGTGTGCCCCAAGGCTCCATATTATCTCCTACTCTCTTTTTCATTTACATTAACGATCTGCTGGAATAGACCGGAAATCAAATATACAGCTTTACAGACGACAGTATGCTTATCTCTTCATTCACTTTGTACGCTCGGACATCGGCTACTCAGACGAATATCAGCAGACAGCGGGAAGTCGTTCAACTTAACAAAGCTATGGTCTGTTCTGTTTAGTGTATTTGAGAGTGAATTCAGACAGAGTCAAAACTAAAGAGCGCTGAGTGAATCTCCCTGATATATACACCGTCTGATGTACAGCCCTTCTGTTTGGAAGTGTTCGGTTTGTGTTTTTAGGTGGATTTTGGCTTTCCATGTTTTCATAATTCGCTCGAGAAATTGCCTGAGGGCTTGGTTGATTTTGTAGCTTTCTAGCTCTAATTAACTAGCTGTGGGGTATGGAGTCAAAGGCTTTTTTGTAGTCATGGTTTGTCCCATGATCGCGCTATCTATGATCAACTGCTCTTTGCATCCTCGGCTATTTTTTCCTGCACCCCTTCTGCTCTTCTGTGATAATATTGTGGTATATTAGGTGTTGTTCTATTTTCTTGGAAGTTGTGGCTGTGATGATCTTGTATAAGGCTAGAAGACAGGTGATAGGTCCGTAGTTTCACGGGTTTGTGGCACCTGAGCTTTTGAGTTTAATATATATTATTCCTTGTGTAAGGAAAACGGGGAATGTGTGTAGTTGTAGAATGGCTTTGTTGTTTTGGTGTGCGACTGTGTGGTGGTAAATTGTTTGTACTAGAAGTTTTGTATATTGTCTATTCCACGGCATTTCTAGTTGTGTGTGTGTTTTGATTGTTTCCGTAAATTCTTGTGTAGTTAATGTGAAATTCTCTTGTTCTGTCGCATGTTTATGTTTGTCTTCTTCGGATTTGATTGATGTTATTATTGTGTAGTTTAGGTTCTGACCAGATACTTTTCCAATAATCTGTGAGTTCTTGTTTGCTTGGTGGTTCAGTCATTGCTGTCTGCTCGTTGTACACAGTTTTTCGGTTTCGGTAGAACTGTTTTTCGCTTCTTCGGAAGAAGTTGTTGGTATCTTTCCTCTCATTTGATTCTTTGTATCTACGGAGTCTTGTGGCATATACGAATGGTTTTTATTTCAAAGTATCAAGGATTTCTGGCAGTGTTCGATTGTGAGATTTGAATCTGATCTTGTCTACACCCTGGGTGACACGTTCGGACGCGTTCCCGTTTATAAACGGGGTAAGGTGTCCTATATCTCTTTTGATGGTGTTGATTTTGTTTCCTATTCTTATTTGCCATTTGAATTTTCGTTTTGTGCTGTTGGGGTTTCTTTGGCGTTGCGAGAGTTTTCCTATTAATAGTATTAATATTATTACTTTATTAACGGAATGCAAATTCTGGAAAATTTATTATCCTTAGGATGATGTAATATTAAATTAAAAACACATATTCTCTATTTTAATAGTTTATTCTTGGAATGAAACAACACTACTTGATTGGAAGCATGGTTTAATTATTGGTAAAACATAGAAAAGTTTATGGTGGGGTACTTCCAAGAATCATGATTTTTAATCCGTTCACAGTCAATCCAGATACATTTGGATGTTTCTGAAGAAGAAAAAATCAATAATGTATATATATATATATATATATATATATATATATATATATATATATAATATATATATATATATATACTTATGTATTTATATATTTTAGAATAATTACACTTGATGTTAATCCGATACAGTAATTATAGATTTATACCTAGTTTCCAAGGGATTTTAATGGTAATTTGCTTTGTTTATTACGATGCACATGGGCAATGCAGAGTACAATCTACGCACGGTTATAATTGAGTAATTACATGCTTTACATGGGCGACAAATCAAACCGAATTAACAATCAATATAATTATAACTTATTCAGACTATAATCCTGATATTACTGAACAAAAGAATTTCTACATACTGTATCGAAAATTTAATATTTGAGGTTCTTTGGGATTTTACTAGGAAAGTTTAATAAAATTCTAGTACAAAATGAAAAAGGAATATTCTATACCACAAGGTGTTTTTTTTTTAATAATAATTATACTAGTGAATGAAGCCGTTCCTGTTGCATGACCTTAAAATGCAAGCTTGTTTTATTTTGGTGGGTAGTATCAAACGGTAAAAATCTATATTTAATACAAAGATTAAGAACTATGTCTCTGGTATACAATTGTTAGTGTACGGTAGACACTTGGAAATAACATAAGAACAATTTTCTAAAGTATGATTCAGATGTTATTGTTTAAGTCCGGGTATATTTTTAAAGAGTAAATGTAGATCTCATCAAGAACAAAAAGTTGACTAATTTTTAGGCTAACTTATTGTTTGTACGCTTAGAGAAAGGCCAGCTAAATGAAGAGATTAACATGCCTGTTATAGAGTACAAAATTTTGTTATTGACACTTACCTTCTCAATCATATCTATCCATCCACTTCTTGTATGCATGATGAGCTTGCAACTTCACTAGAATGTCCTTCCTTGGTCGATACGATTTTTTATACAGCACCAAATATTTCCCCGAAATACTCCCAGCTGCAGAGAAATGTCCAAACTTATTTGGCCTTACCACGTAACACTGATTGGTGTGACGCCACCTAACGACTGGAAGAGGTATGTACGCGGGCGACTACGGCTAACGTTGATTCCAGCTGACGGTGGCATATTGAATCGGTAGCAGCTCGGAGGGACTGTCGGTAGGCGGCGGCAATGGCTTGTACTTCTTGTCAACTTTTTCTGGACTTGAGAGAGGTGGTATCCAGATAACAGCACGTGCTAAGCTGGAACTATAGTTTGGAGCTAGGGATGCCATACAAAATATTGAGTGAAGGTTTGTGTAATTTTTTAAATCTTACATAGTTCTACAACTTACTAAAATTTTATCCTTCTACTTCTCTAGCACTATTTCAATTTGCAGATATCCTGTGGATTACCTAGATTTAAATAACAAATACAAAGGGAATATTTATAATAACAAAACTGCACCCAAGAATTAAAATATTTTTCGTATAAATTGGCAGCACTAAAATTGCCGTCTAGAAAATTTTATGCCAAATGTGTATGCGGAATTTTAAATTTAAATGAGGTTGAAAAAGTCATCTCCTCTTCGTAATGCGTCGGAAATTAAAAAATTTTTAATGTCGAAGAATTAAAAAGTGTATCATAAACATAATTCCCGCGGTTAGTTGCAAACGCTTTTATTAAAATAAAGCAATTGTTATCGGGTTTTTTATATTTGTACATGATTTCGTTGTATACTTTCTACAAAATGGAAAATGGTTTTTGGCCTTAATAATTTTTAAGAAGATTTTATTAGATGTTTCAAAATCTGTATACATATATATATATATATATATATATATATATATGGTATATATATGTATATCCCATGGGGCGGTCTAGCAAATACAGATAACACTTTTAGGAACTATTTGTTTCATGAAAAGGTGCGCTTCTGCAATTAATTATGAGCTGTGGTCTGGCCGCCTTGTTCCGAAAGACTTTAAATAAGTCACCGACAGAGTGCAGTCTAAGCAACTATTTGGTCATAGATAAATATACACACACACACACACACATATATATATATATATATATATATATATATATATATATATATATATATATATATATATATATGGATGTCCCATAAACCAACGTATTCTCTTCTAGGGAGAGTATGTACATATAACCTAAGTAAAAAATTGTTAGATTTCGAGATATGAAATCAAATTCGTGAAAATCAACACCTTAGATCAATAATTCCAAAAAAATAATATATATATATATATATATATATATATATATATATATATATATATATATATATATATATATATATATATATATACATATATATATATATATATATATATATATATATATATATATAAAAATATACATATATATATATATATATATATATATATATATATATATATATATACATATAAACTTACTTACCTAAACCTTATGTCTTTTCTGCCCCTTTAGGGGTGTAAGACCCGTGGAGTTGAGTTATTCTATATTTGTCTTTTCCACATTTCCTTCCACCTCTTTTTATCTTGTGTGGCTCGTCTTGCGTGTTCCCACTCTATTCCTCTTTTAGCTACTGCCTCTAAACCAACGTATTCCCTTCTAGGGGTGATAGGCCAGCTCATAACTCATCAGAGTATGCACATATAACCTTAGTAAAAAATTATTAGATTTCGAGATATGAAATGAAATTCATGAAAATCAACACCTTAGATCAATATATCAGATATATTTTTTTCTAAAAAAAAATATTATATATATATATATATATATATATATATATATATATATATATATATATATATATATATATATATATATATATATATATATATATATATATATATATATATATATATATATATATATATATATATATATATATATACATATATATATATATATATATATATATATATATATATATATATGTATATGTATATATATATATATATATATATATATATATATATATATATATATATATATATATATATATATATATATATATATATACATATATATTTAAATATATATATATATATATATATATATATATATATATATATATATATATATATATACTTACTTACTTAAACCTTATGCCTTTCTGCCCCTTTAAGGGTGTAAGACCCGTCGAGTTGAGTTATTCTATATTTGTCTTTTCCATATTTCCTTCCACCTCTTTTTATCTTGTGTGGCTGGTCTTGCGTGTTCTCACTCTATTCCTCTTTTAGCTACTGCCTCTCTCACATCCCCCAACCATGCCCTTTTAGGACGGCCTCTTGTTCACTTTGGCTTCAAACACTTGTCTAACTATTCTTTGTTCAGGCATTCTTTCGACGTGGCCATACCATCTCAGTTGTGCTTCGGCAAACTTTTCCACCATTGGTTTCAGGTTGAAATTCTTTCTGAGTTGTATATTCCTAACCCTGGCCACCCTTGTTTTGTCCTCTAGTTTCCTTATGAATCTAATTTCTGTAGCTGTTATCTTTCCTTTCTGTCGTTCTGTCATTGTCCATGTTTCTCCTTTATATAAAAGTAATGGTGTTGCAACCTTCTCGAATACTTGGGCTATTTTTGGTATCTGTTTCTTTCCTAGGTAAGTATTCTTTATACCATTAAACAATCTTACTCCTGTTATTATTTTATCCTTGATCTCCTCTTCCATCTTTCCACCCTCCGTTATTGTTGATCGCAAATATTTAAACATCTTCACTTGGTCCAGCCTTTCCTCTCCTATCTTTATTTCATGTTGTCGCTTTTGCTTTCCTATTATCATAGTCTTTGTCTTTTCTTTATTAATTTTCATGTTTATGTTTTCCATTGCTTTTTTATATATCCGTATGTTCCTATTAAGCGTTTCCTCGTCCTTTGCTATAATAACCATATTCTCCGAATAGCATAGTTCTGATATTTCTATTCTATATACATATATATATATATATATATATATATATATATATATATATATATATATACATACATATATATATATATATATATATATATATATATATATATATATAAACAACATACATATATATATATATATATATATATATATATATATATATATATATACTCGTATATATATATATATATATATATATATGTATATATTAATTAACACATCCCTCCTGATAATTCTGTTAATACGCATGTTATTTCATATTTGAAAATGCCAAAAATTTCCAATTCATATTCGTAAGTATTTTCTCTTTGTGCAGTGATTTGCTTTTGTTTAAACGTTGTTTCGATCAGGATGTGCTAAGTTGAAAATGTGGAATCTTTGGCACAATGACACTACTCACTATATATCACCACTACACCAAACCCTTTATTTTTACACCCTACGCGCGTTTCGTTAACCATGTTAGCTTCATCAGGAGCGATAATTGACCGACTTTGAGTCAATCATTGCTCCTGATGAAGCTAACATGGTTAGCGAAACACGCGTTGAGTCCAAAAATGAAGTGTTTGGTGTAGTGGTGATATATACTGAGTAGAATCAGGATGTAGTTATGTATTCTCGAAAATATCTTTAAACTATGGATAGAGGAGTGATCCGTTTGTAACGAATATAATGTTTCTTTTTACTTTTTATATGGGTAAAGCTATTAAACATTAAGGTAAAGTAATAGGTTTCATAGTGATCGATCAGAATCTTAAAATTTGCATAACCTTTTGTGTGTACTCCCAAAAAAAAAATTATGGGGACGTGACAAAATTTACAATTAATTACGGAAACAATTGCAAATATAAATGAATAATTTGTTACAATTCCAAATAGACTCTAATATTAAATATTGAAATAATTTTGTAATTCCACGACAACTTATTCAATTTCGGTAAATTTGTATTTTAATGGAATATCGAATAATAAATGTTTTATACAGTCAGTATATTAATGAATTAATTCCATACGAATTAAGTTTAAATTTTAATGCATTACTTTATAAAGAGATCAATAAAAATTAAATGGTTTGTCTGTATAATTTCAAATATAGTTAACAACGTTATTTTTGCTACTTTTTAATCAGTTGGTGTGTTTAATTCATTTTTATTTCAAATATTTATTAAAAATTTATGTAGTCCTTGAAAACTTATTTAAATATTATATTCAACTTCAACGAATTAAAACCAAATGTAGCTGGTACTACCGTAAACAATTTGAGTAAATATGTGTTACCACAGAAGATGAAAGAGATCTGAGAATTCCAGTTGGTAAAATTTATCCTATTTCCTGAAATTAAAATATTTTATAGCCAACACTTCAAATATTTGGCTTTGACCTATTTTCCCAAAAGTAATTAGGTGAGTATACATATACAACATAAAATCATCTATTCACATATAGTGTATCTACTTAATAATTGAAAGGTTGTTGAGTTATAGAACAAAAATATTTTCTTTACAACTTAAAGTGACAAAAAAATGTAAATAAACAAAACTTCTCTTAAAATTTGAATATGACAAGAAACACAATAAAAGACAGTATAATAGGTTTCTTTTTTAAATTCCAGTAAGCAAATTTACTAAAAGTTCGATCCGGTCTAGTTGTCGAATTTATAACGTGTAACCGCCGGCTTTTGTGTTTTTTTTTGTGTTGTACTGTCAACACGAACTAGCGTATTAGCCATGAGCTTATATTTATATATATATATATATATATATATATATATATATATATATATATATATATATATATATATATATATATATATATAAGCTCCTACAGCATCTCCATGAATTTCCTTCAGTTCAGTCTCTATCTGAGCACTTTTTTAAAATAAAAATGTTTTATTTAGCTGCTAAAAAACAACTAAGTTTTGAATCTGATTGAAACTTTAAAAACAACCGTTATTAAAATCACGCTTAACAAAGTTTCCCGCTATTTCGTAGAAATTTACCAGACTTATTAATCCACCGCCATACTTATGCCGGCCTAAAAAAAATGTTTAGTATGTTACCATGTGCCTAAAGAGGACTGCACTTTAAACTCTCTAGACATTTTCCTTTTTAATTTTGGGAAAAAATCAACGTGATAGGGTAATATTGATAAGATTTTAACAAAATCCAAAAATATTGTGGAAATAATCACCGCATGTTGATACGGTTGTTTACCGATTGTTGTATCAATAGAGTTTATTGGATCTGTAAATATTAGTTTTAATCTGAATAATCACGAGGATCATTCATAAATATTTATGAAATTATTTTTAGGAATAAAATATACAAAATGTCCTGTCCATTAAATTTTTTTTTAAAGAATTTGATTTCTTTTCAGACATATCTGTTTGTTTATTACCATCTACGTATATCTTAAACTGGAAAAGTTATCGCTCCGAAGTTTTTGGGGTCGACACATAATTCTCCTTTCTACTAGTGATCTTTTGTGACCTATTTTTTCTTCTTTCATTCTGAGTTTCTAGGTTTCAACCATTCTTCCTTTTATCATTTTATTGTCGCTTCTTTTTTTATCCATTGTAGTCTCGTCCGATATTCAGCGCACTATTTTCATGTCTGTTGTTTTAAATATTTCTGTTATTTTTAAAGTTGCGGTTCGGGTTTACACTATGTATAGTGTAGGCCTAACTGTAATCGTTTTAATTTCTAAGTGTTTATTACGCCCTATTGCATTCTATTTTTTCATCGCCTTTGCAGCTTGATCTCTAACTTCTGAGTAGATATAATTAAAACTTGATAAATCTATACGAGACGTTTAAACTTTACTCAATTTTTTCCTCCACAACAAGATTGCAGGATAGTATTGTTTTGTATATTGTCATAAACTATGATCTTGCTGTCGTTATTATGATTTCAATTTGTAGGCGTTTTTTTAAATTGTATATATAGTAATTCTTTGCTATCAGTACGATATCATCAGCATAGTACAGTATAGTTTTTTCTTTGTCTCCCATTCTATAATTATTTAGCTTACGTTCTTGTTTAATTACTCATCCATTATAATGTTCAAAAATATTGTACTAAAGAGGATTTTTTCTACAGGTATTGGCTCTGTACGTTCGCCATTTATTTAAACTACGATCATTTTGTGAATAAATATTTTCTATGGTGTTAATAATATTATACGATACTTGCCTTTAATAAGTGAACTCACGCGAGTTGTACTAGATCCAAAACTTTTTCTCAGTCAAAGAAACATGAGAATGCTGGCTTATTGTATTCTTTAGATTTTTCGGTAATTTATCTTGCGATTTGAATAGCGTCCGGACAAAACCTTCCTAATCTACTACAAGTACACTGTAGGGGCAGCCATAGCGTAGTGGTTAAGGTGTCTGTCTTCTATGACGGAGACTCGAGTTCGAATCTTGGTTCTGAAAAAAGTAATAAATTTTATAATAATATAAAAAATGACGGTCGCTTCGGACAGGAAGGCAATGGCACACCACCCGTAGTATACCCGTAGTATCATGCCTAGTAAAGCCCTCTTATTTTGACCCTTCAGAACCGGCATTAAACTGTAGATCGCCTTTGTGTGTGGAAACACTTAAAAAGGCACCAACCACAGGCAAAGGGTCCGTATCGGATATGGTACTTCAAGAAGATGAATCAGTACACTATGCTCATTGAATTTATTTGCTATTATCTTTGTTGTTGGCTAGTACCTTATTATTCCTATTTTTGAACTGCAAGATTATAGTGTTGGTTCTTGAGTTACCTATGTTTACCTGTTATTTTAGGTAACGATTTTGTCGATTATAGCTGTGAACTGTGGAGATAATTTGTCTCCATTCTTCTTAATCAGTTCATTAACCATATCACCTTGACATTGTTTTTCTATTTTTAAGTTAGTAAACTAATATTTCTATATCCTTTTTTCCTTAATGAAAAGTTCTGATATTGATTTAAATTTATTCTTCATCCACGTTTCTTCTATGTGTAATTAGTGCTTATTAAAGTTCTTCCTTTGATTGTTGAATAACTCCATATTTAATTTTAAGCTCGTAAAAGAATTTTTCCATTTTTTTGTGAAAGTCTTTCAGTGCTCGATTCTGATTCTTCTGACTAACGAAGTGGTAGAAGGACCTTTTATAATAGATTCCCTAATGCTGTCACTATCACGATAGTAAAATGGAAAAGTCATACTTAGTTACAAATGATTTATTTACAGAGAAAATTATGAACTTAACAAAGGTAAGATAAGCGTTGAATTAAAACAGGCACTTTCTTTCAGCCTATTTTAGTGTCGCAAGATAATCTGTGCATGTATCTCTCTACGGTCCCCGGTCGTTAAATCAACTTGACACATTTAATTATTTGAGTTCCTAAATGTATATCTACCTACTTCAATATATATATATATATATATATATATATATATATATATATATATATATATATATATATATATATATATATATATATATGTATATATATATATATATATATATATATATATATATATATATATATATGTATATATATATATATATATATATATATATATATATATATATATATGTTATATATATATATATATATATATATACGAGGTTGGTTTGAAAAGTCCGTGCAAAAATAAAAACTACTTATGTGTTTGGGGTAAACCTTTTTTATTTTTTCGACATAGTCTCCTTTTAGGCTTATACACTTCGTCCAACGATGTTCTAGTTTGTTGATCCCTTCCGAATAACAGGATTTGTCCAAGTCTGCAAAATATCCATTAGTGTCTGCAATCACTCCTCGTTTGAATAAAATCTTTGTCCCGCCAGCCATTTCTTCAAATTGGAGAACAAATAGTAGTCCGAGGGAGCCAAGTCTGGAGAATAGGGGGGATGTGAAACGAGTTGGAATCCTAGTTCCATTAATTTTGCGACCACAACTGCTGAGGTGTGTGCTGGTGCGTTGTCGTGATGGAAAAGGACTTTCTTGTGGGCCAATCGCGGGCGTTTTTCTTGCAGCTCGGTTTTTCAAACGGTCCAATAACGATGAATAATATTCACCTGTAATAGCTTTACCCTTTTCCAGATAGTCGATGAGGATTATCCCTTGCGAATCCCAAAAGACAGTCGCCATAACCTTTCCGGCCGAAGGAACTGTCTTCGCCTTTTTGGTGCAGATTCCCCCTTGGTAACCCATTGTTTAGTTTGTTGTTTGGTCTCAGGAGTATAGTAATGTATCCATGTTTCATCCACAGTGACGAAACGACGCTTAAAGTCCTCCGGATTCTTCTGGAACAGCTGCAAACCATCCTTGCAACACTTCACACGATTCCGTTTTCGGTCAAGTGTGAGCAATCGCGGCCCCCATCTTGCAGATAGCTTTCTCATGTCCAAATGTTTATGCAAAATATTATGTACCCGTTCAGTCGAGATGCCCACAGCACTAGCAATCTCACGCACCCTAACTCTTCTGTCATCCATCACCATATCATGGATTTGATCAATGATTTCTGGAGTCGTAACCTCCACAGGCCGTCCAGAACGTTCAGCGTCACTTGTGCCCATATGGCCAGTCCGAAAATTTTGAAACCACTTATAAACTGTTCTAATCGAAGGTGCAGAGTCACCATAATGTTTATCAAGCTTCTTTCTCTTTAGTCTCCTGAGGCGTTTTGCCTTTCATAAAGTAATGTTTAATCACCACACGAAATTCTTTTTCGTTCATTTCTTGAAAATCATTCGACTTCCTTGATTCACACGAATATCAAACACAAAGAAATAGACCAGTATGGCTGAAACTTGGTGTGCGTTCATTCAAGATATGCTACTAACTAAACATGACCTCGATACGCGCCGGTGGTGCTATCTCCCGGACTTTGCACGGACTTTTCAAACCAGCCTCGTATATATATATATATATATATATATATATATATATATATATATATATATATGTATGTATATATATATATATATATATATATATATATATATATATATATATATATATATCAAGGATTTTCTACAGCTAACGCTGTCTTTCTTCTCTCAGCCTTTGATTCCATCCGTTTCTATCTCCCCAGTCTCCATCTGTTAGACCTCTGTCCTCCATAGCCTCGTCCAGATCGTCTCTCCACGATCGTCTGAGTCTTCCTCTTTTTCTTCTCCCTATAGGGCTCCACTCCGTTATTTTCTTTATTCACCTATTATCTTCGCTCCCTCTTATGTGTCCATACCAGTTTAATCGTTTTTCTTCATTGGTGTTTATTGCGTTCTCTTTGATGTTCATTCTGCTTCTTATTTCTTCATTTGTTATTCTCTCCATACGTGTCACTCTACAACATCTTCTCCAATACTCCATCTCTACCACGTTAATTTTAGATTTATATCTTTTGTTGATCGTCCATGTTTCTGACCCGTATGTCATTATGCTTTGTATTATTGATTTGTATATGCGTGTTTTGTTTCTCTTTGTAATGTGCTTATCCCACAGGATCGAATTTAATTGTCTTTTGCATGTCCACGTTTGTCCTAATCTAGCTTTAATCTCTTCTTCTGATGTTGCGTTTTTTGAGATGATGGTTCCTAAATATTTAAATCTATCGGTTCCTTTGATTATTGTTTCGTTATCGACTTCTAGATTCTCCACATTTCCCTCCTTTGTTGTTAGGTATTCCGTTTTATCAAAGTTTAATGCTAATCCTGCTTTGGTGTATTCTTCTTTGAGTTTTCTTACCATATAACTGAGGTCTTCCTCATCTTGCGCTATGATTACTTGGTCGTCTGCGAAACTTAGAGTATATAAGTAATCGTCTCGTATTGTGACTCCCATTCCACTACATTTTTGCTTCCATTTTTTTAATGTTTGTTTGAGGTATATTTTGAATAGTATTGGGAATGTAGAGCATCCTTGTAATAGGCCTTTTGATGTTTGAAGTCTCTTCCCTCTTTTGTGTCCTATTTTTATGTTCACTGTGTTGTTTTCGTAGAGAGTTTTTACTGCGTATATTAGTTCTTTGTTAATGCCTATTGCTTTCATTGCGTTCCATAATCTTTGTCTTGGTACTGAGTCATAGGCCTTTCTTATGTCTATGAAGGCTAGATGAGCTTCTCTATTCTTTGCCAGTTTTTTTTCCATTGTTTGTTTTATAGTATATATGTGGTCTATACATGATTTTCTGGCCGTAAAGCCTGCTTAGTCTTCTGCAATTTTTCCTTTTATATTTTCCTCCATGATATTTTTAATAATTTTTCCATACAAACGCCCCATACTCGATATTATGCTTAGGCCTCTATAGTTTGTGCATTTTCTGCGATCTCCCTTTTTAAATATAGATACTATATAAGCTTTTGACCATTCCTCTGGTATTTTTTCTCCATTTATCGCTATGTGGAACATGTTTCTGAGCATTCGATGTAATTTATTAGACCCGTACTTAATCATTTCATTTACCACACCCCCAGGCCCTGCAGATTTATTATTTTTGAGTGTTTTTATTGTCTTCTTTACTTCTTCATAGGTTAGTTCTATCTCCTTTATTTCTTTATTCTGTTCTTCTTCAGGGTTCTCTTCTTGGAATTCTTGTCTGTCTTCTGTTAGCAGCTTTTTATAATATTCTTCCCACTCGCGGATGTACTCTATATACGTCTTCGCTCTATAGTTGGTCCTTAATGCTTTAATTATTCTCCATGACCCTGTGCTTCTACTTCCTTCCTATAAACTGTGCTTCTACTTCCTCCTATATACTGTTCTACATGTTCGCACGACTTTTCCCATCTCTCGTTCTTTTCTTTGTTTATCACCCTTCTCGTTTCTGCATTTTTCTCTTTATATTTCTGTAGATCTTCTTCTGATTTTGTATTCAGCCCATTTCAATATATAAAATACCTAAAAAATAATACGTTGATATAATCAAGGTTAACGTTTATCATTTAACACTGGTGTGCAGAAGTAAAAACTCCACTCCACCTAAAAACTTGTGTATGCGATTATTTGGGCCTAGTCGTATTAACGTCCTAAGACCATAACTACCCGATTTACTAATGAAATGAAACTTTGTATGTGATTTAATTTAATATTAGGAATCTAAAATGACAAGAACACCACTAAAACAATTAAAGTTATTATTATTATTAAATAAATGGCGAACATACATAGCCAATTCCTGTAGAAGAAATCCTCTTTAGTATAATATTTTTGAACATTATAATGGATGAGATAATTAAACAAGAACGTAAACTAAATGATTATAGAATAGGAGACAAAGATAAAACTATAGAGTATTATGCTGATGATATCGTTCTGATGGCAAAGAATTACTATATATACAATATATTAAAAAAACGCCAAAAAATTTAAATAATAAAGACAGCAATATAACAGTTTATGACAATATACAAAACACCACTAACCTGTAATCTTGTTGTGGAGGAAAAAATTGAGCACAGTTTAAATGTCTCGTATAGATTTATCGAGTTGTGATGATATCTACACAGAAGTCAGAGACCAAGCTGCAAAGGCGATGAAAAAATGGAATGCAATATAAAAAAATAAACACTTAGAAATCAAAACGACTGCAGTTAGGCCTACACTATACACACCGCAACTTCAAAAATAACACAAATACTTAAAACAACAGACATGAAAATAGTGCGCTGAATATCGGACGAGACTACAATGGCTAGAAAAAGAAGCGACAATAAAATGATAAAAGGAAGAATAATTGGAACTTAAAAGCCCAGAATGAAAGAGGAAAAAATAGGTCACAAAATATTACCAGCAGGAAAGAGAATCATGTGTAGGCCCCAAAAACTTCGAAGCGATAACTTTTTCAGTTAAAGATATACGCGGATGGTAATAAATAAACAGATAAGTCTGTCTAAAAAAGGAAAAAAAAAAAAACAAATTCTTAATAAAAAATATAGTTAATGTGACATTCTGTATATGCTATTCCTAAAAATAGTTTCATAAACATTTATGAATGATCCTTGTGATTATTTAGAATAAAACTAATATTTACAGATCCAATAAACTCTACTGATACACCAAACAGTAAACAACCGTATCAACATGCGGTGATTATTTCGACAATATTTTTGGATTTTGTTAAAATTTTATCAATATTACCCTATCACGTTGATTTTTTCCCAAAATTAAAAAGGAAAATGTCTAGAGAGGTGCAGTCTTCTTTAGGAACATGGTAACATACTAAACATTTTTTTAGGCAGGCATAAGTATGGCGATAGATTAACAAGTCTGGTAAATTTCTACGAAATAGCCGGAAACTTGTTAAGCGTCATTGTAATAAAGGATGTTTTCAAAGTTTCATTCAGATTCAAAGTTTAGTTGTTTTTAGCAGCTATAGAAAGTGATCGGTGTTACGCAAAACATTTTTATTTAAAAAAGTGGACTGCAGCCCCGACAGAAACTGAACTGAAGGAAATTCATGGAGACTCTGCAACAGCACTCGAGATCATTTATTACTGGATAAATGAATTTAAACGTGGTCCTACGAACACTGCAGATGCTGTAGGCCAGGGGTGCTCAAACTTGAACTGCTGGCGATCTACCTCAATATTGTTAGACTACGATCGATCGACTCTGAGAGGCTGCAAGTAAGTGTGATGCAGGATTGTCGTCTAGGTAGGGTATATCGTGGCATAGATATTAGTTTTCCGCACAATATGCATTTTTTTAGTCAAGGTAAGTGTAGGTCTGCTCTAAAATGCCAATGAAAAAGCTCATAATTATTTAAAATTGCGAGTTTATTGGTTCTTACAAAATAAACGAGTTCTAGTGTCTAAACTTAACTAAAGAGTGACTTTGGATGTTGAAGCGTGGCACTGCATGTCCTCAGCATACTTTTCATAAGATGGTACGTAATTACCGAGTGCTAATCGCAAGCATGATGACATATGTTCGTCAGTTAGTCGATTGCGATATTTTGACTTAATTATCTTCATTTCAGAAAATGCAGACCCGCACAAGTCAGTTGAAGGGCGATTTGCCTTAGATTCGGATATTTATCTTCAGATATAAAACACCAGAATTTGGTATCAGATGCTGTGGCTTTGAGATGTATATCTGATATAATCTGCACTAACTCATTTTCAACAGAACATGAGTCCATGTTAAACTGACTTGCTATTTCAGTAGCTAATTCCTCAATGTTTTTACACGAAAAAGGATAACTCATAAATGATGCAATATTTGGCAATTTACTGAAATCATAAAAACGTATTTCGAATTGGCCCAAAATATTTGATAACTCTGCCTCATAAATATCATAATTCAACTGAGGAATCCTTGCTTTCAAAGACGGAAAATTTTTCAGATCGTTTCTTTTCAGTTGATCTATCATAAGTTGCAATTTACTTTTAAATGCGTTTATTGCGCTAATCATCTCAACAATAGTTTTTCCTTTACATTGAAGCTCTAAATTAATGGTGTTTAAATGCATTGTGATGTCTGTCAAAAATGCCAAATCAGTCAGCCATTTTCCGTTTTTCAGCATCTGAGTGTCATCACCTCTTTCGTCCAGAAAAGCTGTTATTTCGGGCAATAATTCTTGGAACCTTTCTAAGAATTTTCCGCGACTCAACCACCTGACATCCGTGTGAAGAACTAAATCAGTGTGTTCAGCTGACTCACTATCTTCCAACTGCAATTTAAAGAGCCGTCGTTGCAAGCTACGTGCACGGACAGAATTCACAATTTTTATTGCAATGCCCATAATCTCCTCCATGTTTAGAACTTTTTAACACAAAACTTGTTGATGTATAATGCAATGGAAGGAGAAAAATGAAGGGAAATCATCATTAGCTCGACACAATGCCACAAACCGTTTTCGTTTCCAGTCATTGCTGGTGCTCCATCGGTTGTAATGCACACTAGTTTATATATTGGTAGCTTGTAGTTTGTTACAAAATTGAAGAAAACGTCATATATATCTTCGCCACGGGTCTTTCCTTTCAAAGGAATCATTGTCAAAAACTCTTTCTTAGCCGACATGTCATTAAATACCATTCGAATAAAAATACACAGCTGGGCAGTGTCTGTCATATCGGTGGATTCGTCGAACTGTAAAGAAAAGTATGTACATTGCATGATATCATGTTTTAGTTTATGTGCCATGTCCTGACTCATGACTTCAACACGCCTTGTGACAGTCGGACGAGATAACTGAAGTTCTCTAATAGCAGACATAATCTCTGTTTTATTTTTAAAACCTCCAAATAAAGTCTCACCCTCTTCAATAAATGCTTCCTTCATAACCAATCCATCATCAAATGGTTTCTTGTGTTTCGCCAATATATGAGATATTTTAAATGACGCGATCGTTGCAGCCTTTGATTGTCTGGCTGGTCTTGTGAACATGGTTTGTTCTTTTTTCAAACAAGTTATCAAATCACGTACTTTTCGTTTTCTTAATTCACTCTGTGACGGAAAATCCTTTTCATAGTTTTTATGAACCGTTTTATGATGCCTCTCTAAGTTCTCACGCTTAGGTATTGCAACTGACGCACGGCAAATGAGACAAATGCACTTATCCTTTACCATACAAAAGAAAAATTCTTCTTTCCAATCGTTATTAAAATGATAAGTTTTACTTTTCTTCGCCGCACTCATTTTGGACTGTCTATTAATAAACTTTGTATCGATGTATCGCCTTCAAGTTACAACTCAGACTGACTCCTATTCCTGCAGGCGCAACATTTATATCGGCGCGAACGAAGTCTCGAATGTTCCCGTCAAACACGCCGCCCAGAGTTTCTAGAAAAATCGGCGGGAATCAAAAACGCGGCTTTTCTTTGACAAGTACCGCGCGTTCCTTTGATAAAGCCGCCTTTTGCCTCTAGCAGGGGGTTATTACGATAAAAGAAAGTGATGAGGGGGTTATTTGGCCTAATTGTGGATTGAATAAATTTTAGTAGTTTATTCATTACATTTTGTTTTAGTTACCTAAAACAAAATCTGTGAATAGTTCTATATCGGAATTTTTTTCTCGAGATCAACTCAAAAAGCACTCGCGATCGACCGTTTGAGCACCCCTGCTGTAGGCTATACATATATATATATATATATATATATATATATATATATATATATATATATATATATATATATATATATATATGCGAGGCTGGTTTGAAAAGTCCGTGTAAAGTCCGAGAGATGGCACCACCGGCGCGTATCGAGGTCATGTTTAGTTAGTAGCATCTCTTGAATGAACGCACACCAAGTTTCAGCCATACTGGCCTATTTCTTTGTGTTTGGCATTCGTGTGAATCAAGGAAGTCGAGTGATTTTCAAGAAATGGCCGAAAAAGAATTTCGTGTGGTGATTAAACATTACTTTATGAAAGGCAAAACGCCGCAGGAGACTAAAAAGAAGCTTGATAAACATTATGGTGACTCTGCACCTTCGATTAGAACAGTTTATAAGTGGTTTCAAAATTTTCGGACTGGCCATATGGGCACAAGTGACGCTGAACGTTCTGGACGGCCTGTGGAGGTTACAACTCCAGAAATCATTGATCAAATCCATGATATGGTGATGGATGACAGAAGCGTTAAGGTGCGTGAGATTGCTAGTGCTGTGAGTATCTCGACTGAACGGGTACATAATATTTTGCATAAACATTTGGACATGGGAAAGCTATCCGCAAGATGGGTGCCGCGATTGCTCACGCTTGACCAAAAACGGAATCGTGTGAAGTGTTGCAAGAAAGGTTTGCAGCTGTTCCAGAAGAATCCGGAGGACTTTAAGCGTCGTTTCGTCACTGACCAAACAACAATCTAAACAATGGGTTACCAAGGGGGAATCTGCACCAAAAAAGGCCAAGACCATTCTTTCGGCCGGAAAGGTTTCATCGTTATTGGACCGTTTGAAAACCGAGCTGCAAGAAAAACGCCCGCGATTGGCCCACAAGAAAGTCCTTTTCCATCACGACAACGCACCAGCACACACCTCAGCAGTTGTGGTCGCAAAATTAATGGAAATAGGATTCCAACTCGTTTCACATCCCCCCTATTCTCCAGACTTGGCTCCCTCGGACTACTATTTGTTCCCCAATTTGAAGAAATGGCTGGCGGGACAAAGATTTTATTCAAACGAGGAGGTGATTGCAGACACTAATGGATATTTTGCAGACTTGGACAAATCCTATTATTCGGAAGGGATCAACAAACTAGAACATTGTTGGACGAAGTGTATAAGCCTAAAAGGAGACTATATCGAAAATTAAAAAAGGTTTACCCCAAACACATAAGTAGTTTTTATTTTTGCACGGACTTTTCAAACCAGCCTCGTATATATATATATATATATATATATATATATATATATATATATATATATATATATATATATATATATATATATATATATATATAAAACTCCTGGCTAATACGCTAGTTCGTGTTGATAGTACGACACAAAAAACACAAAAGCCGGCGGTGACACGTTATAAATTCGACAACTAGACCGGATCGAACTTTTAGTAAATCTGCTTACTGGAATTAAAAAAAAAACCTATTATACTGTCTTTTGTTGTGTTTCTCGTCATATTCAAATTTTAAGAGAAGTTTTGTTTATTTACATAACGCCTTTTTTGTTACTTTAAGTAGTAAAGAAAATATTTTTGTTCTATAACTCAACAATGTTTCAATTATTAAGTAGATACACTATATGTGAATAGATGATTTTATGTTGTATATGTATACTTACCTAATTACTTTGGGAAAACAGGTCAAAGCCAAATATTTGAAGTGTTGGCTCTAAAAATATTTTAATTTCAGGAAATAGGATAAATTTTACCAACTGGAATTCTCAGATCTCTTTCGTCTTCTGTAGTAACAAATATTTACTTAAATTGTTTACGGTAGTACCAGCTACATTTGGTTTTAATTCATTGAAGTTGAATATAATATTTAAATAAGTTTTCAAGGATTACATAATTTTTAATAAATATTTTGGAGTAAAAATGAATTATACACACCAGCTGATTAAAAAGTAGCAAAAATAACTTTGTCAACTATATTTGGAATTATATAGACAAACCATTTAATTTTTATCGATCTCTTTATAAAGTAATGCATTCAAATTTAAGCTTAATTCGTATGAAATTGATTCATTAATATACTGACTGTATAAAACATTTATTATTCGATATTCCATTTAAATACAAATTTACCGAAACTGAGTAAGTTGTCACGGAATTACAAAATTATTTCAATATTTAATATTAGGGTCTATTTGGAATTGTAACAAATTATTCATTTATATTTGCAATTGTTTCAGTAATTAATTGTAAATTTTGTCACGTCCCTATAATTTTTTTTTTTTTGGAGTACACACAAAGGTTGTGCAAATTTCAAGATTCCTATCGATGAAACCTTTACCTTAATGTTTAATAGCATTACCTCTATAAAAAGTTTAAAAAAATATTATATCCATTACAAACGGATCACTTCTCTATCCCTAGTTTAGAGATATTTTCGAAAATACATAACTACATCCTGATTCTACTCAGTATATATCACCACTACACCAAACACTTCATTTTTGCACTCGACCCGCCTGTAGAAAAAATCCTCTTTAGTATGATATTTTTGAAGATTAGAATGGATGAGATAATTAAACAAGAACGTAAACTAAATGATTATAGAATAGGAGACAAAGAAAAAACTATAGAGTATTTTCTGATGATATCGTTCTGATGGCAAAGAATTACTATATATACAATTTAAAAAAACGCCAAAAAATTTGAATAATAATAACGACAGCAAGATCACAGTTTATGACAATATACAAAACACCACTAACCTGTAATCTTGTTGTGGAGGAAAAAATTGAGTACAGTTAAAACGTCTCGTATAGATTTATCGAGTTTTGATTATATCTACACAGAAGTCAGAGATCAAGCTGCAAAGGCGATGAAAAAATGGAATGCAATATAAAAAAAAAACACTTAGAAATTCAAACGACTACAGTTATGCCTACACTCTACATAGTGTAAACCCGAACCGCGAACTTCAAAAATAACACAAATACTTAAAACAACAGACATGAAAATAGTGCGCTGAATATCGGACGAGACTACAATAGATAGAAAAAGAAGCGACAATAAAATGATAAAAGGAAGAATAATTGGAACTTAGAAGCTCAGAATGAAAGAGGAAAAAATAGGTCACAAACTATCACCAGTAGGAAGGAGAATCATGTGTAGGCCCTAAAAACTTTGAAGCGATAACTTTTTCAGTTAAAGATATACGCAGATGGTAATAAATAAACAGACATGTCTGTCTAAAAAAAGGAAAAAATCAAATTCTTAATAAAAAATATAATTAATAGGACATTCTGTATATGCTATTTCTAAAAATAATTTTATAAACATTTATGAATGATCCTCGTGATTATTCAGATTAAAACTAATATTTACAGATCCAATAAACTCTATTAATACAACAATCGGTAAACAACCGTATCAACATGCGGTGATTATTTCGACAATATTTTTCGATTTTGTTAAAATTTTATCAATATTACCCTATCACGTTGATTTTTTCCCAAAATTAAAAAGGAAAATGTCTAGAGAGGTGCAGTCTTCTTTAGGCACATGGTAACATACTAAACATTTTTTTTTAGGCAGGCATAAGTATGGCGATAGATTAACAAGTCTGGTAAATTTCTACGAAATAGCGGGAAACTTGTTAAGCGTCATTGTAATAAAGGCTGTTTTCAAAGTTTCAATCAAATTCAAAGCTTAGTTGTTTTTAGCAGCTATAAAAAGTGATCGGTGTTACACAAAACATTTTTATTTAAAAAAGTGGACTGCAGCCCAGATAGAAACTAAACTGAAGGAAATTCGTGGAGCCTCTGCAACAGCACTCGAGATCATTTATTACTGGATAAATGAATTTAAACGTGGTCCCACGAATACTGCAGATGCTGTAGGCTATACATACATATATATATATATATATATATATATATATATATATATATATATATATATATATATATATATATATATATATATATTATATATATATATATATATATATATATATATATATATATATATATAAGGTCCTGGCTAATAGGCTAGTTCGTGTTGATAGTACAACACAAAAAACACAAAAGCCGGCGGTGACCCGTTATAAATTCGACAACTAGACCGGATCGAACTTTTAGTAAATCTGCTTACTGGAATTTAAAAAAAAAACCTATTATACTGTCTTTTGTTGTGTTTCTCGTCATATTCAAATTTTAAGAGAAGTTTTGTTTATTTACATAACACCTTTTTTGTTACTTTAAGTAGTAAAGAAAATATTTTTGTTCTATAACTCATCAATCTTTCAATTATTAAGTAGATACACTATATGTGAATAGATGATTTTATGTTGTATATGTGTACTTACCTAATTACTTTGGGAAAACAGGTCAAAGCCAAATATTTGAAGTGTTGGCTATAAAAATATTTTAATTTCAGGAAATAGGATAAATTTTACCAACTGGAATTCTCAGATCTCTTTCATCTTCTGTAGTAACACATATTTACTTTTGTTTACGGTAGTATTAGCTACATTTGGTTTTAATTCATGAAGTAATATAATATTTAAATAAGTTTTCAAGGATTACATAAATTTTTAATAAATATTTGCAGTAAAAATGAATTATACACGCCAGCTGATTAAAAAGTAGCAAAAATAACTTTGTCAACTATATTTGGAATTATATAGACAAACCATTTAATTTTTATTGATCTCTTTATAAAGTAATGCATTCAAATTTAAGCTCAATTCGTATGGAATTGATTCATCAATATAATGACTGCATAAAACATTTATTATTCGATATTCCATTAAAATACAAATTTACCGAAACTTAGTAAGTTGTCACGGAATTACAAAATTATTTCAATATTTAATATTAGGGTCTATTTGGAATTGTAACAAATTATTCATTTATATTTGCAATTGTTTCAGTAATTAATTGTAAATTTTGTCACGTCCCTATAATTTTTTTTTTTTGGAGTACACATAAAAGGTAGTGCAAATTTCAAGATTCCGATCGATCACTATGAAACCTTTACCTTAATGTTTAATAGCATTACCTCTATAAAAAGTTAAAAAAATATATTGTATCCATTACAAACGGATCACTCCTCTATCCCTAGTTTAGAGATATTTTCGAGAATACATAACTACATCCTGATTCTACTTAGTATATATCGCCACTACACCAAACACTTCATTTTTGCACTCGACCCGCCTGTAGAAAAAATCCTCTTTAGTATGATATTTTTGAAGATTAGAATGGATGAGATAATTAAACAAGAAGGTAAACTAAATGATTATAGAATAGGAGACAAGGAAAAAAAACTATAGAGTATTTTCTGATGATATCGTTCTGATGGCAAAGAATTACTATATATAGAATTTAAAAAAAACGCCAAAAAATTGAATAATAATAACGACAGTAAGATCAACAGTTTATGACAATATACAAAACACCACTAACCTGTAAATCTTGTTGTGGAGGAAAAAATTGGGTACAGTTAAAACGTCTCATATAGATTTATCGAGTTTTGATTATATCTACACAGAAGTCAGAGATCAAGCTGCAAAGGCGATGAAAAATGGATCCAATATAAAAAAAAAAACACTTAGAAATTAAAACGACTACAATTATGCCTACACTATACACAGTGTAAACCCGAACCGGAACTTCAAAAATAACACAAATACTTAAAAAAACAGACATGAAAATAGTGCGCTGAAATATCGGACGAGACTACAACAGATAGAAAAAGAAGCGACAATAAAATGATAAAAGGAAGAATAATTGGAACTTAGAAGCTCAGAATGAAAGAGGAAAAAAAGGTCACTATCACCAGTAGGAAGAAGAATCATGTGTAGGCCCCAAAAACTTTGACGCGATAATTTTCCAGTTAAAGATATACGCAGATGATAATAAATAAACAGACATGTCTGTCTAAAAAAAGAAAAAAAAATCAAATTCTTAATAAAAAAATATAATAATAGGACATTCTGCATATGCTATTCCTAAAAATAATTTCATAAACATTTATGAATGATCCTCGTGATTATTTAGATTAAAACTAATATTTACAGATCCAATAAACTCTATTGATACAACAATCGGTAAACAACCGTATCAACATGCGGTGAATATTTCGACAATATTTTTCGATTTTGTTAAAAATTTATCAATATTACCCTCTCACGTTGACATTTTTTCCCAAAATTAAAAAGAAAAATGTCTGGAGAGGTTAAAGTCCAGTCTTCTTTAGGCACATGGTAACATACTAACATAAGTATGGCTATGGATTAATAAGTCCGGTAAATTTCTACGAAATAGAGGGAAATTTTGTTAAGCGTGATTCCAATAACGGTTGTTTTCAAAGTTTCAAACAGATTCAAAGCTTAGTTGTTGTTTAGCAGCTATAGAAAGTGGTCGGTCTTACACAAAACATTTTTATTTAAAAAGTGGACTGCAGCCCAGATAGAAACTGAACTGAAGAAAATTCATGGAGACTCTGCAACAGCACTCGAGATGATTTATTACTGGATAAATGAATTTAAACGTGACCGTACAAACACTGCTGTAGGACGTCCGATTGATGTTTTTCCTAAAGAAATGTTCGACAAAATTTACAGCGTTGTGATGGAGGATCTTCGCATTAAACCTCGTAAGATTACTGAGATGGTAGGGATATAAAAATGAAAAAGGTGAGTGCTCGATGGGGGCCGCCTTTGTTTACTACAGATCATAAATGCACGAAAAAGGATATTTCAGAATCGTGTCTGAAAAAGTTGCAGTGTAATCAGAAGGACTTCTCGTGTAGTTTTGTGACTATAGACCAAACGTGGATCTACCATGACATCGTGCAAATAAAACGGCAGTCGAAACAGTGGGTCGGTGAAGGTGCAGCAAAAAAAAACGAAAGCAGTTTTATAGGCGGGAAAAGAGATAGCAACTGTCTTTTGGGAGATTAGCGCAAAAAGTGTTGCTTCACCAGAACAATGTGCTTCCTCACACATCAGCCGTTGCAATGCACGAGTACATGAGCTAGGCTTCGAAATAATTCCTCACCAGATTTGGTCTCATTTGACTTTTTTCGTTCCCTGATCTCACAAATTGGCTTCAAAGGAAGACATTTTTGTCGAATGAAAAGGTTATCTGCTCTGTAAATGAGTATTGTGTACAGTTCGAAACAATTTTTTCTAAGGGAATAAAAAAATAAATAGAAATGTCGAAAAATAAATTTTTGTTTCTGCAAAAAAATGTTATTTACCTCGTTTGTTACAAGACTTTTCAATCCACCCTATAATTGATGCATAATACGTATTAACATACAACGAATTAACTAGCCACCTGTTTGCGGGTGTAAAGTGTTTCGCTCAAAATATCTGTGATATTAAAATTGACAAGTCCATGTGATAATCCTTGTAAAGTCACTTTCAGGTAGAACCATTAAAATATGGACATTGTTTAGTTGTCATGGAATAAAAAACTTGTAGCTGTTGTATTTGAGCACGCAACATTTTGTATTGTATTATTAAAATAAACGTTATTGCAAGGAAATTTGATATAAAAATCGGAAGTTTAGACATTGGAATAGGTAGGAAATATAACAATTTTTCGAATTTTAACACAATATTTCATTTTTATTAGTGTAATCATAAATAACAATAAAATTTCTGCTCCTGTACTCGACCGCCTAATAACGCTATTTGTGCACTGACGTATGAGGCATCGGCTGTCTATTGATCGGCTGGCCTTTAGTTAGGTTATCCAACGATTAAATCTCGGACGCTGCCCTATGGATTTACATGGTAAAGTGCTCACCTCGCCTTGGGTAACTTGTTATAGTAGCAAAACGGTAAACAAGCGTCAATATGCTATCAGCTATTAGCTGATAGTGGCTTGTCATAGATACATCCTTAAAAGTAAAACAGACAGGAGAAATAAAACAAAGAGTTCACATAAAGAGATAATTTTAAGTGAAGGTAGAGGTGCGAACAGGGTGAGAGTAGGTATGCGAATATACGTGTAAACAAAGTTGTTGCGGTTTATCATGATTTCAGGCTGATGTCAATAGATAACTTAAAATTATTCTGGGTACGAATAAAGTAACTAATTGTTTAGGTTTTAAATGTAGATCTGAAGAAGCTGCATCGACAGCGAAACGCGTCATCGCAATTTAAATAAACCAGTGGAAATTGACTAGAAACAGAAACATATTATATATGTTAGGTTTTATATATAATATTTAACGGAATATATTCACTTATTAGTTACCACGTGTTTGTCGTAAGTAATATTATTTTTCTAATAAATATAAAATGGGATTTTTTAATGGCTATTATGTAATAAATATGTTTTTCTCAACCTTTCCTAAACCGATAAAATAGGATATCATTCTGTTCCAGAAAATGTAATTATTGTCATTGGGCTGAAATTTCTCCCTGAACGTTTTGAAATTCGTGATTGATTTATGACTTTAGCTCACAAAACTGTGTTTTGTTCAACCTTGTTTGCCAGATATAGTAGATAGAAAGAATGATAGACCAAAAATAAGCAGATTTTTATGAAAAAAAACTGACATGGAAAAGCTCTATTTTGGCCCCGAGCTTTCAGAGAAAAAGCTATTTATTTGATGTCTTTATAGAAATCCATTGCGACCGACGGAAATTATGATAGCAATAAATATCAGAAATCGTTCACTACGCCCGAGTAATAAAAGTACAGGTATTTAATAATTTTTGATATCAGGAAATGTCTTAAGTTAATCTGGAAAGTGTATATTTACATGAATAATTAGATCAACAGACTACACTTAAGCGTAAAACTAACTACAATATTAAGGTAAAACCTGCAAAAATAAATAAATAAATTGCGTATGTGACTTACTTGAAGAAGAGGCACCCAGAACACTAGCATCAGTAGAATTACTAACTACATGCTTAAAGGATAAATGAATCTGGGAAGCGATTGGCTGCAGACGCTCGCATGGTTTCATAGGAAGAAGTTACAAGCGCATTCAAAAGTAAGAAAACTTTTGCCTCCCTGGGATCAGATGCTATTTACAATTTCTGAGCAAAGAAGTTCTCTACTTCTACAAACATCTATCTAAAATATTTGATGAGAGGCAGCTGGATCTTGAGTGGTTTGGTGGGAGCAGAAAGTTAACCACTTCAATTAAGAGAGATGTTATCAAGCCCAAAAACCACAAACTGAGATCGTACTTAAACTCTTGTGTTATCTACAACTAAATGTTGCAAAGAGAATACCATGATTGATAGATACATCATCCAGGTCTCTTATAAATGGCATGGATTGGTTATTTGTGAGCATTCCAGCGAAAATCAAATGAATTGATTTTTCACTTCTTAAGAAGATGAGCAGTGAGCTCTTTTGCTCAGCTGAATCATCTATAATAATAATAATAATATATAAAATGCAACGTCTCTCTGTCTATCTGTCTGTCCGTTAGTGCGCTTATCACTGGAAAACCACTTATCCGATTTACGTACTTTTTTTTTAAACATACATATGTTCTCTGGTCAGGTTATAGGCTACATTAGGTAGCATAAGGAATGAGCAGTGACGATAATAGGGAACCAAGTCTCTTGCATTACACAGCCTAAACCATTAAATATGGAGCAATATTATGTAGCAGAGAATATCTATAATCTATAATATATATAAAATGCAACGTCTCTCTGTCTGTCCGTTAGTGCGCTTATCACTCGAGAACCACTTATCCGATTTACGTGATTTTTTTTTCATTCATATATATGTCCTCTGGCCAGGTTATAAGATATATATTATTATGTTAGGTAACATAAGGAATAAGTAGTGACGATAATAGTGAATCAAGTCGGAAAAAAGTTTGCCGCTAGCGCGCTCTCTTGCATTACGCTGCCTAAACTGTTATGTAGCAAAAAAATAACATATATAAAATTCAACGTCTCTCTGTCTGTCAGTTTGTCCGTTAGTGCGCTTATCACGCGAGAACCACTTATCCGATTTACGTGTCTTTTTTAAATTCATAGATATGTTCTTTGGTTAGGTTATATAATAATAATAATAATAATATTCTATATCTAAGATATATATAAAATGCAACATTTCTCTGTCCGTTCGTTAGTGCGCTTATAACTTGAGAACCACTTATCCGATTCATATGATTTTTTTTTTTAATTCTTACATGTTCTCTGACCAGGTTGTAGATATATATTTTATTATATTAGGTAACATAAGAAATAAGTAGTGACGATAATAGTGAATTAAGTCGGAAAAAGGTTTTAGCGCGCTCTCTTGCAATACGCTGCCTAAACCGTTAAATATGTCATGTAGCAAATATATAATATATATAAAGTGCAACGTCTCTCTGTCTTTCTGTCTCTCTGTCCGTTAGTGTGCTTATCACGCGAGAACCACTTATCCGATTTACGTGTTTTTTTTTCAATTCATACATATGTTCTTTGGCCAGGTTATATGATAATAATAATGTATATAATACACATAAAGCGCAATGTCTCTCTGTCTGTCTGTTCGTTACTGCGCTTATCATTCGAGAACTAATCGGATAAGTCCGATTAAGGTGTTTTTTTTTTTTAAATTCTTACCTAGGTTCTCTAATCAGGTTATAGGATATATTTTATTACGTTAGGTAACATAAGGAATAAACAGTGGCGATAATAGTGAATCAACTCCCCGCGAGCGGAGCCGCGGGCACGCCTAGTTTGTAATAAAATACAGGGAACGCTCATCCTTGATTCTCTGAAATTGTTCGGATAGGCAGAGAGGCGTGATCACCTCTAACTGATTATACTTCGTAGAAGCCTGTGCGAATCGGAGACATAAGATTTATTGTAATATTTATCAAAAAATTGTAAATAGTAAAGAGAATTACTTATACGTCAAAACCTTATACACGATTGTAGTTCAATCATCTGTCGAAACTTTTTGCGAAAACTTGCTCGTGTTTTCTCTATTATTCTATTTACTAGTATAACTGGAAATGCTCGGTCAAATAAAATGAATGCGCCAAATACAGAATCCAATTAAATTCTAACCAACTCACCTATCAATCACAAACACCGTGTAAAGATTTCAGTTTGTTTTCGGAAAGGTCTAAAATGACTGTTTTAATTTATAAAAGTAGTAAGGGTTTTTATTGAATAACTGAATATATTATTGCGATATATATTTAAAACATGTACAGGGTGCTCCAAATTGGACACTTTTAAATATAAACCCCTTTATTTAAAGGAGAGATACAAAGTTTTGGAGCTCTCACACCTCTTGAACTATTCAACTCGGTAAGAAGTGTTCAGAAAAGGTGCCGCCTATGTGTAAATGAAACTGGTCGACATTTCGAACATCTCTTATAGAAAATTGTTTTGTTTTAGTTTGCTCTACTCGGAATAAATTGTTTTATTGTTGTTTTGTTTTATTTTCTACATAACTTAAAGTACTATAGCATTTAGTAAATTTCATTGTAGTTATGACTGTTAGAGTTACTTCTGGGAATTTTTTTTTACGATTTGACTTCTATCGGTAAACAATTGATATTGCCGCTCCGTCCAAAGCCTGCAGCACAAAATGTGTATTTAAAACTCGCGTAAAAACTGAAAACCTTTATATTTTGAAGTAGATTTAAGCAAAATAAAAAGTGTGCTATATTTTTAGAATGGTAATTGAAATTTCTATTCGGATAAGGAAAAATATACTGGATATCCTATTTAAAAAATATATTTTTGCGTTAATAACTATTAAAATATTAGTTGTAAAAAATGTAACTTACACTGTTGAAATCCACGTGAAAAAGTGCTCTGAGAATGTTTTTACAGAAACAAGAATTACAAACATTTTTCCAAAATGCAGATTTTTGAAAAACACCCTATATATTTGAAACGGTACTAGATATCGATATTCCGTTTTGACTATTGAGTTTATCATAAAAAATTGAGCCTCAGACATCGACATCATTTTTCATTTATCTCCTTTAGATAAAGGGGTTTACCTTTAAAAGTGTTCAGTTTGGACCACCCTGTACAGGAATTCTGTTGGGAATGTGGAATCTTTGGCACAATGACATTACTCAGTATCTACTACCACTACACCAAACACTTTATTTTCGCACCTGATACTGAGTAGTACCGTAACTACAGTAGTAAGATTAGATTAATATGTGCAGATATTTGGTTTTTAAAGTCTGGCAAGAAATTTAAAGTTTTTCCTAATTTTATTAAGATTAATTTACCAAAATCCAACATTGTAGAAAGAGTTTCATCCTTTGTTAAACAAAAATGGCTTTACTTAGAAATCAATATACAAAACGTAGTATGTTAGAAGTAGAATCATAGTCAATCATCCCCCCTGATGAAGCTAACGTGGTTAGCGAAACGCGTGTCGAGTACGAAAATTAAAAATATTCGGCGTAGTGGTGATATTTACTGAGTAATATATAGGAATAATATTATACATATTTTATTTGACCTTTCGCCCCTGGATTTGGCCATTTCTAAAAATTTTTCTTTGGCATAATTTTCGTTTCTGGAAATAAGATTAAAAATGCAGTCACAATTTCAGTTTACGAATACAACAATAATTTAAATCACAAAATATATAAACATATGCACTTAAAATTTTCATTTAAATAAGAACAATTTTAAGTGTATATGTCTATGTATTTCGTGATCTAAATTATTGTTGTATCCATAAATTCACTTGTGTCAGTTGTGACTGCATTTTAAATTTTATTTCCAGAAGAAAAATTTTTGAAAATGCTTAAATCCAGGAGCGAAACGTCAAATAAAAAAAATTTTAAAACTAAAAAACTTAACTGTATTAAACGAACCTATATCCAACATTAAAATTAAAAGATTTGTAACACTTAGGCTGAAAAGTTTTTGGTCTAGCTACTTAAAATATATTTTTTTTTGAAAATTCGACTTTATTCATCAATATAATCTCCTTCAAAAGCGATGCAATCAGTCCAACGCTTTTCTATACATTTCTTGGAGAACATTTCTATATCTTTCTTGGAGAACGATTTGTCTTTGCCTTCGAAATAGGCCTCAGTTTCTGCGATAACTTCTTCATTGGAGCCAAATCTCTTTACCGCTAGCATCTTTTTGAGGTCTGCGAATAGGTAATAGTCGCTGGAGGCCAAATCTGGAGAATACGGTAGATGATGAAGCAATTCGAATTTCAATTCATGCAATTTTGCCATTGTAACCAGTGACTTGTGACACGGTGCATTGTCTTGATGAAAGAGCACTTTTTCTTTTTCATTTGGGGCCGTTTCTTTGCGATTTATGCCTTCAAACGCACTAATAACTTTATATAATATTCGCTATTGATGGTTTTTTTCCCTTCTCAGCAAACTCGATGAAAATTATTCCATGCGCATCCCAAAATACAGCAGACTGTTGTGTCTTTGATCGGTTCGGGCGGATTTCACTAGCTGCTGTTCACTCCGCTAACTACCGATTTGATTCCGGTGTGTAGTGGTGGATCCATGTTTCTTCATACATTGTCACATATCGCATGAAAAAATCCTTTTTATTGCGCTTAAACAAGTCCAAACAGCGCTCAGAATCATCAACACGATGTTGTTTTTGGTCCACGGTGAGCAAACGTGATACCCATTTCGAATAGAGTTTTCTCATGCCCAAATGTTCACGCTTAATATAACCAGCACACTCTTTTGATATCTTCAGGGTGTCAGCTATCTCACGCACTTTTACTTTACGGTCATCTAAAACAATTTTGTGGATTTTATGATGTTTTCCGGTGTAATCACCTCATTCGGGCGTTCAGAGCGTTCAGCATCATTTGTATCTGTACGACCGCGTTTAAATTCATCACAACAGTAAATGATGAGTGATTTTGCAGGGGCAGATTCCCCGTAATACTTAGAAGCCATTTTTTTACTTAAACGGTATTTTTTCCCATCAGAAATAATGTTTAATCAACACACGAAATTCGATTTTATCCATTGTTTCGAAAATATCAAAAGTAGCGCCACTAAAACCAATGTAATTTGTAAACTAATCGTCAAAATGTCATGAAATTTTGACACGTATCGTTTAAAGGTTGGTACTTTCTAAAAATCATATGAATTTTTTGAAAAGTGCGACATCTAAGTCTACATATAAACTTTTCTGCCTACATGTTATATATATATATATATATATATATATATATATATATATATATATATATATATATATATGTAATTTTATATATATATATATATATATATATATATATATATATATATATATAAAATAAAAAGGGAGAAAGCAAAAGTTGCCGTATCTAACAAAATCCCAAGATATAAAAATAGTTGGGGAACTCGGTAAAGGCTCAACAGATGTTCCCACAATATTCATTTAGTCGATATTTCGGACCTAGGTTGGGACCTTCATCAGGGCACAAGCTTACTCTGGAAGAGCTGGATCTTGCTATTATCATTCGGTCTATCTGACATTAAGTTGTTCATGCATCCAAAGTTCTGTACAATGTGTATGGGGATTAGGCCCGTTGACTTGCACTTCAATAAAAAGTTCCTTCTATTGGTCATTTTTGCTAATTTCTGGTTATACTTAGCCCAATTTCGGAAAAGATTTGTTCTTTTCGCTCCATATCTATTGTATAAGTCTTGAAAAAAAACCCATTTCTATAACAAATAAAGAGAGAGAAAGCAAAAGTTGCCGTATCTAACAAAATCCTAAGATATGAAAATAGTTGGGTAACTCGGCAATGGTGCACAACAGATGTTCACACAATATTCATTTAGCCAATATTTCGGTCCTAGGTTGGGACCTTCATCAGGGCACAAACTTACTCTGGAAGCGCTGGATTTTGCTATTATCATTCGGTCCCTCTGACAGTAAGTTGTTCATGCATCCGAAGTTCTGTACAATGTGTCTGGAGATTAGGCCCGTCGACCTGCACTTCAATAAAAAGTTCCTTCTACTGGTCATTTTTGCTAATTTTTGGTTATACTTAGCCCAATTTCGGAAAAGGTTTGTTGTTTTCGCTCCATATCTATTGTATAAATCTTGAAAAAAACCCATTTCTATAACCAATAAAGAGAGAGAAAGCAAAAGTTGCCGTATCTAACAAAATCCTAAGATATGAAATAGTTGGGGAACTCGGCAAAGGGGCACAACAGATGTTCACACAATACTCATTTAGCCAATATTTCGGTCCTAGGTTGGGACCTTCATCAGGGCACAAACTTACTCTGGAAGCGCTGGATCTTGCTATTATCATTCGGTCTATCTGACATTAAGTTGTTCATGCATCCAAAGTTCTGTACAATATATCTGGGGATTAGGCCCGTTGACCTGCACTTCAATAAAAAGTTCCTATTGGCTAAATGAATATTGTGTGAATATCTGTTGTGCCCCTTTGCCGAGTTCCCCAACTATTTTCATATCTTAGGATTTTGTTAGATACGGCAACTTTTGCTTTCTCTCTATTTATTTGTTATAGAAATGGGGATTTTTCAAGATTTATACAATAGATATGGAGCGGAAACAACAAACCTTTTCCAAAATTGGGCTAAGTATAACCAAAAATTATCAAAAATGACCAGTAGAAGGAACTTTTTATTGAAGTGCAGGTCAACGGGCCTAATCCCCAGACACATTGTACAGAACTTTGGATGCATGAACAACTTAATATCAGATAGACCGAATGATAATGGCAGGATCCAACGCTTCCAGAGTAAGTTTGTGCCCTGATGAAGGTCCCAACCTAGGACCGAAATATTGGCCAAATGAATATTGTGTGAATATCTGTTGTGCCCCTTTGCCGAGTTACCCAACTATTTTCATATCTTAGGATTTTATTGGATACGGCAACTTTTGCTTTCTCTCTCTTTATTTGTTATAGAAATGGGTTTTTTTCAGATTTACACAATAGATATGGAGCGGAAACAACAAACCTTTTCCGAAATTGGGCTAAGTATAACCAAAAATGAGCAAAAATGACCAGTAGAAGGAACTTTTTATTGAAGTGCAAGTCAACGGGCCTAATCCTCAGACACATTGTACAGAACTTTGGATGCATGAACAACTTAATGTCAGATAGACCGAATGATAATAGCAAGATCCAGCGCTTCCAGAGTAAGTTTCTGCCCTGATGAAGGTCCCAACCTAGCACCGAAATATTGGCTAAATGAATATTGTGTGAACATCTGTTGTGCCCCTTTGCCGAGTTCCCCAACTATTTATATATATATATATATATATATATATATATATATATATATATATATATATATATATATATACATAGGGGAACAACAGTTGTTGATATGACTTTTTAAAATTTTAACAAATAAGACTATACATTGGTATTCTCGTTTATATTTAAGGGAGTTACATCATTTTACTACCCTGTAAACAAAAGAGTATAGAGAAAATTAATCCTGCCAAAATTTGGTTGTCATGTCATGCTTTACCATCGTTTATTTACGGTGCTGTAAAATGGTGTTCCACTTAATTACTAACAGAAGTAGTAATGTGTGATTAGTGATTCGAACTACTGTGTATTTCAGAGCTTAAACACAATTGAATTTTGACCGTTTGTAGCATACTGTGTATGTAACATTTCGATTGGAGATGAATAATTTTAGCTTGACGAATATATCTCATTATAAGTTTTCATTCGTGTTCTGCAATAACGTGTTAATAACGGCGGATTGCTTGATGCATTCGAGGGTTCTGAAAAGCAACTCTTTTAACTCTAAAGATGCAATATTTAGTGTTTGTTATTAAAAAGTAGTAGTTTAAATGCAGCTTGTTGTCACGCCATAATGCTCGATAATATAATCAGATAAGATTATTGATTGGGGGGGCTTAAAAATGCAAAAATATCTATAGGAAAAATGTTTTGACACTGGCCAGAGTTTTTGTTGCTCTTTACTTGAAAATCCGATCTTAAGAAAATATTTTTTAACCAACTATGATGTTAATAAAAAAACGTTTGTAACAATGCCAACAGGTGTCTTACAGAGATTAGTTAATGAATTTTGGCATAGACTTATAAATGTCCGAACTGAGAAGAAAAGTAGTTAATGTTTATTTATACATATATATATATATATATATATATATATATATATATACACATATATATATTATATATATATATATATATATATATATATATATATATATATATATATATATATATATATATATATATATTATATATATATATATATTATATATATATATATATATATATATATATATATATATATATATATATATAATATATTATCATATTATATATGTGTGTGTGTGTGTGTGTATGTGTGTGTGTATGTAATCTTAAAGTACACTTCTAGTAAAGCTAAAGAGTGTTAGGTGTGTAAATCTTTAAAATATGTCAATACATATAAACTTTTTATACCTACTCTAGGGATCATAAAATAATGCTGTAGTTTCCTTAAGGTTAAACGAATTTTGATCTTAAGGGGTTACATACACCTGGGCTCTGCAAAAAGTATGTATATTTTAAAAAAATATTTTAAAGGTTATAACTGAATAATACAAAAGAATGGCGATTATATATTTTTATTATACTTTAAATTATAACAAAAAATGTTGTTTTAAATATGTTCTAAATGTTAACAATATTTTTTATTGAGTTAAATAGACCACTGATTAAAACTATGGCACCTCCTTGTCTGCAGGATAACTTCACAAAAGCTAATCCAATCTGCAAAAATAACAATTAATCTTGCAAAATAATGTAGTAGTTAAAAATTGTCGAAGGGTTTTTTCAAAAATAAAAAATTTACGATATTTCAAACTCTAGTATGCAATTTTCCACCAAAAAATTTTTGTTTAATTATTTATAAAAAATTGTCTATAAGAAAAATTAAAAAAGCCTCTTGACGTTTTGTAGAAAAAGTAATAGGATTAAAAAAAAATGACCGAGTAATATTGCAGACAGTGTCTGAAAACATGGTTTCGAGAAAAACCGCTTTTAAAGTTTCGGGTAGATAAAAAGTGAACTTACGGCTTGTTTCCCATTCCAGCTTCGTACTGTATCCCTTCTTTTTCTTGCAAATTGGTACACTCCACTAAAGGATGCAAAATTCTAACGACTTTATTTTCAAACGAAACCGGTTGACAAAAGAAATCCGAAACGCAACTGCTGAGAGACGCGGCATTGAGACAGGTACCGGTCCCAATCCAACGCCAGGTCACATTTAATGCTATAACTTTATGATGGTATGGAATTTTCTTAATTTTTTTTTTTGAATAATATCTAGAAGTATAGAGAATAAAAATCTGTAAAAAAAAATCGAATTTTTGAAAATTCGAAGTATATGTAACCCCTTAAAGTCTTTAGGTCTTACGACTTCGAAAACTCGGGATATGAAATTACATAAATATACTTTATGATTACTTAAATCTACTATCAGTCATCTTGATCTCAGTAGTATTAATGTTTCAGAAAAATGGAATTTACAGTAAATACCACAGATAAAAAATGTTAAAAATTCTAATACTACTGTCTTTAGGTAATACCAAAAAAATAGGACATAGAATCAGAGGAGTTCAGTGTAAAGATTCACATGCCACCTGTAACGTAACGCCGAGAACTTTGCCAGAAATTACATTCTAATATTAAATTCTGCAAATAATGATGCATTTGCACAAAAAGCTACTGTTTCTTTATATACTGTAATTCCCACCCAAATATGATTTGCATTTTAATAGTCTATTAGCTGTGCCCGCGGCTCTTTTCGCGTGGACTATAAAACAATTGTTTAGGTTTTTTTGCGAGAGTTGAGAGTTAATTCATTATTATCGTCGCTGCTTATTCCTTATGTTTTCGACGTAACACAATATATATTAAAACCTGGCCAGAGAACATATGTATGGATTTAAAAAAAAAATACGTAAATTGGATAAGTAGTTCACGAGTGATAAGCGCACTAACGGATGGACAGAAAGACAGGCAGACAGATAGACAAACAGAGAGGCGTTGCGTTTTATAATATGAATAGATATATTTTCCTAATCATCTGTTTATTCTATGTCTCAGGATATGAAAGAAAATATTCCATTTAGATGAAAAAATGGCATTAAATACTACTGCAATTTACTTCTGCAATAAACACGAGAGTATTCCAGAAATAGGTTTAAAATTTGCTTATGATTATTGCTTGAATACCAGCAGAAGGAGCGGGGGGTATAGAACGTAACCGCGTTCCTTGAAAATCTCGTGGCCAGGAAGAATTTCCCCAGAGTAGACCGAACCTTTATGGCTCGATAGAGGGCGATGAATATAACCATTGATACTTAGATGACCAAATACATTTCCAAGGTTCGCAAATTGTCGCAGAGTGTAGATTTTTTCTTCATTTATCATAAATTTTTTTAGTACCAATAATTTAAAATTTTAATATATTAAAGTAACTTGTGTAAAAAGTTCTAGATCGTAATAAACAAACATACTTGAAAGCACAGGTAACAACTATCCGTCGGCATTACCTTGAATTAGTACAAGGCTAGCAGATTGCAATGCAGACGAGTAGACCAGGAAGGTAATTAACGAATATAAGCGTCGTTTGATGTTTTAATGAAGGACAAGAAAAAGTGTAACTATAGTTTTCATTACATAAATCGCCATTTGTAAGGTTAGGAAATATATTTGAAAAATAACCTTTCAGAACTCCACTCCATCGCCCAAGTGAATAAAAGAAAATAACAATTTGTAGTGTTCCGTACGGAACACTTATAATATCATTTCGGTGTCTGTTACACCTGATTTTCTTCGAAATTATTTGTCGTAGAAAGTTAAAATTTGGCATTAATAAGGAATTGATGGCCTCATCAGAGCGGTGTAATTTTGACAGTTAAATTTTGACTTAAAGGTTTAGTTTTGTGAGGTGAAATTGGAAGCGACCAGATCATCAAGTGGGGTGTCAAATGAAAGCTTGTAAGAACACGAGTTTAAAAATATATGTAATGTAATACTTGCGCGCACTTTTCTTTGTATTATTTAAAAGAAATTGCGAAAAATTGTTGTTCCCTCTTATCTCGAAAAGTACTGATCAAAATATGTAGTATATAAAAAAAAAAAAAAAATTTCGATCGGGAAAAAGGTTTTTGGAAAACTAATTCGGGGTGTGTTTTGTGAAGTCATTGATCATTTTATGCCTCCATAATATATTTTTTTATTTTATAGTCAACGCGTGGTTCACTAATTGCGCAAGTCCGATTTTTTCTTGGCCGGTTATTTTATTGTGGGCAATTACAAAAATTTATTTTTATAATTTTTGTAATTGCCCACAATATATTTTATTCGGAATGGTTATCTTCAAAACTTACTGTAGTTTTGAAGATAACCATTCCGAATAAATGGAAATTACTATTTTTGTAAATAAGTTTGGTTCTTCATTTTTATAATTAAAATGTGCTGTTAACTTTTGGTACAAACTGAAAAACGTACGTAAAATATTTAATAATACATTTCTACGTTATTACGAGCGATGTCAAACAGAAACGAATTATATCGATTACTTTTCACTTCACCTACAATAATTTAACAGCGAATGCACAACATCACATCAAGCTAATCTCTCAAAATAACCGAAGCCACAATTCAGCTTGTTAAAAGAGTTTTCCGCCAAAATTTACACATATTTAGGCTATTATTCTTCATATCTGGCGTTATCTGACAAAGCTAGGTCAAACAGGATCGAACTTTGGAACATAGAAATCCAATAACCAAACTAAAACCAATCTATCCATCAATCATTTTATTCAATATATTCGACAAAGGATGTCAGTCGATTGTCGACAGAATTTTAGAAAACGTATTGTATTTGCATTCTTTGTGAATGACCCGTTTTTTTTTTGTATTTTTACAGAAATCGTAATGGAGAAATAAATTTTGTTTAAAATGGCTTGTATTAGAAATGATAATTTTAGAAAATCGTTTGACGATATTTTAATGAATTAGTTGAGTTGTCATATACTTTGAGGATATAGAATTTATCATAAATTAAAGTTTAAGGTTACTTGTGTACTTTGCCTTACGGAAACAGACATTAGTCTGAAGATATTTAACTGGCCAAAATATTACAGTTTTTAACAGCATAGTTAGATAAGCTTTCCTACACCATATTAAAATTTATATTTTCCTTTATGGTGATGGAATTATAAAACTTTTCATAAAGGCAAAGTTACTAGAACAAAAAGTTAATGTTGGCCCAGATTTTGCATCATTTAAAACTGGTTTTAAGGGTATTTACTTAACCATATAGTCGGAAAAGAAACGTTATTTAGGAATTTTTTTAGGGAAACTATTCATTATATACATCATATTTTTATTTTATGTAATAATACATAGCTTAAAATAAAATTTGTGAAATTTTAATTAGAAAAAAAAAATGGCAGCGCTGCACGCTTTTTTTAAGAAGGATTTCGGAGTGCACGACTGGCAGCTAGAACATCTAAAATCAAAATTTCCAAAGAAATTAGTTTACCAGGGGATCAATCTTATATTTAAATAAAGAAATTTTGATTTCCAATTAGCAAAAATGTAAAACGCAGTAACGACATTTTTTCCCTTTTTTTTAAATCCTTTATTCAAAGAGAAGATTGATTCTCTAGTAAACTATGGAATTTAGAAATTTTGATATAGAATTTAATATTTGTGAAATTTTAATTAGAAAAAAAAATGGCAGCGCTGCACGCTTTTTTTAAGAAGGATTTCGGTGTGCACGACTGGCAGCTAGAACATCTAAAATCAAAATTTCCAAAGAAATTAGTTTACCAGGGGATCAATCTTATATTTAAATAAAGGAATTTTGATTTTCAATTAGCAAAGATGTAAAACGCAGTAACGACATTTTTTCCCTTTTTTTTTAAATCCTTTATTCAAAGAGAAGATTGATTCTCTAGTAAACTATGGAATTTAGAAATTTTGATATTAGAGGATCCAGCTCTTAGTAATCGTGCACCCCGTAATGCACCTTAAGAAAAGGGGTCACAGGGGAAAGTGTGCAGCGCCGATATATATATATATATATATATATATATATATATATATATATATACGAGGCTGGTATGAAAAGTCCGTGCAAAAATAAAAACTACTTATGTGTTTGGGGTAAACTTTTTTTATTTTTCGACATAGTCTCCTTTTAGGCTTATACACTTCGTCCAACGATGTTCTAGTTTGTTGATCCCTTCCGAATAATAGGATTTGTCCAAGTCTGCAAAATATCCATTAGTGTCTGCAATCACCTCCTCGTTTGAATAAAATCTTTGTCCCGCCAGCCATTTCTTCAAATTGGGGAACAAATAGTAGTCCGAGGGAGCCAAGTCTGGAGAATAGGGGGGATGTGAAATGAGTTGGAATCCTATTTCCATTAATTTTGCGACCACAACAGCTGAGGTGTGTGCTGCTGGTGCGTTGTCGTGATGGAAAAGGACTTTCTTGTGGGCCAATCGCGGGCGTTTTTCTTGCAGTTCGGTTTTCAAACGGTCCAATAACGATGAATAATATTCACCTGTAATAGTTTTACCCTTTTCCAGATAGTCGATGAGGATTATCCCTTGCGAATCCCAAAAGACAGTCGCCATAACCTTTCCGGCCGAAGGAACGGTCTTCGCCTTTTTTTGGTGCAGATTCCCCCTTGGTAACCCATTGTTTAGATTGTTGTTTGGTCTCAGGAGTATAGTAATGTATCCATGTTTCATCCACAGTGACGAAACGACACTTAAAGTCCTCCGGATTCTTCTGGAACAGCTGCAAACCATCCTTGCAACACTTCACACGATTCCGTTTTTGGTCAAGCGTGAGCAATCGCGGCACCCATCTTGCGGATAGCTTTCTCATGTCCAAATATTTATGCAAATCAAGCTTCTCTTTAGTCTCCTGAGGCGTTTTGCCTTTCATAAAGTAATGTTTAATCACCACACGAAATTCTTTTTCGTCCATTTCTTGAAAATCACTCGACTTCCTTGATTCACACGAATGCCAAACACAAAGAAATAGACCAATAAGGCTGAAACTTGGTGTGCGTTCATTCAAGAGATGCTACTAACTAAACATGACCTCGATACGCGTCGGTGGTGCCATCTCTCGGACTTTGCACGGACTTTTCAAACCAGCCTCGTATATATATATATATATATATATATATATATATATATATATATATATATTTAAATAAAATTCTACAAACTTTATTTTAAGCTATGTACTATTATATAAACTAAAAACCTGATTTATTCAATAAATAGTTTCGCTAAAACAAATTCTCAAAAACCCTTTTATTCAGCTCCATGCGGCTCCCGCAATTATGATGGGAAAATAATCATTATCATAGTATTTATTAAATTAAAGTATATAATTATTGAAAGGCAAAGTCTAACTGACTAGTGTCAACTACGTAATATTTAGCATTTTTATACCTAATTTACACAATTTTCTAATTTGTCTATTCCTGAGGTAAGAAAATTGATGCTTGTTTTAATAAGCAATACGCATGCTCTAATTTATTCATTTATTTATTTACTGCCCTACAAGCCCAACAAAATAATTAATTAATAGGGCCGATCATACAATCATTAAACAATACTGATACATATCACAAAATGCTTAATTACCATATACAAACAATAAAATGCTTAATTATAAAAACAATAAACAAACTACACATATGCTTACAACTATTAAAACAAGTTTAAACAGATAGAGAAGAATACCCTCCGAAACATGGACAGATCACATGCTCTAGATACCTTATTATAAGCAGCGTATATCTTATAAACGGGTGAAGTATACAATATATTTATGTGAGCAGTAGGAAGATAGAAGAAGTTTCCAGTCCGATGAGCTAGTCTGAGCACAACAAAATTCAGTTCCTCCAGCAACAGTGGACATTGAATCACACCATTTACAAGTTTATACAGAAACATCACCATACCCATATTTCTACGTTTCTCTAAAGTCATATAAGTAAATATCTCTAACAAAATATCATTCTTTATACCTACCGGTGGATACACCCCATCAACTTTCCTAGCCAAAAACCTTAAAAACCTCCTCTGAACCTTTTCCAAAGCCACAACCCACCTATTATACAATGCTGCCCCGATAATAGACCCATACTCAAGCCTACTTCTGACCAATGTATTGTACAATGTTGAAAAGGTTTCAATATTTTGAAAAGACCCACCATTTCTAATTATGAACCCCATCATTTTCATCGCTTCTGAAACCGCCTTGTCAATGTGCTGATTGAGGGTCAACCTAGAGTCCAGAACAATGCCCAGGTCTTTGGCTGTCTCCACTCTTTGCAACTCTATATTACCTATACTGTAATTATAGTTTACTGGAGATACTTTACGGCTCAATGTCATTACAGAACATTTGTTTGCATTTAGCAATATCCAATTGTTGTCACACCACGCCCGCACTGCCTCAACACTACTCTGCAGTCGTTCACAGTCCCCACCAGATTCAACTGACACATACATACGCAAAACATCTGGTATTCCACATCAATGACCTCCTGAATGTCATTTATGAACATAAGGAACAATAGCGGTCCCAAGTTTGACCCCTGTGGAACACCGGACTCTGCACGAAACGAATGCGACCTAAAACCATTATACTGAACATACTGGAATCTTTCCACCAAGTATGTCCTGAAGAAACTAACAAAATTCTAATCTTATACTAATGAAAGAAATACCAACGTTCTACTTGTGTCAATAAATTTAATTAACATTTTTATTTGTAGAGCTAGTATTACATAATGGCAAATCAATAAGTATTATGAAAATAAGGTAAATAAAGTTCGCCAAATATATAGGAAGTTCTTTTTAAAGTTTTTTTATTTTTTTAGTGTTCCATACGGAACACTTATAAGATTACTTCGGTGTCTGTCCGTCTGTCCATTCGTCCATCTGTCTGTCTGTCATACCCGATTTTCTCCAAAACTATTTAACATAGAAGTTGAAATTTGATATTAATATAGGAATTGATGGCCTCACAAGAACCTTGTAGTTTTGAAAGTTAAATTTTGGCTTAAGAGATTAGTTTTAGGAGGTGAAATCCGAAGTGAAAAAAAATTTTTTTTACCAGATCATCGAGTGGGGTGTCAAATGAAAGCTTGTAGAAATACGAGTTCAAAGATATATATATATAATGTAATACTTGTTTACACTTTTCTTTGCATTATTTTTAAAAAATCGCTGCCCCCCCTTATCTCGAAAAGTACTTATCAAAAAATTTTGAAAAAATTCTGGAATATTCTCCACAGGGTATAAGTTGAACGAAAATTATCACGAATGCATAACCTTTAATAATATTATTATATTAATAATTATAATTATTAATAATATTATAATTATCTGTTATACAAAAAAAAACAAAAGTTTAAATGTCATCAGTTTTCAGTAAAGGGCGAAAAAAAATTTCGTTAAAAAACCCTGTTGGGGTGTGTTTTGTGAAGTCATTGATCATTTTATACCTCCGTAACAAAAAGTTTTATTTTAAAAGCACTCAACTTACGGAACACTAATTGTGCAAGTTCAACTTGCACTTGACCGGTTATTTTATTTTGGTTTGGGCAATGCTGCTAAATAGCCAGTTTTTGAAGTTATTGTAGCACTCGACGGCTTTTTCGGTAAAATAACACTCAAACATAGCTTTATTATTCGGGTCATCGTAATTGATCTAATGGGAAAATAGTTTGTCACGTTGGGGAAATTTTATTTGTTATATATTAAAGTTGATGTTTTTAAAAATTTATACATAAGAAGAATGAAGCCATAAATAAAAGAACAGGTTGCACACTTTTAACCAGTTTAATTGTGTTTATTTTTTGGAAATATTGGTTGTACCTATTTAGTCTACAAATAAATCGACAACAATTATTCTAAATTCTTTGCAAGCACTGATTCGTTTCCATTAAGTACGGGTAATACAAGTAATCAACAGATCCTGATATTATATTTGTTTCTTTTTATTTCTCATATTTCTCGGACCATATGTGTTTTCTTAAGTTAGAGATATGTTCCTAAATAACAGTGGTTGTTAAACACCACCCCCAGATTCCTAAAAGTATCAATAAAATGTGTGTATTGTCCATTAAATTTTGTACAAATTTAACATGTGTGTGATACAAAAGGCATTACGTGCGTTCTATATTCTACCCATTATGTACTGATGTCAACCTCTATGCCACTATAAAGTCCTGGACCAAAATATATGAAAGTTGTGTATTCTCAGTATAAAAGGGCATTTTGGGAAATTATATTGTATTATTCATTACAATGATGTAAATTATTAAAAGAAGTGTATATAAATTGGAATCTTGGGGCATCCCCAGAGTAACATCTTATCGAGACCAGATATTTTAGACTGTAATTTCACCGGCTTCCTCATACCTTTCAGGTAACTTGAAAGAATAACCAGCGCTTTACCAATTAGATTAAAATACTTTAGTTTTGCTCAAAATAACTCATATTCTAAGTTAGGAATGTGGAATCTTTGGCACAATGACACTACTCAGTATATATCACCACTACACCAAACACTTTATTTTTGCACTCGACGCGCGTTTCGCTAACCATGTTAGCTTCATCAGGAGCGATGATTGACTAAAGATAAACTACAAATCTACCCTGTTTATACTTAGCCAAACCCTTGAATTACTCAGGCGGAAATAATGGCATAGGCAAGGCCATCAGTTCCAGTCAAGTAACCAGTAGAGGGGACTATAAGGAATAGGCCCTCTGTCTTTATTTAAACTACTTTTACATTTCATAATTTCCATACTTTCGTATTCCTTCAACAATCTCCTATCAGATACATTTTTTATTAATCTTAGATTATCTAATGTTATAATATGATCAGCTTGAAGGGCATGTTCGGCAATGCTAGACTTTTCTGTTCTACAGTATTTTAAGTGTGGTAAATGTTCTTTAAGTCGTGTTTTAATTGACCTTTTAGTTTGCCCAACATATTTTTGTCACAATCATTACATACTAATTTCATAAATTCTACTTTTCTCACAATTAGGAATCTTATCTTTGGGATTTCCTAAGATATTCTTCAGATTGTCTGATGAGTTACAGACTAAGGCGAGGCCTACCTTATTAAATACCTTATTGAGTCCCTTGCTATATTTCGGATTATATGTTTTTTTTATGGGTCTAGCACACGTGCTGCAGGGAGGTCCCTAAAGGGCTACAGGAGCGAAACGTGTGCGGGGTTGTGTATGGAACAAAATTATTTCCAATAGAACAGTCAATTTTATGCTCAGAAAGAAGGAACAGCTATGGGTAATTGCTTATCACCTTTCATAGCCAATTTCATGAGTAAATTTGAAACCGAAGCCAGTCAAGAATTTGAATATTTCCCAATGGTATTGTATAGGTATGTGGATGATATTTTTCGCGATTTTCGATATAAAGAAAGCAAATATTGATGACTTTGTTTCCAAATTAAATAGCCGGTATGATTCCATTAAATTCACTTACGAAGTTGAGAAGAAAGAACAACTGCTTTTTTAGATATTTTAATTATTAAAAATAATAATAGATTAGAATTTGATATCTATAGGAAAGACACAGTAACAGATAGATTTATTCCTAATGATTCATTTCATTGCAAACAACACAAATTAGCCTCATTACATTTTTTAGTTCATCGTTTGGTCACTTTTCCTCTGAATAGAGTAAACTTTAATAACGAAAGGAATCGTATTAGAAATATAACTAGAGTTAATGGTTATGACGATGACTTAGTAAACAAGCTAATAAATAGACATAAGTTCAGGTTAAATATTCAGAATTCCAACTTTTTTACACGCGAACGCATACCATATAATCCGAAATGTAGCAAGAGACTCAATAAGGTATTTAATGAAGTAGGCCTCACCCTAGTCTATAAGTCATCAGACAATATGAGGAATATCTTAGGAAATCCCAAAGATAAGATTCTTAATTGTGAGAAAAGTGGAATTTATGAAATTAGTTGTAATGATTGTGACAAAAAGTATGTTGGGTAAACTGAAAGGCAATTAAAACACGATTTAAAGAACATTTAGCACACTTAAAATCCAGTAGAACAGAAAAGTCTAGCATTGCCGAACATGCCCTTCAAACTGATCATATTGTAACATTAGATAATCTAAGATTAATTAAAAATGTATCTGATAGGAGATTGTTAAACGCATACGAAAGTATGGAAATTATAAAATGTAAAAGTAGTTTAAATAAAGACAGAGGGCCTATTTCTTATAGTCCCCTCTACTGGTTACTTGACCGGAACTGATGGTCTTGCCTATGCCATTAGTTCCGCTTGAGTAATTCAAGCGTTAGGCTAAGTATAAATAGGGTAGATTTGTAGTTTAGCTTTAGTCAATCATCGCTCTGGATGAAGCTGACATGGTTAGCGAAACGCCCGTCGAGTGCAAAAATAAAGTGTTTGGTGTAGTGGTGATATATACTGAGCAGTAACTCATACTCTGTACAGTTAGGCGACTTGAAATAGTGAAGCAATACCAACGCAGTAACCAAACAAGAATAAAGGTTTTCAATAATAAAAATCATTGACATGCAACTGTGCAGTTACATTATCATGGCCTATGTAAGACCCACAATGATGAGCCGGTAACAAACAACACATACGCTGGATTATTTACCCTTGGCACCGGACAAAGAACTGTTTGTTTTTCACATCGTCAGAAAATATCCAACATGAAATTCAATACGAAAAGTTAAAGGGAAATAGCACTAAAGTTGGAATAACATTTGGCTGATGTATATGTATATAAATTATTAAATGTGTCTGGATTTTAGAAGAACAAAATGCCAATAGAATTTTACCTAATCCGATATTGTGGTATTTAAATATTTGAAAGTTTAAAATATTCTAGAATATATTTTTATGACTTGTAATAGTACCTCATGTCTAAACTGTAATCACTGTAGAAGTAGATTTGATCTATCTGGAAGAGTTACATTACTTACATCAAGTTCTAAAAGTTGACTTAAGTGAATTTTGCAGAAATCAAACCCAGGTAGTTTTTTCTCTAATCCATTATATTTAATATATGAAAATACCCCTAAAAATTAGGACAGAACAATTTTATCTTTTGCTTATTGGCACAATACAAGCGTTGCAGCGAAATCTCAAGATGCTTACGACATATAGAGTAATACACCTATGAGAAACGTCATAAGAAAATAAACTGGTGCAAATAAAGAAACACGTGGAGAATGTAGGTATAAAATAGAAAGCAAGGCAAAAGTGAATAGTTAAAGGAAGCTACTGACAACAAAAATGCTTAAAATGTGATGGATATTATAACCCCACAGAGGACTCAGAAATAAAGTGAGCAAATTGCACTGAAATCAATGTATCTAATTTAACATAATGCCAGTACATAAGAACAAAGCCAAACTATTAGAAGGAAAACAAGAACATAATCAAAAAGTGAAAAAACGTTATCAACATGGGACCACCTACTAGTTTAATGACTTCACAAAAAGATATTTAGGAACTAATGTTAGGGAACTAGGAGATTAATTTTTAAAAGCCATAACTCAAGGTAAGATGGGAAAATAGTAGCAATCGATTTTATGGACAGACTAGGTCAGTCTGGTATTTGTCTTAGAAGTCTACTGACCCAGAACTAACAAAACATAAATAAATATAAATTATTATTTTAAATAATGTAACATAAAATACATATACATATAAATGCAATATTCATATACGTAAAATAAACATACATATAAATACAATATTCATATACGTAAAATAAATACGTATACATATAAATACAATATTCATATACGTAAAATAAACAAAGATTAATTTAATGTACTGACAGTTATAAATTAAAAGAATAGGATAGTAGTATTGTCCAGTCAAATAGGGATTCAACCTCGGAATGAAAGTTAGAAAATTGAAAATTTGCATAAATCTTTGTCTTGACATTCTAAAAGTTAGCTCAAAAGTCTCATAGAATATCGTGTCCGCGAGTCAAGATATTCAAAGTCAAACGTCGCCAGAGTCGTTTTTTTACAGATATTTTGTTTCCTTTGCTTCGAATGATGTCCGTATGATAATATTTAGCTAATTTATATAAATAATAAGATACTGAAATGAAATAGTTTAAATACATTGTAATTACATTCGAAAAACAATTTCTTCGCAGAAATACAATGAGTAAAAAATAGTAGGAACTTATTGTAATCCACGGTAAAACAACGGCCACCAGTGCTCGATATCATATTAAAATATGAGATGTACGACTATCCATAATTTAAAGAGTTGATTGAGTGGTCCGTTACTTTGTGACAGTACATTTTAACAATAAAACTACTTAATTACTTTGTTAACTGTCACTAAATATATTTGTAAAGATTTTACAATTGCGTTATCGCGATTTCGTAGTACAACTACATTGTCAAACGCTTAACTAAGACTAAAACAGATTTTTGGTATTTTATGTTTATATGATGAACAGATGTGGGTCTATTATATGTTAAAAAAGTTTGAACAAAAGAGAATTTGCTACGTCTAATTGACTATTCAGTAAATTTATATTATGGTTCTTTGAATGTCTGTAAATTTCTATAGATTCTAAGAAGTTGAGTTTTGACCCTTTAGGTGGCATATGGAGTATTTGTAAACAATCGATATTGGGAAAAGTATGGCCTGTTTCTAAGAAGTGTTTAGCAAAGTGTGATTTTTCATTTTTAGCCTATAAGAGGCATTGTGTTCTGCGAATCTTGTCTTGAAATTCCGTCCCGTTTGGCCTACGTAACAGCTATTGCACTCTTGACAATTAAGTTTATAAACTCCTGATTTATTGTATTTACTAGTTTTATCTTTGGCATTAAAAATATATTGGATAATTTTTGAGCGGGTTTTAAAGCTATTCTTGCTTTTTCGGTCGTGAGAACTTGGGATATTTTATCCGAGATGGGACCAAAATATGTCAGAGATATGAATGTTTTCTTTTGTCGGTATTCTTTTCGGGGTAGATTAAGCTGAAAGTGATTTGTTTTCGTTTACGGTTTATTAAGGTATTAATTATTTTAGGTTGGAAGCCGTTATTGAGTGCTATATTTTTGATTGTGTCCAGTTCTTTTTTAAATTATTTTTACTAAGAGGGATATTGAAGGCTCTATGGATCATAGATCTATAGGCTGCCAGTTTATGGGAGTTAGGGTGTATTGAGTCAGCTGGGATTGTAACATCTGAAAAGGTTGGTTTGCGGAAGATATCGAATTCTAGTCTATTTCTCTTTTTCAAAATTGTTCTAAGAAATTTATTTTATTATCGGTTTCCTTTTCAAGTGTGAATTTTATGTTGGGGTGTAAATTATTTAGCTGATTTAAAGTAAAATTGATACTGAACTAAATTCCACTTTAAATCAGCTAAACAATTTACACCCCAACATAAAATTCACACTTGAAAAGGAAACCGATAATAAAAGAAATTTCTTAGATATTACAATTTTGAAAAAGATAAATAGACTAGAATTCGATATCTTCCGCAAACCAACCTTTTCAGATGTCACCATCCCAGCTGACTCAATACACCCTAACTCCCATAAACTGGCAGCCTATAGATCTATGATCCATAGAGCCTTCAATATCCCTCTTAGTAAAAATAATTTAAAAAAAGAACTGGACACAATCAAAAATATAGCACTCAATAACGGCTTCCAACCTAAAATAATTAATACCTTAATAAACCGTAAACGAAAACAAATCACTTTCGGCTTAATCTACCCCGTAAAAGAATACCGACAAAAGAAAACATTCATACCTCTGACATATTTTGGTCCCATCTCGGATAAAATATCCCAAGTTCTCACGACCGAAAAAGCAAGAATAGCTTTAAAACCCGCTCAAAAATTATCCAATATATTTTTTAATGCCAAAGATAAAACTAATAAATACAATAAATCAGGAGTTTATAAATTTAATTGTCAAGAGTGCAATAGCTTAGGCGTAGGCCAAACGGGACGGAATTTCAAGACAAGATTCGCAGAACACAATGCCTCTTATAGGCTAAAAAAATGAAAAATCACACTTTTCTAAACACTTCTTAGAAACAGGCCATACTTTTCCCAATATCGATTGATAACAAATAGTCCATATGGCACCTAAAGGGTCAAAACTCAACTTCTTAGAATCTATAGAAATTTACAGACATTCAAAGGACCATAATATAAATTTACTGAATAGTCAATTAGACGTAGCAAATTCTCTTTTGTTCAAACTTTTTTAACATATAATAGACCCACATCTGTTCATCATATAAACATAAAATACCAAAAATCTGTTTTAGTCTTAGTTAAGCGTTTGACAATGTAGTTGTACTACGAAATCGCGATAATGCAATTGTAAAATCTTTACAAATATATTTAGTGACAGTTAACAAAGTAATTAAGTAGTTTTATTGTTATCCATAATTTGACATTGTAAAAATTTGTAATCAATAAAGGTCTCTTAAAATGTGTGTAATGAGTCTCATAAGTACATTAAAGTCTCTGTTTCTGGCTAGTTATATCTTACGTCAATGTTTTCGCAATATCTATACCTCAAAGTTGTCACTAAATTTAAACTGACCCTAAAGGATTTTCAGAGAAACCGTATACCAGGTATATATTGATCATTAGTCGGGTTAGAGGGATAATCACCGATATTTCCTGAGCCTCGTCGACCGTTAATCGAATTAAACTTGTTAAGTGTTGCCAAGGCAAGCGAGTAATCCTGATTGCTTGACTTTCAGTTCGGCATCCCCAAATTCAAACGTTGACCTTTTAATTTAGGATAATTTAATTTATTCTACAGTTAACAGAATATGTGTGATGGAAATTTGTAATCGATTCAGTTAAAGTTCGATAAAATTTCCGAAGTCGGCAATTATTATAAAATTTAATAGAGGAGCTGTTTTAGAAAGTTTGTTTTCAACTGTCAATTCTGCTGTAATATAGGGACTGGAAGATCGACACAAATGATTAAGCAATTTACAAGGACTACCTAGTAAGTTTTTACAAACCAATGAAAGAAAAATAAAATTGGTACAAATCGTTTTATGGTTTCTCAAAATATTCGCCTTTAAGATTTATGCTCTTTTGCATGGGTTCGAAACAATTCTCGAAACATTTTTTCCACTCTGAAGTTGGTACCTCAAAAACATCATTGGGAAGGATTCAATAGCTTCTTGACGTGATGAAAATCGCTGTCCACGCATTTTTTTTTTATATTCGGGAACGAATAGAAGTCGTGAGGTGATAAATCAGGTGAATATGGGCAATGAGACGTTAATTCGATGTTTCTCTCCGTCAAATAATCAATTGTTTGACGTACTGTGTGAAAGCGGGCATTGTCATGATGAAGAATGATGCGGCCTTTTCGGTTGTTTTTCCTGATTTCATCGATGACTTCGGGCAAACAAATTGTTGTATACCATTCAGCATTAACTGTTCTTCGATACTCTAAAGTAATAGTTTCAACATGTCCGGTATAACCAAAGAAACAAGCGATCATTTTCTTGCAGTGCTTCGCCAGCAAATCACTTTTGTTGGATTTAGTTCATCTTGGAACACCCAAACAGTTGATTGTAGTTTCCGGCTCGTACAATTGAATCGTTCATTTCAAAAACCACATAAGTCAAAAAAGTAAAATTTTCAGTAGGCGAAAAAAACTTTATTAAACTAAAACTATCCTTTATAAGAGGAAAAAATTTAATTTAATTCAAATTATTTAAGTAGTTACATAGTTTATCACATAATACATGTAGTTTATTTTCGTTGTTATTAAGAAAAAAATTTTTTTTTTCTTGAGACTTAGGTGGTTTTTGCACTGAATATAATTTTGAAGTTATCATTTTCCTTCTTTAAAAGAAAACAAGTCAACAAACTGTCAAAAGGGTTTATTAAAAATGCTTCAAAATACAAACAAACAATAATATTCCTGATTTTAATAATTAATTAAGGCACATAATCAAACTCGTGGTCATTTTCGACATAATATTCTTCCTGGTTCTGTCCTTCCGCGGTAGGCCAGTGGAAAATCCCGTCATAAAATGGAATATGCTGTTCAAGGATACTATTTCTAACTTGCTTAATATTTTCTATTTTTTTGGGGTCCCCATATCAAAGTGCGCATGAGTTGGATAGTTTGGGATCGGTTTGCCATCAATTTGACTGGTATCTGAACAGAGATAACACTTTTTATCTGCCACTCAACTCAAACCCTCGCTAGAAAATCCGTGCAAAAACAACATAAGTCTGTGACTAATGTGGTTTTTGCAACAAACGGTGGAAGTGGATAGGCGGCAATTCGTTAACCGTAAATACGACTTACGTGGCTTTTGCATATAATATGTAGGTACCCTTGAGGAGACGTTTCCTAGCAAAAACTCAATTTTGCTAAATTTTGACTTATGTGGTTTTTGAAATGAACGATTCAATTATATCCAAGATTCGTCTCCTGTTACGATGTTGCATATGGATTTTGCATATCCTCGGTCGAATTTTTTGAGCACTTCCTTACACCAATTGACATCTCAATAGCACAATTTAGTGGTGGTTTGTAAAAGCTTAAAAGGCGACGTAGAACATACAGAGCATGTTTGCAACTTTGTCTATAGAAAACGATCATGAACTGCGACTATAATGAGCATTTATTTTCATCCTTCTTCAATGTTCTTAAAGTTGTGCTTCAATCAGATTTTGTAGTCCTTGTAACAAAAATGAAATAGAAACATTTCCACGGCATAAAGTGCAGTCACGTGATGATAATCTGTGTCGCAGCATGTTACCTAAGTTGCAGAGGAGTTAAAACAATGGTCGGTCTGGCGAATACAGAAGATTTTACTCTAACCAATCTTTGTGAAACGAAATGGGAGTAAGCGAGAACAGAAATGACACATTATTATGCAATAGATTTTAATGGTTTTCGCTGCATAACAGTTCAGCATATCTTTTCCTAGTAAACATCTCACATTTCTTAACTAGAGAGTATTGGGGTAACGAACCTCTAGGAGGGATAGCAATGTTGAAGATATAGATATAAAAGACGTATCTTCAAGAAAAAAAAACAAAAAAAAAGCTGATTTACCTGTATAGAGGAAGGCCGATAGATAAGGGGGCGCCAAATGAAAATCAATGCAAAAAACTTCCTGTCCTATAACCCTGAAAGGTTAGGCTCCTTCCAATATAATAAACTAAAATTTAATGACCGGGAATATTCGTTGAAATGGAACCTTATTATACCGTGAAACTTTAAAGACTTACATCTCTCAGGAGGTAGAAATTTTTTTACATAAAAGAACTTTCGATAATAAATAGTCTAGTTTTTAAAAGGATGCTGTTTGCTATATTATGGTGGCTTGTACCCCTTACCCTCTCCGCCCTAAACTACATCACAGAGAAGTAAGTAACCCCAAAGGGTGTTTAGGAAACAAAAAAGGATTTATACATTAATTGGCTCAATAAGAGCATTGCTGTTCGATTTAAAGGAACGGAGTGGGATATATGCACACCCATATTAAAAGGCCACTAATTTGATGGCGGAGAGACCACCCAAAAAATATAATGGCGGTTTAAAAATCTAACAAAACATATGTAGTGCCAGGTGTCCTTCCAAGATTGTCGACTTTTTAGTTCCGAATACAGCGCACTCTGCAATTGCATCATATATATAATGAACATATAATGAAAAAATAGAAGTACAGATATCACGCGAAACAAAAATTGATTTACCCTCATTGTCTAGCATCCTCTGGCCTTTGCCTGTGGTTGATGCTTTTTAACTATTCTTTAGACAAAGGGGGCCTACAGTTTAATGTCGGTTGCAAACGGCCAAACATGATACTACGGCTTTACTAAGCATTATACTACGGGTGATTTGTCATGCAGCAGCCCGTGGCTTCGTGCATAGTACTTGTTTGCGGTGCAAAAGGTCTCGGATTCCAATCACGGCAGATCGGTATACCTATTTATTAATTTGTTTAAGTATATTTGGTTTGGCCGCATACATAGGTAGTAGTTGTTTGCAGAAATGAAATGACGTCCGTGGCAGCATTACCGAGTTGTCTAAAAGCTGCTGTGAAATACAAAAATGTATGTTTCGGCACCTGGATAACGTTGACGGATATTATGACATCCTTGCCGATAACCTTAGGATATATAAAGGAGTGAAATCTCTACTCAGGCGGAGGAAGTGAAGGATAAAAAAATGCTTTCCCGAGAGAGGTGACCGTCACGTTGTAAAGACTTTTTTTTATTATTTTCCCGAGCCGAGTAGCCTCTTTATTAATATGATAATAATGTTAACTTTAACAGTACGTAACCATAATATACGTCAAAATAATTACTACAGAATTAATTTTTCTATACTATACTCAATTACGTCTGGTGGTTAATATTTTTTTGAGTCGAGTTATTAATTGGAAATTTCCGAAAAGAACAAATACCTCAAAGAAACTAGGGAATATTTGGTACGACGCCCATTTAAATATATTATCCACTATTTTAACAGTACTATCGACATGTATTAATATCCTGGTTGGTTCTTGGATTATTTCGAGTCGTTTAAAGCTTCGTTTACCGCCGCCTTCATATGTCGCATCTTTACATTTGTTTGTTTCCTATATTACCTTTATATAATAAACTTTAATGATTCCCAGATTGTTGCATATTGTATCATTTTCGTTGAATATTATTATTATTGTAAAGTTCCTTAATACTTTGCATGCCAACATGAATAAATGTATTGTGTATTAAATTGTGTAAGCCTCCCCAAGTTGTCTCCAATGAGCTCTATGGTTTGCTTTTTGCATCCAGTCGTATCTCTAATTTTTTTATGTCGTCCGTCCATCTTGTCTGTAGTCTGCCTCTGCATCTTTTATGTTTTCTAGGCCTCCATTCAACCATACGGCGTATCCATCTATTATCATTCATCCTTGCGATATGCCCGCCCAATTCTACCTTAATATACATATTCGTTCTATTATATTTGTCACTTTAGATCTTTTTGGTATCTCGATGTTAGAAATACGATCTGCAGTTTAATATTTAGTAATTTTCTCTCCAGTGCTCTTTGGGTTACCTGTTTATTTATTATACTTTTATTTAAAGTCCACGTTTCAATGCCATATGTTCATACCAGCAGTATATATGGAACACTCTGGCTTTTATTTTATTTGGGATGTCCAGTTGAAATGTAGATTGTAGCCTTCCGAACGCAGACCAAGCTAACGAGTCCCTTCTATCCAAGTCAACTTTTAAATTATTTTTTGATATTACGATTTTTTGTTCTAAATATATAAAAGTTTGTACCTTTCCTATTCTTTCACCTTCTATTAATAGTTCCTGGCTGTTATCTTCACTTTCGTTGTTCAAGTATTTGGTTTTGGTGAAATTTATTTTAGACTTTGTCTGTAATTCTTCGTTTGTGTTGGTGATCAGAGTAACATCATCTACTAACCTTAAGCGATTTAATCGTTCACTGTCCATTAGTATTATATATATATATATATATATATATATATATATATATATATATATATATATATATATATATATAATATATATATATATATATATATATATATATATTATATATATATATATATATATATATATATATATGTATTGACTAAGCCTAGAGCACCATGGTTTACTGATGTTTTGCAGATTATGAAAAGGCACAGAAATATGCTGTTCTCGAAGTTTAAAAAAACTAGAAGGGTTCAGGACTGGGAAGCATCCAAAGGAGCGAGAAATATGTTTACACAAGCAGTTCGTAGCGAGAAGAGAGCTTATTTGGATTCTGTCAGGAGGAATCAAAATCGTAAGTCTATGTGGCAAGCGCTTCATAATATGAATGTCTATAACAAGAAGAAGAACCATTTTACACCTCCTTCGTATCTGCAGGACCCCGACGAAATCAACTAATTTTTCGTTGATTCTGTGATACAGATTTGTCCTGACGTTAATCCGGATACGATTTGTTACTATTTTGATAACAAGGTTACCGATAGTGTGTTTGAAGTCTCATTGGTTAGCGACGGCGATGTCATTTCTGCCATCTCTGATAGAAGCTCGAATGCTTCTGGAGCTGATCAATTTACGTTGCAGATGTTAAGACTTTGTTGCCCTCTCATCGTACCGTTTCTCACTCATATTTTCAATATATCTATATTAGAGAGTAAGTTTCCGTCCGATTGGAAGTTGGTCTTGGTATTGCCTTTGCCCAAGGTGTTATGCTCTAAGGATTACTCTGAACTGCGTCCGATTAGTCTTTTGAGTATTCTGTCTAGGATTTTGGAGAAAATAATTTTTAAACAAAGCGTTAATTATTTTAATAATAATAACTTATTCTTTGAAGGTCAGTCGGGGTTTCGCAGGGGTTTTAGCACTGTAACAGCCTTGCTAAGCATTTTGGATGATATGATGGAGAGACAACTGCCTTGGTTCTTCTCGATTAGAGCAAGGCATTTGATATGCTGGATCCCCGCTTGTTGTGTGCCAAACTTCATTATTATGGTTTTAAAGAACGAACAATACATTTATTAAAGGATTACTTGGCGGATAGATCACAGCGTGTGCTGATTAATCGCCGCGTGTCACAAAGTTTGGCTTTAGATAGAGGCGTCCCTCAGGGGTCAATTTTGGGACCATTGCTGTTTGTCATTTATACAATGGTTATGCATTGTTAGGTTAATAATTGTAGGCTAATACAATATGCAGATGACAGTCAGATTTTAAGGAGCTTTAGTAGTCTTAACGCATTACAGGCGGAACAAGAAATTAATTACAGTTTAAATTCGATGTTTACCTACTCTAGAACAATGGTTCGAAGATAAATCCGAGAAAGTCGGCAATACTGTATTTTGGAACAAACAGTGAATGGGCTCCGGCAAATTTCAATTTAAATATGACCCAGGAGAGAATTCCGTTTGTTACTGAATATAAAAATTTGAGAATATTATTTGATAGTAAGCTCAGGTTTAGAAAGCAGGTTTCTTTGGTAGCTCAAAGGGCGTATTGTTCACTACGTAATTTATATAAGAACCGGCATATCCTCAATTTGAGCTTAAAAAAATGTTTGTGCGAGACTCTTGTCCTTTCTTACTCTAATTATTGAAATTTTGTTTAGGGTCCGTGCCTGGACCTTATGTCGAAGTATAAGCTGCAAAAAATTCAAAACTCCTGTGTACGTTTTATTTTTGGATGCAGGGGGAGGGATCATGTGAGTGGCAGGCTGACGGTGCTGAAATGGTTGCGTATTAAGGATAGAGAAAGGCTACATCTGGGTTGCTTTTTGCATAGACTGCTGGGACCGGAGTGCCACAGTATCTGTGTGAAAGGCTGCATCATCGAAGTTCGGTGCATCAGCGTAATACTAGGTACAACGACCGTCTTTCGGCTATACATCAGTCTGCTATAATCTGCTGAACTTCTGAACGAAATTTCTGAAGGTTTGCTTGCTCTGTCTGAACTATCTTTGAGAAGGCAGCTAAAGGAGATTTTATTTCAGACTTATTGACTGTTTTTATTATGTTTCTTTTATACGGCAAGGTGAGATCATGGTTTGTATATGGGTATCAATATGATGTAGAATTACAATGTTTTCCTTTTTTAGTTTAGAGTAAGTAGAATTTATGTACTAATGGATACTTCTTAAATTGTATTTGAGTTTGTATTTTTATTTTTTGTATTTCTTTTGTATATTTTTGAGAACTCCGTTAACAACAGCACTGCTGCATTTCGCCGAGTATAAAATAAAGACGTTTATTATTATTATTATTATTATTATATATATGGTAACTACGAGAGTCTATTTGAATAAATATATAATATATATATATATATATATATATATATATATATATATATATATATATATATATATATATATATATATATTATATTTATTCAAATAGACTCTCGTAGTTTTCATACTTAAAAAGAAAATACATACACAATTAAGTAGAAACAAAAATGCAGACACAAAGAGACATTTTTTCAGCTGATAACAGCAAATAAACTCCTTCATCTTCTTTAACACGTTTTCAGATTATAAAAAAAAGAATGTAAGCAATTTGTAAAGCCTCTAGGTTCGTTAAGATTAAAGGAGATAAAAGGGAATTACGAATAAAAAAAATTCTGCAAAGGGATTATACAAGTTACAGTAAAAAATTATCTGATGTTTCACAGTGGATCTCGAAGTTACGTTGTTCCTTTGCAGTTATAATTATTTCAGAGTTTTAATGAAAAGTTTTAAATGTTGGGTTTTAATTTAAAAAAGGTAGGGGTATAGAGAGATTTTTATTAAGTATGCTCCTTGGTAGCAATGCTTTTCAGTTAAGTATACTATTCTAGTATAAATACTTAAATGACATATTAATTACAAAATATTACAGTTAAATTCTAATTCCTAATTTGATGGAATTCAATGTCCACTCATTCCCTTCGTACCCACTACGACACGATAAATTAAATTACGCAAAGTTTATCACACTACACTAGTCACTAGTTACGCACTCGACACGCGATTCGCCAAACATGTTAGTATTGTCGCTAGAACATGGAAAACTAGACTATTTATACTAAGAGTTTTGATAACATAGGTGAAACCAACGAATCACAGATGTCGGGTAATCAGTAAAAAGGACAACAAGAAATCAGTTATGTGTTCTTATTTAGACTATTTTTATATTTTATGATAAAAGTATCTTCATATTGGTCTATAAATCTCCAATCAGACACAGTTTCAATTAATTTTAAATTATTCTACATGCGATAGAATTGAAATTAACATATAGACTGAAAAGTTTTTGGTCTAGCTACCTAAAACACATTTTTTTTACAAAAGTCGACTTTATTCATCAACATAGTCTCCTTCAAGAGCAATACAATCAGTCCAACGCTTTTCTAACATTTGTATATCTTTCTTGTGAAAGGATTTTTCTTTGCCTTCAACTCAGACCTCAATTTCGGTGATAACTTCTTCATTGGAGTCAAATCTCTTTCCCGAGAGAATCTTTTTGATGTCTGCCAATAGATAATAGTCGCTGGGGCTAAATCTGGAGAACACGGTGGGTGACGAAACAATTCGAACTTCAATTCATGCAATTTTGCCATCGTAACCATTGACTTGTGACACGGTGCATTGTCTTGATGAAAGAGCACTTTTTGATTGTTCATTTGGAGCCGTTTCTTTGCAATTTCTGCCTTCAAACGCACCAATAGCTTCCCAAAATACAGAGGCCAAAACCTTCCCAGCCGACTGTTGTGCCTTTGGTCGCTTCGGGCGGCTTTCACCGGCTGGTGTCCACTCAGCTGACTGCCGATTTGATTCCGGTGTGTAGTGGTAGATCCATGTTTCATCCATTGTCTCAGATCGCATGAAAATATCCTTTTTATTGCGTTTAAACAGGTCCAAACAGCGCTCCGAATCATCAACACATCGTTGTTTTTGGTCCACTGTGAGCAAGCACGGTACCCATTTCGAACAGAGCTTTCTCATGCCCAAATGTTCATGCAAAATATGACCAACACGTTCTTTTGATATCTTTAGGGTGTCAGCTATCTCACGCAGTTTCACTTTAGGGTCATCCAAAACAATTTTGGGATTTATTTATGTTTTTCGGTGTAACCAGCTTACTTGAGCGCCCAGAGCTTTCAGCATCATTTCTGTCTGTACAATCTCGTTTAAATTTAGCATGCCAGTAAATGATCAGTGATTTTCCAGGGGGAGGGCCCCGTAACACTTATCAAGCCATTGCTTTGCTTGAAGGGTATTTTTTCCCATCAAAAACAGCGTTTAAGCAATACACGACATTCGATTTTTTCCATTGTTTTGAAAATATCAAAAATAGCGTCACTAAAACCACTGTAACTAATCGTCGAAATGTCATGAAATTTTGACACGTATCATTTGAAGGTTGGTACTTCCTAAAAATCATATGGATATTTTGAAAAAAGCGACATCTATGTGTCAGACCAAAAACTTTTTAGCCTACATGTTATAAAATGTAAAAATAGTCCAAATAAGGATAAAGAGTCTATTTTCTAGTCCACTGTACTGTTTATTACTTCATAGAAGTTTAAGCTGATCCCTTAATTGGTCGATTTCGATTGAATAATCAAAATTCTGATGATGCTAACATAGTGAGCCAACCACGAATCGCAAACCGAATGTATAAAAAATGTGTTTGGTATGTTGGAGATAACTGATGTGTGGTGTCATTGTTCATATCAAAAAAATGACTACAGAATTAATTTTTATAGATTATACTTAAGTACGCTTGGTAGTAAATATTTTTTTCTGATAAGTGCATAAATAATATGTTTAAAGTAGTGGTGAAAACGTTTGACTACTGTAATTATGCCCAAGATTCCAAAATTCCAACGTATTAGACATCGTTTTTATAAAGTATATAAAAAACCTATTAGGTTATATTGAGCTATGGTCTCGGTTCTAGAATAACGTTTAATTTTACAGAAACATTGTTACCTATAATGTGGCCGTGGCCAAAATATGTTTCAGAACTTACTTTCCATTAGTCTATTAAGGAAGAACTTTTCAATCTGAAAAAATCCTTAAAAATATATAGAAAATACGACGAATGAAACATCTGTATCAACATAATTATTCACTAACAAAGTATAAGAAAAAATCATAACATTTTTTCATAAAAATTTTTTGAATAAATGAACGTTACGAAGGGAAAAGCTCTCGGTGTGCTTTTAACTTTTTTATTTTCCTTTCTCTCATTTTTAATTTTACTACCTCGATTTCAGATATTCTAGATTTTGTCAAAATATTTTTTTTTTCTTAATGCAACTTTTTGTCAAAAATATAGGTCTGAGATATTGTCAAAAAGTTCTTTATTTCTTGTATACGTTTTTGACTGCCCTATATGTTTTATTGAATGCTTCAGGAAGCAATCTAACATTTGTTGCTATCTTCGTCAAGAAGGTAATAATATCATGTTATTTAAAACGTTTTGACGTAATATCAATCTCAAGGTCAATTAAGAAAAACGACAGCTAAAAAAAATTTTAAGTTAAAAATTTTTAACAAAAACCCAATTCACTAAATAGGTCTAACTTTAACACTAATTTAGTTTGTTAATTATGCGTTTAAATTTGCAAAAGCATCAGTAAGCGACCTAATGTTATGAGGCTATTCAGTCGTTTTCCTTTGTTTTTGAAAAAATGTTGTATCTCCTTGTTGTTCCAAAGCCTCCATTCTCGATTTTAATGTTACATTTTGTTACAAAAGCTTTTAGTTGATGATATTTGCAATACCAAATATTAAACTAACTAATTAAAAACCTATCAAGTGCAAGTTGAACTTGCACAATTAGTGTTCCGTACGTTGATTGTTTTTAAAATAAAAAATTTTGTTAGGGTGGTATAAAATGATCAGTGACTTCTCAAAACACACCCCAAATGAGTTTTCAACAAAGTTTATTTCCAATCTTTACTGAAAATTGATGACCTTGAAATTTCTGTTTTTTTTTTATATACCAGATAAATTATTACATGTAATCCCCGTGGAGAATATTCCAGGATTTTTTCAAAATTTTTTGATCAGTACTTTTCGAGATAAGGTAGGGGACAGCGATTTTTCACGATTTTTTAAAAGTAATACGAAGAAAAATGTGCGCAAGTGTTACTTTATATATATATATTTTACTCGTGTTTTCACAAGCTTTCATTTAACACCACACTCGATGACCTAGTATAAAATTTTTTTTTTTCACTTCCGATTTCACCCCTCAAAACGAATCCCTTAAGTCAAATTTTATGTTACGGTGATATAAAATGATCAGTGACTTCACAAAACACACCCCAAATAAATTTTCAACAAAGTTTATTTCCAATCTTTACTGAAAATTGATGCCCTTGAAATTCTGTTTTTTTTTATATACCAGATAAATTATTACAGGTAATGCACTCGTGATAATTTTCGTTTAATCTACACCCCGTGGAGAATATTCCAAAATTTTTTCAATATTTTTTGATAAGTACTTTCCGAGATAAGGCGGGTGGACAGCGATTTTTTAAAAATAATACAAAGAAAAGTGCGCGCAAGTATTACATTATATATATATATTTTTTACTCGTGTTTTCACAAGCTTTCATTTGACACCGATTACCTAGTAAAAATTTTTTTTTTCACTTCCGATTTCACCCTCCAAAACTAACCCCTTAAGTCAAAATTTAACTTTCAAAACTACATGGCTCTGATGAGGCCATCAGTTCCTATATTACTACCAAATTTCAACTTTCTATGACAAATAGTTTCAGAGAAAATCGGGTGTGACAGACGGACAGACGGACAGACAGACGGACAGACGGACAGACAGACGGACAGACAGACGGACAGACGGACAGACACCGAAGTGATCTTATAAGTGTTCCGTACGGAACACTAAAAATCACTGTAGAGGTGAGATTTTAGCTTCCATGGCAACTAGATCTGGACTTACTTTTAGGCCCCTTTAATGAACCTGGTTTTGTTAAAAAATTTAATCAGTAAAAAAAGGCTTTTGTAATCCGTTATATCTGTGTTTTTTTCTGAAATTGTCTTGATATTGACAGAGACATAAAATAAAAAAAAAATGGTAAAATGACCCAGTAATTTCCTTATAAACATTCCGAAACAAAAACTAATTTGACAATCTCACACTAAAGAATAACTTAATGCAATCCATGTTGTGTTGAAATATTAATAAAAAATAAATACATTTACCTTATTTAAATCGTCAAAAAATATATTTAATGTTTAAAAAACTACAATCTTTTCTTTTAAAATCATATCGAACACAATATACTTTCTTTGTCAAGGAAATTTGTGCATACTCTAAAGAATAAAATTCAAATGTGGACCATACAGATAAAAAAATTATTAAATAAGCTAAAAAAGACCTCTTTATAGGTAAATAAAAATAAACCTTTTTTTATGATATGTAGCTAAATTATTATTTTTACGATTGTATTGTATTTTACAGTTTTTGGTTCTGCTCCATGACGGGCAATTTACCAGCTCCGATTCTTTTCGTGCATAGGCAGAGCACCGGCGACCGTTCGGAGATGCGTTACACATTCTCGAGTGTCTGTGGAGAGTAATTTTGTCTCGCTCTAGGCGATAATCATTCTCCTGAAAAAAGAATATATTTACTTTTTTATGCTAAAATTTAATTATAGATCTTTATAACTTAATTTATTTGGGATTTGGCATTGATAAAGTATCTCTTTGAGAACTGTTACTAGTTTTGTGCATAACCTTTTCTATCAGACCGCCTGTCTGATTACGCGATTGATACAAAAAACACGGCCTCACGTGTTCGACACCTGCACAAATCACCTAGCCTCAACCGACGTTATAGGAATCACCCCTCACAGCGCTTAGTAACCCTCTGCGATTAGAACCCTTACCAAGCAATTTGTGGACCACCGATCTGCACTCCGAAGCCCCAAACACCCCAACTTCGCCTTCAGAAGCCCTAACCGGGAAAATGCGTCCGCGTCCTACGACCGTAAGTGGTATTTTTACGATTTAGTATTATTTATTATGAAGTTGGAATATAAAAAATTATACTTTGAGTAATCTAAAAGCCCTAAGACTAAAAAAAAGAAAAATCAGGAATACGAAATATAATAATTTACCTACTATTCCATACTTACGCTTTTGTCAACTTAACCGTTTGTATTTCGAAAACTTGTTTTTTATTCAACTCAACATTTTTTTAGGATAATCTGTAATCAGATCTCAATTCCTTCTGTATACTATTTCTGATATAATAGAAAAATAAGAAGACTGAAATAGAAGTATATTACGACATACACGCCATCGCCATTTTAGCCCTCTACCTCGTTTTTTCAACCCTTGTAAATTTTGCTATAGGAAAATTATTTTACAATACATATCTAATATCACAATCAAAAACCAGGAAAAATTCTTTTACTATTGAAACGATGCAATTACTCATTCTCATGTTAACAACAAAAATCATGAAAAAAAATGTAATGTTTCGATTCCTTGACTAAAAGAACTCCAAAAAAGATCTATAATAAGACAAATATGAAGTAACTCTTTTACCTCCCTTTTTTACTCGTTTGATGCCTTATATTTTTTTTATGCTTAAAATTTTCCCATTTTCCCATCCAAAAACCTGAAAAAATTCTCATTAAACTGTTGAAACTTTACAAGATGCTTGCATCCCAAGATCCCTGAAAATATATATATATGAAGCAACACCTTTAACCCTCCACCTCATCCCTCTAACCCCTTATATATTTAACTATGAAAATTTGTCAGTTATATCAACCACAAAACCGCCAAAAATTTTTCGAATACTATTGAAACTATACAATATTTAACGATCCCCAACCGTTCGAATTAAAAATAATGCTCAAATATCCTAAATTTTAATCCCAAAAACCTTTAAAACGACATACGACAGTATATATATATATATATATATATATATATATATATATATATATATATATATATATATATATATATATAATGCATTAAAAAACCGTTTGAAATTGCACAGTTTAGATACAGCAATATTATGATTCTATTCTCTCTGGGATATCACCAGGACTATTGGCCTGAGTTTTGGACCTCCAAAAACTTGTGCTTTTTTGTTCATAAACAACTGAGGTTTTCAAAACGCGTTTGTTGAGCTTAAAAGGCAAATAACTTGGGTTATGTATGTCGGATCGAGACAAAGATAAAACCAAACTTTTCGTAATGAAATTTCTAACAAATCTCCGTTAGTTTGAAGTCGCTCAAATGTGTACCTAACATACAAAATTGAAAAAACCGAAAAAAAATTGTTCCTTTTTCATTTTATTGTACAGGCCGACTAAGTGAACCGATCGGCTTGAAACTTTCAGAAAATATGCCTTTTGCTGTAGCAAAAATATTTTAGTTTAAAAAATATTTAATCCAGTATGCATATTTGAATTTGTAATTTAAAATTTGAATTGCCCGCCATTTTATGCCAGTTGGTCCAAAATGGATCTTTTTTTTGTTAAAATTTAGGTCTTGACTTTAGCTTTCCGATGCCATTAAAAAAATTTTTTGTGAAGTCATTTGAACGGTTTCTTTTTTACCTTTGCTTATTAATCAAATAAAAACAACGGTTATTTTGAAAAGAAAATTGAAAAATTTTTGTCACATCTGGTAGAGAATCGCGAGACCTTTATTTAAAAAAAAAATCATTTTCCTTAACATTTTTTTTAATGGCTGACGTTGAGACCTAAATTTTGAAAAAAAAAAGACCCATTTTGGACTGAATGGCATAAAATGGCTGGCAATTCAAATTTTAAATTGTGTTAAAATCAATTGTGATCACTGTGTTTAATATTTTTGTATCAAAATTTGAGGGTATTTTTGCTATAACACAATATTTTCTAAAAGTTCAAGCCGATCGAATCACTCAGTCGACCTATATTATATAATGAAAAAAACAGATTTTTGCCTGTTTTTTCAATTTTGTAGGTTACGTACACTTTGGGCGATTTAAAACCTACGAGAATTTGTTGGAAGTTTCATTACGAAGAGTTTAGTTTTTTGTTTGTCTCGCTCCGGACTTATTCACATTTTAAGCTCAAAAAACGCATTTTGAAAACTTAAATTGTTTATAAAAAAAGGGCACAAATTTTTCTACGTCCAAAACTCAGGATAATACTCCTGGTGATACCCAGAGAGGATAAAATCATAATACTGCTGTATCTAAACTATGCCTATCCCATCATTATTTTACCCTTTTTTTACTGCACTAATACAAAACAACCCCTCTAGTCTTCTCCCCTCACCCTAGCATCCCTTTTATGTTTTACTAAAAATATTTATACAAAATATTTGTTTGTTATTATAACTAGAAAACAGGAAAGATTACTATACCGACAGACCAAGACAGCCAGACAGACCGACGGAAATCAGTGACAAAACGGGAAGAAAAGCTAAGTTTTCGTGATTTTTTTACGCATCAAAACTTTCCTTTAGCAGCAAAAGTATGTAATAAGTTAGAGAAATAAATTAAGATCTTTTTATTGTGAGATTTTGGCTATACGCTAATGATTCTAATTTCGCAGCAATCACAGAAACCTATTTCACATAGTCGTAATTAGAATTACATAGCTCATTTGATTTGACAAACAAACTAATTCTAAATTCAAAATTCGGTTAAACAAGGTAGAAATTGATTCAACTAATACGAATGCCTATTACATTTTGAGCGACATTACTCTTAAGTAATATGTTATAATACTATTAAACAACATTTATTATATTTTTCGCTGAAAGGTTTCATTCGATTTCTGATCTAATAAACAGTAATTTTATCTTAAGATTCACTAAAGTTTGCATTCTTCTTGGACTTTAACAATTAATACAGAATCCGTTGTAAGTACCAAAGGCGAATGATTTCAAGACATTCACTATAAATGGATGATTTGGCAGAGCTTCATTGGAAGGACAGAATGATTTAGAGCGCGTATACATGGGCCACTTTATCGCGCGTCGCCGGGCGGCAATCGTAATTCCATTTAGAACTATTGTTTTCGAGGGACAGTTGGCAGACAGGCGAGATTGTCGCAGTTGATCTGCTTAGTGGCCCCTATAAAATGGCGTGTATTTTCAAGTAGAGGCATGACAAGGAATGTTTTTCATTAAAACAGCTCATACGTGGGCTATCCTGGCGCGTCATTAAGTGGCACCACGCCGCCAGCGGCTGCCGCCCCATTTAAAACAACTGCTCTGACCGTAGCGCAATATTTTTAAATGCGACAACGACTGGCAATGACGGATTTGTGTCACTTAGTGACACCGCAAGGTGGTCCGGACGGCATTTAAGATTGTCAATGGATAATTTCTGCTCTAGCTCAATCCTTACGTAGCGGTCGCATTTCGTATATATGTGTACGTATTTGCCAGTATTATGAAACAGCAACGACACGATGGACTGTTGGCTAAGCTACGCTCATTTGGTATGTCTGAAAAGTTCTGTTTGTGTCTCTCATGTTTCCTCAGAGAGCGTTCTTTACGAGTGGTGGTCGACGGATTTCTTTCTAACACCTTCACAATCAACGCCGGTGGGCCCCAAGGCTCCACACTGTCTCCTACTCTCTTTCTCATTTACATTAACGATCTGCTGGAAAATCCAATCTACAGCTTTGCAGACGACAGTACGCTTGTCTGTTCATTCACTTTGAACGCTCGGACATCGCCTGCTAAGGCGAATATCCGCAGACAGCAGGAGGTCGTTCAACTTAACAAAGACCTGCAAGAAATTCTAGCTTGGGGTGACAGGAACCAAGTGGAATTTAAACAAAAACCCAGGCGGCAGTTCTTTCTAAAAAAGTTAACGTTGCTGAACCCGACATAGTTATGTCGGGACACTCCATTCCCCTAGCATCGTCCCTCAATTTGTTGGGCGTTAGTTTGGGAGCAAATATGTCCTGGCATGAACATGTAGCAGGCATAGCAAGGAGAGCTTCTCAAAAGTTAGGAATATTATTTCGAACCAGAAAGCTTTACACTCCACAACAACTGTTAATTCTTTACAAAGCCCAAATTCGACCAACTATGGAATACTGCTCCCATGTTTGGGGCTCCGCTCCCAAACATACACTGCATTTGCTGGATTCTGTTCAGAGAAGAGCTGTTCGTCTGATTGGAGACCCGGAACTGACCGGCGGCCTTGATTCGCTGGAACATCGAAGAACAGTTGGCGAATTGAATCTGTTCTACAAGTGTTTTCATGGAAAGTGTTCGAAGGATGTAGCCCTCTTAATTCCTTCCAAAGCGTTACATGTTAGAAATACACGTCGCGCTGGTGCTTCACATCCATATGAGGTTCAACTTGTTACTCCGCGTGCAACGCTTTTCAAGGAGTCTTTTATATGGAGAACATCATCCCTTTAGAATAATTTGCCCAGCGCTGTGTTTCCCACCGAGTACAATTTACAGCGATTCATGAACAACGTGAATCGCTTTTTCCGCACAGATGCCGCTCCTGGAGCGCTTTAGGGACTTCTCTGCACCAAGTTTCATTGCAAACTTTTCTCTTCTATAAAAAAAATATGCAAAGCAAACTTATTTACAAGGTGTTACCGTTTTGTTTCGCACAGATTCCGCATGTGTTGAAGAAAATTCAAAAATTTTTTAATGAATCTTTCCGTTTTTGGATTGAAAAGATTAAGGAGGCTACCAAATAGCCTGGATTTAACTATGTTAAACAATTTTTTATGAGACTGTTTAAAATGTAAGTTAGAAGATGCAAAAACCTGTCTTAAGGGATGAAATCGGAAGTGAAAAAAAAAAATTTTTTTCTAGGTCATCGAGTGGGGAGCTTGTAAAAACACGAGTTCAAAAATATATATAATATCTTACATGCGCGAACTTTTCTTTGTATTATTTTCAAAAATCGCGAAAAATCGCTGTCTCCCCCCCTATCTCGAAAAGTGCTGATCCAAAAATTTTGAAAAAATTCTGGAATATTCGTGGTGTAGATTGAACGAAAATTATCACGAGTGCGTTACCTTTAATAATTTATCTGGTATATAAAAAAAAAAAAAAAAAAAATTATTAGGTCATGGAGGGGGGTGTCAAATGAAAGCTTGTTAAAACACGAGTTCAAACACATATATAATGTCTTACATGTGCACACTTTTCTTTGTATTATTTTGAAAAAAATTGCAAAAAATCGCTGTCCGAAAAGTACTGATCCAAAAATTTTGAAAAAATTCTGGAATATTCTCCACGGGGTGTAAATTGAACGAAAATTATCACCTTTAATAATTTATCTTTTATATAAAAAAAAATTCAAGATCATCAGTTTACAGTAAAGATTGGAAACAAACTTTGTTGAAAACTCATTTGGGGTGTGTTTTGTGAAGTCACTGATCATTTTATACCTCCGTAATAAAAATTTTTTATTTCAGAAGCAATCAACGTACGGAACACTATGCGTAAGTTCAACTTGCACTTGACTGGTTTTTCTCATTTGTACCTATTTTACATAAATAATTCGTATTTTCATATTAACAATTAGTTTTAACTGATGTACTAACACCATTCATAACATAAACAAATACCATTGTCATTGGCATTTTTTCCCTTATTTTGCACAATAATACCATAAAATGTTTTAAGAATTAAAAATTTTTGAAAACTGACAAATTATAAAATAATATACAGGTTCTTCACTTCAAAGACATAAAGTTTGCCATTTATGTCAAAAACTGGATGCTCGATGGTTTTTGTTTTAGCTGAATAGTATGAATACAGAACTTCAGATAGAGAGATATCGAGGGAAATTAGAAAAGACAAAAAAAAATGCAGAGGAAACTAAAAACGTTGTAGAACAGAATTAAAGCTTAAAAGCTTTGAGAAAAAAGAACAAAATGGGAAGGAAAGACATATGCAAGATTAAGGACATGCATGGTAATATAATAGCAAACAAAAGAGATATTTTATAGATCATCAAATTATTTTATAAACAATTATATCCTTACAAGATAAAAGAACAGAAGTCCTAAATCAGGGATCGGAGGGATATCCCAGGTATCACAGAAGAAGAAATCACATCAGCCTTGAAGGACATGAAAAATAACAAAGCTCCGGGTGAAGACAACAATATTTTAGTAGCGGCAATTAAACAAAGACAACAAATTATCAAATCTCTTAAAATGTTATTCGATAAACGCCTCCTAGAAGGAATAAGTCCATCACAGTGGAATAATGCAACTATCGTCATCATGAATAAAAAAGGGGATATTTCAAACCTTACAAACTATCGAACCATTAGCCTTCTGAGTCATGTATACAAATAATTTACGAAAATACTTACCAAACGTCTAGCAAATAAATTTTTTCCTTTCAAAAGAGCAGGCTGGTTTCCGCTCGGGGTATGCAACAAATGACCATGTGTTTACAGTTAAAATCCTCATTGAAAAATGTATAGAATATAATAAGCCTCTTGTGCTCATATTTATGTATTTCGAAAAGGCTTCTGTAAATCAGCAGAGACTTTTGGAAGCGCTTGCTGAGTATCGTATTCATCATCGATATTCCAAAGTAATTAAATACATATATGAAAATGCTACCCCTCATGTTAAAACACAAACTAACCAATCCACCAACAAATTTCGAATCGAACGAGGCATGCAGCAGGGTAATATGCTCTCTCCCAAGCTTTTCGTAATACTTGTAGAAAGTATTCCACAATAAATAAACTGGGATGGAATGGAACTTAATTGACGGTGAAAAGTTAAATTACCTCTGTTTCGCCGACGACATTATCATAATAACAGACAAAATAAAAGAAATACCAACTATGCTGCACATGCTTCAGGAAGCTTCAGGAAAGGTTATAAACATCAATCCCTCCAAAACCCAGCTTATGACAAATCTTGTATTAAGCCGCACTATAAAACTGAATAACGTAAAGATCGAGCAAGTACACAACCAACGGGGGGGGGGGGACACGAAATCAACATAGGACCAGATAACCAAACACATGAAATTCAGCGAAGAATAGGTGTCTCCTGGGCTGTATATGCCTAACTGGCCTATGTATTTAAATCTAACCTCCCTATGTGTTTAAAAAGAAAAGTATTTGAATGGTGAATACTCCCCGTTCTTACGTACGGAGCCGATACTCTCACAATGACGAAGAAGAACATCAATAAAATATGTGTAATGCAACGAAAGATGGAGAGGTCAATGTTAGGCGTTATTCTTAGAGATCACATCCCAAATCACATTATCAGGAAGAGAACGGGGGCATAAGATGCAGTCAAATCCACTCTACATCTTAAATGGAACTGGGCTGGGCATGTCGCTAGGTTTAAGGACGGACGATGGACAAAGAGAATTATAGAATGGCGACCAAGATCTCAAGGCTATCGAAGTAGAGGTAGACCACCAAGTCGGTGGACTGATGATTTGAAAAGAGTGGCTGGAAATTAGGTACAAGCGGTCCAGAACAGAAAAAAGTGGTAAGACTTGAGGGAGGCTTTCGTCCAGCAATGAACAGTATAAGCTGATGATGATGATTGTTTTTGTACCACTTTCATATATTGAAAGTACTTTCTGCTTCGGTGAAACCCTTCATTACCTTCGGCGTGCCAACTTTGCTGGTTCGCTAGGAAAATAAGCCAAACAAATTTTAATTTATTTATAGACACTTGTATTTTATTTCATTTAAAACATCCATATCAAATCTATTCCTTTTTAGATTAACAACGAAATCCAGTTTTTCATTTATCATCCATAAACTAAGTGAGAAATAAAGCAAAACCAAAGTTTACTTTTAACCATTTTAAGTAAACTTTTTTTACAGTAAGCAGTAATCCTTTTGGTTTAATTTTTTTTTCTGTAACCCCTTTTTTAACTCCTTTTAATCATTAAAAGTGCTAGAGCTTTTACAAATTGCTTACATTCTTTTCAGGATGAAGATACACTGAAAAAGTTAAAAGCGGTCATATAATATTTCGAATTGAAAAAGGTTTTCTGTAGAATATGTGATTATATGGATTAGGAAGTACAATGTATGGTGATTAAAGAGATTTTATATGTAATTACCATATTTACTTTAAACTAAACTAAATTAAAAAGAAATGAGGTGATAAGTAAAATATCGACAAATTGTAATAGTTCATATAATTTATTTTAATCAATATTCTCTCGTTTTGATACGGTGAGTAAAAGAAGGTGAACGAGTATACAGGTGAAAGACAAACAGTTGATCTTCCTTCCCCTTTTCTTTTAATCTAATGGTTCATATATGCACTATGTGATTCTAAAGTTGACCTTCGCTACGGGTTCTAGATGATTTTATTTTATCTGAAAGTTTTTATTAATTTTATTACTGTTTGAACTAATTTCTTTTCTCTCACCGCGCAGCTCTGAAACTTTGATTTCTACTAGCGAATTTTTTTTTTTAGAATATTACACTCCAAATTTTAGGTAAATATTATTTAAGAAAAGGTCATCCAATTTAAAAAACTATTTCTTAATATTATTGAACAACTCTATAAGGAAGAACTAGTAAGCCAGAAAAATTTTTGTTAGTGAATGTCAGAAGTTTAGAAGGAATGAATTTGTAGTTGGATCAATTTTTAGCTGCCAAAATTTGTCACAAAAGGTTATATTTAAACTTCGAAATAGTTAGTACATCTTCAATGGTTTAATGCGTTGAAACAATTAGTATGGCTTTATATCGTGCATGCATTTTATATTTTGACAATATTTTATTTTTAAATTATGACTAGGAGGATTATTTTGTAAAAACTACTTTCTTTATATAAGTATTTGCACCGGACATCTAAGATGTTGAATACACAATATTGTCCAAAGTCCAAAACTCAAATTTTGATTTTTTTTTTTCTTTTATAATTATCATTATTAAATTAACTAAATGATCATTTTTCGCTTGTTTTACAAGTTAAACGATTTTTTAAAGTATTGAAATTTTTACTATAAAATTCATCAATATTATATTAATAAGGGATTTGTACGTATAAGGAAATAATAGATTGTATATAATATATATATATATATATATATATATATATATATATATATATATATATATATATATATATATATTAGCTGAAAAGTTTTTGGTCTAACACGCAGATGTCACTCTTTACAAAAAATTCATATGATTTTTAGGAAGTACCAACCTTCAAATAATATGTGACAAAATTTCATGACATTTCAATGATTAGTTTACAAGTTACAGTAGTTTTAGTGACGCTACTTTTGATATTTTCAAAACAATGGAAAAAATCGAATTTCGTGTGTTGATTAAACACTATGATGGGAAAAAATAACATTCAAGCAAAGCAATGGCTTGATAAGTGTTACAGGGACTCTGCCCCTGGAAAATCACTCATTATTTAGTGGTATGTTGAATCTAAACGTGGTCTTACAGTTACAAATGATGCTGAACGCTCTGGACGCCCAAATGAAGAAAACATCACATCCACAAAATTGTTTTGGATGACCATAAAGTGGAATTGCGTGAGATAGCTGACACCTTAAAGATATCAAAAGAACGTGTTGGTCATATTTTGTATGAACATTTGAGCATGAGAAAGCTCTATTCGAAATGGGTACCACGTTTGCTCACATTGAACCAAAAACAACAACTTGTTGATGATTCTGAGCGCTGTTTGGTCCTGTTTAAGCACTATAAAAAGGATTTTTTTCATGCAATATGTGACAATGGATGAAACATGGATCCACCACTACATACTGGAATCAAATCGGCAGTCAGTTGAGTGGACAGCAGCCGGTGAAAGCCGCCCGAAGCGACCAAAGACATAACAGTCGACTGGGAAGGTTTTGGCCTATGTATTTTGAGATGCGCATGGAATAATTTTTATCAACTATGCTGAGAAGGGAAAAACCATCAATAGGGAATATTATATAAAGTTACTTTTTCGTTTGGAGGCAGAAATCGCAAAGAAACGGCCTCAAATGAACAAGAAAAAGGTGCTCTTTTATCAAGTGTGTCACAGGTCAATGGTTACGACGGCAAAAGTGTATTTTCACGTTTATTCTTAGTCAATAATGTATAATAGTAATAGCTTCTTAGCTACCTAATAGTACCAATCTAGTTCAATCTAAAATCTAGTAACGAAAGTATAAAACAAATATTTAGGTAGTAAATTATAAACAAATAAAATAATATTATTTTGCTGATTCGCGATTATGTATGACAAATAATTCACATTCACCATTTTGTAGGGAAACCTATTTTTCTCTCTTGTTTTTGTACCAGATTAATTATTAAGCGTAATGCACTCGTGATAATTTTCGCTCAATATACACTTTATGAAGACTATTCCAGAATTTTTTCAAAATTTTTTGATCAGTACTTTTCGAGATAAAGTGGGTGAACAGGGGTGTTATTGGTATTTTTTTTAAACAATTCAAAGAAAATTCTGCGCAAGTATTACCTCATATATATTTTTGAACTCTATTTTCACAAGCTTTCATTTGACACCCAACTTGACCTGGTAATTTTTTTTTTGCATATATAAAAAATGCAACGTCTCTCTGTCTGTCTGTCTGTCTGTCCGTTAGTGCGCTTATCACAGGAGAACCACTTATCCGATTTACGTACTTTTTTTTTAAAACATATATATGTTCTCTGGCCAGGTTATAGGCTATATTTTATTACGATAGGTAGCATAAGAAATGAGCACTGACGATAATAGTGAATGAAGTCAGAAAAAAGTTTACCGCTAGGGCATTCCCTTGCAATACACAGCCTAAACCATTAAATATGGAACAGTATTATGTAACAGAGAATATCTATAATTTATAATCTATAATATATATAAAATGCAATGGCTCTCTGCCTGTCTGTCCATTAGTGCGTTTATCACGCGAGAATCACTTATCCGATTTACGTGTATTTTTTTAAATTCATACATATATTCTTTGGCCAGGTTATATAATAATAATAATAATCTATATCTATAATATATATAAAATGCAACGTCTCTCTGTCTGTCCGTTAGTGAGCTTATCCCTCGAGAACCACTTATCCGATTTACGTGATTTTTTAACTTCATACATATGTTCTCTGACCAGGTTATAGATATATATTTTATTACATCTCTAATATATATAAAATGCAACTTATCTCTGTCTGTCTGTCTGTCCGTTAGTGCGCTTATCACTGGAGAATCACTTATCCGATTTACGTACTTTTTTTTTTTGAAACATACATATGTTCTCTGGCCAGGTTACAAGCTATATTTTATTACGATAGGTAGCATAAGGAATGAGCAGTGACGATAATAGTGAATGAAGTCGGAAAAAAGTTTGTCGCTAGCGCGTTCTCTTGCAATACATAGCCTAAACCCTTAAATATGGAACAATACTATGTAGCAGAGAATATCTATAACATATATAAAATGCAACGTCTCTCTGTCTGTTTGTCCGTTTGTGCGCTTATCACTGGAGAATCACTTATCCGATTTACGTGCTTTTTTTTTTTAAACATGATATACCTATAAATATGGAACAATATGATGTAGCAAAAAATATCTGTAATATATATAAAATGCAACGTTTCTCTGTCTGTCTGTCCGTTAGTGCGCTTATCACTGGAGAACCACGATTTACGTGCTTTTTTTTAAATATAACATACATATGTTCTCTAGCCAGATTATAGGATATATTTTATTACGTTAGGTGACATAAGGAATAAGCAGTGACGATAATAGTGAATCAAGTCGGAAACTTTGCCGCTAGCGCGTTTTCTTGCAATAAACTGCCTAAAGCATTAAAAATGGAACAATATCATGTAGCAAAGAATATAATATATATAAAATGCAACGTTTCTCTATCTGTCTGTCTGTCCGTTAGTGTGCTTATCACTCGAGAACCGATTTACGTGTTTTTATAAATTTATACATATGTTCTATATAATTCGATAAGAGCCTAGGTAATGGGAGATAAGGTGAGATAATGGGAGATAAGGTGAGATAATGGGAGATAAGTATAAATAATGGGAGATAAGAAGAAATAATGGGAGATAAACAGAGATAAGTTTAGATAATCGGAGTTATGGTGAGATAATGGGAGATAAGGAGACATAATGGGAGATAAGGAGAAATATTGCGAGATAAGTCGAGATAAGCCTAGATAATAGGAGATAAGGTGAGATAATGGAAGATAAGGGGAAATAATGGGAGATAAGGAGAAATAATGGGAGATGAGCAGAGATAAGCCGAGATAATGGAAATTATGTAGATATAATGGGAGATAAGGGGAAATAATGGGAGATAAGGGGAAATAATGGCAGATATTTTATTACGTTAGGTAACATAAGGAATAAACAGTGACGATAGTAGTGAACCAAGTCCACGCGAGCGGAGCTGCGGGCACTGCTAGTATATATATATAAACAAAAAAGGGTTTAAATTGGGGATAGCCCTTAAGATTACAGAGTGAACAAAAAGGTCTTAAACTTCTTAGTTACTGTACTTTTATTGTAATGTAGAGTTTTCGATGACAAATCGTACATCATCTTCAGGAAGATATAGAAAAGAACTCTCTGAAGGAATATACCGTACAAAAGAAAGAAGTAGGAAACACTACCATAATTTTTTGAATTTTTTGAATTCGATTTATTAGGTAAAATAGTACTTACTGAATATTTACAGGTGACTCTCTGTTGAATGAGAATCTGATCAATACCAATTGCAGGAAAGGTAATGTTGACACATGATTTGAGAATCATACCTAATAATTATTAAAATCTTAAAATTATTATAAAATAAAATCAAAGTAGCAACGACAACGTGCTTCAGCCATTTTGAAGTCTTTCTAGAAATTTTTAATAAATGTGAATGTTAGTGCTGTCAAAACCTGGACTTGCGTATTGAAGGAAGATATTTTTAAAAAGCCGACTTAAGAACGGTAATTCGGATGGAAAATATAACAGCGGATATCAATAGTTAATAAAGCATCAATTGAAAGAAAATCTGATCTAGGCATCACTGGTTCTTATTTTTTTGGTACGTTCTTGGAACAATAAATATGTGTAAATGGAGTTTAAGCCTCCGACGTCTTTTTTATGGTTAAGACTATTGGGTGTATTTTTATGTTAGATCTGAAGAGTTAAATTTAGTATAATAATTTTTTTAAACAAGTTTAACAGTTGTGGAATCAAATAATGAAAATATATTGGATTCAAATAATGAGAATAGTTGTATACATTATTAAATAATATAAGTACTTTCTATAGATAATTTTAGAAGATTGTTTTTTGGTTTCGACAATTGTACACTTGAAATATATTTCACTCACTCATGTTCAGCCAATGATTGACGTTACCAGTTTTTTATGAATTCAATAATCCTATACTGAATTTTAATAACAAATGTGTCAGTGTGTGACCGTCATGATTTTAAACGCATTCTTATTTATTGACGTGTTAA